>CAHIKZ030000731.1:300000-933757 GCA_903632075.3 Acanthosepion pharaonis | reverse complement strand
CAGTCGAGTGACTCATTGCACATTGTCAGGTTAATGTTTTCTGCTGACAGGAAGTAGAAATTTTATATTAAATAAATTGATAGGTCTGCTGCTAAGAAAGTTGGTTTTCTTCTCTAGAATCTGACATCTTTATATGTCTACCATTCATACTTGCATTGAATATTGTTGTTACATCTAATCTGATGCTTCTGCTATGTATTTAGATATTCTAGACAAAATCTGAAGAAGAATCTGCAATGTTATAGATTCTAACCTGGCACCTTGGCTTCAGCCACTTTTCAGCCAATGTAATGTAGATGCTCTGTGCATTTACTATATTTTCATGGTGTTTATTGTTCTGATCAGCTTTCCTCTAAGACACAGGTTCTCGACCAGGGTCCACATGGGCCCTGGGGTTCTATGTAATATTTCTGGGGATCCACAGGCAAGATATAACAAATTGGAGGTCCACAAGAGTATTTTGGTGGTCCATGAACAAAGCCAGCTCAGAATGGTTTTTATTATTAAAATAAAGCACAGCTTTATGTTATTGCTTTACCAACATCTTGTTGAATCAGGATTTAGTTGTCTTTCTCAGCTGTGATCAAAAGTTCGCAATAGACTTGACATTGTGAAAAGAGGTGATCTTTGACTATCATTAACATCAATGGAACCAGATATAAAGAAACTCACTGAGCAGCACCAACCACAGGGATCTCATTGAATAAATATGCCTTTCTTTTTTTTTTCTAATCACACACTTAAATGGGTTTATTAAAATTTGTAACCAGTGTGCATAAATAAATGCTGCAGTGAATTCAATTGCCTGAAGAGCTATGCTCCCCATGACCTTTACCATGGAAGAAACATTGTAATATTTTAATACAAGATATTGGTCAATAAAAATTATTATTACTATTATTTTTATTGTAGAATAATTTATTTGCATTATTTTTCATTTAAAAATAAAGCTTAATTATATAATATTTCTTTGATTATTAAAACCTGAAAATTTTTATTAGTGAAAAATAGAATATTGTTCCCTTATGTCAAATAGCTATTAAGGGGTCCACTAAGAAAAAAAAAGAATGGAAAAGAGGTCCATGGGTAAAAAAGGGTTGACAACCACTGCCCTAATATAACCATTAATATTACTGACAATCAAAAATTTCTATCATAAATGTTTAATACAATGTAAAGTGGTTATATCTGAGGCATTTATAAAGTTTCCTTTCATAACTTAGAACAATACAATTACACCGTCATTATCATGAGATTAAAAACCAATTGTTTTAAGCATTTTATAATTCATTAACATTTGTTTATTTTTTTGCAGGAGGAATTTAGAATTTTTTGTTTTTTTTTTTACAATAAATGTTCACCCTGTACAAAACCCAAGAGCCACTTGAAGTAGAGAATTATAGAGTAAAAGACACAGTTCATGTAGATATGAGGGCAAAATAATGACAAACCCTAAACTGGAACAGGTTAATATAGTAGTGGTCGGGAAAGTATCCCCTTGGAAGTTAGTTAAATCCTTGTAATGATCATATTTCTTTAAACATTGTGATCTGGCACTACAGAATCACAAGCAATGAACTGTGCCAAATAACACTTGAGGATCACCAACAGTAGCAACAACTAAAATGGATAGCTTAATTATATTTCTTTGATTATTGAAACCTGAAAATTTTTATTAGTGAAAAATAGAATATTGTTCCCTTATGTCAAATAGCTATTGAGGGGTCCACTAAGAAAAAAGAATGGAAAAGGTGTCCATGGGCAAAACAAGGTTGAGAACCATTGTTTTTAAAAAAAAAAAAAAAAAAAAAAAAAAAAAAAAACATAGAATATTGTTGTCATATGTCAAATAGCTATTAAGGGGTCCACTAAGAAAAAAAAGAAGGGAAAAAGGGTCCATGGGTAAAAAAAAAAAAGGGTTGAGAACCACGACTCTATGATACCTTGACTTTACAAATTTATGCACAGTGCTATTTTGTTTGTTAGGTTTCATCATTTTACATTTGAAATTACTAGATGTAACCATAAGATCTATGCTAACAATTTTTATCTATTGCACTTCTTGCTTGTAGAAATCTCTTCTTGTTTCTTGCTTTCCAGCCAAATTTAAATACAACATAAATTGTCATCTTCTGTTTTTTAATTCTTGTTCTTTTATTGACCTCTTCACTTAATAATGTTTTCTTCTCAGATTTTTTCCCAATAAGTCACCCCCTGCATCTTTGTGACCATAAAAAGTTGTAGGGAATGGTGGGGGCTGACAAGCAAAGATTACATTAATCACATATTGGGTAGTTGAAATAAGAACTTATAGCAACTGTGATAAAAATTAGAAAATTTCGCATTGAGTGTTGGATGCTGGTGACAGTGACAACTATGAAAAGAGTGCAGCTGGACAAGACACCTTTTACAGTCTGATTCTCTCTCTCTCGCGCCACTATCTTCCTTTCTTTCACTTTCTCACTAAAAATGAAGTAGTGTCTTTTCCCCTTTCTCCATGTGATCAAAACAGATTAGTTCATTATTTATGAGTTATTGGCAGGACATAATGGTCATGCAAACTAAGGGAGGGAGAGACAAGCTCAATTATAATAGGATATGTGAACCAATATGTGATATAATAGGATATGTGAACCAATGCAATACTTATTATTTACCATTTTATAAATAGATACAAAAATATTTTTTATTCATAAATTTATAAAAATATCTATGAAGTATACAAGAAAAATAAAACTAATATGATTTTTCCTCAAAATTATACATTTTCTTCTCAAATTATTTTACATCTCAGATTAATTCTTGTTTTAATTTTTGTGGCAAGAGCAAATAAAAAAAAAAAAAGCCTGGAAAATTCATCTTTTTCAAAATTCATATTTATAGCTACTTATCGTTGTGTTTATGTAAATTTTTCTGTTTATTATGTTACGATGTTACGATGTGCATGTTACGATGTTTGCACAGCTGTTCCATTTGATGTTCACTCCCCACGGCTGACTGTGCAATGGATCACTTCAATTCAAGCCTTGCCTTATCCCATGCTGTGTTTGATTTAAATCCAAAATCTGGCAAGGGTCAAATTGTCGACAGGAATCATTGAATTGGTCTGGTCCGGACAGAGTGAAATAAATTATAATAAAGAAAATGTTATATATGCTGTTTCTTGTACAGAGCTAATGGTACAATATCAGTTCTTCAGGTAGAAATATATGTTCTTCCTGCAGGAATATATTTGTCATGCAAACTCTTGCCTCCTTTGAATATTTCGTGACACTTTATTCAACGTGACTAAATCTAGACAAGGTTTTTGGAACACAGCACAAATTTGGAGGTCTTTATCAGTGGCAGGAAGTCACATTAGTTTGGTAAGTGGTCATCTCTCACTTGGTGTCTGGCAGCTTTTCTCTCTCTGGTTGTCACTTTCATCTGTTTATATGGACCTTGGTTCAAAACTGGCATGGGATCTGACATGGTTTTGGGATTTCAGTGATTTTCCTAATCCCCACACAGTTCTTTGTTTGACTCAGGGAAATTAATCGCATAATTTTTAGAGAGCATATCAATCCGCTCTAACTCCTTCCTTCTCATATTGGTGCCTCATACCAATACTGCCCAAGGAGGTGTAAGCAATTCCTCCACCTCCCTTGTTCTACCTAGGCCTTTCACTTCTATTGTCACCTAACCAATCCAATCTCTAAACTGCATGGGCAAGCAGGCATGGCTTAGCTCCATTTATTTATTTTTTTTTTTTATTAATGTCCAAAAATTTTCATATGACAGAATTACTTCACCCCTCCTCATTTGGACAATCACCAACTGTTCCCCTGACAGCCTCGTCTTGTGGCACCTCGGCTCTTATCTAAAGAAATTTCAGCAATTCATGCCTTCTCCTTCCCTTTTTCTGACAAGTGATAAAAGAATTCTTCAACTTTGCCTTTGTCCCCAAATATCACCTATCGACCAACTGTCCTTATTGGGTTACGTCCAGCAGATAATTCCATAACCTCGATTTTAAAAACAATTCTTTTACTATGTCTTCATTTCCAGAACACCTTAATTTTTATCACGACTAACCTTTCCTTACTGGGGTTTTATCCCGCAGATAATTCTGTAACCTGGATTTTAAAAACAATAGTGTCTCCATTTCAGTCAGTTGTCATGTTTTGTTTTGTTTTTTTGTAGGAAAAATCAAATGTTTCTGTCCCCGACTCCTGCCTTTATTCAGGAAGAAAAAAAAAAAGCCAACCCTCTGAATTTACTAAAACCTGGTCTCAACTCTTGGTATGTTTATCAATCTATCTTTTAACCCTTAAAGTGTCACATCTCTCTCTTTCAGTATAGCGAAAGAGCTTTCTTTTCAACACTTGAAGTGTCATAGTTTGCAGACATCTTTATAAATTTATGAATAAAAAAGTTTCTTCTAATAAGCATTTCTTTATAAAATGGTAACAAATCTTTATAAAATGGAAATATTTCATGCGAGTTGGTTCATATGATTTTAGAAGTTTGCATAAATTTATGAATAAAAATTATTCATATTTACTTCTTTATAAAATGGTGTATCATAAATAGTTGGTATAATTGTAGCTGTATAATGTAGTTGGTTCAAATATTTTTATAATTTTGTAAGTAAACAATCTATTAAATAAATAGTGTTTAATATTTTTGTTGCAAATTCTCAAAAGAAACAAATCCAATTTCGTATGTTTGGGTTTTATTAAAATTCTAATAATGACTTTTAAAACAATCAAAATTACGAAGTGAGTCAAGAGTATACAATAATAGTGGTGTTAAGAGAAAAAACATTTTTTAAGACACTTTTTTTTTTTTGTGGATACATAGGTTACACTTTGTCACAAAAATCAAGCTAATATAACCCTTTGCTTGTCCAGGGCATTTTTGTGTGTACTATCTAAATGTTCATGCTTTTCCAGACATAACTATTGCAAGGCAACACAGCTTATTTGGCAAATAGAATGGCTGATAGTGTTTCACATAATAAAAACCTGCACATCACAGGATGTACAGAATGTATAAATCATAAGTTATTTACACTATGCTGTGCATCACATGTGATGCAAAGGTTATATTCATTTCAATAAAGTGGAAAAATAGATGTCTTTCATTTGAGTCCTTACATTATCAGTCAAGTGTCCTGTGGTCATATATGATGCATAAAATATTAGATTAGGCCTTTCCTCACCTGTACTGCTCAATAGTAGACTCTTTTCTTAAGTGGACTTAGTTTTATCACTCTTTCAAAAATCATGGCTCATGTGCACCACATTATGCATGGATGTAGAAATCACGTCCTGTGCATCACATATGATACACAGAGTTAAAACTGAATTGGAAATTTTACAACACATTTTGATAATGCACCACATTTGTTCCTTCCTTTCTTATTCATAAAATTGTTCTGTATATGGTTTCCTTTGTTCATTTCCTTTTGGCTTACATCATTAATTCAGTTTTTAAGGAATAAATGTCTTTGTCCATCATATAAAATTCACTTTATGCTTCCATTCAGCCCAAAATACAAATGTTTAACAAATAATATAAAGCTGCATATCTATTAGGTTTTCGATCGGCCACCATATTTACCTGATATTTTCACTTGTGGATTACTACTTATTCTGTTTTTCCAGATTTCTCTAAATAAAAATGGCACCAGGAGTAATTCTTTGATGAGGAAAAGGATTCTATTAAAATTTGCCAGAAGATAGAAAAAAACAAAATGGTAATTATCTTGTCCAATAAAGTTTATGTAGAAAATAATTATCTTTTGATTTTTACTTTAGAAAATAATCAGGTTTATATTATTTATTAACATAAATTACCATATTTGCCTTTGAATAAGTTCTTTTTATTTTTAAACGTGGCAAAAATTGCCCCACACTTAATACAGTGGTATTATGGATGGAAGACAAGTGCTGTAGGCTAGGTTGTTGGAGTCCGCTAAGCATAAAAATTGTTACTAGTAATAAACTATTGAAAACAAGCCAAATCATTAAAGTAAATTGTATTACTAATAGTAAAATATGTATGATAGTCTGTACTGTTTGCTGAGATACCAGTTTCTATCAGAATGTATTCAGTCCTTTAACCCTGTAACTTGTACACTGATCATAATATTCAGTGAAGTATTTTGTTGCTTTGTCCGCATCTACTACAATTTATAAGAATTCATTCACCTATATTGTATTTGATTGACTGCTTTATATCAATTTACTTTTTTTTTTGTATGTACCAGTACTCATTGATACACATATACCAGCATTTCTCAAGAACAAAAAAATGTTAAAATTCACTTTCATGTTTAGGTTTTATTACAGTTCTAATAATTGCTTTTTAAAACCATAAACATTTCCAAGGAGTGACCATAGTTAAAATAATAGTGGCGTCAAGGGAAAACTGGCATTTTCAGAGAGTTTTTTTTTTGCAGGCACAAAGCTCAAAAACTGCCAAGATTGGATATTTTATTTTTAAACAAAGCATTTAGAATATTGGCGTCATTCAGGTCTAAAGCAAAACAAACTTAACTGCTTGTTTTAAGACTATCAGAAATCTTTAATGAGATGAGACACACAAATCAAATTAAAACTAACCAATGTGTTAGTTATGTTTCTAAGTAGATTATATATGCAAATGCTTCACATACGCTTTCCCACCATTATGTATTCGCATATTCCATGCAAATACTAATACTACACATGAATATGGTTACTCTCCAGTATTTATTTGCATGTGTGCCATTAAATGTGAGCTTTGCGAAGAGGTTGAACTACATGCATCACATGAATACAGTTCGATTGATTAATTTGTTTAACAGCATATGAATTCCTTATGGGTCATTTAATACCAAAATTTAATTTTCTTGGGAGCTTTGAAATAATAAAAATATATGTTATTCTCCTTTCACAGTTGAATACATGGTAGATGATACTCAGGTTTTGTGCACATGTTTGTGTGGACTAGAGGCAGTGATATGTGTGTTTTATGTTGTTTTGTTGAAGTTATATTTTGGAATACAGTTTGAGATAAAAATTGTAGGATATATGGATTAATGTCATGAAAGAGTTCTTTCATATTTGGTTGATTTTGTTTAGCAGCATATGAACTTCTATGGGTAATTTAATGTCAAAATCAAAATATTCTGAACAATTTTATGGCTTCAACTAAATATACTTTGAACACAATTTCAGTTACGGATAAAATTTATTTTTGGTAATATTTTATGTAAAAACGTATCGCTGGTATTTTTACTATAAAATTGTATGTTTATACTTTCATGGTGTTTTGTTTGGGTGGTAACTATTTACCCATAGCTGGGACCCTAACAGGTGCTACCACCTTGGGTCAGGGTGGACCTGGGAACAACAGCAATTAAGAGGTGGTTCCACGCTCCTCAAAACCACCAATCTCCTGATCAGAGGCCTTGCTGCTGGATGTAGTTTATTGTCATACCCAGGACTAATACAGTTTGTTTCCAGTATATGTCTGTATATGAGTTTTTAGAGTCCAATAAAAATGCTGAGCCACATACTTTACATGAATATGATTTCTCTTTTGTTCATTGTGTATTTTTCAATTTATATGCAAAAAGCTTAGCCACATACTTCAAATATGCTTTCTCACCATTACGTATTTTGAAATTTGTGTTCCACAAAAGTGCTAACCCACATCACATGAATATGATTGTCCTTTGGTATGTGTTAGCATGTGAATTTTTAAGCTTCTTTTCCATGTAAATGCTGAACTGCACAAATGACATGAATATGGTTTCTCTCCAGTATGTGTTCGCATGTGCCCTTTCAAATCTGAGTTTTGTGAAAATGCTGAACCACATACTTCACATGAATATGGTTTCTCACCAGTATGTATTCGCATATGTGCTTTTAAATGTGAGCTCCTTGAAAATGTTGAACTACAAGTTTCACATGAATATGGTTTTATCCCAGTATGTGTCTGCATGTGTGTTTTTAAACTAGAGTTCCATAAAAATGCTAAACCACATACTTCACATGAATATGGTTTTTCTCCAGGATGTATTTGCAAGTGCGCTTTTAAATGTGAGCTCTGTGAATATGCAGCACCACAATACTCACATGAATATGGTTTTTCACCAGTATGTATTCGCATATGTACTTTTAAATGTGAGCTCTGTGAAAATGCTGAATTACATATCTCACATGAATATGGTTTTATTCCAGTATGTGTCTGCATGTGTGTTTTTAAACTAGAATTCCATGAAAATGATAAACCACACACTTCACATGAATAGGGTCTATCTCCTGGATGTATTTGCATATGTGTTTTTAAATGTGATTTCTGTGAATATGCTGCACCACATATTTCACATAAAAATGGTTTCTCGCCAGTATGTAATAACATATGTTTTCTTGAACTTGATTTTGTTGAAAATACTGAACCACATACTTCACATGAAAATGGTTTCTCACCAGTATGTGTTCGCATGTGTGCTTTTATATATGATGCTTTTGAAAATGACGAGCCACATACATCACATGAATATGGTTTCTTGCCAGCATGTGTCCACATGTGTACTTTTAAACTTGAGCTCTGTGAAAATGCCAAACCACATACTTCACATGAATATGGTTTCTCTCCAGTATGTGTGCGCATGTGCGTTTTTAAATGTGTGCTACGTGAAAATGATGACCCACATGCTTCGCAAGAATATGGTTTCTCACCAGTATGTGTTCGTATGTGTGTTTTCAAGTTTGAGCTTCGTGAAAATGCTGACCCACACACTTGACAGGTATATGGTTTCTCTCCGGTATGGGTCCTGATATGAGCTCTTAATGCAAAAATTTGTGAAAATGCAGAACCACATACCTCACAAGAATGAGGTTTCTCACCTGTATGTGTTTGCATGTGTCTTTTAAAACTGGAGTTCTGTGAAAATGCTGAACCACATACTTCACATGTATATGGTTTCTCTCCAGTATGTGTTCGCATGTGTGCTTTCAAATCCGAGTTCTGTGAATATGCTGAACCACATATTTCACATGAATATGGTTTCTCACCAGTATGTTCTTGCATAAGTGCTTTTAAATCCGAATTCAGTGAAAATGTTGAATTACATGATTCAGATGAATATGATTTTATTCCAGTAGGTGTTTGCATGGGTATTTTTAAATAAGTGAATATACTGAACACACAGTTCACATAAATATGGTTTCTCTCCAGTATGTTTTTGCATATGACTTTTTTTTTTTATTCCAATCCTTCTTTGCCTGTATAGAAATTGTCTCCAGGGCGTGTTTCCATGTATATATTTCAATGAGGACACATTTTCATGGATGTATTATCTGCACAAAAAATAGCATATAATTAGGGTGTTTTCAGTATAGTAATCCAAAATACAAACACATGTTTTAAAAAAAATGTTTCCCGTTTTAAGTTTTATCAACATTTTTACTGTAAACAAGAAATTAAAAAAACCTAATATTTTAATTATGTTAAAATGATGATCATAGTTTCTCTATACAATATTGACATAAAAACATCAAAGTTCATCATAAAAGTTCACATTTGAAAACTTTATATACAGAAAAAGTATTATTAAAAGGTTATATGTGCTTGTTGTATTTACTATTAGAAATTTATATTAATTCAATTTGGGTTTCAATGAATTCCAGCATGTTATACAGTTTAAGTCATAAATAATATTGACATGAAAATAAGATGAATAAAAAATAAATCATTTATGTATGATTTTTGTTGCATGAAAATCTGTTTCCCTTTAAATGTTACAGAATTTTAATGAGCTAAATATTATAAATAAATATCTCATTATAAATTTTAATAAATAATATGGACATGAAATCAGCAAAAGATGAATCAAAATAAGTCATCTGATTTCTTATATGCATGTATGATTTTTCACTATTTTACATTGTTCGGACTGTTGTTCTCATCTTTATTCCATATTCATGACATTTTGGCCATTGTACACTCCAAACTTCTTCATGTAATATACGTTGGATTTTGAACAGAATCCTTTATTTAGTCCACGGTGGTAGATTGTTCTAATTCCATGTGCTATGCCTTTTTTGGATATCTCAGTTCCAGTTAATTCCCTTCAGTAACTTTTCATGTCTTTGTTTCCTCTGCTTGTAAAGGTATTGAACTCAACTCTTTAGGTTAAATCACGCTTTGGCTTACTCAATCAAAGTTGCTTGAGTAATCCAAAAAAGTGACTTGACCCAAAGAGTTGTAAATTCAATACCTTGCCACAGCAGAGGAAACAAAAATATGGAGAGTTGAGTTACTAAAGAGAATTAACTGAAACTGAGATAAAAAAAAAAAAAAAAAAAAAAAATGTATGGCATGTGGAATTAGACCAATGTAGTCCCGTGGACCAAATAAAGGGTTCAGTTCAAAATTCCAACATGAAGCAGGTCAGAGCGTACAATTGCCAAAATGTGAATATAGCAATAAAGATGAGGACTACAGTCCGAACAATGGAAATAATGTAAATAGTTACAATACCTCATCCCAAAAATATAGACAGGTATGATTTTTGTTAAATGAAAATTTGTTTCTTTTTAAATGTTATAGAATTCTAATTATCTCCTAAATATCTTATACATTTTAATAAATAATTTGGACATGAAATCAGCAAAAGAAGATGAATCAAAAATAAATTATTTGATCTGTATAGGCATTATTTCAGCTGCATCAAAAAATGCATTTTCTTTTCAGTGTTACAGTATTGTAAAGAGGACAAATGTAAAAATTCAGTAGGGAATATGTTACTCCATTTAAAAAAATTGCCTCCAGTGTGTCTTTCTACATATACAGGCTGTATCAAAAACGCTTTTACAAAATTTGGGGGTGGGTTCCTCACACCAAAACAGACAAAAATCTGCAAATCCTTTATATTTGAGTTAAGTTTAAAAAAAACTTTTAACATGGTGTCATATCAACTAGGTTACCTTTGATATTTGTGCAAATTTGTGGCTAGTCTGTCTTCAAAACTGAATGTATTTAAAAGTTAACAGAAGTGCTCCATTTAACAATGGCAGGATATTCATATCGTGTGCGGGCAAATAGGATTTTTACATACGGCTGAGTGAATGGCAATGGACACAAGGCTGCATGGCTGTATCAGATTGTGTTTCCAGAAAGCCAAGTCATCCAACCTTTGCTGCTGAGACAGGATCTGTGGCTCCACAAAATATGGATCAAGGTAGAACAAGATCTGCTTGTACATCTAACCATGAAGAACACATTCTACAAGCTGTCTGAGACAATCCAGGTATCAGCACACATCAAGTGTCTCTAACATGTTCTACATGGAGGGTACCTCAAGAGCAGCTCCTGTATTTTTTATCATTTGCTATGTATGCAGGGTCTTTCGCCCTCTGATTACTCACCATGGGAGAACTTTTATCGATGGTTTATTGCCCAAACTGCCAATCAGCTGTTTGTCTCTTCACTCTTGTTTACAAATGAAGCAACATTTAGAAGAGATGGAATAACAAATTTACACAATGAACATTTGTGGGTGGATCGGAATCCTCATGATGTCTATGACTGGAATTATAGGTGACTGTCTGGTAGGTCCATATGGTCTCCCAGCACATCTTACAGAAGCTATCTACAAGGATTTTATTTCAAACACACTTCTAGGCCTGACAGAGGAGTAAAGCTTGTGGTTCATGTTTGATTTACCACCTAATCTGATGTTAGGACCATTGTCATATTTAAGTCAATCCATGAAAGAAAACTATTCACTCAGCATTATCATTATCATTGGTTTTCTGCAGTAAAGTCTAATATCTATTATCACCATCATATCCATGTTTTTTTTGTTGAGGCAGGACTGCGATTAATCTTGCACAAAGCAAGGTGGGTCCTGTCTGACACTCAGCTTACCTCAACATATTGAGAATTGTCATAATAATTTAAGGCAAGAATTTACAAGACTGGATGCTGTTCCTGATACCCAACTTGTAATCATTCTTTTTTCAAATGATGGTAATTTTTAATTTTGGATAATTTTCAATGCAAGATTAAGAATCTTACCCACACATTTTTTTTTTTTTATATCCATAAGAGAATTAGATAGTAAAAAAAAAAAAAAACTTACAATATCTTAAAATTGTCAATTATTTGTCTATATTTCTGAGATGAGGTATTATGTACATTATTCGGACTATTGTCCTAATCTTTGTCGCCATATTTGTCACAACGTTTCAGCCGTTGTATGCTCCGGCCTTCTTCAGGTGGTTGGAATGTCAAACTGAACACATTATTTCGCTCACTGGAGTAGACTGTTCTAGTTCCATGTGCCATGTTTAATGGATGTCAGTTATAAGTTATCTCCTGTTAATTTTCCCTCTGAAAGTTCTCCACTGCCTTAACTGGGTATTGAACTCACACTTTTAAGGTCTGTCACTGGATCTAACTAAAGCTTTATTCATTGTGCCATGTGTCCTTGAGGACACATGGCACAGTGGATAAGGGGAATTGATTAGATCCAGTAACAGGACCCAAAGAATGTGAGAAGGAACTATCTGATTCAAATTAATTTTTACTGAATTATTTACTGAATAGATTTTTTTTTTTTTATTAAAAACCTTTGTGGAAATATTGGGTTGGTATATCACCCTGCTTTTTGATATCACATGTCTACTTTTTGTTTTTACAGTTATATAGAATATAAAGAAAAAAAAATCCCTTGGTAAAAAATTTATTCAATACCAAGTGTGAACATAGGGAAAATTCAGTCTGCATTTTAACAAAAATTCAATAAAACCCAATTTTTTTTTCAGAATTCATTTAATTTAATAAAACACATTTTCTTTCCAGTTGGACTGGAAAGAAAAATCTAAACTTAATATTTATTTTTAAAAATTACTGCAATTTTGAAATTCATCCTATTGCTATTTGTCACAAGAGTTTCTTTTACTAAATAAAAACACGTTCAAGGAATGAAAAAAAAAATGTAAACTTTAATGCCATTTTTGTGCATGAACCTTTTCTTTTTAAAAGAATTTAAATTTTTTTTCTTTTAGCAACTGTTAGATGATTTTTGGTATGGATGTACAAAAAGGACACAATTCTGATATCATGCTTTGACTGACTACTATGAAATATCGGTAGAGTATTATGAATTAATCAAATTTCATATCTCCTGTTCCATCAGCTTTTGTGTCTTGAATGCACCATTTTCCAATTCATCAGTAATGGTGATTGATTTGTTTTTGTCTTTTTTGTGTATTGCTGTTTTCCTTCATTTATTTACAGATATACAAGAATAAATAATACTTCAGTAATTAAAAGTAAGTTATTTTAAGTTTTTATTTGAAAAACAAATCTTTGTCTTATTCTTTCCTGCATAGTTTGTTCCCCTTGTCACCAAGAAAATTTTCAGAATTACAACAAAACTATTTCATTCAAAGTAAAGAATACTTTACTGTAATTTTTCTAAAATTTATCTAGAATAAATGTTTTTCTTTTCACATTATTACTGTAACACAAATTGCATTCATGCTATATTTTTATTTTGGTAGCACCTTAATGCCTTCAAATTTATTTATCATCCTTGATTATTGCACTGCTAGTCTTCCATATTTCTTTAGGTTTTATTTTTACTTTTTCAGACAGGGGTAGAATTACGGTATTTTTATTTTACCCTTTACCTCACTGGATACTGCATGTAATTAAAAAGTTATTTTCATTGTTTTAAGTAGGGACCTCCACAAAAAATGTGATACCTGAAGTTTAAAACAAATTTTTAAAAATTAAAAATCTTTCTTGAAACTTTTATTTTAGGTTTAATTTCAAGCTAATAAATTAAATTTAATATTTCCAAAAAGTAAAATACTTTGCTACATTTCAAAAACAAATTTAAATTGACTGGAAAGAATGAGTTTTTTTTTGTTTTTTTTGCTAAAATAGTGGATTAATGCCCTTTTTAGTCATCTTTCATCACAATGTACTTCCTTTCATTAAAAAAAATCTTAAAAAAAAAAAACAAAAAAAACCAACACTTTTTCTGAAACTTTATTTGAAGAATATTAGCTGATTTAGTGCATAATTAATCTGCTTTGAAACAAATATTAATGTTAAGTTTAAAATATTGTAGAAATGCATTTTTTAAATCAACAGCAGCTGTGTTGACAGCCTGCTAACTTTTTAGTAAAAAAAAGAAAAAGAAAGAAAAAACATAATTGAATAAAATATGAAATTAATACAGAATTTTAAGACTTAAAACTTATTAATTTTTTCTGATTAACATTTTAAAAAATGAAAATACTTGTAAAAATTAATCAAAAATTTTTTTAAGACTATAGTGCCCTTAATATATCTTATTTATAAAAGCAATTAAAAGTTTTTCTAATTAAATTATGTCATAATTTTTTTGCATTTTTATTTTATGATTCTGAGCAGATTTTCAGTAAATGATGTTTCTGTTTGACAAAAACAAATTGATGATTCCATTTCTCCAATGATCCTGCTTTTAACTAATATAAAATGAAGAGGCTGAAATTTTAATTTCTCATAATTTCATAAATCTAAGTAAGTTGGGGATAACAGATGTAAAAAAAAAAAAAAAAAAAAAAAAAAAAATTTACCAAGATTTTCTAAAAAAAAAATTAAAATAATTTCATTCATTTGTGAATAAATCCTGGAAAAAAAATGCAACGATTAAACAATGTTTAAAAAAAAAAAAAAAAAACGATCCCTACACCCCCACCCCCAAATTGATTAGAACATTCTAAATTTTGATTAAAAACAACCGTTTCTCTTTGTGTCACCAGAACTAGTAAAATAACATAAAATTTTAGCGCATTTTTTTTCTGCATGACAGACATTAATTTTGAAAATCTTGTAAAAATAAAAATAATTGTCAGATTTTAATGAAACTTTCAGAAACTATTCACAAATGATGGAAATTATATTTTTTCTTTTTTTAAAGTCATGACAACCACCCCACTAACTAATTGTACGAAAACTCTATAATTTAAATTTTGGGAAGATTAGTGATTATATTAGTATATTAGCACAAGGCTTTGAGGAAACCAAATCATTTTTTTTTTTTTAGTTGGACCACATCCACCTGAAACCATCGAATCGTAATATACAAAACTCAATAAAACAAAAATATTATTTAATTTCAAAAGCTTTTAATTGCTTTTATTTATTTTAATGAACATGGACAATACTGTCTGAAAGCAAAAAGATATTTCGATGAAAAATGAAGTTTTAAAATAATTATTTGTTATTTCTGAAATATTTTATTATTTTTACATTATGTTGTTAATTCTTCTAAAATTAGGGAAAAGTCTGTAAAATTTAATGAATGTTGTTAAGTAGATATGTATTTACAGATTATAATTTCCAAACCTTCTTACAAACTAATGTATATAAAAAAAAATATAATTTGTGTCAATAATAACACTGAAAATCAAATCTATGGAAGACCGGAAGTATCACGCATGCAATAATAATAAAGTCATGTGGATTGATTTTCTGTCTAGTATTTAACTTAAATACTGAATTTTTAATACAATTATTTATTATTTCTTTAATTATAATTTAAGTTGTTAAAATATAAAATTAGTTAAAAGCCGCATTCAGTTTCGTAAATGTCCTTTTGAGATATAGATTTATTTTTGTGAAACACGTATGGAGAAGTTTATTTGATTTTTCAATTTCAACTGAGAAGAGTACCCACAAGTATCAGTATCATTTTATGAAATTTAAATTTGTATTTTATGTACACTTCTGATAAAATTTCATAAGAAAGGTACCCATAAATTGATTCAATAACTTTCTTACGAAATTAAATCTCACTCTCAACAGTCTTATTTTAATTTCTTTATAATATATTTTCCATAATGCATCGTAAATATAAAGGTGAAAGCTAAGTACAAAAAAATTAAAAAAATTAGAGCGCTGAAAGTTTTCCTTAAAAATAACGAGGTAAATAATTTGTAAATAATTAAATCTAAATAACTTCACATCTCTCCTTCCGTAGAAGGAATTATCCTCACATAAGCTATCAAAACATCATGAATGTCTTTCGTCACCTTGTCAAGTGACGCGAAAGGTTATGACCTGCTTTGTTTTATTTTCAAACTATGTCTTTTCAGTGCAGAAACTAAGTTAAGCTTGGTTCAAAATATTTTAAATAAACATTATTTCTGATTTTCTTAAAATAAGTTTTGAAAAAATTATATTTGATTTTTAAAAGAATTTCAAAGTGAGATTTTCATTTCTTTTATAAATTGGAAAAAATGGCTGACATGATCTGTCAATTTTGCTCACAAAAAAAACAAAACAAGATTTTTAACGAAAATTATGGACGTGCTAGGAACGATTAAAAAATGTAAAAAAATACCCCCAAAATACTTTGATTTTTCCTCTTAATAATAATATTTAGATGATAAAGTTTTGTTTAACGGTACCCATGTCATTATTAAGAGGATATCCCAAAGTACTTTTTGATTATTTTATTAAATTTTTTTAAATCCTTACTAGCACCTTAAAATTTGTTTTTCTTGTGTGTCAGTGAGTGAGCCAAAGATTAGTATGGGGAATTTAGCATTTTTTTTTTGTGCAGTAAAAAACACATTGATTTGGAAATTCTTGCAAAAATCAAATAATTGTCAGATTTTAATTAAATTTTCAGGACTTATTATAAAATGAAACAAAATTTATTTTTTTTATTTTATTTTTTTACATCTGTTACTCCCACTTACTTAATTTTAAGAAATTTCGAGAAATTAAAATTCCATCCCCTTTAAAAGCAGGACACTTCAGAAAATTGAAATCATAAACCTACCTTGAATTGTAAAATAGAAAAAATTTACCTTTACTATGCTTCATGGAAAAGCATAATACTATAAAAAAAATTAAATAAGACATGAAGAGTGTGATCAAATTTCATAAGAAAGGTACCTAATTAATTACCTTTCTTATGAAATATCAGTAGTGTATATTGTATGGTATTTGGATTCCCACTCATTTTACTAATTTTGTTGATATTTCATTTATGGAAAAAAATGACATAACTGAGATAATATAAAACTGAGATCATATAAATTTCATAAGATAGGTACATAATACAAGTTGAAATGCTAGACATTTTATTTTTCCTATATAATCACATACACTTTTTATTTTATTTTTCATAGCCAAGTAAGACCAGGGGTTTAGAAATTCAATGCAATCGTTATGAGACGTTCATGAATTTTTTTTTTTTTTAAATAAAACTTCTCCACACGTGTTTCGCCAATCATAAATGTAAAAATGTAAAGGCTGTTAACAGTGCTGTACAACATTTTTATACAAAATTAAGTCACGTGATGTTTTTATAGTATCATGTTTCTTCCGTGCCTCCAAACATTTGATTTATAATGTTTTTTGTTGACACATAGGCAAGAAACAGTAAGATTATTCTCATTGGTGGTTCATTGATTGTAAAAACTTTGTGCTTTTTATAATCTGTACAGATAATGTACTTAAAAAAAACATTAAATACAAAATCTGGCATTTCCACTAATTTTACAATATTTAACAACTTTATGTAAAAATAAAGTAATTTATGAAATAACAATTCATTTAAAAATTCATTTTTCATCGAAAAAGTTTTTTGCCTTCAGACAATATTATGCATATTGATAAAAGCAACTAAAAGCATTGAAAATTAAATAGTATCTTTATTTTATTGAGTTTTGTATGTTACAATTCAAAGCTGATTTTCGATTAATGAGGGCAGATTTAAAAAAAAAAAAAAAAAACATTATTTACTTTCCTCAAAGCCTTGTGTTTTTAACTAATATAATGACTTGAATGCTTCGACATTGAATTTTTAGAGTTTTCATTAATTTATTTATGGGGGGGTTAATATATATATATATATATATATATATATTTTTATAAGGACTTTAAACATATTTATAATTTCTATCATTCCTGAATAGTTTCTGAAAGCTTCATTAAAATCTGACAATTATTTCTATTTTTGCAAGATTTTCAAAATTAATGTGTGTCATAAGAAAAAAAAAATGGACAAAAAATTCACCATGTTATTTACTAGAGTTCCGATGATGACGAGAAACAAGGTTTTTCAATCGAAAGTTAGAATGTTCTAATAAAGACAGAAAATTTTTTTAAAATAATTAAAAATTACTTTGTTCTTTCCTCTTAATAGTAACATAAACATTTAGACGATAAAATTTTGTTTTTGTCAAGTTTGGCGTCTTTTTCATCATGCTATGCTCTTTTTTTAGCGATCTTGTGTAGATATCTACAATAACAAATTGATTAGTGACGAAAAAAAAAGAAAAAGGAGAAAAAAGAGAAAAAAGGAAAAAGGAGAGAAAAAAGAAAAAGGAGAAAAAAAGGGAAAAAAAAGAAAAAAAAAGGGAAAAAAAAGAAAAAAAAGGGGAAAAAAGAAAAAAAAAAAAAGGAAAAAAAGAGAAAAAAAAAAAAAAAAAAAAAAAAAGAAAAAAGGAAAGAAAAAAGTACGTTTTAAAAAAAAATATGTAAAATACTTTTTATTTATATTTTATAGCACGGAAATTCATTTTTCTTTTAATTCCGATTAGCTTTTCTTTTCTTTTTTAGGTCATTATCTTTGAAATAGAGCCGAAATTTAAGTTCAAAGAAGGCATTTATTTTTAAATTAAAATGCGTTTTTCGTTTTATTTTATTTTTTAGAAAGTCCGTGGCGGTACCTAGAAAAAGAATCGCTAATACCAAATCCTTTTTTAGATTGAAGATATAAAATTGTGCAAGTAATTCAATTGTCATGCTTAATATTAAATAAATTTAAGGGCGCTATTATACACTTTCTCACCCCCATGAATTACTTCGGAAGTGTGCTTGTCAAACTCTGCTTCCGGACAGAGACGATCCCCAGACGAAGCTATGTCAAAGGGCAGAGTCTCATCTCGGGACACAGCTATCCGACCCCGTTTTTTACGGGATCTAACCGAGAATTTTTGCCCGATCCTACGGGCTCGGATACCCCACTATAAACTTGGTCTTGTGCCGCATCCGGCCGCGTGAGGCGGTCAGTGAATATCTCACCCCCCCCCGCCCCCATGACACTGTCAACTACACGTTGTTTTTTGTCTTCAGTTCTTTTTTTAGTTTAAGTCTTACTCTTAACAAATACGAACAGATTTGCCTTATTTGTTTCATAATTTGTGGATTTTAATTTTAAATAATACATTTCATTATCTTTCTGTCTTTTTAGAAACTTTTGAGTTTGACCATAGTGTTTGTAAATTAAATTTAATTATTAAATTAATAATTGCAACAGTCCAACTGTTGTTATTTTAAATTTAATTTTATGAAGTTTAGGTTAAAAAAAAAAAAAAAAAAAAAAAAAAACTGTTTTAAAAATAAGTTTCTTTTTTTATAAATTTATCTGGTTGTTTTACTTGGGGGGGGGGGCAAAGTGCCTTTAATAATTGTTGAAATTTTTTTGTTTATAAAATTACACAGAAAAAAGTGTCACATTTTTTTTTAATAAATCCAACTAGGAAAAGGTTTTTTTTTTTTTTTTTTGTTTGTTTAAATTTCTAGGATGAGGAGTTATTATTTTACAGTAATTATATCCAGATTATTGTCCTCATCTTTGATTCAGTGGAAACAGTCGAGAAATAACTTAGTAGTAGTAAATAAGAACTAAAGACGACACCCCAAGACAATAGACATGATGGACAGAACATGAACGAGAACAGTCTCTACCCCCATAGATTAAAATAAAAGGGGTCAGTTCAGAATTTCCCTGTAGATTATCCAGATTGATATACAAGTGGGGAAGACGGGGGCATAACAACGGAAACATTGTGATAACAACAACAAAGATGATTTCAATATAGAAAAAAAAAAAACGTTTTTAACTTACTTTTCTCTCTGTTTTCGTGAAACAAAAAAAAGAGGGGATGAAATATATACTTTCTTCTTCGATTCTTCACTTTTCAATCCACATAATTTGAAAATCTGCAGGATTCAACTAAATATTCGATGCTTTTTAAATTGAGAGGACAAAACTATTTTCAGCGCATTGTGATTAGGACGTCTTTTAACTCGATCTTTCTTTCCCATAGAAATTTTTATTTCAAACAAAATGTCTTCTCGAAAGCAAAAGGCAAGGGAGATAATTCATGGAAAATTTTTTTTTTTTTCGAATTTTTATCGAAAACGAACGTAATTTAATTCAATGGATAAATCTTAAAAGTAGCAATTGAAATCTTAATAATTACAATAAACTGATCATTTTTTTAAACTAAAAAAAAATGCAGAATAAAAATCTGCACAACTGATTTTTTGTGCTTCAATTGTAAAATTTAAAATCAAAGAATCAGACAAGAAGAATCTTTAAGGGATAATAAATAAAAATATAAAATAATAATAATGAATATCATAAATAAAATAAAACAAATAACATTAAAACTTTGTTTAAAATAAATTAAATAAAACAAAAAAAAAATAATAATAATAAAATTTCTCCCAGAATGCAATAGAAACATTTCCTGCCTGATAACAGACTTCGTGTCAAAAGATGCTGAATTAATTCTCTTTGTTGGAAAGTCTACTAAACGTCCATCTCCTCGCTTCGGGACATTGCTTATCATAATACAAAGTGACTTCTTTTATTGCATGCAACCTTAATAAAACACTTTTAACCAAAAATACGCACCCACCAGTACACAAAAAATAAATAAATTATTATAAGATTTTAATTTACAATTTAACATGCATTTAATTTTATTTCTGTGTTGTGTATGTTTTTATTCGTGTGAGTGAACTGAACATAAGGCTATTTCTACTGGTAAGATGTAATTGACCCTAAGACCACGTTCATCTCAAAACATATTTACTTAGTTCATCCTCATTTATGGCCTTGTTCCAGACTGAGATGCATTTAGCAAATGTCTAATTGGTTATTTAAATTTTTAAAAGCACATAAAAGCCTAAATTCAAATACAGTTTTTTTTTTTTAAGGTGGGTGAGCACACCTGGATGTTAGACTCAACTCAACACAATCCTTGTCCTTGTAGAGGTAGCAACAAATAATATTTATTGTTGTATTAATAAAAAATGTGGCACAAAGCCAAAAGCTGGAATGGGGAAGGCTGGTCTTCATCTGTCTTAAATTTAACTAGTCAATTGCTGACCCAAACAAACTATACAATATTCCTTGAATCAAAATACCACATCTTACCATTCTTAATCTTACCCCAATCACCATAATACCACAAAGTCTCTATGAAGTCCTAACTAGTCCCCATAACAACTTTTAAAACCCAAGTAAATATTTATAATTTTTATACATAAAAATTATATTCAGATAAGGTGAACACATCATTAAAATACCTACAGCATTCTCTTTTCTTAAATTTACCCATGTGTCATATGAAGTTAAATTCTGTAAGTTGTTATCCCTTTTGGATTTAATTCAGCACATAAATTCTTACCTAACATTAAAACTCTTCTCAATTCATTACAATTGTAAAAAATATTGGTGAATTTCATTTATGTATCAATAAGCAGAAATCCCATTTTGAAATATTATAAGAAATTTAAGATACATTAACATACATCAAGCTTTCAAAGATAAGCAGATGCTTTGATGAGCTCTTAAGTTGTTGGTTGGTAAAACAGCAGCATTTATTTATTGCTATGTTCCACCAAATTTTTTTATTGCTATGTCCAATAGAAGGTTTTCCCAACAAATTCTTTTTATTGCTATGTCCAATAGAAGGTTTTCCCACCAAATTTGTTTATTGCTATGTCCAATAGAAGGTTTTCCCACCAAATTTGTTTATTGCTATGTCCAATAGAAGGTTTTCCCACCAAATTTGTTTATTGCTTTGTCCAATAGAAGGTTTTCCCACTAAATTTGTTTATTGCTATGTCCAATAGAAGGTTTTCCCACCAAATTTGTTTATTGCTATGTCCAATAGAAGGTTTTCCCACCAAATTTGTTTATTGCTATGTCCAATAGAAGGTTTTCCCACCAAATTTTTTTTATTGCTATGTCCTATAGAAGGTTTTCCCACCAAATTAACAGCTCTGGGAGATGTGTGTTTGGAGCCTACCTGTATGTTATAACAAGTTTCTAGGTTGCCCTGGATCAGAAGGAAAATAACACAAAAGAATTAGACAACCCATAAGAAGACAATAATTGAAATGAACAAATTGCTCTCTTGAGTAGTTTGTAACATGATGATTTATCATCTCTCAGTTTCGTCTCTGTCTTTAGGCAGAGTATGCTCAGGGGCAGCAACATCAAGGGACAGAGTCACAACTGAGGAAAATTATACTGAGAGATGCCCAACCCTGGGAAACAGCTGCCCATGGCCGCACCCTCTCATTGCACCAGAGAGAGGGATCAGTGCTCGCACCGAGGCTAGCGCAACCAATTGGGTTGTGAGGGTTTGGCAATTTTTTTTTTTTTTTTAGCCCAGGTGTACATATTCAGGCTCCCCACATCAACCTTGTGTCCCAACCTGACCCTGTAGGGGGGTAAGTAAATACAAATTGAAATGAACAACCTAGTTGGTCCTACCACAAAGAAAAATTATTATAAAACAGAAATGTTTTTATCATCGTTTCTGGTGTATTTCATAATTTATTTAATGATAGCCAACTGAATCCATTTATTATAAATAAAGGCAAATGATACCATATTGGCAGTTCATTACTTTTTGCAGTTAGGTGGTATCTAAGAACATTTCTTGGCAATTATTCTTCAACACTTAACTATAAGCATGTTCCTGATGAATTGTTTCTACTTATGTTAATTTTAACTAATTTTATTCTAAATATTCATTATTAATTGCATTGTGACAATTGTCATCTCTGTGTATTTTTTAAACAACAGCCAAAAAAACACATCTTTGTAAAGCATCAGGTAAAAGTTAAGAATTCAAATGAGGATTGTTTTAAGACAGGAAGACATTTCTTAGTTAAAAGATTGGTGCAACACAGTCTTCCTACCCATTTTTCCAACAATTTAGCATTTGGATTATATTAAGCTAAAAAGGGCAAATATCCAGAAGGCTTTGATCTTTTTTTGGATTCAGTTTATAGGAAAAAATATTTTCTGGCACTTTTAATACCCAGGGCTGATGCTAGGGTCTTGTGCCCCTACTCTATGGTATGGTAATATTCATATAAAATACAAATTTTATTGTAATGTACAATAATGGATCATATGCAATATAGGTGAACAATTCAACTGAAATAATTGAAAATATTTACAATGTATCTAAATACAAATTAGAGACATGCCAGAATAGATAATTCTATCATATATAAATCAACAATGTTTTGCAGTTACTTTTAACATCAACTTGAGATCTTTCTTGTTAAAAAGTTGAATAATTTTAACACATTCAACATTATAGATAAAAAATAGTGAATTGTATATAGTGTTTTTTCGAGACTTACCAAAATTAAAATAACATCAAAAAGTGGAAAAAAACATCAGGTCACAATTTTTGTTACATTCTGATATTACCCATTGACCTATCTTCTTAAATATCCTCAAAAGAGACTCAGATGGATCTCAACTTTTAAATTTTACCCTTTTGATTGAACAATAAATACAAATAAATGCCCATAATGGAGGAAATACAAAAGAGACAATGAATCTTTCTTCTATAACTCTCTCCTGTTACACCACCTTCAGGTCACAATTTTTGTTACATTCTGAAATTATCTATTGACCCATCTTCTTATATATCCTCAAAAGCGACTCAGATGGATCTCAATTTTTAATTTTACATTCGTGGAGACAATGTATATATATTTTTCAAATTTGAAAAAGAAATCAGTCTGCCTGGACCAAATTATGTTTTGGTGATTCTTAAATTTAATTATTTTACATTATTTTCAAATAAAAAAATTTGATAATGTGGACTTTATATCTTGAAACCAGCAGACAGTTACAAGTCCACAATACTTTTGAGCTTGTACCAAACTTAGCTAAATATTTACTTAATTGTTTTTCTACAAATGCTAATGGCCAGAGTTTAAGCACAAAAATACAAATGTAGATTTTTTAAAGCAGGAAGAAAATTTCTAGTTGGAAGGTTGGTGTAACACAGTCTTCCTACCCATTTTTCTTAAATTTAGCTAAAAAGTGTAAATACCCAGAAGCTCATATCTCCCAGAGGCTCAAGGATTTCTTCAAGAGAATTAATAATGAAGAAGACCAGAGAAGGATCCAAAATGACCTGGATAAATCCTTCAGACATGAATTCGATATAATCAAGGCTCACCAAGTACAAAAATTAAATAGATTGAAAGATCAGAAGGTGACGCACAAGGTCCATCATCCACCAGTGAAAGCATTAATAAACATCAGCCAATATCAGCTGAGTGCCTCTGAAGAGTCAGTATTGAATAAGGGTCTCAACTTCACCACAACCATCAGGCAAGTGCCATACTTGGACATCATTGCCAGAGTCAAGGAGGTGGCCTTGAACATCCCTCAGGCTCAGGCGATTGAACTGAGATGGAAGGTGAGACAGACCTTGGAGAAGGTCAACGCCCAGGTCTAACATAACAAAACTGGAGAGGCTGGCGATCGGATCCCTACAGAGAAATGAAAACATCATCATACTACCGGCTGACAAAGGCAATGTGACTGTAGTGATGGACAAATCAGATTATACAAGAAAGCTGGAAGACCTCATTAGCAATGGTAGCTACAGCAAAGTAAAAAAGGATCCTACAATGAAAACAGAATGCAAACTGTCACAGATACTAATCAAGAACATGGATTACTTCGCACATAAGATGTATAGACAGTTATCGCAGCATTACACCAAGCTACCTCACATATACGGTCTCCCTAAAATTCACAAAGACGGTATTCTGCTCAGGCCAATTGTTAGTTGCCAAGGCTCTGTGTGCCACCATCTGTGTTGCTTCCTTGTAGATATAATTGACCGATTGATCAGAAAGTCTCCTTCATATGTCCGAAACTCTGCTCACTTCATGGAAATAATCAAATATGCTTGGATGTGGTGAGTTTGTTCACCAAGGTACCCACGGAGGAGGCACTCTCAGTAGTCAGAGACAGATTAGTCTAGAAGAATGGACCAGCATTCCAATAGATAATCTGATGGAGATGTTGACTTTCTGTACCCAAACAACACACTTCAGAATGGGATCACACATATATCAACAGGATGAGGGCTTAGCAATGGGCTCACCATTATCACCCACAATGGTGAATATATACATGGAATACTTTGAGGAAATGGCATTAGAATCTATATCTCTAAAACCAACTATATTGTTAAGGTACTTAGATGACACCTTCATACTCTGGCCACACCAGGAAGATGTTCAGGTTCTACTGGACCATGTGAACTCAATAAGACCTTTGATACAGTTCACAATGGAGAAAGAGAGTAACAACACACTCCCATTCCTGGATGTTCTAATATCTTGAACAGAGCATGGGTTAAAGACATCCGTATACTGTAAACCGACATTCACCAGACAGCACCTCAATTTCAACTCCCACCATCCATACAGTCTAAAGAAAGGGATCTCCCACTGCTTACAACACCGAGCAAAAGTCATAAGTGGTGACCCAGAGACATTAGATAAAGAATTGGTCAGTATAAGTAGTACCCTACAATGTAACAACTACCCTGGGTACATGGCAGCAGCCCCCAAAAACTGGGATAGCTGGGTACAAGAGGAGGACAACAACACTCAGTAAATAGTCTCCCTGCCTTATGTGAAGGGGTTATCAGAGAAAATATGAAGAATCTGCAGTCCATATAACATCAGGGCAACCTTCAAAAGCTTAACGACACTTCACAGATATCTCTCCAGAGTAAGACCCTCCCCATAGAGGAGAACATGACTAAAGACTATGTGTACGCTATCCCAGAAAGCTGTGGAAAGAAATATAAAGGGGAGGTAAGGCTTCAAGAACACTAGAAAGCTATAACATGAGGGGAAGTGGAAAAATCAGGTATAGCTGACCACATATGGAGAGAGAATGGAGATCACCACCCTCTGTGTGATCAGGTTGAGATCATAGACAAGGAACACCATTGGAAAATTTGTAAATTTAAGGAATCAGCACATATGCTAGGCCAAAAAAATCTCCTGAGCCGAGGAAGCATAGAAATGAATACAATATGGGAACCAGTAATAAGGAGTGCCAGAGAAAAGCGATAATAACAACAAAAGTTGCAATATGAGCTCAGGTAAAAACATGCAATGATAACAGCAAAAAAAAAAAAAAAACAACAAAAAATTGCAATATGAGCACTGGTAAAAATTGCTTGCTGAAGACATTAGGTTTATAATACCTAGAAATTCATACACAGATGTCCTCAAGGACAGTGGATAAAGGTGTTGGTTAGATCCAAAGAGTGTGAGCTCAATACTCGGTTAAGGCAGTGGAGAACTTTCAGAGGGAAATTAACAGGAGATAACTGACATCCATTAAACATGGCACGTGGAAATAGAACAGTCTACCCCAGTGAAATAAAGGGTTAAGTTCAACATTCCAACCACCTGAAGAAGGCTGGAGCGTACAATGGCCAAAATGTTGGCTACAAAGATGAGGAAGGAAATTCCCAGAAGGAAATACTTATCATTTCTGGATTCAATTTAACATGTAAATCTTATAAAAAACTTAATGCCACATATATTCCCTCTTAAAAGTGTTCTAAATCCATTACAGTTGTAAAAACCTATTGTTGAATTTTAAAATTGAGAAACTGAAAAATTAAATATCTTTATTGAAATTTCTTTTGAAAAGTATGATAAAATGGAAGTTCTTAATTTTATATATTTAGTATTGCTCAGTTATTGCAAACCGTTTCTATAAAATCTAAATATATACTGCCCAACCCATGGATTGAACTCATGTACCAAACTTAGCTAAATATCTACTTAATTGTTGTTTTTGATACAAATATTAATGGTTAATGTTTAAACACAGGTAAAAGCCAGGAATTCAAATTAGGACTTTTTAAGGCAGGAAGATTGGTGAAAGACAGTCTTCCAAACCATTTTTTCAACAATTTAGCATTGGAACCTAAGCTAAAAATATCCAGAAGGATATGATCTTTCTCCGGATTCAGTTCATCATGTAAAAAATTTAACTTGATTCCTTCTCAATCCATTACAGTTGTAAACATATTGTTGAATTTTAAAATTGAGAAACAGAAAATCCTAGCTGAAACTTTAAATATCTTTATCGGAATTTTTTTTGAAATGTGTAAAGTATTATAAACTAGCTTAAAAACTGCCCTATCAAGTGGCATATAAGCTAGCTCCTGCAGAGGGATCTTGATTGGGCCTTTTGCTTGTTCAGGAGTTTGAGAGTTTCTAAGTCTTTGCATATTTTCAGCATTGGAAACTCTCCTGGCTGCCGTTTCATCTGGGTTTTCATTTGCACAGGACTTTCTTGGCTCTTTTGATTGCAATCTGGTCCTCTGTTGGCGGAGATTTCTTTTTGTGAGGCATGCTGCTGTTGTACACAATAAGTAACAATAAACTACATGAGAACTCAGAATTGATCACTGCACTTAAATATTGCATTAATATTTAGGCTTACCTTTTAAAAGTTCAATGATAATTCTTCTGCCACCACTTAATTTAAAGACAGTTTGATGCACATAGGTTCTTACTTTCCATACAAAAAATTATTTTTATTTCATGAGTGACTTTTGCTGGATTTCACAATTAATTTCAGATATTGCAAAATTTATTTCCAAGTTATAAAAGATTTTATCATACAAAAAATTCATTGCAAAATTAACACAAAAAAAAAAAATCACTGAATACAATCACAGTAATGAAAACTTGGGAAGCCAAAATTTCAGGTGTGCATACCCAGATCTGACCCAGAATTTTTTTAATTTGCTCACAAAGTTGACCCGATTCCAAAATGGTATGATATGTTGGGCTACAGATTATAGGAGTAAAATTGAAAAAGTGTGACACACTGACATTCACATTTATTTATATGGAAGGGAAATTTCAATACTTTCTGATGTTATAATTTAATGGAAGCTAACTGAATCCATTTTTTTTTTTTTAAACATTCCACCTCAAGCAAGGCGGGAAGCCACTAGCACGCAAAAACATTACAGAGAGTTAGAGCGAGAGCAAAGAGGAGTGATAGAGGAAGGGATGATGAGAAGGGTAAGGGATAGATCAGGGCATTTGGAGATGTTGATTGACATTACATTTGAATAGTTGGAGATTATAGCTATCAGGGAAACAAGAAAAGGGAAGGGAGTTTCACAGGTGAGAAGTGCGAGACATGAAGCTATTGGAGTAGATGAGATGGCTGCATTTAACAGTTTCAATAGTGAAAGGGTTGAGAGCGAGATGCCAGCCTAGTTGAACGCTTAAATTCCTGAAGTCTGGGAACCAGTGAAAGCAGCTCATCGGAGCAGTTACCGTGAAAGTATTTGTAAAAAAGGCAGAGGGAGGCAACGGTACGTCTGTGAGAGAGCGACTTCAGATGAGATGCCAGATCAGGGCCAATTATATTGCATATTCGTCTTTGGATTTTATCAAGGTCTTTGAAACAAAGGGGCTCCAGACCATATATGGCAGCAATACTCCATGCAAGGGCGAATGGTTGATTTTCTAAATTTGGAGGATTGATTGTAAATAAAAACATATGATACCATACTATACTGGCAAAAAAGCTTCTTTTTTTTTTTTTAAGCTTTTCACCCCAAACAAGGCGGGAAGCCACTACGACACAAGGTGTTACAGTAGAGTTAGAGCAAGATCAGGTAGGAGTGATAGAGGAAAGGATGAGGAGAAGGATAGTGGATAGCTCAAGGCAACTGGAGATGTCGACTGACATTACATTTGAATAGTTGGAGATTATAGCTCAGGGAAACTGGAATAGGGAAGGAAGTTCCACAGGTGAGAGGTGCGAAACATGAAGCTATTAAAGTAGAAGAGATGGCTACATTTAGTAGTTTCGACAGTGAAAGGGTGAGAGCGGGATGCCAGCCTCGTAGGGCGCTTGAATTTATAAAGTCTGGGAACCAGTGAATGCAGCTCCTCAGAGCAATTACCATGAAAGTATTTGTAAAAAAGACAGAGAGAGGTGACGGCACATATGTGAGAGAGTGACTGTAGATGAGAAGCGAGAACAGGGCCAATTATATTGCATATCCGCCTCTGGAGCTTATCAAGAATCCTGAGGCAAACAGAAGGGGCTCCAGACCATATATGGCAGCATCATTATGTTTTTTGAGCTAGATGGCATTAGGAGTGTTTCTGGTCAGCACTGTTGACAACTATAAGCAGGTTCCTTTAAACATTTAGCAAAAGTAATTTCATTTTGTTTATTGATTTTAATGTTGCAAATAATTGTGAAGTTTATAGAAATTATCTGAATTTTGGGGATAATTTTTAATACTGCTCAGTTATTGCTTGTTTGTTTCCACCGAATCCAAGTACACACTGCCTCACCCAGGGATTGAACTTACAATTACTATGTCACCAAATTAACAAACCAACACTTTAATCTGAAAGACCATTGTTCCATAGGACATTGCATAATATTAGAACCTTGAATAAGTTCTCGCTGTTTTCCAACAGATGGCTTTCCCAGAACTGCATGCGTGTAGTTTCAGATGGTAATGCATCTATAAGAAAGTACTATAAAAAAGCTTGAGATTCAGTCTATGTCATTTCTCTGAAGTGCAAACAACTTTGTTTTTCACAGCGTTAAACATGTCAGATTTTGAGCCAAAGAAATTGTATTTGCAGGGAATTTTACTGCACTACTTTATTCAAAAGAAATCTGCAGTTGAAGCACACAGAATTCTTGTTGAGACTTACAGTGACCATGATCTGTTGGAGACAACATGCAGAGATTGGTTTAGATTCTTCAAAAATATTGATTTTGATGTTGAAGATAAAGAATGCTCTGGCACACTGAACAAGTTTGAAGACAAAGAATTGAAGGCATTACTTCATGAAGACTCATGTCAAATGCAAGCTGAACTTGCAGAATCAATAGGAGTTAATCAGACAACAGTTTCAAAACATTTGAACGCATTAGGAATGATTCAAAAGCAAGGACAAGTATGAGTTGAAGCCAAGAGACGTTGAACAGCATCTTATCACATGTGAACAGCTGCTTTAACTGCAGAAAAGGAAAGGTTTTTGCATCATATCATGACTGGCGATGAAAAGTGGATACACTACGATAACCCTAAGCATAGAAGATCATGGTGTAGGCCCAGCCATGCATCAACATTGGTGGCATGATTTGAAGCTTCTGCTCTGCATGTGGTGGGGTCAGCTGGGTGCAGTTTATTATGAGCTGCTCAAACCGACCAAAACCATCACAGGAGATCACTATCAACTACAATTGATGTGTCTGAGCCAAGCATTGAAGAAAAAACGTCTGCTATATGAGCAGAGACATGACAAAGCGATTTTGCAACATTACAATGCTAGGCTACATGTTGCAAAATGGGTGAAAACCTACTTGGAAACACTTAAATGAGAAGTCCTACCTTACCTGCTGTATTCACCAGACATTGCCCCGTCTATCATTTTCATTCTTATGAAGATGCCAAAAAATGGGTCAACTCATGGTTAGCCTCAAAAGACATGTCGTTTTTCTGATGTGGAATTCAAATGTTGCCAGAAAGATGGGAAAAAGTAGTGGCTAGCAATGGACAATACTTTCAGTGACAGGTTTCTTACTAATTTTTGTAAATAAAACATTACTTTTCATGAAAAATCAGAAAGAACTTACTCAAGGTCCTAATATAAAAAAGGTGGGATGAGAATAATTTACACTGTAGATTAAATAAAGGGTTCAGAATTCTCTGTAGGTTACCCAGATTGTTATACACCTTTTGAAGGCCAGAGGGCACAATGGCCAAAATGGGAGCGCACAACAAAGATGAGAATAGTCCAAATGTAAATAATTTATATAGAGATTACATGGTGAATGTCAGAGAGACTTCTTGATAATTATTTTATCGGAACTAAGGAAATAAAATAAACTGATTCAATGGTATAAAATAAATAATATATATTTATTTATTTGATTTAGATTAGAGTAAGTTCTTTGATATACGAATTAACAAAATGTTTGTTCATAAAACAGATCTTAGTAGCAGTCCAGAGAAAGATTTGGCTCAGTTGTGAGTAGTTTCGACAATTGAGAAATCAGAACTTCATAGCAGTAGTCATCTTAAAAATAAGTCATTGTCAATCTACTGTTGTTTTTTGTCAACCCTAAGAAAGGCAGAAAATATCTACTTCATGCACAATGCATGACTGATTTGTCTGGTGGCCGTGTCTCTTGTCCCATGGTTTCTCTTGCAGTTACTTCTGCTCGTCTAGCTCACAGATGTCAGCTTATATTCTTTTGACCAGGCTCCCAGACTCTGGCATGAACCTTGATTTCAGCTGGCATCAAAAGTCTCTTTGTGTTAATTTTTTTGATTGGTTAAAATTATTTTATTTTCCAACATTCCTTTCTTTATATTTTATAAAATGGAAATTATGCATGGTATCATTATTATGCTATTGTTATTGTATTATTATGGTATTATGGTACTATTATTATATTATTGGTATTATTATTAAATTATGATATTATTATTATTATGGCATTATTATTATGCATAGTATTATTACCATGGTATATTATTATAATGGTATTATTATTATAATGGTATTATTATTATGCATATTATTATTACTATGGTATATTATTATTATTATATTATGGTATTATTATTATTATTATTACATTATGGTATTATTATTATTATTATTATTACATTATGGTATTATTATTATGCATAGTATTATTATTATGGTATTATTATTATTGTTATTATTATTACATTATGGTATTATTATTGGTATTATTATTATGCATAGTATTATTACTATGGTATATTATTATTATTATTACATTATGATATTATTATTATATTATGGTATTATTATTATGCATAGTATTATTACTATGGTATATTATTATTATTATTATTATTATTATTATAATGGTATTATTATTGTGCATAGTATTATTACTATGGTATATTATTATTATTATATTATGGTATTATTATTACATGATGGTATTATTATTATGGTATTATTATTATATTATGGTATTATTATTATGGTATTATCATTATTATTACATTATGGTATTATTATTATATTATGGTATTATTATGATGCTTAGTATTATTACTATGGTATATTATTATTATATTATGGTATTATTATTATGGTAGCTTTATAGTCATAAGTAGGTGAATTTTCAGTGTTTTCTGACCAGGTTCAGTCATTTCTTCTTCCTCTTGTTTTTATTTCAGAGTTGCCTTCTTGCTAGTTGAGAGAGAAGTATAAAGAGAAAGAGATAAGGGTTTTTAAAGGAAAGCACAAATGTCTTATTTTAATTTTCTTCTTTTTTGTTTATACTTATTATTTTTATATTTTATTTTATTTTTATCAGGACTCACTACAATTATACTGTGAATGACTGAATATGTCTAAAGCGCTTGAAGATGCTGAAGACTTTTAACTGAATAATTCTTGGACTGACAACCTAGATAAACGTGTGATAAACACAAGAAAAGCCGAGCTGCTCAAATCAAACATTGCAAGTTGGTATACTTTGGAGGAATTGGCAGGCCTAATTGGGGATGGCATAGCAAGATGAAAAAAAACCTAAATACTATGAGGGACCTCTCATGAATCCTAAATAAGAACAATGAATACTTCACACTGATTAAATATACACAGTTAATTCACTCTTACACTAAATATGGATGGTTTGTTTTTCTGTTTTTTTTTTGTGTCAAAGTAGGGAAATGTAGATGAAGTTAACATTAGCAAAATCAGATACATGCATATCAACTCACCACAAAATGCAAGGCCAGATATGCATGGCCAGATTATCCTGTAGGTTTAGTATAGAGTGCAGTCTAGGGCTCCTCAAGCTTGGTTATAAAAAATGTTTATTTACTGTGTGGAAATATGTACTAATTTGATTTACTGTGTGGAAATATGTGCTAATTTGATTTGCAATAAATAGTAAAATACTGATATTTCTTAAAGAATATTTTTATTGACAAGCAAAAGGTAGCTATTCTAGTTTATTTAAAAAAATTGTAATAAATTTGTTATATACTGTACTAATGGGTATGTCCCAATCCTCATAAATACATTGGACACGATTGTAAGTAGGGGTAATATGCTGTCTAAGTAGTTCACCACTAGCAGTGGTTTATCTACTTCATGCCACTGGCGAGTATTGTATGTTGTTGATGTTATAAAGATTACCATTTCATTTCCAACCTCACTTTTGATTATTGCTCATTCAGTAACACTTTCTAGATTATAACAGAAAGAAAGAAAATGTTGACAAGAAAGGAAAAGAAGAGCAAATAACCAAAAGAAAGAAAGAAAGAAAAAAAAGAAAGGAAAAGATGAGCGAATAAGAAAAGAAAGAAAGAATGAAAAGAAGAAAGAGACAAAGAAAATGATGCAGAGAAGGCCAAAGAAGAGGGAATAAACAAAAGTAAGAAAAAAGACTGAAAGAAAGAAAATTATGCTAAGAAGGGAAAAGAAGAGGGAATAAGCAAAAGAAAGAAAGAAAGAAAGAAAGAATGAAGAAAATTATACCAAGAAAGAAAAAGAAGATGGTATGCCCAAAAGAAAGAAAGAAAGAAAAAACTGTTATATACTGTACCTATGAACACTAATGGGTATGTCCCAATCCTCATAAATATATTGGACACTATTGTAAGTGGGGGTAATATGCTGTCTAAATAGTCTGCCACTAGCAGTGGTTTATCTCCTTCATGCCACTGGCGGGTATTGTATTTTGTTGATGTTATAACGAATTCTATTTCAATTTCAACCTCCATTTTGGTCATTCCTCATTCAGTAACCTTTTCTAGGTTACAACAAAGCTTATTTCAAGCAATGTAAATGTCAACTAAAATATATCATGAGTAAAAAATATTTGAGACAAGTGTGGTCAAGTTAGTGGATGGCTCCATTATTTCATTAGCCTAGGGGCACCAAAATGTCATAAACTGGCCCTGTATATATGAAAGGAGAAAATACCAGTGAGTGATTTATTTAAGAGATTATTTTATTAAACAAACTTTAATAATTTATAACAATGTATCATGAAAATCATGGCCAAAATATGGGTTTGGGATAAAATGTTACCCCACAAGACTGCAAACTACGAAAATTGGATAAAATAAAATCATTCGATAAAATAATTTTATTAAACACACTTAAAATATACAAATGTTAGAGCTTCATTATTCTTATTATTATTGTAAAAGTGTTTGTCCACTTTTCAAAAATGTATAATAATGTACATTTAGTATTTGTAATAATGTATCATTTAAAATTTTATATATTCAATATATTATTATTTATTTATCATTTATTATTTATATATTCAATAATTTATTATTTATCATTAATTATTTAAAATAAGGTATCATTTATGGTTTATATATTCAATAATTTATTATTTTTCATTAATTATTTAAAATAATGTATCATTTATGGTTTATATATTCAATAATTTATTATTTATCATTTATTATTTATATATTCAATAATTTATTATTTTTCATTAATTATTTAAAATAATGTATCATTTATGGTTTATATATTCAATAATTTATTTATCATTTATAAGAATATATCCTTTATTATTTATATAATCAATAATTTATTATTTTTCATTAATTATTTAAAATAATGTATTATTTATGGTTTATATATTCAATAATTTATTATTTATCATTTATTATTTATATATTCAATAATTTATTATTTTCATTAATTATTCAAAATAATGTATCATTTATGGTTTATATATTCAATAATTTATTATTTATCATTTATGGTTTATATATTCAAATAATTTATTATTTTTCATTAATTATTTAAAATAATGTATCATTTATGGTTTATATATTCAATAATTTATTTATCATTTATAAGAATACATCATTTATTATTTATATATTCAATAATTTATTATTTTCATTAATTATTTAAAATAATATATCATTTATGGTTTATGTATTCCATAATTTATTATTTATCATTTATTAGTTATATATTCAATAATTTATTATTTTTCATTAATTATTTAAAATAATGTATCATTTATGGTTTATATATTCAATAATTTATTATTTATCATTTATTAGTTATATATTCAATAATTTATTTATCATTTATAAGAATATATCATTTATTATTTATATATTCAATAATTTATTATTTATCATTTATAATACTGTATCATTTATTGTTTATATATTTAATCATCTATTATTTATTTATCATTTATTGTTTATAATAATGTATCATTTATTATATATTCAATCATTTATTATTTATCATTTATTGTTTATATATCCAAATAATTTCATTATCATTTATAATAATGTATTATTTATTGTTTATATCTTCAATAGTTTATTATTTATTTATCATTTATATATTCAATAATTTATTATTTATTCATAATAATGTATCATTTATTTATAATAATGTATCATTTATTGTTTATATATTCAATAATTTATTATTTATTTATAATAATGTATCATTTATTGTTTATACATTCAATAATTTATTATTCATTTATCATTTATTATTTATAATAATGTATCATGAGAATCATGGTAAAATTACAGATTTAGAGTAAGATATAAGGCCACAAAAACGAGGCAGGTGAACTATGAAAATTACATATAATCAAATTATATTTGAGTTTTTTGCCATGGTTTGGGTGGAAAATGATCAGAATAAAAAAAAATGAGATGATTTCATTTGACTCGTACCTGTAAAATTAGCTGACCTTCATGGCTGTAGTCATTATAAACATAAAATTAGAGCCTTATCCAACCGACTGCTCATCACCCTCATATTGCATTCTTATCATTGCACCCCAAAAAAATGCCATGAAAAGCATATTTTTGTAATTTCTGATCTAAGAAAATTTAAAAAAAAACATGGATAGATTTACATGAAATAAAGTGAAGTATCTCCATGTTCCTTAGAACCATTTTCACTTGGCATAGACATTTTGCCTGAAGAACTCTGACATCAAGGAATAGGTGGGAAGTGTGATTTATCACTGTATAATAAGCTTTCCAATATAGATCTATTATATAACCATCTTGGAATATTTTATGTGCTGTATAAAAATATATTGTTTTAAAATTGTGTTAAATGCAGATGCACTGATCAAAGTAAGATAAACATGGATTCTGACTTCTTTGGATTTTCACTGAAAATAAAGATTCACAGATTTAATATTAAAAAAAATAAAAGATAAAACTATATGTTTAATATTATCAACCATTTACTTTATATTCCTGTGAGTGGTAGGGGCCCCAGTACATTGGTTTACCCAGGGGTCCATAATGCCATTAAGATGGCCCTGCATGTACTCATCTCAACTGTAAGTTGATGAGATCTCAATGCCAGTCTAGTACTGCATTTAAATTTAAAAAGTTTAGGTTCCATAGCGAAGAGCTCATCTGAACAATTACCATGAAAGTATTTATAGAAAAGACACAGAGAGGCAAACTTATGGCAGAGGAAAGTGACTGAGGACAAGCCAATAATAATATTGATTCTTTTTTGGATTTTATCAAGGACCCCAAAGTAAATCGAAGGGGCACCAGACTATATGTGACATCAATATTCTAAACATGGGCAAATAATAGACTTACAAATATATAAGATAGATATGAAAATATCGTATTTTAAAATTGTGCTAAATGCAAATGCACTGATGAAAGTAAGATAAACATGGATTCTGACTTCTTTGGATTTTAATGAAAATTAAAGATTTTACTAAATTATGATTTCTCCTCTAGTGATAAAACTATTAATATAATTTATAATAATAAATATAACCATAATATATTTTCTGGGGTTTTTTTTTAGTATAAATCAGTAGTATTGGTACATAATAATTTGATTAAAATTCAAATGAAAGAACAGTTTTAAGTTCACATCTTAAGTTATTTGTATTGGAAAAGATAGTTTGAACTGAGAACATTTCTCTCCAAAACACTGATAAAATGTTTTTAGATCTATATTTAGTGAAGAATTTACAAGTTTCTTTTATGTTTTATATTATGAACATCAAAGAAACTTGTAAATTCTTCACTATGGTACCTAGACTTTTAAAAAAATTTAAACATATTACTAGACCGGCATAGAGATTTCATCATTTTACAGTTGAGCTGGTTAGATGTAATTATAAATTCTATGCTAACAGCTTCTTCCCTCTCACTTCTCACTTGTGGAACTCCTTTCTGGTGTCATGCTTTCCAATCAAACTTTAATTTGCAAAAATTTATATGCAAGATCAATCACTATCTATTATCCTGATTACTCTTTCTTCTTCCCACTCATTATTAATGTTTTTGTCCCTAATTCTTCCACTCCCTGTAACCCCATTGTGTCTTAGTGACTTTACTGCTTTGCATGAGGTGATACTGGTTTAAAAAAAAATAGAAAAAAAGAAGCACATAAAATATTTTAAGATAATTATATTAATAAGTTTATCATTTAAAGAAACAGTAATTTAGTAAAATCTGTGGATCTTTAATTTCTATGATAATCCAAAGAAGTCAGAATTCATGTTTATCTTACTTTGATCAGTGCATATGCATTTAATACAAATTTAAAATACTATATTTTTATACAGCACATAAAATATTCCAAGATAGTTATATTAATATACTTATCATTCAAAGATAAACTTTGATTTAGTAAAATCTGTGGATCTTTAATTTCTATGATAATCCAAATAATCAGAATCCATGTTTATCTTACTTTGATCAGTGCATCTGCATTTTACAGCACATAAAATATTCCAAGATGGTTATTCCAAGATGGTCATATTAATAATTTTCTTATCATTCAAAGATAAACTTTGATTTAGTAAAATCTGTGAATTTTTAATTTCTATGAAAATCCAAGGAAGTCAGAATCAAGTCTTTCCAATCCGACCAGTCCATCTTTATTCTATACAATTTTAAAATACTATATTTTTATCCAGAACATAAAATATTCCGAGAAGATAATTATATATCAAGCGTTTAAGAAATACAATATTTACATGAGATTATGCATTGAAAGTCTGGGCATGTGATAATTCTTTAAGACTATATTTCAAAATGCATATGAAGTATTTGAATAAGTCTTTTCGGATATACATATCCTTTTTATCTTACTTTGATCAGTGCATCTGCATTTAACACAATTTTAAAATATGATATTTTTATATAGCACACAAAGTATTAAAATAAGATTATATTAATAATTTTCTTATCATTAATATTTAGTAAAATCTCTGGATTTTTACTTTCAGTGACAATCCAAAGAAGTCAAAATCAAATGTTTTAAATCCCATCAGGCCATCTTTAATTTTTTTTAATCGTTTTACCCCAAGCAAGACAACAGAGCTATTAAAATGCAAGTGGTTACTAAGCGTGAAAGAATCTGAAAAAAAAAAAAAATCATATTTAAGGAGTGAGGGCAATAAAAGAACAGGTAATAAAAAGGCAGATGAAAATTAATATTTCATTGAAGTTTTTGAATGTCAAAGTTAACTGGAATACAAGAGGCCAGAAGAGAATTTCACAAGCAAGATGTGCAAAACAAGAAACTGTTAGCATAGGACCTACAGTTACATCCAGCCATTTCAATTGTAAAATAATGGAAACTAACTGCCAATCAAGCATTGTACTTAAATTTGTAGAGGAAATGTACAAAAGAGGAAAGCTCACCTGAAAAATTACTTTATAGAATTTTGAAGAAAACTATACTTTTACAGAGCATAAAGAAATAGAATATGAAATTTGTGCCTCTGTTGTTTGACTAACACATTTTCATTGAAAATCTGGGAACATGATGATTTCAGATATAACTATACAAACATGTCAAAACTATATATTATCAATGTATCATATGTATAAAAAGTGCATCTTCTCAAAGATAGGTATACAGAAATAATAACATTTGAAGTATGAAAAAATAATGTAAGATGCAACAAGTTAGATAAAAGATTTGATATTTTATTGTTCAAACAAAACATTTACAACATTGCAATCATTCAGGTCTTAAGCAAGGCAGTCTTAAAGCAAAGACTTAAGTTTATTATAAAATGTTTAACGAAATAAGACACACATCAAATTAAAATGATTACTAGGCAGTGTGTCTGCATGTGTAATTTACATGCAAATGGCTAGCCACACACTTCACATTATTTGCAAATGTTTGTAAATTTGTATTTCATGAAAATGTTAACCTACATCAGATAAGTATGGTTTTTCTCTGGTATGTGTTTGCATGTGAGTTTTTAAACTCATTTTCCATGTAAATGCTGAACTGCACACTTCACAAGAATATGGTTTCTCCCCAGTATGTGTTCGCATGTGTGCTTTCAAATGTGAGTTCTGTGAATATGCTGAACCACACACTTCACATGAATATGGCTTCTCACCAGTATGTGTTCGCACATGAGCTTTTAAATGTGAGCTCCGTGAAAATGTCGAACTACATATTTCACAAGAATAGGGCCTTATTCCAGTATGTATTTGTGTGTGAGTTTTTAAACTAGAGCTCCATAAAAATGTTAAGCCACATATTTCACACGAATATGGTTTCCCACCAGGATGTGTTCGCATGTGTTCTTTTAAATTTGAGCTCTGTGAATATGCTGAACCACATATTTCACATGAATATGGTTTCTCTCCAGTATGTGTTCGCATATGTACATTTACACATGATTTCCGTGAGAAGGTTGAACCACATACTTCACATGAATATGGTTTTATTCCAGTATGTGTCTGCATGTGAATTTTTAAAGAAGAGTTCCATGAAAAAGCAGAGCCACACACTTCACATGAATATGGTTTCTCACCAGTATGTGTTCGCATGTGTTCTTTTAAACATGATTTCCGTGAAAATGCTGACTCACATTGTTTGCATGAATATGGTTTCTCCCCAGTATGTATTCGCATATGTGCCTTCAAATATGAGCTCTGGGAAAATGTTGAACCACATGATTTGCATGAATATGGTTTCTCCCCAGTATGTGTCCTCATATGAGTTTTTAAATTACAACTATGTGAAAATGCTGAACCACACACTTCACATGAATATGGTTTCTCACCAGCATGTGTTTGCATGTGAGATTTTAACCTGGATTTCTCTGAAAATGTTGAACCACAGTCTTTACATGAATATGTTTTAACACCTGCATGTGTTAACATGTGTGTTTTAAAATTTGAATAATCTGTAAATGCAGAATCACACACTTCACATGAGTATGATTTTTCACCAGTATGTGTTTGTATATTTGTTTTTAAATTTAAAGTTTGTGAAAATTCCAATTTTTCTTCTTCATGTGTATAGGAACTGTCTCCAGGGTGTGTTTCCATGTCTATCATTCAAGAAGGACTCATTTTCATGAATAAATTTATATCTACAAAAAAATAAAAAAAGAAAAAAAAATAGACATTCTTAGTGTCTTTTTGTAAAATTGTTTTTAGTATAGTGCTTTAAAGTACAAATAAAATAGTAACTTTAACATTTAATTAATTAAATGTTGGTAAAATATTACATGCATTTTGCAAAAGATATAACAAAAAATGTGGCCAATTTGGGCCTTTGTGTCTGCAAAACAAATGCTGTGTTAAAAGGATAATTTTTTCATTGACATCACTATTATTTTAACTACCTTCACTCCTCAGCAATGTTTATTGTTTTAAAAAGCAATGATTAGAATTGTAATAAAACCTAAACATATGATGAAAGTGAATTTATACAGTTTTTTTGTTCTTAAGAACAAATAGTAAGAATTTCCTTATAGTTGGTTCACAAATTTTAATAATGTTTATAAATTTATAAATAAAAAATTGTTTTCACATTTATTTCTTTATAAATTGGTAAATGATTTAATATTGCATTGTGTTTGTCTTAATTGTATTAGTTTTAGAATATTGTAAATATAAAATTATTCTTGTAAATAATCTAATAATAGGGTTTAATATTTTGTTGTAAATTCTCAAGGATGAAAAAATATATATATAAATTCAATATTATAATTATTTTCTTTTTTAAAAATACAATTATGTTGCAACACCGAAATTTCGGTTTCAAAACTGAAACTAAAATTGTAAATTTAATTATAAAAAATCCAGAGTCTCATTCCATTGTCAAGCAACACTACGAAAAACTTTCTAAGAAAATTACTTAATTTATAAGTGTAGACAATCTTAATATTTTAAGTTGTTAAGATTAAGGAAAATTCAATCTTATTGATTAGGGGTGGTTGGGTTTTAATTTCCCTAGAGAACTTATTTATCAAATATAAGTTACTTACAAAGTTAGGTTAAGTTTAGGTGGGGTGATTGGGGGTGCCTGCTCAGAAACAAAGTCATTCAATTTTACCATGTCATGAGAGGTTTTCAATGTCAAAAGATTTTGGCCTTTTTATTTAGATGCTTAAATCATATTTTATACACAAAGATTTTCTAAAAGGATTATCTAAATATGAGTAAGTCATATTTTTAATATTTAAATTTTGTTCCTACAGCTTTAAAGTACACCCCCCTTCTAATAACTAACAGACATTATTTTTTTTACAAATAAATATATTAGAATGTAATTTTGTATTTAAAAACATTACTAATCACTGATCAAGTATAAATATATGTTTCATCTGTTCTCCTTTTTTTCCAAAATTATTATTTAAGGAAAATATTTAACAGTGCCTACAAAAAATAGCTATTCATTTTTTTGATTTAGTAAATTTTTATTTTTCAGAAACTTAATAATGCACAATTTTTCATGTATGCACAAAGGACATGGGTCATTTAATGACCTACAACCTGTAGCTTTTCTCATTAATTTCCATTTTACTATTGGTGTTTTATTGGTTTCTTTTAAGTGCCAGAAACTCAATATCTGTTTATATTTCTGAGATAGGTATTGTCATTATTTACACTATATTGTTTGAACTGTTTTCATCATTTCATTGCTATATTCGTGACATTTCAGCTGTTGTACGCTCAGGCCTCCTTTGGATTCTTGGAATTTCAAACTGAACCCTTTATTTTGTCCACTGGGGTAGATTGTTCTAGTTCCATGTGCCATGACTCTTCCAGATGTTTCAGTATCAGTTATCTGCCTTTACCTCAACTTTCCAAGTTTTTGTTCACCTCTGCTCTAGCCAGGTATTGAACTCACAACTGTTTGGGTCAAGTCACTGGATTCAACCAATCCTCTGTGGACATCAATGTATGAATTTGGGGGATTTAGAAACTGAATGTCTCAGTAACCATTGTTTACCAGAGCTCATATTACACTTTTGTTGTTTTTTTTTCCCCTAGCACTCCATATTACTGGTTCCTATATTGTATTCATGTCTATGCTTGTCCAGCTTAGGAGATTTTTGTGGCCTAGCATATGCACTGATTCCTTAAGTTTTCATATTTTCCAGTGATGTTCTCTATTATTTTAACCTCATTCCACAGTTTGTAGTTGTTTTCTCTCTCCATTGTGAACTGTATCAATGATCTTATTGATTTCACATGGTCCAGTAGTAGCTGAACCTCTTCATGGTATAGCCACAGTATGAAGCTGTCATCTATGTATCTCAGTCATAGAGCTGACTTTAGTGATGTGGATTCTAATGCCATTTCTTTGAAGTATTCCATGTATATGTTAGTGATTGCTGGTGATAATGGCGAGCCCATTGCTAAGACTTCATCCTGCTGATATATGTCTGATCCCATTCTGAAGTGTGTTATTTGTGTACAGAAAAACTCTCCATCAGGCATGTGGAACTAGAACAATCTACCCCAGTGGACGACATAAAGGGTTCAGTTTGAAATTCCAATCATCTGAAGAAGGCGTACAATGGCCGAAATGTTGTGAATATGGCAACGAAGATGAGGAAAACAGTCCAAACAGTGTAAATATATAAATTCACTTTCATCATATGTTTAGGCTTTATTACAATTGTAATCTTCACTTTTTAAAACAATAAACAATGCCAAGGAGTGAAGGTAGTTAAAATAATAGTGGTGTCAAGGGAAAAACTATTTTAATTAATTAAACCTTAAAAGTTACTATTTTTCTTCAAAACAAATGTTTGGAACATCTATTCAAATTTCTTAATTAGATACCGCAAAAAAAAAAAAAAAAAAAATGATACATAAGTTTAAGATGCATTTTAAAAAATGAAAAATTTTTCTTGAAACTTTAATTTTAATTTCAAGCTGACATATTAAATTTAATATTGCCTATAAGCAAAATAATTTACTGTATTTCAAACCAAGTTAAAATTGATCGAAATGATTGTTTTGTTTTTTTTAAATGGCTAAAATTGGCCATGTTGACAAATCTGTCAACACAACATAATGGTTCTTTTTAAAAACACCTTTCAAAAATAAAATATACTTTTCAGAAGATTTATTTGAGGAAGATTAACTGACAAAGTTTAATTAATTTAAGACAATTATTACTTTTAATTTAAAATATTGCAGGAAAGCATTTTTTTAACACGGTGGTGGGTATTGTTATAAGGTGTTGACTGATTTATTGATAGCTTAATTTTTAACATTTTTATGTACAAGGCTTATAACTGTAAAAATTACTTGAAGACAATGTGAATGCTTTTTTATATAATTTTTTAACTACCTAGTAATCTTAAAAATTTAGGAAAACATTCTAATATTTTATTGCATTTTTGGTACTTTAGCTTTTATAGCTTTCCTTAAAAAGACACTTGTTGACAAAATTAATACAGAATTTTGAAAGATTTAAAACTTTATGACATTACGAGTCCCATATGCCCTGGCCAAAACACACCACTTTGGTCGCAAAATAAAGAATTTAGAAAATCCAATTTGGTGATCAGGATGACGCAATTTGAAATGTTTATGGATTTCTTTTAAATTTAAAAGTACTAATCTTTTTTGCTTATGAGTGGTGCTCAAAATACTAATACATACAGTCTTTCTTTCTGGCATAAGTTGTGAAAACTAATCAGTTTCATAAAACTTTTTCACTATGACAATGCTCTCTTTTTTGGTAAAGCCATAATGCCCTGTTCATTTCTTAACGCACAAGCTTCTTGGACTAAATAATTAGAGAAATTTCTCTAGGCCCAATTACAATTATTAAAATTTCTTCCAAAAGTAAAATATAATTTTTTGAAACTTTATTTAAGGAATATTAGCTGATTTAAAGTATAATTAATCTGATTTGAAACAAATATTATTTACAGTGTAACCCGGATATAAGAGAGTTGTCGGGACTGGAGAAGAAGTCTCTTATATCCGGGTTTGGTCTATTTTATATACATTAACACAGGCTTTAATTTGGGACCAGAGAAAATCTATCTTATATCCGGGTTTCTCTTATATCCGGGTTACACTGTACTTTAAGTTTAAAATATTTCAAAAATGCATTTTTTTAACCCAGCAATAGCTGTGTTGACCTGTTTGACAATGTAGTAACAGATCTAATGTTGTTCTATGGAGACTTTATCTGTAAAACATAACCAAACAAAATGACGCAAGATTACTGAGTACTTAAAATTTAAATAAAAATTATTTAAATTTTAAGTACTCAGTAATCTTTAAAATTTAGGAAAAATCTAATATTTTATTGAATTTTGGAAATTTTTGATTTAAACTTATGATAGTCATCGCTCTTATTTTCTGATAATGTTGGAAATGTATACACTAATAATAAAAATTTTAAAATATTTAAAAAATATGGGTGTTTGATGATTCGTATTATTAATTAAGTTTTTCCGTTTGTGATTAGTAACTTGTACACAATAATAATATCACAACCACTGAAATTAATACAGAATTTTTTTTTAATAATTTAAAACTTAATAAATTTTTCTACTAAAAATTAAAAAAAAATGTAAACAATTCTTGGAAAAATTCATTATTCAACAGAAAAAAAAAGAAATGTTTTCTTCACACAATACTAGTTTCTTTATTTATACAAGAAATTAAAAGCTTTTCTAATTAAACAATGTCATAGTTTTATATTTCATTTTAAGATTTGGAATAGATTTTTGGTATGGTCTTTTTGTTTGATTTTTCAATTTTTCCAAGACGTCCTGCTTTTATAAATATCAAGACACTGAAATTTTAATTTATGGAAATTTCATAAAATTAAGTAAGTGGAGGTAACAGATGCAAAAATATATATATATATAAATGGACAAAGTCCGACAATTTATTTATTAAAGACATTTTTTTTATGTTTAACGTTCTTTTTATAGATACAAACATATATATAATAGATATAAACAGGGCATTTACTTAAAATACTTGTATCTATAAAAAGAACGTTAAACATAAAAAAAATGTCTTTAATAAATATATATATATATATATATATATATATATATATATTTTTACCAAGAATTTCTGAAAAAAAAAATATCTAAAAAATAATTTCATTCATTTGTGAATAAATCCTGAAAATTTAACTAGAATCCGACAATTATTTGATTTTTACAAGAATTCTTAAAATCAATGTGTTTCTTAATGCAAAAAAAAAAAAAAAAAAAAAAAAAAAGCCAAATTTCTCATGCTAATCTTTGACCCCCCCCCCCAACACGCTCACGCAAGGAAAACAAGATTTTTAACCAAAATCACGAACGTCCTAGAAATCATTTTAAAAAATTAATTCAAAAATGCTTTGGTTCTTCCTTTTAGTTTAAAAGATTTTTTGACAATAAAAGTTTGGGGCATTTTTCATCAACCTTTTTAGAAAATCTTTGGATGTACCTAAAAAGGTAGAATCAAATCCACCCCACCCCCCCACGCCCCGCCAAAAAAAAGAAAAAAGAAAAAAGGAATCCACCCCCCGAAATGAAAGCAAAAGAAATTGCTACACGGTTTTAATTTTTAAATATTTGTAAGAAATCAAGGAATATTTCGATTTTCTGTAATTATGAATGAATTGTATAGTAGTTTATTAGAAAACTTTACTAACGGAATGGTCTGTTTTTTCACCTATCTTTTATTTATTTTTATTTCATCATACATTTTAATTTTGGGAGGATTTTCCCGAATTAATTTCATATTTATTTTACAGTTTTTATAAATCAAAAATCAAAATCAATGAAGGTGTTACTTTTTACTAGTAATAATAATAATAATAAAATAAAAATAATTAAAAAATATGCAATCAAGTGTGGACCGTACTGAAAACGAAGTCCTGGATCTTTTTTTAGGATACCTCCCCAGATTCCAGATACAAGACAAGACGATTGATTAAAAAAAAAATAAAAATAAAAAAAATAAAGGAAAGGATGAAGAATACAATCGGTTAACTTAAGATGAAATTTAAACTTTTCAGTTTGGGATAAAATTTCAATCCCTGCAGATAGGGCAACAAAACAAAGCAATTACTTTTTCAGCAATATAGGAAATTTATGATAGGCTTATATTGTTTTTGGTTGAATGATGATACAACTCTTAAAGGGAGAAATCGAGATTTCTTTTCTTTTTTCATTTCAATCGTGTTCTAAAATAAATGAAGTCATCATTATTTTAACAAGAACTCTTAAAAAAAAATAATGTAATAATAAACTTAAAGGCTTTTTTAATCTAATTTCCAAACTTATTCATGACTCTTCTTTGACTGATGAAAGTCAACACCAGAAAAAAATTAAATAAAAAAAAAACAGACCAAACTCCCTTAGCAAAATGAATTTTAACAAATTGATACGATTTCAGAGAATTAACGGAAATTAATAACATCATCGGTTCTTTTTTTTTCCAAAAAAGAATCACCTAATATTTTTTTTAATCTAAAAAAAATATTATTAAAATTAAAAATGGAAAAATGCCATTCTTTATGAGAATCGTCATTTCTTTATTTTAAAAATAAATTAGAAAAACAATGTTTCTCTTTGTGAAAATTCATAAATCCAAAAGAGAACATACTCGCTCGATACTTACTTGTTTTCATTGCTTATTCTTTTGTGGGGCAACGACAGAAAAATGGCCCAACAATCGAATTTATTTATAAGAAAACGTCAAGGGAGATAATTCGTGAAAAATAATTAAAATACATTCAATGGAATATTCAAGTAGTCTATCTTTTATTTGTAGATTTCTTTAATAGGCAGAAAAAGAATCATTTTTAATTGAAATTTTACAAATGTAGGATTGATGAAGACAGTCATATTTTATTTGTAAGATTAGAAGAAAAGCTTCATAAGGTAAGTGGTGTGAGGAAATGATTCCTCAACCAAAATTTTAATAAGTAATTTGGGTATCGGAACATCAGTTCAACATTTGAAGAATGATTGGTAAACTCATCTTCAGTTGGAATCACCATTTAATATACAAATAATTATAAACAAAAAAAAAATGTGGGAAATTTAGCAACTACCCAAACTGAGTCATGGCTGATGAACAAAGACGAGACAATTGAACAGTTTAAAACATATACTTTATATAAGAAATACATTATACAAGAATGAGAATAAAGGATTGCTAAAAATGTATTTCTTTTAGCAGTTAAAGTCATGGCATCAGGGATAAGATCCAAATACATGTATCTGTTTGAAATTGATTGAAACACTTATCTGATGCAGCTCATATTTTTCTTCTGACGGCTGCTTGTCTAGGCATCATTCAGGTTTGCTTGTGGCTGGCATCGCCTGTTCTTGGAGTAGGCTAAAAACACATCTATTCAAATCACTCATAAAGCCTCTCAGCTTTGGTGCCTAAATTCCATTTAGTGCCTAAATTTGGATCTTACTCATTATTATCTAATGGACCTAACCCTTATCAGTGGGTTTTATCAAACAAGGAGAGGTAACCTATATTCTTTATACTTATGCCAGCAGGAGGCATGGTGGAGTAATGGTTAGCGGCTCAGATTTAGGAATTGCAGAGCTGAGTTTGAATTCCAGTTGAATCCATTACATTTATTTACGTGCTAATACTCTTGGGAAAGGTATGTATCCACTTCTTTTTGGGTAAATAGCAGGACAGACCAGGTTCTATAGCCTTGGATGGCAACTGGTCTACCACAGAAAGAAATGGCAACCTACTGCAGGTAAAAAATCTGCCTTGTCAGTCATGTATCTAAAGATACATGATCACCTAAGCGTGTATCATGCATGGCACATAATTGACTGATGCCAGCTTCAAAAAAATGCATAACAATCCAACATTAAAACTGAACAATAATATAATCCCAATAGTAGGATATTACAAATACCTAGATATCATGTTCGATAAAAAATATATTTATATCTCATATAAAATACTTAAGGTTCAAATACCAGAAAACTCTACAACTACTTAGAAGTATTACTCACTGAGACTGAGGGGCAAGCAAAGAGTCATTACTCAAAATATACCACTCATTAATTCAATCAAAATTAATAAAGGTTGTTATATATATGATGAAGCAAGAAAAAGTTACATAAAAGAACGCAACACAGTTCATTATCAAGGATTAAGAATAGCCCTAGGATCTTTCACTACATCCTCATACACAGAATCATATAAAACTCCATTAGCAAAATGACAGAAAAAAAACTGGCTCTTCAATATTATATTAAACACTCAACCTGTCCATCAAATTCTACATATAAATGCACATTTTATCCACAATGTCATTGCCATCAAATAATTTGGTATGCATATGAAAAATGTCATTGAGAAAACACAAATACAGCACAAATCCATGAGTCCATCAACTCTAAGACATCTCCAAAAATATTAAAACTCACCGAGTTCCAAAAATCCAAAATCAATCATATTACATTCCATAAAGTATTACTCTCCAAAATGATTACACAGATCACCTGTCCATCTTTACAGATGGATCTAAAGGTGATGATAAAGTTGTATGTGTAGCTGTCTACCACAAATTAAAGTTAATGAAACCACTTCCAGACAAAGCTTCCATAATTAGTGCTGAGATGAACACTATTGACTTAGTCTTCAACATCATAAATTCAATTAAACATAAAAAATTTATATACCCTGTCTCCAATGTCAGTGATCACAGCACTGAAAAAACAAAAAAATGTCAAATCTACACACCATTAAAATCTTCAACAGGATCACTAGCTTAAATAGAGATATTGTCTTCTGCTGGATGCCAAGCCATGTTGGTATCACAAGGAATCATAAAACAAATTCCGCATCAAGAAAAGCATATACCATAAAAACACATCAGACCTCTTAAAATACCAAAATCCCATATACAGGTATTTTTCAGTGTGCCCACGTTGCAATTGAATGTGACACAAAGTCATAGTTTAGAGTGGGTTTAACGACAATACCATGGAAAAATTGCCCAGGGCTCCTTGGCATTTCTCCTTCTGGGGACACCTCAGGCACTGAGCAATAAACCCAGCCCCCCTCCTAAAGGAGAGGTACTGCCAGAGGAGGCCTAGGACTTGGGACTAATATTAAAAGAATGAAAGATCCCAGCCTGTTGTAATGGAATGTCCCACACTCCCTGTTGCCTATGTGGACTGACAATATCAGTAGCTATATATAGTGAGCACAGGATATACCAGGGGCTTGCTTCAGGAATTACTAGCCTGCTACATAATTCCCTGTCTTTCAGTAGTGTATTCTCTTTTACAATAAACCTGCTTTCTTTCATCTACACGTATGTTGCTGTTCCTTCACTCGAGTACAACCTTTGTCTGTTTATAACTTCTTTAAGGATACAACACAGCCAAAAGCCAACATTCCATATAGGTATTTACCAGGGCACCCACATCACAACCAGATGTGGCACAAGGTTGAGATTTAGAGTGGGTTTGATGGCAATAGTATCCTCAGCACTTCCTTTTTGGGGATGCCTCAGGCATCAACCAGTTAAACCCAGTCTCCTCCCAAAGTGAGGTACTACCTAAGGGGGAAGGTCCCCTGAGGCTTGGGCTTAATATTAGAAAAATATGAATCCCAGTCAAAGACCAGCATTGCATATACAGGTATTTTTTTTTGGTGCACCCATGTTGCTACTGAATGTGACACAATGTTGCGTTTTTAGAAGGGTATGATAGCAATACTTTGGAAAAATTGCCCACACCCATTCAGCACTTCCCCTTTTGTTGATACCGGGAAATGTACTGCAAGGTACTCTGGAGCTTAAGCTTGATATCAAAAGAATATGAATGCCAGCCAAAAGCTCGGGTCTCATATATAGATCTGAAAGCAACAATCAATAAATATATTAGGGAGGACTGACAGAACCTATGGAAATCCTGTCCAAACAATAAATTGTACAAAATTAAACCAACTAAAGGAGAATGGCATCAGAGATGCCAAATTAGAAGAGAAGTGATTATTTCCAGGAAGATCTTCAACTGTATGTGGCATGCAAAGAGCAATTCATCATAAAAGACACATACTGAGAAACTGCAGCAATTTTAATTCAATCTGCTTGAAATACTACAAAACAACAAACTTAAAAGATTTTTTTCAAAATACTGATTTTTTTCACATATTCCAGTTCCTAAGAGAAATTAAATTTATTTCAAAAAGAATTTAAAAAAATATAACCATAAATATTAGGTTGGTGCAATAATGACGAAATAATGTCGTTTTTGACGTATTTTTTAACGTCAAAAAATGACATTATTACGCCATTATTTTTGCACCAACCTAATAATAACAATCTTATCAAATAAAATAAAAAAATTTAAAATTTATTTAAATACAAGACTTTATTTAGAAAAAAAAAACATTCAATTTCAGCATTAAATTACTCAATGGCTTGATATGCCATAAAATAAACCAAACCAAAACCAATCTGATTCGTATGCATAAATTAAAAAGTTTGTATTTATTTCATGTAGAGTTTGTGTGTAGAGCAGGAGTTCTCAACCAGTGAGGGATTCCCCCTAGGGGGGGATTTCAGGGTTTCATAGGGTAATTGGGGCCACGGATTGGTAGACTCAAAATGTTAACTTTCAAACTCCCCAAGGCGACACATCCCGTAATGTGCATCAGCTGATACAACTGAGAGGTCACAATGGGTTTTCTTTCTGCTAGATTGTGTTTTTTTGCCACTTTTAGTATTTTGTTGGTTTCATGCTCACATTCGTGGCTGTGCTGTTCTAATTTTTGCGATGTATTTTGCCATATTTGTGCATTTATATATAATTATTTCTTTTTAAAATATGATTCCGTCGCTACATAAGAGTTCTCATGTTTCAAAAACAGAAGCTAAAAACTTCAATTTAATTACAGAAATTAAAGTACTTAGTTCTGTTTCATCCTCAAGCAAAATTTGGAATGATTCCAAAATTCGCTTGAGGATGAAACAGAACTAAGTATTTTAATTTAATCGCTATAATTAAATTGAGGTTTTTAGCTTCTGTTTTTGAAACATGAGAACTCTTATGTAGTGATGGAATCATATTTTTAAAAAAAAATAATTATAATATTGGTCTACTTATGTATTGAGCACTGTTTTTTAAAAATAAAACAAAATGCTAAAGCACTTTGGATTATTAACCTAACAGTTCTTTTATATTTTTATATATTTGCACACACACATATATATATATATATATATATATATATATATATATATATATATATATTATATATATGCATCACCAGTAGTATTTACTTCTTGATGCAGGTTAAATAAAAAATAAACATAAATATTTTACTTTTTTCATCTCTGAAAGTTTCTAATTATCCTTGACTTTTTCTTGTATTTTTTCATTTACAGAATTGTTGTATCATTGAGGTGAATGATACACAGAAAATAATGTGCACTTAATATGTTTATTCCACACCAGTATCCAGTGCTAACGAATACATAAAAAAACACAGAACAATAAGTTACAAAAACAATTAACAAGACAACTTATAAGGAATAGAGGAGGGTCAAATGCTGTATAGCCAAACGAAGTAAGATCAGTCCAAATATTAATCAGCTTAGTATCAACTTATTAATCAACTGTTAAAGTCCTAAATTGTAGACTATTTAAGGATATGAGCCAGGCCATCTGGTAGAGTGCTGAAGGGGGTGCTAGCTACTCTACAACAAGAATTGATCATGAGTGTCAAAAAAAAAAAAAAGAAGGGTATGATTCTTCATATATTCAATGCTGGCAGTATAACCCGTCTTTGACCAGGTCTTTCATTACTGGGAATTTTTGCCATTCAATTGGAGCAGTTTAAGTTTAAAGTCAGCCCACCTGAAAATCAATGTTAGTAACAACATTTGGGTGCAACTGAGGCACATCCTCAAATGAGGGTGGGGGGAACAATTTGAAGGGGGGTGGCTGAAAAGGGAACTTTGGGTCTAGTCATGGGATCTAACCAACATCTTTATCCTTTTTGTGTATTAAATTACAATTCCCTGCAATTTTAACCTTTTGTTTATTGCAGTATGCTTCAAGCTGGTCTTTTAAATAATTATCTATATAAAAACAACTTTTATTTAATTTTTAACATCCATTGGCATTTTCACTTGCTATTAAATATGGGAAACTCCACTGTAAAAAAATCTATGTAAATGTAAATGTATTAGTATGAAAGAAAATAAAGGATTTTCAATATTATATGCATATTATTTGGAATGCACATTTTGAGGCAGACAATTTTGGAAAGAGAGGAATGACATTCCGATATATGGTAAAAGAGGTTGTGTGGCAAAAACGGTTGAGAATCACTTGTGTAGAGATTATAAGTGACTTATTACATAAATTCTTTCTTCATTGAGCAGCATGTTAGATTCATTGTGCTGTGTATGTTTGCCATTGTTTGCTGGTTACAAACTGTTTTTTAGACTGCTGTCCAGGCAATATGTAGTCTGTTTTTATACCTTACTGAATATCTGAACTAGAACTTTGGTGCATGGGTGGTGCAAGTGTCTCATGCTTCCCTCCCACTCAATATGAGGCCCCTCTACTCTACATCATCTCAATTTTCATATAGGAGTATTCATATAAAATACAAATTTAATTTAACCTATTTATGCACAATAATGAATCATCATACTTATTATAAAACCCAGGTTGTGTGTGTGTGTGTGTGTGTGTGTGTACATTTATATATGGGATCGGATTTCCCACATTTTTCAACCGATTTCAACAAAACTTCACAGGACTACGTAAAATTACCTTGCGGTGGTTCTGACAGTGCCAAAAATTGGAAAACACAATTGTTTTTGCATGAAATCAATTTGAAAACACGATTAAGAGGCATCGCAAAAATGAAAAAGGGAAAACTCATATCGAGTTATACTTATTATAAAACCCAGGTTGTGTGTGTGTGTGTGTTCGTTTATATATGGGATCGGATTTCCTACATTTTTCAACCAATTTCAACAAAACTTCACATTTTTTTTGGCAGGTAGTGTTTCTTATTGTCTTGCACACTTTTTTCTTTATTTTTACATTCAGAATGCTTTAAAAATTCCATTTACAAGACAATTGTTTATAATAAAATTCTATTCAATCGGTAGACTCATAACAATTGAAAACAATGTTTTGTTTGAGTTTGACCAATTAAAAAAAAAAAAAAAAAAAACTAATTAAGACATGCGTGTCCGTCAACCTTAAACAATAATCTTTGTCAATTTTATTTTTCAGTCTTTATGTTGGTCAATACTTGATCTATCTCTTACTGTTACATCCCTGGTCAACGCTGGGCTCTACTGCTAGTATTTAATATAGCTGAACAATTCAAGTGGAAAAAATTGAAAACACAATGTATTTATTTATTTATTTATTTTAGTGGCAGTTTTTAATATTAACTTGAGATTTTTCTTGTTAAAACATTGAATAATTTTAAGACATTCAACATTATGGCTAAAACATAGTGAATTTTATATAATGTTTTCTTGAGACTTCACATAAGCAAAAGAAATTCAAAGATTTGGACAAAAAAGACTCCAAAATGGCATCAAAAAGTACAAACATAATAATAATAGTCAGTTGTGCTTAATCTAATTTGTAACATATATAAATGTACATAGAAAAAATAAATGCTGATGAGATAGCAAGAGTCACAAAGCATTGCAAGTGACCCCCAATCAGCACCACTCACATCAGGTTTGGGCTAAAATCCAGAATATAATGTTTTCAATCCCATTAGTCTATTTTTATTCCTTTTGTTTTTAATTATTCCACTTGAAGCAAAATGATAAAACTACTAAGATACAAGTAGTTACTGGGTCTGAAAGAATCTGAGAAAAAAAATACATTATTAAGGAGAGAGGACAATAAAAGACCAGGTAATAAGAAGAAAGAACATGGCGATGACACTGCATTTAATTTTTGAATGTCAAAGCTGACAAGAATACAAGAAGACAGAAAACAATTCCATAAGCAAGAGGTACGAGAGAATAAACTGTTAGCTTAGAACTTATGGCTGTATCTAGCCATTTTGACTGTAAGATGATGAGACAATGCTGCCAATCTAGTACAGTGCTTAAATCCATAGAGAAAAGACACCAAAGAGGAAAGCTCACCAAAAAAAAAAAAAAAAAAAAAAAAAAGTGATTCTATAGAATTTTTAAGAAAACTCTACATTTATGGAGCATAAGAAATTTAGAATATGAAATTCATGCCTGTTCTGTTGTTTTTTTTTTCCATTGAAAGACTGGGAACATGATGATTTTCAATATAAATTTACAAATATGTCAAAAACATATCTTATCCCAAATGCATATGATCAAATTTTCAATAATAATTTGCATTTTCTGAATTAAAAAGGTATATTCAAAACAATTCTAATCTCTAAAAATTACATGAATTTATTTTCCTCACCCCAAGCAAGGCAATAAAGCCACTAAGATGCAAGTGGTTATAAAGTGTGAGAGAATATGAGAAAAAGTAGAGAATAATAAAAACAGGAATTAATAAGGCAGAAGATAACAACTGACATTGCATTTAAATTTTTGAAGGTCAAAGTTGACTGGAAATCAAGGAGCCAGAAGAGAGTTCCACAAGCAAGAAGTGTGAGAGAAGAAACTGTTAGCATAGAATGTATGGTTGCCTCTAGGCCAGGGGTTCTCAAACTTGCTTGTCCCATGCACCCCTTTCAGTATTTGTCAGAATGCCATCCCCTCCTCCTTTTCAAGGTGACAGGCCAGATAGGCCAAATTCTATAATTGTTCTCCCCACTCCTAAACTTACAATTCACCCCTGAAAATGAAAAATTCATCCACTGGGGATGAATTTCACCCATGTTGAGAACCCCTGCTCTAGACATTTCAAATGTGAAAGATTGCAGCCAATATGCTTAAGTATGCTTAAATTCATAAAGTCTGCATACCAAAGAGTAAAACTCATCAGAACAATTAACAAAAAATATTTATAAAAAAAGACACAGGGAAGCTAGATCATGGGGATGACAAAGTGACTGAAGCCTAGATGCCAGGTCAGGATCAATAATACTGCATATTCTTATTTGTATTTTCTCAAGAATTTCTACATAAATTAAGCAAACAAATAAAATTGACAAGTTTCTTTTTTTTTTTTTTAAATAAAACACTTTTGTAGGATTTGGCATTTTTTGTATTGAACAAAATGACTGACTCAAAGAAATTGTCTATCATGTTTATTCCAAATTACATTTGCTTGTTTTGCTCTATATATTTTACATATTTCAAAACTGATGATTTTTCTCTATGGAGACACACTAAAAACAGCTAGAAAAATTAGTAAATCAATTCACAATTTTTACTTTTTTACCTACACTTCTCATGCCTTGACGTTGCATCTTCTCAAATACAGGTGTCAACAAAAAATATATAACAAAAATATATGATGCAAGAAATTAGATAAAAACAAGAGATTTGATATTTGATTGTTTAAACATTTGCAATATTGTTGTCAAGGCAGTCTGAAAACAAGGACTTAGTTTTATTATTAAATATTTAATGAAATAAAAGACAAATCATATTAAACTGATAACTAAGCAGTGTGTCTGTAAATGTAATTTACGTGCAATTCTTAGCCACACAGTTCACATTATTATGTGTTTTTAAATCTGTATTCCAAAAAATGTTAACCTAGATCAGATGAGTATGGTTTTTCTCTGACATGTGTTTGCATATGAGTTTTTAAACCTCTCTTTCTTGTAAATGCAGAATTACAAATTTGACAGGAATATGGTTTCTCCCCTGTATGTGTTCGCATGTGTGTTTTCAAATGTGACTTCTGTGAATATGCTGAACTACACACTTCACATGAATATGGTTTCTCACCAGTATGTGTTCGCATATGAGCTTTTAAATGTGAGGTCTGTGAAAATGTTGAACTACATATTTCACATGAATATGGCTTTATTCCAGCATGTTTCAGCATGTGAGTTTGTAAGGTTGAGCTCCATATAAATGCTAAGCCACATAATTCACATGAATATGGCTTCCCACCAGGATGTGTTCCCATGTGTGCTTTCAAATGTGAGCTCTTTGAATATGCTAAACCACATATTTCACAAGAGTATGGTTTCTCCCCAGTATGCTTTCGCATATGGTCATTTAAACATGTTTTCCGTGAAAATGCTGATCCACATTCTTGACACGAAAATGGTTTCTCCCCAGTATGTATTCGCATGTGTTCTTTCAAATATGAGCTCTGTGCATGTGTTGAACCACATACTATACATGAATATGGTTTTAGTCCAGAATGTGTTTGCATGTGTGTTTTTAATGAAGAGTTCCTGGAAAAGGCAAAACCACACACTTCACATATATATGGTTTCTCGCCAGTATGTGTTCGCATGTGCCTTTTCAAATGTGAGTTTTGTGAATATGCTGAACCACAAACATCACATGAATATGGTTTCTCACCAGTGTGTGTCCGCATATGAGCTTTTAAATGTGAGCTCACTGAAAATGTTGAACTACATATTTCACAGGAATATGGCCTTATTCCAGCATGTCTCAGCATGTGAGTTTTTAAAATAGAATTTGATAAAAATGCTAAACCACATAATTCACATGAATATGGTTTCTGTCCAGGATGTGTTCCCATGTGTGCTTTCAAATGTGATCTTGATGGATATGCTGAACCACATATTTCACATGAATATGGTTTCTCCCCAGTATGTGTTCGCATATGTACATTTAAACATGATTTCCGGGAAAATGCTGACCCACATTCTTTACATGAATATGGTTTCTCACCAGTATGTATTCGCATATGTTCTTTCAAATATGTGCTCTGTGAATGTTTTGAACCACATACTTCACATGAATATGGTTTTTCTCCAGTATGAGTCTGCATGTGAATTTTTAAAGTAGAGTTCCTTGAAAAGGCAGAAGCACACATTTCACATGTATATGGTTTCTCCCCAGTATGTGTTCGCATGTGTGCTTTTAAACAGGATTTCCGTGAAAATCTTGAACCACATACCTCACATGAAAATGGTTTCTCTCCTGTATGTATTCGCATGTGTGTTTTTAAATATGAGCTCTGGGAAAATGCTGAACCACATGTTTTACAGGAATATGGCTTCTCCCCAGTATGTGTCCTCATGTGAGTTTTTAAATTACAACTATGTGAAAATGCTGAACCACACACTTCACATGAATATGGTTTCTCTTTAGTATTTGTTTGTATTTCAGTTTTTAAATGTAAAGACTCTGAAATTTCCAATCTTTCTCCTTCATATGAATAGAAACTGTCTCCAGGGTGTGTTTCCATGTTTATTTTTCAAGAACTCATTTTCACAATGTTTTTATAGTTTTTTTGTAAATTTGTTTTCAGTATAGCATTTAAAGTACAAATGAACATTTTGAAATAAATTTTTCTGCTGTTAGAAATTTATACTTGATTTAGATTTTGATAAAATCCAACAGATCTCATTTTACCAGTCTTAAATATGTAGGCCATGAAATCTGCAAAATAAGAGGGTATTGAATAAATAATTGCACTTGGCTTTTAAAATTAAAAGTGAAGGGAGGGGTGTAAAAAATGTGAAAAAAATGTTTTCATCAATTTTTTCTAAAAAAGAAACTTTTCTAAAATGAATTCCTCTATTTGCAAGTAAGTCCTGAAAGTTTCATTAAAATCCAAAAATTACTTGATTTTTACCAGAATTTCAAAATTTCCAAAGCAAAATAGATATTAAATTTCTAATAATAATTTATGCTTGATTTTAGCTGCATCAAAAGAATGCATTTTTTCTCAAAGTAACAGCATTTTGCAGAAACATCAATAGGGAATATCTTGCAACATTTCATATTATTTATTTTGAGAAAAATCTTCCAGCATACCTCATTTTACAAGTCTCAAATAGGATGGACATCAAATCTGCAAAATAAGATAATTGAAAAATAATTAATTACACTTCCTTTGTTTGATGTTAGTTGCATGAAAAGAAAGCAATTTTATTTTTCAATGTTATATTTTGTAGGAAATCAATAGGGAATATCTTGCAACATTTTATCTTATGCAATTTGAAAAAAATCTTCCTGAGCCTTCTCAAGAGAATTATCACTTTAAACCTTTCTAGTGTTTTTGCATGTTAGCCATACTACACTGTCTTTTGTGTGTATTTAAAGAAATTCTCTTATTTTGACATGTAAAATATTGATTATTAAGCAGGAATGAAAATTCATGTAGGAAGTCAAGATAAGTCATTGATGTTATAATTTCTTATTCTGCCATCCTGATGAAAAACATTTACCAAACAAGAAAGGCAAACAAAAATAATGTCTGCATTTAACAAGAACCAAGTATATCAGCCTTCATACATGAGAATAGATTAGAAAATCAGTAAAACATTTTAATGTAATGACAAACAAATGTTTGCTTTTAAGTTACATTAAGTTTATATTAGTTGAAATAAAATGTCTTGCTCAGTTATAAAGTGAAAAATATCTAAGTTTCAGATGCATTTTAAAAAATGAAAAATGGTTCTTAAAGGTTTAATTTTATTTTTAATTCCAAACTAACAGTTTAAATTTAAAATGTCCAATAATTGATGTATTCAAATGAAATTTCCATGGAATTTTTTCCTCCTTATCTGTAAAATCTATAAATTATTCCATATTGAGAAAACTGTCAAAACAAAATAATTCAACTTTATTAACATGTTGGCTACTATCATTTCTTTTGTTATCCCATGGTCTTAACACTGTATCTTAATTTTGGTACAAGAGACATTGTTTTAACATTGTTGCATATATTTTTTAATCACTATTTACATTGTTTGAAGTATCATCCTTATCTTTGTTGCCATATTTGTCACCATGTTACAGCTGTTGTACGCTCCAGCCTGCTTCAGGTGGTTGGAATGTCGAACTGAACCCTTATTTCACTTGATTGAGCAGACTGTTCGAGTACCACGTGCTATGTCTAATGGATATCAGTTATCATTTTCTCTTGTTAATTTCCTTCTCCAGTTCTCCACCGCCTTAACCAGATATTGAACTCACACACTTTGGGTCCTGTCACTGGATCTAACTAATGCCTTTATCCACTGTGCTTTGTGTCCTTGAGGACATCTGGTTATGAATTTTAGGGTATTATAAATCTAATGTCTTCAGCAAGCATTTTTTACAACAACATTCAGAAAACATGTGAAGGAATTATCAGAGAAAATACAAAGGATCTGCAGTTCATATAACATCAGAACAACCTTCAAAAACTGGACAACACTTCACAGATACCTCTCCTGAGTAAGACCAAACCATAGATGAGAACATGACTAAAGACTGTGTGTATGCCATCCTGTGCAGCTGTGGAAAGAAATATAAAAGGGGAGACAGGCCACCCTCTAAAGGTAAGGCTTCAGGAACACCAAAAATTTGTAGCACAAAGCAAGTGGAAAAATCAGGTGTGGCTGTCAACATATGGAGAGAAAAGGGAAATCATTACCCTGTGGTATCAGGTTAAAATCATAGACAAATAACATCATTGGAAAATTCGTAAACTTAAGAAATTAGCACATATGCTAAGCCACAAAAATCTTCCTAGCCGACTAAGCATAGAAATGAATAAAATATGGGAACCAGTAATAAGTAGTGTTAGACAAAAGCAAGAATAATAACAGTAAAAATTGCAATATGAGCACAGATAAAAAAACTGTTGCTGAAGATATTTTTTAAAATACTCTGCATAATCTCATGTTTTGTTGAACTTTAGATACTTACTGGCTTTAAATTTATGATAGTTATTTGTCTTATTTATAGACCAAAATCATTTCATGATTTACATTTCTACAAGGACTTGTTCTTACAACTAACATAAGAATTAAGTAATACAAAAAATAATTTCTCGAAATTTCATAAAACAGTTAATTTTATGTAATTTCTCATAAGAGGGGTAATAAAAGTTTTTACTAAGATTTTCTAAATAAGAAACGTTTAAATAATAATTTCATTCATTTCTGAAAAAGTTTTGGAAATTTCATAAAGTTCTATCAAATGTCATATCATTGAAAGAATTTCCAAAGAGATGCAGAAATTTCCCTTACAAAAATAATTTGATGCTAAAAAACAAGATTAGTAGCAAAAGATTTGAATTTAAACAATTTTTTGTTCTTGAGAATTTACAACAAAATATTAAACACTATTTATTAGATTGTTCTTTTACAAGAATAATTTTATATTTACAATATTCTAAAAATTAATACAATTAAATGAATGCAATGCAATATTTATCAATTACCAATTTATAAAGAAATAAATGTGGAAACAATTTTTTATTCATAGCTTTATAAATATTTACTATATTATTAAAATTCTTCATCCAACTATAAGTAAATCCTTATCATTTACATTTCATAATGTTTGAATCAATTGGCAATTAGTCACTGTTTCACTAACCATAATAATAAATAGTGTTTATTACTCCTGTTATCATTTCTCAAGAACTAAGAAAATGTATAAATTCAGTTTCATATGTTTAAGTTTTATAAAAATTCAAATCACCGCATTTTTGAAACAATAAACATGTCAACGGAGTGAAGGACATTAAAATAACAGCAGTGTCAAAGGAAAAACCATCTTTTTAACAGACACTTTTGTTGTGCACACAGAGATTCAAGATTACCAAATTATCTTTAATCTTATTTAAATTAATTATATTTTTTTAGTTGAATTTTGAGTTTAGTTCCATTTTAAAATGTTTAATTACATATTTTGTGCTATAAAATTTGTAATTATATCCAAGAAAATAGATTAAAATAATGAAGTTGCTATGAACAAAAAAATGTAAAAAAGTTATTGAATTCTTAAAGTTAATTGAATTCACTGTCAGTTTTTTTCATTCACTGGAAGCGAAATTATGCCTTTATATTTATTTTGTCCATAAAATTATTATAATTCGAAATAACCAATAGTTTAAGAATACAATTTTTTATTCCATATGCTTTTATGAAAATTAGTGCAATGGCTAAAGACAACATATCAGAATTATTTCCCTTTTGTATATCCATACAAAAAATAATCTAAAAAAAATAAAAAATAAAATTCTTACAAAAAAAGGTTCAGATTTGTAAATAGTATTAAATTTTACATTTTTCTATACTTTCCTGCATTTCAAAAACTAATTTAAATTAATTGGAATTAATTCTTTTTTTTTTTTCTAAAATAGCTGATTAGCGCCCTTTTTCAGTTGACTTTCACTGCAATTTATTAAAAAAATCTTCTCAAAATAAAATATACTTTTCTGAAACTTTATTTGAGGAATATTAGCTGATTTAAAGTATAATTATCTGATTTGAAACAACTATTACTTAATTTAAGTTCAAAATACCACATAAATGCATTTTTTAACAGAGTGGTAGCTTCTTATTTAAGATGTTGTCAACTTTGACAGCTTGATGTTTAACTAATGTTGTTGTATGGGTACTTTACCCATAAAAAATAATTGAATAATGTAAGCACCTTTTGTTTACCATTTTTAAATACTGAGTAATGTTAAAAATTTAAGAAAATATTCTCCGTAATGTAATGTTTTCTTGAATTTTTGATACGTTCTGGCTATTGTTATCACTCTTGTTTTCTGATGATGTTGATATCAGCACATAAAAAAAAATCCAAAATTCTTTTTAAAAATATTGGTGTTTGATGATTTGTATTAAGATTTTCTATTTATGCTTAGTAAATATAGTTTTCACTTAATAATATCATTTGAAAGGGTCAAATCAATAGAGAATTTTAAAAGATCTAAAACTTAAATTCTAATTAAAATTTTAAAAAATGAAATCCTTGTAAAAATTATCCATCAACAAATGATTTTTTAAGACAATATTGTCCTTAACGTATAAGCAATTAAAAGTTTTTTCGGATGAAATAATTTCATAGTTTTACTTTATGATTCAGAGCAGATTTTCTGTAAATGGTGTTTCTGTTTGACAAAAGCAAATTGATTTAATATATAAAGCGTGCCGGGGGGTACATTTTGATTTCTCGTGTGCATAACAGACGTAAAAAAAAAGTTTTAGAAAGATTTTCCAAAAACAAATGATTTAAATAGAATTTTCATTAATTTGTGAATAAATAGGTCCTGAAAATTTCATTAAAATTGTAATTTGATTTTTGCAAGAATTTTGTAAACAATGTGTTTTTTTTTTTAAATCCTGAAAAAAGGTACTAAGTCACTAAAGTTTAGTGACTAAAAACTAATCATCGGTGACGCAAGAAAAACAAGATTTTTTATCGAAACTTTTGAAAGTGAGAGAAAGGATTAAAAAATTTAATAATAATAAAATAATAATAAAAAAAAAAAGCTTTCGTTTTTCTCTTCTTAATTAAAACAAAACTTTTGAGTTGACGATAAAACTTTCTCTTTATCAAGTTTGGAGGTAATTAGTTATTCTTCATTAAAAAAAAAACAATTTAAAAAAATGTATGATGAACATTTAAAAAATCGGCTAAATAAGCATTTTACTATTTTGTTTTCGGTATTTTGGGTAAAATTTCAATGTCCGAGGGATAGACAACGTTAAAACAAAAGGAATATAACTAATACTTTCAAAATTTATTTCAGCAATATAGGAAAATAAAATTAAACAATTAAATAAATCTTTATTTCTTTTTTTAAAAAGATACAACTTTCGAAAGAAGAAATCGAAAGTTTTTAAAGCAGCATCAGGATTTCATATTCTCAAGTGAATCAAGCCATTTTTAACTAACAAAAAACCTCTTTAAAAATAGCCTTTTTACACTTCTTAAGAAAACTTTATTTATCCAGACTCTTTGTTTTATTTCAAGAATTTCATCATAAAAAAAAAAAAAAAATCAAAGAGATGGAATCTGTTTATAACAGAGAATTAATAAAAATAATCATTGTTTTTTTAAAGAGAATAGACGAAATATTTTTTTTAACAAATTTAAAAATGTTATTAAATATGGGATGGAAGATTAACTTAAAAAGTAATAATGTGCCATTCTTCATGTTTTTATTTTTAATTTTACGAGAATCGTCATTTTTATTTTAAAAATAAAGTAGAAAAAACAATGTTTATCTTCGTGAAAATTCGTAAATCAAAAGAGAACACACTTACTTATCTATTATTTTTGTTTCTCCTCAGGTAATTTTTCTTTCGTGGAGCAATGACAGAAAAATAGCCCAACTGACGAATTTATTTATGAGAAAATATTTTCATAACTGCGAAGTCAAGGGAGATAATTCGGGAAACAATTTTACTCGTTAATTAATTAAAAATACACTCAATGGAATATTTGTAGCTTCAAGTAGTTTATCTTGTATTTGTCGTATTTTTTTTTTTTAAATAAATAAAGTAAAAGAATAATTTTTTATTGAAATTGGACTAATGTAAGATTGATAAAGGCCATCATATGTAAGATTCAAAGGAAAGCATCGTAAGGAAGATGATGTGAGTGAGTACTGTGAGGGAATGATTTGTCAACACAAATTTTGATAAATAATCAGAACTTCATTAAGAAATAAATAGTTAATCTAACTTTTGTTGGAGTCACCATTTGAGAATATATATATATATATATATATATATATAAGAGGAAGGTTTATAATAAACATGACATTTTTATATAACAATTTGTCACAAATTGTTAAAATGTCATGTTTAAATCTTGCTCTTAATTATACATATGTGAAAATATATAGAAAATAAGAAAAAGAACTCATTAGGTAAATAATTCAAAGTTCTTTAGTATTTTTGTTATTATTTTTAAAAAAAAGTGCTTGATGCAAAAGTAGAGCATAAATATAATTATTTATTTAAAATATGATTCAACACACTACATAGGGTCTCATGTTTCAAAACAAGAGCCGAAAACTTCAATATAATTATTTGAATTAAATTGAATTAAAAAAAGCTCTATTCCATCTTCAAGCGAAATTTTTTTTTTTTTTGGAATAACTTATTTCAGGAGAAATAAGTTATTCCAAAAAAAAAATTTATAAAAAATTTATAGTGATTATGAGAGATTAACTGCATGAATTGGAAGTTTCTTCATTCAAATTTTTTTTTTTTTTGGAATAACTTATTTCAGGAGAAATAAGTTATTCCAAAAAAAAAAAAATTTCGCTTGAAAATGGAACAGAGCTTACTTTAATTCAATTTAATTCAAATAATTATATTGAAGTCTTCGGCTATTGTTTTGAAACATGAGACCTCTTATGTAGCGTGTTGGAATCATATTTTTAAATAAATAATTTTATATATATATATATATATATATATATATAGATAGATAGATAGATAGATAGATAGATAGATAGATAGATAGATAGATTATAAATTTATAGTGATTATGAGAGATTAACCGCATAAATTGGAAGTTTCTTCATTCCGCACCATGTGTTATATTCAATGTGAAGCTGTTCCATGCATTGGGTAGCTGTTGTTCAATGCATTGAGTAGCTGTTGTTCGATTCATTGAGTAGCATGAGTTCAATCTTGAATCAGCTGATTACAAACTGCTTTTTAGATTGCTGTTCAGACAATATGTGGTCTGTTTTTATATATCTTACTGGATGTCTAGGCTAGAAAATCATGTGCAGGGGCATGTGGCCAGTGGAAGTGTCTCATGCTCCCAACCACCAATCTATGATATGGGTCCCCTACTCTGTATCATCTCAATTTTCATATGGCTGTATTCATATAAAATAAAAGTGTAATTTAACCTAAACATGTACGATATGTAATATATGTAAACAGTTCAACTGGAAAAATTGAAAATAAATGTACAAAATGCAAATTAGAGATGTGTTATAACAGATTATTCCATTTTAAATGAATCAACAATACTTTGTTGCCATTTTCAACATCAATTCCAGATATTCTTGTTAAAATGTTGAATAATTTTAAGGCATTCAATATTATGGATGGAAAATAATGATTTTTATATCATGTTTCTTGACACTTAGTGTTGTATTTTGTCAGCATTATGACATTTTTTAAAAAACAACTGGAAGCAAAACCTTAAAGAGCATTATTGTATGAGTGATTCAGGATATAATGAAGTCTGAAAAGCAATAAAAAAAAAGAAGTGATCTGTAACCCTGCTGAAGTATGCTTATCATCTCTCAGTTGTGTATGTGTCTTCGGGCAGAGTGCAACTCAGTTGAGTCTCTGTCCACGGACAGAAATGCAGCAGGAGAAAATAATTACTTGAGGTGTTCAGCCTTGGTAAACTGCTGCCGAAAACTGCACTCTCTCAATGCATTAGAGATGGGGATCGGTGGTTACCACCGTGGCCAGAGCACTCGATGGTTGTAAGGGCTTGGGCAATTTTTGTACTTCGGCTGAGTGTATGCACTCAGATTCCCCATGGTAAGACTGACCTTGTGTTGCATCTCATCTCAGTGGGGAGGCATGGTTAAATACTCAGGTGTTCCACCATCAAGATGGTGAAGAAACAAAGTGTAGTATCTGTTCCAGTAGTAGTACATAAATTTTTCTTCAGACTCAAATCAATTTGTTCATATTTGATTTTTCTGCTTGGCCCATTTCTTGCCCCAAACTTGCAGGTAGACCAGCTGAATCTTCCGGGATCTACAATTTGTTAATTGCTCTCCAGGATAAAAAAAAAGTCACAATGTGGCTGGAAAGTGGAACTGAATCAACATTGTGAACCGGAGAATTTGACTGAACCTGTAATACTGGACCAGGGCAGGACCATTGGCCAGTCTTGTAGAGTACATCAATCCAGCAGGGTCAGGATAGGTGTTACACATAAACGTTAGACATCTTTGCAATTAATAATCTATTTCAGTACTCAAATTTAATAAGAATCAACATTTAGCCTGTTAGCATACCCTTTACCCATAAAGACATACCAAAGTTACCCCAGTGTACTTCCTAATAAGGCATATGTCATTCCTAACTCCAAAAGAATTGCCTCAACAAACAGTAAATTTAGTTTTACAAATTTTATTTTATCATAAACTGGAGTTTAACTATAGTAATAGTTGTTTTTCGAAATTTCCATCTTTCAAGCAGTGACAGTTTTTATTAAAAATCCCTCCTACAAGGTTGAACAGTCTCTCAACAGATGCTGATGAGGGAATGGCTGTGTTGAATTTATGAAATAATTCACACATTTCTGGATATTTGGCCAATTCCTCAATTGTTGCAATTCTAACACTTGCATATTGATTCAAAATGTCTGCTCTTATATTTCCTGTTTTGTGGACACTTGGAAAGAAGTCATCCTCAGACTTCTCACTGCTACTGATCTACAACCTGAATTGTCCCTTTTCAGGAAAATTCAGTAATTTTGACAAGGTAGGAAAATTTGGTAATTCTGAAATAAAAGTCAATTAAAAATTGATTTTAGAGCAGTTCTGGAGCGGGGATTTCAGGGCTAATCCCCCTCCTATATTTTTAAATAACTGAAAATCATGAGGTCCAGAAAAAAAACCCTACAACATTAACAGAGCTGTACTTGCAAAAAGGAAGTTAGGGGGCTAGGCCTCCTTTCCCAGTATTCTTTTTAAAAGTATTACTAAAACAATAATTTGAAAAGATACAAGAAATTAAATTTAACATAGATAAATCGATTTTACATATTTAAAAAAATATTTTAAAATATTAGAGGAGGCCTTAGCCCTAACACCACCATCCAGAAAGTACGGCCCTGATATTGTTGCAGTAGTGCCTGGAAAATTCAGTAATCTTCCGTTATGGAATCTTCCATTACAAAATTTTCCAGGCACCAAACATTTGGCATAAAAGCTCAAATTTATGAATATCGAAACATTTGGTAATGAAAAATTTGGTAATTTTGACAAAATAGGAAAATCCAGTAACTATTAAATACGAGTTGATTGAAAATTTGATTTTACGGCCATTCTGAATTTGGAATTTGGGGTCTAAGCTCCCTTCCTTTATATTTTTATATAAGTGAGAATTGTGGGATCCAGATAAAACCCCACTACAACAAAAGCATGGCTGTACTTGCAGAAGGGAGTGATTAGGAGCCTAGGCCTGCTTCTCCAATATTTTTTTAAAAAGTATTTTTACCTATGGGGCAGTGTAGAAAAATCCCACTGCAACAATATCAGGGCTGTAATGTCCAGATCAGTGGTTTACAGGTCTAATTTATATACATAAAATCTAAATTAGAATTTTATTTCAGGACAAAATCTATCATTTCAGACCAAGAATCCATTTTATTCAACATTTGGACAAATATCGAGGGAAATAGGCTAGAAAAACCAACAGAACTTATTATCTTTAAGGATTTCGTTTATTTTTTAATAACTTTCTTTAAATAATAATAATAATAATGGCAAAATTGTGTACAAAAGTAAATTGTCAGTAAATTAAAAATAAAAGATTGGTTTCTACATTCAACAATGAAAATTTGTCATAAAAAACAAAAAAGATCAAATCTTCCCCCACTCCAATATCTACAGAAAGCTTTTATACTCTCTCTCTGACATTCACATACATATCTAATAAGGAATGACAGGAAAGACTTTCTACAGAGTGACTGACTCTTGAAGATATTTTTTTCAGACTGTCACCTGCAACTTAAGAGAAATGTCCTGGACATCAGAATGGTAACACCTACGTGTCAAAGTCACTAGCCTCTTTTCTAAAACCTGGGTAGAAGTTGAAATAGCTTCCATTTTTATGTGTAACTAACACACACAGACAGTTTCTCACACTCTTGTTCATTAACCACAGATAAAATAATAAAAATAACACAAAGAGTTTATCTCAGATTTTTCTTTATTTTCTTTTTTATTGTTGAATACAAACTTATGCTCAAAAAATCCAAATAATTTTGGAGTGCAAAGTGCACAAACCCCAATTCTTTAGTCCCAAATAAAGATGTTCATGCTCCACTCCAGTTTAATATAAAAAGAGTACTCTTCTCCTTTGCTCAAGTAAAAAAGAATGCACTCCTTTCTGGAGGGCTCCATAAAGCCCTGCGAATTATTACACTCCTTTTCCATGTTAGTGCTGAATTGCATAGCTAATATGAATATGGTTTCTTCCCTGTATGGGTTCCCATGTGCATTTCAAATGTGACTTCTGAGAATATGTTGAATTATATACCTCACATGAATATGGTATCTAACTAGTATGTGTTTGCATGTTAGCTTTGAAATTTGAGATCACCAAAAATGTGGAACTGCATATTTCACATGAATATGGTTTTGTTCCAGTATGTGTTCACATGTGTATTGCTAAAGAGTTCTATGAAAAAGCATGTCCACACACATTGCATGAATATGATTACTCCTGAGTATGTTTTTGCATATGCTTTTCCAAATGTGAGTTTTTTGAATATGCTGAACCACAAACTTCATACATATTTCACAGCAATATGGCTTTATTCCCGTATGTCTCACCATGTATGTTTTTAAATATAGTTTGATAAAAATGCTAAAGTACATAATTCACATCAGTATGGTTTCTGACCAGGATGTGTCCTCATGTGCACTTTCAATTTTGAGCTACTTATATATGCTGAACCACATATTTCACATGAAAATGGTTTCTCCCCAGTATGTGTTCGTAAATGTACAGTTAGATATGTTCTCCATGAAAATGCTAATCCACATTGTTTGCAAGAATATGGTTTCTCACCAGTATGTGTCCGCATGTGTTCTTTCAAATATGACCTCTGTGCATGTGCTGAACCACAAACTTCACATGAATATGGTTTTTCTCCAGAATGTGTTTGCATGTGCATTTTTAATGAAGACTTTGTGGAAAAGGCAAAACCACACACTTCACATGTAAATGGTTTCTCCCCAGTATGTGTTTGCATATGCCTTTTCAATTGTGAGTTTCGTGCAAATTCTGAACCACAGACTTCACATGAATATGGTTTCTCCCCAGTATGTGTTAGCATATGACTTTGCAAATGTGACTTTCGTGAATATGCTGATCCACACACTTCACAGGAATATGGTTTCTCACCAGTATGTGTTCGCATATGCCTTTTCAAATGTGAGTTTTGTGAATATGCTGAACCACACACTTCACATGAATATGGTTTCTCACCAGTATGTGTTCGCATGTGATTCTTCAAATCTGAGTTTTTTGAATATGCTGATCCACACACTTCACACGGATATGGTTTCTCACCAGTATGTATTCGCATATGAGCTTTTAAATGTGACCTAACTGAAAATGCTGAACAACATGTCTCACAAGTATATGGCTTCATTCCAGTATGTTTCTGCATATGATATTTTAAACTAGAGTTCCATAAAAATCCTAAACCACATAATTTACATAAATATGGTTTCTGTTCAGAATGTGTTGCCATGTGGGCTTTCAACTGCGATCCCGATGCATATGCAGATTCACAGATTTCACATGAATATGGTTTCTCTCCAGTATGTGTTCGCATGTGTTCTTTCAAAGATGAGCTCTGTGAATATTTTGTACCACATACTTCACATGAATATGGCTTTTCTCCAGCATGTCTTTGCATGTGAATCATTAAGATAGAGTTAGTTGAAAAGGCAGAACCACACATTTCACAGGAATACGGTTTCTCCCCAGTATGTGTTCGCACGTGATTTTTCAAAACAGATTTATTTGTAAATGATGAACCACATACTTCACATGAAAATGGTTTCTCCCCTGTATGTATTCGCATGTGTATCTTTAAATATGAGCTCTGGGAAAATGCAGAACCACATAATTTACAGGAATATGGTTTCTCTCCAGTATGTGTCCTCATATGAGCTTTCAAATTACAACTATGCTTTTTATGCTGAACCACACACTTCACATGAATATGGTTTCTCTCCAGTATGTATTCGCATGTGGTCTTTCAAATTTGACCTGTATAAATGTTTTGAACTACATATTTCACATGTAAATGGTTTTTCTCCAGCATGTCTTCTCATATGTAATTTTAAGTGAGAGTTTGTTGAAAAGGTAGAACCACACATCTCACAAGAATATGGTTTCTCCCCAGTATGTTTTCTCATATGTATATTCAAACCTGATTTCCTTGTAAATGACAAACCACACACTTCACATGAATATGGTTTCTCTCCAGTATGTATTCGCATGTGTTCTTTCAAATATGACCTGTATGAATGTTTTGAACCACAGACTTCACATGTAAATGGTTTTTCTCCGGCATGTCTTTGCATATGTAATATTAAATCAGAGTTTGTTGAAAAGGCAGAACCACACATTTCACAGGAATATGGTTTCTCCCCAGTATGTGTTCTCATGTGTATATTCAAACTTGATTTCCTTGTAAATGATGAACCACATACTTCACATGAAAATGGTTTCTCCCCTGTATGTATTTGCATGTGTGTTTTTAAAATGAGCTCTTACAAAATGCTTTCCCACATGTTTTACAGGAAAATGTCTTCTCCACAGTATGCCTCGTCATATGAGTTTGTAAATTACAATATGGAAATGCAGAACTGCACACGTCACCTAAATATGGTTTCTCTCTAGTATGTGATTGTATTTCAGTTTTTAAATGTAAAGTCTCTGAAATTTCCAATCTTTCTCCTTCACATGAATAAAAACTCTCTCCAGAGTGTGTTTCCATGTATATTTTTCAAGAATGCATTTTCACAAATATATTGGTATCTTCTAACTAAAAAAGGTGTTTTTAGAGTCTTTTTTGTAAATTTGTTTTCAGTATTGCATTTAAAGTACAAATGATCATTTCAAAACAAATGTTTGCACCTGTTAGAAATTTATACTCGGTTTAGATTTTGATGAATTCCAACACATCTCAATTTACCATTCATAAATAGGAAGGACATGAAATCTGCAAAATAAAATGATTGTGAATAAATAATTGCAATTGACATTTAAAATTAAATAAGTGCATGTGTAGGGGGTGACAGGAGGTTAACAAATGTGAAAAAATATTTTCATTAATTTTTCTGAAAAAGAAACATTTTTAAAATAAATTACTTCTGTTGTAAGTCCTAACATTTTCATTAAAATCCAACAATTACTTGATTATTGCCAGAATTTCAAAATTTCCACAGCAAAATAGATATTAAATTTCTAATAATAATTTGTGCTTGATTTTAGCTGCATCAAAAGAATGCATTTTTTCTCAAAGTAACAGTATTTTGCAGGAAATCAATAGGGAATATTTTGCAGCATTTCATATTATGCATTTTGAGAAAAATCTTCTAGAGTCTTCTGAAAAATTCCAAGATTCCTCATTTTACAAGTCCTAAATAGGATGAACATGAAATCTGCAAAATAAGATAATTGAAAAATAAATAATTGCAATTCCTTTTTTTAGCTGCATGAAAAGAAACCATTTTTTTTCTCAATATTCCATTTTTACAGAAAATCAATAGGAATATCTTACAGCATTTTTATGCAATTTGAGAAAAATTTTCCTTAATCTGGTGTTTATGTTTGTCAGCCATACTATAATGCCTTTTGTATGTATTTAAAGAAATTCTCTTATTTTGACATGTCAAATATTGACGATTATGAAGGAATGAAAATTCATATAGGAAATCAAGCAAAGTCACTGATGTTAAAATTTCTTATTCTACCATCCTGATGAAAAACATTCACCAAACAAGAAAGGCAAACAAAAATAATGTCTGCATTTAATAAATGCCAAATATATCAGCCTTGTCTAAATTGAAATAAGATTTTTATACATGAGAATAGATTAGAAAATCAGTAAAAGAAAACATTTTAATTTTATGAAAAAGAAATATTTCATCTTAAAGGTTACAGTTTATATTGGTTGAAATAAAATGCTTTGCTCAGCTATAAAGTGAAAAAATATCTAACTTTAAGATATATTTTAAAGAATGAAAAATCTATCTTAAATTTTACTTTTAATTCCAAGCTAACAGTATAAATTTAATATTTCCAATAAACAAAAGACGCTGCTGTATGTCAAATGTAATTTCATTGGAACTTTTTTCCTCCTTATCAGTAAAATCTATGAATTCTTCCATATTGACAAAACTGTCAACACAAAATAAATTCAATTTTATTAACATGTTGGCTCCCATGCCTCATTTCCTTTCTTGTCCCAGAATCCCAACAATATATCTTAATTTTGGTACATGAGACTTACTTACATATATGAGACAAGGATATCATAGGTAGTATTTATTACACACAACCCACTGATATACCTTTCAGTGCCTGAGTTCAATTTAATAACCAATAGTCTCACATAACACCATGCATTCATGGGGTTATGTAAAAATAAAAAATGACCAAAAAAAACAATGGTAGAAATTCCAAAAGGAAAATTAAAGACAAAAAACAAAAATATTAAAATTTTGGGGAAAAAAATGCAGGTCTGATGTACCATGATTTCATAAGCAATGAATCATAGCATCCCATTCCCAATGATAATCATAGAAAAGAAATTTGAAAACGACCCACCGAAGGGGCATATGGGCCTTGAAGACGTACCACCATGACCGTCTGGTGGGTCATGTTGGAGCCAATATGTTAAAAACAAAATCTTTCCAAAATCAGGTATATTTTTCTGAATCGTTATTTGAAGAAAAATCAAAGTTTAATTAATATGAATATCACGCTATTATTTCAAAATTTTAAAATATTTTAAGCAATCTAATGTTTTATTGAATTTTATGAACTTTGGTTTCAGAGCTTTAATTATGAAGATGCTTGTTAAGAAAATACTAGAGAGCCCATTTATATACAAGTAAAAAATGTTTAAAATGCTTTTTCAAAATCCTTAGAGCTGTTGAACTGATTTTTTCTGTTTATGCTTAGTAAATAATTTTAATTTAATAATAATATCACATGGCCATTACAAATCAATACAGAATTTTAAAAGTTTATAAATTATTTTAATTAAAAAAAATAATTCTTGAAAAAATTCATTATTGATTGTAAATATTTTCATTAGACAATAGTATTCATATTTTATTCATATAAAAATTAATTTTTGGTAAATGGCATTTTCTGTTAGACGAAAAAAATTGATTTAATATATGAAAAGGGGGGCTAATTTCTTGAAATTATTTATCTGTGCATAACAGAATTAAAAAATAAAAAAAGATAGTTTTAGAAAGATTTTCCAAAAACAAATGATTTAAATAATAATTTCATTCATTTGTGAATAAATAGGTCCTGAAAATTTTATTAAAATTGTAAAGGTACTTGATTTTTGCAAGAATTTTGAAAACAATGGGTTCTTTTTGTTTTACCTAAAAAAGGTACTGAATTTCTTATAAATTAATCCTTGGTGACTCTGCTCACGCAAAAAAAAAAAAAAAAAACAAGATTTTGAACCAAAATTTTATAAGTGAAAGAAAGTATTAAAAAACTTTACAAAAATAATCAAAAAAGTTTGTTCTTTCTTCTTCTTAATAATAACAACAAACATTTTGTTTGAGTTAAAGTTTTATTATCAAAATTTTTGACGATAAAACTTTCTCTTAAATTCTTAATCAAGATTGAGGAATTTTCATCATGGTATGTTCTTTTATCAATTTTATTTAGGTACCGACATGAGATCACTGGAAAATGAGCATAGCAGGATAATAACGGCCTTAAACTCGATGAAAATAATTTTTTATTGTCTAAATGTTCATTATCAAGAGTAAAGATCAAAGTATTTGTTGATTATTTTTTTTACATTTTTCAATAATTTCTAGCAAGTCCAAAATTTTAGTTAAAAATCTTGTATTTTTTAATCAGCAAAATTGACAAAAAATCGATCGTCAGACATTTTTTAAATTTTGTTTACAAAAGTGAGTCTCCATTTAAAATTCTTTTAAAATTATGATTTTTTAAAAAATTAATTTAAGAAAATTAGAAATTATGAAGTTTATTTAATGTATTTTGAAACAAACAGTACTTACTTTCTGTGGTGAAAAAAGGTACTTTGAAATGATAGAAAGCCGATCTTAACAGAGGTGTTGATTGACAAGTGACATGTGTGTGATTTCATCTTACGTGAGGAAAAGTTATAGTACGGAAGGTCACAAGTGACAGTTTAGCTGTGAACAACTTATTTACCTCATTATTTTTAAGTAGGCATAGCATGATAAAAACGGCCTTAAACTTGACGAAAGCAAAATTTTATCATCAAAATGTTTATGTTACTACCAACGCAAACAACATGACAGACTATTGTTTTCATGATGCTTCTGGTCTTCTGTATATTTGAATTAAGCTATTTTTGGACACAAAAATAACATGTTATATTAGATTTTTTTTTATCCATTTGCAGATTGCTGTTTGTTATTTTATTATCTGTAATGATATTTATCTACTTAATAACACCATTGACTAAACTGTACATTTTCATTAATTTTAGAATATTTAACTTTAATGTAAAAAAAAAAAATGATTTAAGAAATAAGAAATAATTCTTGTAAAAATTTATTTTTCATCGAAAACGTTTTTTGCTTTCAGACAATATTATCCATATTCATAAAAACAAGTAAAAGCACCTAAAAGCTTTTGAAATTAAATATTTTGTTTTATTGAGTTTTGTATTTTAAAATTCAGAGTTGATTTTAAGGTAGGAGGTCAACTAAAAGAAATGATTTGCTTTCCTCAAAGCCTTGTGCTTTTAACTAATTAATCACTAAAAGTGTACAAATTTGAATTTCAAGAGTCTTCATCAAATTAACCTTTAATAAATATAAAAAAATTTTTTACGATGACTTTAAAAAAAAATAAACATATTTATAATAATTTCCGTCATTTATGAATAGTTTCTGAAAGTTTCATAAAAATCCGACAATTATTTTTATTTTTGCAAGATTTTCAAAATTAATGACTGCCATTAAAAACAAAAAAAAAATGGACAAAAATCCGCCATGTTATTTAGTACGACATTAACTGATGAAGAGAAACGAGGTTTTTCAATCAAAAGATATAATACTCTAATAAAAACAGAAAAATTTTGAAAAATAATTAAAAATTACTTTGCTCGTTCCTCTTAATAAAAACAAACATTTCGACGATAAAATTTTGTTTTCGTCAAGTTTAAGGCCGTTATTATCCTGTTATATACTTATTTTCCAGAGATCTCATGTCGGTACCTAATTTTCTAATACTATTTTATTTTCGGTTTGAGGTAAGATTTCAATGCCCGTGGGATAGATAGAAAACAAATAAAAAATAATAATAATAATAAACTTTCATAATTCATTTTCAGTAATATAGGAAAATAAAATTTAAACAATCTTTTTTTTTAGAAAGATACAGCTTTCGAAGTAAGAAATCGAAAGTTTTTAAAGCAGGATCAGGATTTCATATCCACAAGTGAATCAAGTCATCATTATTTATAAAAACGGTTTTAAAAATAGCTTTATACTTCTTATCTTTAAAACTTATTCCGGACTTCTCTGATGTTTTATTTCAAGAATTTCATCATAAAAAAAAAAAAAAAAATTCAAAGAGATTGATTCGATTTATTAACAGAAAATTAATGATAACATCTTTTTATAATCATCGTTTTTGTTTCTTTTTTTCAAAAGAGAATCGCCTAATATATTTTAAACAAATTTAAAAATGTTATTATGGAAGATTAAAAATGCCATTCTTCATGTTTTTTTTCCAATTTTAATCTTATAATGAGAAACGTCATTTTTATTTAAAAAATAAAATAGAAAAAAAAACAATGTTTCTCTTCGTGAAAATTCGAAAATCAAAAGAGAGCATACTTACTTATTTATTTATGTCTGTTTCTTTTCAGATGATTGTTCTTTCGTGGAGCTACGACAGAAAAATGACCGAACAGGCGAATTTAGTTATTAGTAAATGTTTTCAGAACTCCAAAGTCAAGGGAGATAATTCGGGAAACATAATTTTACTCTTTAATCAATTAAAAATACACTCAGTGGAATATTTCTAGCTTCAAGCAGTTTATCTTTTATTTGTAGTATTTTTAAAATATTAAATGAAGTAAAATAATAATTTTTAATTGAAATTTTACAAATGGAGGATTGATAAAGAGTAAAGACAATCATATTTTATTTGTAAGATTAGATAGCATTTCAGGAAGTGGGTGTGAAGAAATGATTTATCGACCCAAATTTTGATAAATAATCAGAACTTCATCAATAAATAAATAGTTAATCTAACTTTTGTTGGAGTCACCATTTGAGAATATACATGAGCAAGGTTTATAATAAACATGATATTTTATATAACAATTTGTGAGAGATTGCAAGGAAAGAAAAGTGTCTTTTTGTGTGCATAATGTATAAAGTTTGTATTTGTTTTACATATCGTTTGTAGTGTTTATAAGTGACTTACTGCATGAATTGGAAGTTTCTTCATTCAGCAGCATGTATTATATTTAATGTGAAGCTGTTCTATACATTGGGTAGCTGTTGTTCAAAGCATTGAGTAGCTGTTGTTTTGTGGAATCTTCCACAACAAACCAGCCTTACCTATTTTTAGGAAATGCTCTCTTTCTATCGGGTAAGTAAAATTCTAATTTCATACAATATAACAAGTATTCATTGGTCAATCACCTCCAATCTAGCTTGCTGATTGGTCAGTTCCGACCAATCGAACTGCCTGCACACGAACAATCTGTTTTCCCGCTCATATGCTAGGAGCCACTTGACCATTATATAAACCGAACACGTGTGAACGTTTTGAGTAGTAGTTACCAAGTGCCAAGATGTAACCTTCACCGACTCTCGTCTTAGTCATTGCTGACCAGACGTTAAAGACATTTACGAACTCTGAAATCACTCCTGAACTTTTACTAACTTTGCAAACTCACAATTTCAAACTTTCTTAATATGAACTCCGGTACAATTAATACCTAATCAAAGGGACACGACTCTGTCCTACCTATTCAGTTCGCATTCATGTACATCAAATATTAATAAATCTAATTGTTATGTTTTGGAATCATTCAGTTCAGTTTTGTATTTTATTTTTATTCTATGTGTTATTTACGTCAAGTATAAATTGCATTGCTTTCACGCATTGTCCTTAATCTCATCTTTCCTAGCCCAAGTTAAATATTGGTAACTCAAATCACTACAACGATGATAATACAACAGCTACATATTTGATGTTCCCGTCGGAAATAAACAACAATGGTACCCCTATCGCTACAGTTTGAATCATTGAGCAGTATGAGTTCAATCATGAATCAGCTGATTACAAACTGCTTTTTAGACTGCTGTTCAGACAATATGTGGTCTGTTTTTATATCTTACTGTATTTCTAACCTAGAACTTCATGTGCATGAGCACATCATCAGTGCAAGAGTCTCATGCTCCCAACTACCAATCTATGATATAGGCTTCCCTACTCTGTACCATCTTGATTTTCTTATGGCTGTATTCATATAAAATACAAATTTAATTTAACCTAATTATATACAAAAACAGATCATATGCATTATCAGTGAACATTTCACACTGGAAAAATTGAAGATAAATACAATGTATTGAAATGCAAATTAGAGAATGTCATAATAGAGTATTCCATTTTAAATGAATCAACACTGTTTTTTGCAATTTTGAAACTTCAATTTCTGATTTTCTTTTTAAAATGTTGAATAATTCTAACTCATTCAGTATTATGAATGAAAAATAATGAATTTTATATCATGTTTTTTGATACTTAGAGTGGTGCCTGTTGGCACTCCCACATTTTTTAACCTTAAAGTGCATTGTTGTAAGACAGATTCAGGCTATAATGATGTCTCAATAGCAACAACAGAAAAAAAAGTATTCTGTGACCCTGCTGGGGGATGCTTATCATTTCTCAGTAGCGTTGCTGTCTTTGGGCAGAGTGCAAATCAATTGAGTCTCTGTCAATAGATTGATATGCAGCAGGGGAGAATAATTGTGGTGTTCAGCCCTAGTGAACAGCTGACCAAGGCTGCACCCTCTCAGTATATTAGAGATGGGGATCAGTTGTCACTACCATGACCAATGCAATCGATGGTTGAGGGAGATTGGGTAATTTTTGTACTTGGCCCGAGTGTATGCACTCAGATACTCCATGGTAAGACTGACAATGTGTCACATCCCATCTCAGAGAAGCATGAATAAATATTCAGGTGTTCTGCCAGCAAATCCAGCAGTTGACAGCAAGCCCATGGCTCCAGCTATCAGCAGCAGTTCCAGCTAGCCAAACAGCTTTGAATTGTGGACTGACATTCGTTCTTGACAGCCTTTTACTAGGTAGTTCTTCTTTGGTTGAAAGTGGTTCTGGAGCTCCCTAATGTCGACCTCACAGATGGTGGGCAGTATTCTCACTGTCAAATAGGCAAGATTCTCCAAATTTATGGAGTTCTGGGAGGCTCCGATGGATCGGGGACTTTTCCCTCCAAAATCATTGTACAAATTTCCTGGCCCCTCTATTGGTCAGAAAATACATTCTTATCAGGGATGTGGGAGCCGGGTTTGTAAGCAATGAAAACAGGTCGGAGTTAACGAACTGTGAGGTTTCCCCCAGGCCTTATGGCACCATGGAAAGAATAATGGTGGTGGAATTTCTTTTTTATATTTTCCAGCTCTCTCGTTAGAAAATATATTCTTATCTCTGATAAGAATCAAGTCTCTGGGAGCCGGTTTTGAAAGTAAAAAGAGGTTGGAGTGAGGATAGAAAAAATAGCTAGAATGTGAACTTGTAAAATTGTTGTTCTCAAATTAAATTCCAACCCTTGTCTGCTATGGGAAAACTGACATTGTTCTCTGTATAACAAGTCAGACTTATCAAATAGCCACAAATCAACTCAAAAATTGAAAAGCAAGGGGCTAAACTTACTTTCCACATTAGTCAAAAAAATTACAATCCCAGACCATCTGATTTAAGCTGCAGTTTTACAAATTTTGAGAATCAAATTTTATTTTGTATCCTTTTTTATAAACTGCCAGGCTTCATTTTAGCGGTATTTTTAAAACATCAATTTGAGCCTAGCCTGACATATGCAAAGTTTTACACCTGAAATGTTATGCAAGCCATTTGTTATTTACTTTCTGGCTTCATTGAGGCAATTGTTTTATTTAAAGAATATCTGTTAGTAACATTTTTCTTTCTATAAATATTTTAAAATTTTCCCTTCAAAAGAAACTGTAAGAAACAAACCTAATCAATAATGTTATATTTTTATTTACCGTACAATATATTTATATAATTTTACATTGCTTTTTCCTCTAAAAATGTTAATAATATCAAATATTAAACATAATGCCTATCGGCTGAGTTCTGTGTAGTGTTAAATCAAGCATTAAAAAAAAAAAAGATAAATTTGCTGGACAGTATTTCCTTGTGATTCAGTATTTAAAAGAAATAGAATATTTCACTTTTGAAATATACTGTTATTGGTGATGAAAAGTCAGTACTTTACAACATGACATAAATGAAATGATCCCCTAACTGTATGTATCTTTTCTAAAGTATGTGTTTGTCAGTTATTTTTTCATTCATCCACCATATCCACCTAATATTTGACCGGCAAATTACTGCTAATACCTATCTTCCCAGAATTCTCTAACTGAAAAAAAAATATTTTCCAGGGAGACTGTAAAAATCGCCAAGAGGAATTCTTTAATGATTAACAATTCTGAAACATTTAAATATAATTATATGGAAAATTTTCTTATAATTAGAGAAAAACTATAATTTAGTAAAATCTGAATCTTTCATTTCAATGAAATCCAAAGTCAGCATCCATGTTTATCTTATTTTGTACAAGTGCATCTGATTTAACACAATTTTAAAACACATTATTTTTATATGGCACATATAATTTTAATTAATAATTTTCTAATCATTAGAAGAGAAAGTGTAATTTGGTAAATTCTGTGGATTATGAATTTCAATGAATGCTTATTTAAAGAATGATTAATGTGATTTAAAACAACCATTATCTATGTTTAAAAAATCCAATAAATGCTTTTTTTAAAACAACAGTAACTGCTTATTTTAGATGGTAACATATTTTACAACTTGATGACAGATTGATTGGTATCTAATGTTGTTCTCAGAGTGTTTTAGCCACAAGAAAATAATTGAATATAACCTGAGTGCCTTTCATATATAATTTTTAAGTATACAGTAATTTTTTGAAATATTCTACGTAATCTAACATTTTATTGAATTTTAGATACTTTCTGGCTTTAAATTTACTATATGTCTTATGTTCTGATAATGTTGTGTCTGATGACATTAAAAATTTGTAAAAAAATATTGGTGTTTGATGATTAAGCTTTTCTGTTTATTAGTCAATATAGTTTTCACTTAAAAATATCATCTAAAAGGGTATAAAATTCATACAGAATTTTAAAGCTTTAAAACATAATAAATTCTAATTAAAATTTTTAAAAAATGAAAATAGTTCTTGTAAAAATTCATCATGTATCACAAAAATTCCTTTTCTTAAGACAATATTGTACTTAACATATCTGATTTATAAAAACAATTAAAAATTTAAATAATTTCATAGATTTATTGCATTTTTTATTTTATGATGCAGAGAAGATTTTTGGTAAATGGTATTTGTGTTTGTCAAAAACAAATTGATGATTTAAAATCTCCAAGGAGTCCTGCTTTTAACTAATATAAATATGAAGTGTGGGGAACTTTAATTTCTTGAAATTTTATAAAATTATACAAGTGGGGTAAAAGATGTAAAAACAAAAACGGTTTTACCAAAATTTTGTAAAAAATATAAAAATAATTTCCTTTACTTTGTGAATAAGTAAGTCCTGATAAATTCATGAACATCAGAAAATGATTTGATTTTTGCAAGAATTTTCTAAACAGTTTATATCTGTTTTTATATCTTACTGTATGTCTAGGCTAGAACTTTATGTACATGGGCACATGTTTAATGCAAGAGTCTCGTGCTCCCAACCACTAATCTATGATATGATTCCCCCTGATCTGTATTATCTCAATTTTCATATGGCTGTATTCATATAAAATACAAATTTAATTTAACCTATGCAGTATTGGTGAACAATTCAACTGAAAAAATTGAAAATAAATACAATCTATAGAAATAAACATTAGAGACATGCCATAATAGGTTATTCCATTTTAAATGAATCAACAATATTTTGTTGCCATTTTGAACATCAATTTCGGATTTTCTTGTTAAAATGTTGAATAATTTTAACAGAATATTATGGATAAAAAATAATGGCTTTTATATCATGTTTTGTCGACGCTTAGTGTTATACACTGTTAGCACTCCCACATTTGTTAAAAACAACTGGAAGCAAATATTGAGAGAGCATTGTTGTAAGACTGACTCAGGATATAAAGAGGTCTCAAAAGCAGCAAAAAATACAAAACAAAACAGGTGTTCCACGACCTTGCTGGGGATGCTTATCATCTCTCAGTTGCATCTCCGTCTTTGGGCAGAATGTGACACAGTTAAAGTTCTGCCATGGACAGAGATCCAGCATGGGAAAATAATACTTTAAAGAGTTCAGCCTTGGTGAACAGTTGCCCATGGCTGCACCATCTTGTTACTGTTAGTGTTATGTTAGAGATGGAGATTAGTGGTTGCCGCTGTGGCCAGTGCAATTGACTCTTGTGGGGCCTGGGAAAATTTGGCAATGTTAAGACTGACCTTATGTCACATCTCATCTCAGTGGGGAGGTATGGGTAAATAATCAGGTGCTCTTCCCTCAAGTTGGCAAGGATCAAAGTGTAGTATCTGTTCCAGCAGCTGACAGCAAACCAACAGCTCCAGCCATCAGCAGCAGTTTCAGCTAGCCAACCAATATCACCTCCAGTTTGCCACTGGCCATTAATCCAGTTAGCTCTAACAGGCTTCTCTCCCCAGCCATCCTACCCAGCAGCAATGATATGCAATAAACTGTCCTTCTTAGGACAACGCTCTCCAGTAATCACGAAATTGTCCTTTTTCAGGACAACGCTCCCCAGTGACTACTTAAGACAGTCTTTCTCAGAACTATGTTATTCTCGCCGAACTACATGAGCTTCCAGAGTTATTTTTTTTGCCTCATTTTTTATTTTACACAAGCCTTCATTTTCTTGTAGTCTTCCGTCATTCAATACCTGATTACAGGCCACTATACTACCCCATAAAATTTGAAAGAAATTTTCATTAAATGCCATGAAAAATTAATAATAGAAAAGAATGCAAAATTTACAAGGTAAGCATTGTACAAACTTTCAGAAACTATAAATAGATAAACATAAATATCTCTAAAAATGGGAAGAACCTTTTCTTTCAGGAATTCTTCTTGATCTCAGTTACTTCTTTTTCCTTTATTTTCTCCCAGAATTATTTTTTTGCCTAATGCACTGTAACATTATTTTTGTTTATGTATTTTCTTTAACAAATGTAAACTTGACAATATATTTTTTTACGCAAGTCTTCATTTTCTTGTTGTCTTCCGTCATTCAATATCTGTTTGCTAGCCAATATACCACCCAGATGCAAAAGGAATTGATGCATTTGTACAAAAAGAACACCATCATGATGTCAAATTTCACAAAATTTTCACACTTTAATTATCAGTTGGACTTACTTTCATTTGTAACATATAGAAAGGTAGGTAGAAAAATGCAAATGTTGATAAGATAGAAAGGGTCACAAAGGAGCCTCTAATAAGGTTTCTGACTCACACCTGGTAAAACACTCTTATTTTAGTATAAAATTTGAAAGAAATTTTCATTTATTGAATGCAAAAAGCACCAAGAAGAATTCTTTAATTATTATGAAAATTCAGAATCCATGTTTATCTTATTTTGATCAGTGCATCTGATTTAACACAATTTTAAAATATAATATTTTTATATGGCACATAAAATTTTCAAAGATACATTAAGGGAATTAAGAAGACAGAAAATAACAATTGACATAAGCATTTAAATATTTGAAGAACAAAGTTGACTGGAAAAAAATGAAATAACCCACTAACTGTACATACATCTTTACCTGAAGATATATACAGTTAGTATACAGAAGAGAGTTCCACAAGCAAGAAGTGAGAGAGATGTAACTGTCATCATAGAACTTATGGTTGCCTCTAGATATTTCACCTCTGAATACTTAAATTTATAAGCTCTAGATACCAAAGATGAAAGCTGATCAGAACAATTACTATGAAAATGTTGCAGGTGGTAAACTGAGCCACAAACAGATACGGAATGTCTGAAGACAACAACAACAAAGAGTCGAGTAAAAATATATATTGGCAAGTTTATTTTTGTTAAATAAAATACATTGACAAAAATAATGTAGTACACTAAGCATAAAATATCTCTGCATGTAGAGTGTGAGAAGAGCATTGTTCTGGGAAGTACAGTTTTGTAGCCATTGAGAATTGTTGTCTTGGGAAAGGCCATTTATTGCATATCATTGATCTTGATGAGGATGGCTGGAGCAGTGTCTGATTATGCCTGGCTAAAACAGACACTATATTTCTATCCTCGGCGTCATGTCCACGGAGTGAACTTTTCATTAATTTTTGAGGCCTTTTTATGCACTAAGTCTCTGGTCCTGGAAGGTGAAGCTTCATCTTCCAGTTGTTTTTTCAAAATGTAGCAGTGCTAACAGAATGCAACAAGAATATTTATAGAAAAGACACAGGGAAGCTATATTATGAAGTAAGTGAGGAAGTGACTGAAGCCTAGATGCAAGATCAGGACTACTAATACTACATGTTCTTATTTGTATTTTCACAAGGATTTCTAAAGAATGAAACTAAAATAAGGAAACTACTAAAAAGTAGTTGTAGATTGATAATTTGATTTTTTTAAGCAAATCATTTCTGTAGGACTTGGCATTTTGATGTATTGAACAAAAGAATGGCTAACTCAAAGATATTGCCTATTATGTTTATTCCAAATTATATTTGATTGTTTTGCTCTATATATCTTAGATACTTTAATGTTTTTCTATTGAGACACACTGAAAACTACAAATATTAGTGAATCAATTCACAATTCTAAAGATAAAACTAAAGATTTGATATCTTATTTTTAAACAAAACATTTGCAATATTGTTGTTAAAGCAGTTTTAAAGAAGGAGTGAATATTATTATGAAATGTTTAATGAAATTAAAATGATTCCTAAGCAATGTATATGCATGTGATTATTTAAATGTGTAATTTCCATGGAAACACATAGCCACACACTTCACATATTATTTGCATGTGTTTTAAATTTAGATCCCATGAAAAATGTTAACCTACAACAGATGAATATGATTTTTCGCTAATATGTATTAGCATGTGAATTATTATACATTTCTATGTAAGTGCTAAATTGCACAGTTGATATGAATATAGTTTCTCCCCAGTATAGGTTCCATTAGATATTTTAAATGTGACTTCTGAGAATATGTTGAATTATACACTTTACATGAATATGGTATCTAACCAGTATGTGTCTGCATGTTAGCTTTGAAATTTGAGCTCAATGAAAATGTGGAACTACATATTTCATATGAATATGGTTTTATTACACTATGTGTTCGTACGTGTATTGTTAGAGAAGGGTTCTGTGAAAAAGCATGTCCACACACTTCACATGAATGATTATGTCTGAGTATGTTTTTGCATATGCCTTTCCAAATGTGAGTTTTGTGAATATGCTGAACCACAAACTTCACCTTAATATGGTTTCTCACCTGTGTGTGTTCGCATATGATCTTTTAAATGCGAAATCAATCAAAATGTCAAATTACATATTTTGAAAAATTCCAACATACCTCATTTTACAAGTTTTAAATAGGATCACACGAAATCTGCAAAATAAGATAACTGAAAAAGAAATAATTGCACTTCCTTTGTATGATTTTAGCTGCATGAAAAGAAAGCATTTTTTCTCAGCGTTATATTTTACAGGAAATCAATAGGGAATATCTTGCAGCATTTTATTTTTTGCAATTTGAGAAAAATCTTCCTGAGTCTTCTGAGGAGAATTATCAATTTAAATCATTTTGGTGTTTTTGCTTGTCAGCCACACTACAATGCCTTTTGTATGTATTTAAAGAAATTCTCTTATTTTGACATGTAAAATATTGATTATTAAGCAGGAATGAAAATTCATGTAGGAAGTCAAGCAAAGTCACTGATGTTATAATTTCTTATTCTACCATTCTGATGAAAAACATTCACCAAACAAGAAAGGCAAACAAAAATAATGTCTGCATTTAATAAGAACCAAGTATATCAGCCTTCATACATGAGAATAGGTTAGAAAATCAGTAAAACATTTTAATGTAATGACAAACAAATGTTTGCTTTTAAGTTACATTAAGTTTATATTAGTTGAAATAAAATGTCTTGCTCAGTTATAAAGTGAAAAATATCTAAGTTTCAGATGCATTTTAAAAAATGAAAAATGGTTCTTAAAGGTTTAATTTTATTTTTAATTCCAAACTAACAGTTTAAATTTAAAATTTCCAATAATTGATGTATTCAAATGAAATTTCCATGGAATTTTTTTCCTCCTGTAAAATCTATAAATTCTTCCATATTGAGAAAACTGTCAAAACAAAATAATTCAACTTTATTAACATGTTGGCTACTATCATTTCTTTTGTTATCCCAGGGTCTTAACACTGTATCTTAATTTTGGTACAAGAGACATTGTTTTAACATTGTTGCATATATTTTTTAATCACTATTTACATTGTTTGAACTATCATCCTTATCTTTGTTGCCATATTTGTCACCATGTTACAGCTGTTGTACGCTCCAGCCTGCTTCAGGTGGTTGGAATGTCGAACTGAACCCTTTATTTCACTTGATGGGGCAGACTGTTCGAGTACCATGTGCTATGTCTAATGGATGTCAGTTATCAGTTTTCTCCTGTTAATTTCCCTATCCAGTTCTCCATCGTCTTAACAAGGTATTGAACTCACACTCTTTGGGTCCTGTCACTGGATCTAACTAATGCCTTTATCCACTGTGCTATGTGTCCTTGAGGACATCTGGTTATGAATTTTGGGGTATTATAAATCTAATGTCTTTAGCAAGCATTTTTTACAACAACATTCAGAAAACATGTGAAGGAATTATCGGAGAAAACACAAAGGATCTGCAGTTCATATAACATCAGAACAACCTTCAAAAACTGGACAACACTTCACAGATACCTCTCCTGAGTAAGACCAAACCATAGAGGAGAACATGACTAAAGACTGTGTGTATGCCATCCTGTGCAGCTGTGGAAAGAAATATAAAAGGGAGACAGGCCACCCCCTAATGGTAAGGCTTAAGGAACACCAAAAATCTGTAGCACAAAGGGAAGTGGAAAAATTAGGTGTTTGCCTGTTAACATATGGAGAGAAAAGGGAAATCACTACCCTGTGGTATTAAGTTAAAATCAGACAAATAACATCATTGGAAAATTCATAAACTTAAGAAATCAGCACATATGCTAAGCCCCATAAATCTTTCTAGCTGACCAAACATAGAAATGAATAAAATATGGGAACCAGTAATAAGTAGTGCCAGAGAAAAGCAAGAATAACAACAGCAAAAATTGCAATATGAGCAATGGTAAAAAATTGTTGCTGAAATTTTTTTTTTTAAATACTCTGCGTATCTCATGTTTTGTTGAATTTTAGATACTTACTGGCTTTAAATTTATGATAGTTATTTGTCTTATTTATAAACCAAAATCATTTCATGATTTACATTTCTACAAGGACTTGTTCTTACAACTAACATAAGCATTAAGTGATACAACAAATAATTTCTCGAAATTTCTCATAAGAGGGGTAAAAAAAATTTTTACTAAAATTTTCTAAATAAGAAACATTTAAATAATAATTTAATTCATTTCTGAAGAAGTTTTGGAAATTTCATAAAGTTCTATCAAATGTCATATCATTGAAAGAATTTCCAAAGAGATGCAGAAATTTCCCTTACAGAAATAATTTGATGCTAAAAAACAAGATTAGTAGCAAAAGATTTGAATTTAAACAATTTTTTGTTCTTGAGAATTTACAACAAAATATTAAACACTATTTATTAGATTGTTCTTTTACAAGAATAATTTTATATTTACAACTAGCAGTAGAGCCCGGCGTTGCCCGGGGATATAACAGTAAGAGATAGATCAAGTATCCACCATCATAAAGACTGAAAAATAAAATTGACAAAGATTATTGTTTAAGGTTGACGGACACGCATGTCTTAATTAGTTTTTTTTTTTTTTACGAATTGGTCAAACCCAAACTCAAACAAAAACATTGTTTTCAATCGTTATGAGTCTACCGATTGAATAGAATTTTATTATAAACAATTGTCTTGTAAATGGAATTTTCAAAGCATTCTGAATGTAAGAATAAAAAAAAAAGTGTGCAAGACAATAAGAAACACTACCTGCCAAAAAAGAAAGTGGATGTTTGTTTTATCGGCTGAAAAATCTAAGAAATCCGATCCCATATATAAAGGAACACACACACACACAACCTGGTTTTTTTTTAACCCGATCTGAATTGTCCCTCTTTCATTCTCACGATGTGTCTTAATCGTGTTTCAAATTGATTTTCTTTAAAAACAATTGTGTTTTTCCCATTTTCGGCGCCGTTAGAACCAGTTTTGTTGAAATCGGCTAAAAAATGTAGGAAATCTGATCCAATATATAAACGTTACAGACACACACACACACACACACACAATCTGCGTTTTATAATAAGTAAGATATTCTAAAAATTAATACAACTAAATGAATGCAATGATCAATTATTTATAAAGAAATAAATGTGAAACAATTTTTATTCATACTTTATAAATATTTACTATATTATTAAATTCTTCATCCAACTATAAGTAAATCCTTATCATTTACATTTCATAATGTTTGAATCAATTGGCAATTTTAGTGTTTATTACTCCTGTTATCATTTCTCAAGAACTAAGAAAATGTATAAATTCAGTTTCATATGTTTAAGTTTTATAAAAATTCAAATCACCGCATTTTTGAAACAATAAACATGTCAACTTAAAATAACAGCAGTGTCAAAGGAAAAACCATCTTTTAACAACACTTTTGTTGTGCACACAGAGATTCAAGATTACCAAATTATCTTTAATCTTATTTAAATTAATTATATTTTTAGTTGAATTTTGAGTTTAGTTCCATTTTAAAATGTTTAATTAATGTGCTATAAAATTTGTAATTATATCCAAGAAAATAGATTAAAATAATGAAGTTGCTATGAACAAAAAAATGTAAAAAAGTTATTGAATTCTTAAAGTTAATTGAATTCACTGTCAGTTTTTTTTCATGGAAGTGAAATTATGCCTTTATATTTAATAAAATTATTATAATTCAATAACTAATAGTTTAAGAATACAATTTTTTATTCCATATGCTTTTATGAAAATTAGTGCAATGGCTAAAAGACAACATATCAGAATTATTTCCCTTTTGTATATCCATTAATCTAAAAATAAAATTCTTACAAAAAAGGTTCAGATTTGTAAATCAACTAATTTAAATTAATTGAATTAATTCTTTTTTTTTTTTTTTCTAAAATAGCTGATTAGCGCCCTTTTCAGTTGACTTTCACTGCAATTTATTAAAAATCTTCTCAAAATAAAATATACTTTTCTGAAACTTTATTTGAGGAATTTAGCTGATTTAAAGTATTTATCATTTGTTTACTTAATTTAAGTTCAAAATACAAAATTGATGTTGTCAACTTTGACAGCTTAGTTTAACTAATGTTGTTGTATGGGTACTTTACCCATGTTTCAATAATGTAAGCCCTTTTGTTTATTTTAAATAATAAATAAAATTTAAGAAAATATTCTCCGTAATGTAATGTTTTCTTGAATTTTTGATACGTTCTATTTATTGTTATCACTCTTGTTTTCTGATGATGTTGATATCAGCACATAAAAAATTTCTTTTTAAAAATATTGGTGTTTGATGAACTATTTATGCTTAGTAAATATAGTTTTTTCATAAAATATCATTTGAAAGGTCAAATAATAGATTTTAAAAGATCTAAAACTTAAATTCTAATTAAAATTTTAAAAATGTTTTGTAAAAATTATCCATCAACAAATGATTTTTTTAGACAATGTTGTCCTTAAGCATTAAGCAATTAAAAGTTTTTCGGATGAAAAATTTCAAATTTATGATTCAGAGCAGATTTTCTGTAAATGGTGTTTTGTTTGAAAAAACAATTGAAATATATAAAAGCGTGCCGGGGGTACATTTTGTTTCAATGGAACAGACGAAAAAAGTTTTAGAAAGATTTTCCAAAAACAAATGATTTAAATAAATTTTCATTAAAATAAATAGGTCCTGAAAATTTCATTAAAATTTGTAATTTCATTTTTGCAAGAATTTTAATAAACAAAAACCAAAAGGTCTTTTTTAACTAAAACTAATCATCGACACAGAAAAAACAAGATTTTTTATCGAAACTTTTGAAAGTGAAGGTCATTAAAATAACAGCAGTGTCAAGGGAAAAACCATCTTTTTAACAGACACTTAACAGAGATTCAAGATTACCAAATTATCTTTAACCTTATTTAAATTAGTTATATATTATATTTTTTTCAGTTAAATAATACTTTTGAGTTTAATTCCTTTTTAAAATGTTTAATTACATATTTTGTTGCTACGAACAAAAAAATGTAAAAAAGTTATTGAATTCTTAAAGTTAATTGAATTCACAGTCAGTTTTTCTTGTTCAATGGAAGCGAAATCATGCCTTTATATTTATTTTGTCCATAAAATTATTATAATTCGAAATAACCAATAGTTTAAGAATACAATTTTTTATTCCATATGCTTTTATGAAAATAAGTGCTATGGTTAAAGACAACATATCAGAATTATTTCCCTTTTGTACATTCATACAAAAAATAATCTAAAAAAATAAAATTCTTTCAAAAAAAGGTTCAGATTTAAAATAGTATTAAATTTTACATTTTTCTATACTTTCCCTGAGTTTTTGTTGCTACCACCACATTTATTTAAGTGTGTGTTTGTGTGAAAACAAACGGTTGGAGTCAAAGTGAGTTGACAAGTAGTCGACCAATTAGAGAAAGAGAGAGATAGGCAGTGAGAGTGAAAGCGTCTGCTTTCTGCTGTAATAAGGAAGGAAGTGAACTCAAGTTATCTGCAATATTGGCGCAATACTGCCAGTGAACCCCATTATATCCTGATAGTGAAATAATTATGGCAACTACTAAGAACAAAAAAGGTGAACCTGAAAATTACTTCTATCCTTTCAGAATTATTTGCAATATTTGATTTTTTTTCTGGACTTTATTTCATATACACTACTTGCTTGTACAAAAAGCATTATTCTTTTTGTGCCAATTTCTTCCTTATATACATAAATTTTTCTTCGGACTCAAATCAATTTGTTCATATTTGATTTTTCTGCTTGGCCCATTTCTTGCTCCAAACTTGCAGGTAGACCAGCTGAATCTTCCGGGATCTACAATTTGTTAATTGCTCTCCAGGATAAAAAAAAGTCACAATGTGGCTGGAAAGTGGAACTGAATCAACATTGTGAACCAAAGAATTTGACTGAACCTGTAATACTGGACCAGGGCAGGACCATTGGCCAGTCTTGTAGAGTACATCAATCCAGCAGGGTCAGGATAGGTGTTACACATAAATGTTGGATATCTTTGCAATTAATAACCTGCATATAAGATATTTCACTACTCAAATTTAATAAGAATCAACATTTAGCTTGTTAGCATACCCTTTACCCATAAAGACATAACAAAGTTCCCCCAGTGTACTTCCTTATAAGGCATATGTCATTCCTAACTCCAAAAGAATTGCCTCAACAAACAGTAAATTTACTTTTACAAAATTTATTTTATCATAAACTGGAGTTTAACTATAGTAATATTTGTTTTTCGAAATTTGCATCTTTCAAGCAGTGACAGTTTTTATCAAAAATTCCTCCTACAAGGTTGAACAGTCTCTCAACAGATGCTGATGAGGGAATGGCTGTGTTGAATTTGCGAAATAATTCACACATTTCTGGATATTTGGCCAATTCCTCAATTGTTGCAATTCTAACACTTGCATATTGGTTCAAAATGTCTGCCCTTATGTTTCCTGTTTTGTGGACACTTGGAAAGAAGTCATCCTCAGACTTCTCACTGCTACTGATCTACAACCTGAATTGTCCCTTTTCAGGAAAATTCAGTAATTTTGACAAGGTAGGAAAATTTGGTGACTATGAAATAAAAGTCAATTAAAAATTAATTTTAGGGCAGTTCTGGAGTGGGGATTTGGGGGCTAATCCCCCTCCTATAAATTTAAATAACTGAAAATCATGAGGTCCAGAAAAAAACAAAACAACCCTACAACATTAACAGAGCCGTACTTGCAGAAAGGAAGTTAGGGGGCTAGGCCTCCTTCCGCAATATTTTTTTTAAAAAGTATTATTAAAATAATAATTTGAAAAGATACAAGAAATTAAATTTAACATAGATAAATCGATTTTACATATTTAAAAAATATTTTAAAATATTTGAGGAGGCCTTAGCCCTAACACCACCACCCAGAAAGTACAGCCCTGATATTGTTGCAGTAGTGCCTGGAAAATTCAGTAATCTTCCGTTATGGAATCTTCCATTACAAAATTTTCCAGGCACCAAACATTTGGCATAAAATTTATGAATATTGAAACATTTGGTCAAGGAATATTTGGTAATGAAAAATTTGGTAATTTTGACAAAATAGTAAAATCCAGTAACTATTAAATACGAGTTGCTTGAAAATTTGATTTTACGGCCATTCTGGATTTGGAATTTGGGGTCTGAGCTCCCTTCCTTTATATTTTTATACAAGTGAGAATTGTGGGATCCAGATAAAACCCCACTACAACAAAAGCATGGCTGTACTTGCAGAAGGGAGCGATTAGGAGCCTAGGCCTGCTTACACAAATTTTTTTAAAAAGTATTATTACCTATGGGGCAGTGTAGAAAAATCCCACTGCAACAATATCAGGGCTGTAATGTCCAGATCAGTGGTTTACAGGTCTAATTTATATACATAAAAAACTAAATTAGAATTTTATTTCAGGACAAAATGTATCATTTCAGAACAAGAATCCATTTTATTCAACATTTGGACAAATATCGAGGGAAATAGGCTAGAAAAACCAACAGAAGTTATTATCTTTAAGGATTTCATTTTTTTTTAATAACTTTCTTTAAATAATAATAATAATAATAATGGCTAAATTATGTACAAAAGTAAATTGTCAGTAAATTAAAAAGAAGATTGGTTTATTCATTCAACAATGAAAATTTGTCATAAAAAACAAAAAAGATCAAATCTTCCCCCACTCCAATATCTACAGAAAGCTTTTATACTCTCTCTCTCTGACATTGACATATCTAATAAGGAATGACAGGAAAGACTTTCTACGGAGTGACTGACTCTTGAAGATATTTTTTTCAGACTGTCATTTGCAACTTAAAGGAAATGTCCTGGACATCAGAATGGTAACACCTATGTGTCAAAGTCACTAGCCTCTTTACCAAAACCTGGGTAGAAGTTGAACTCTTGTACATTAACCACAAATAAAATAATAAAAATAACACAAAGAGTTTATCTCAGATTTTTCTTTATTTTACAAACTTATGTTTAAAAAATCCAAATAATTTTGGAGTGCAAAGGGCACAAACCCCAGTTCTTTAGTCCCAAATAAAGATGCTCATGCTCCACTCCAGTTTAATATAAAAAGAGCCCTCTTCTACTTTGCTCCAGTCAAAAAGAATGCGCTCCTTTCTGGAGGGCTCCATAAAGCCCTGTGAATTATTACACTCCTTTTCCATGTAAGTGCTGAATTGCATAGCTGATATGAATATGGTTTCTTCCCTGTATGGGTTCCCATGTGCGTTTCAAATGTGACTTCTGAGAATATGTTGAATTATACACCTCACATGAATATGGTATCTAACTAGTATGTGTTTGCATGTTAGCTTTAAAATTTGAGATCACCAAAAATGTGGAACTGCATATTTCACATGAATATGATTTTATTCCAGTATGTGTTCACATGTGTATTGTTAAAGAGTTCTATGAAAAAGCATGTCCACACACACTGCATGAATATGATTACTCCTGAGTATGTTTTTGCATATGCTTTTCCAAAAGTGAGTTTTGTGAATATGCTGAACCACAAACTTCATACATATTTCACAGCAATAAGACCTTATTCCTGTATGTCATACCATGTATGTTTTTAAAATATAGTTTGATAAAAATGCTAAACTACGTAATTCACATCAGTATGGTTTCTGTCCAGGATGTGTCCTCATGTGTGCTTTCAATTTTGAGCTACTTATATATGCTGAACCACATATTTCACATGAAAATGGTTTCTCCCCAGTATGTGTTCGTAAATGTACAGTTAGATATGTTCTCCATGAAAATGCTAATCCACATTGTTGGCAAGAATATGGTTTCTCACCAGTATGTGTCCGCATGTGTTCTTTCAAATATGACCTCTGTGCATGTGCTGAACCACAAACTTCGCATGAATATGGTTTTTCTCCAGAATGTGTTTGCATGTGCATTTTTAATGAAGACTTTGTGGAAAAGGCAAAACCACACACTTCACATGTAAATGGTTTCTCCCCAGTATGTGTTTGCATATGCCTTTTCAATTGTGAGTTTCGTGCAAATTCTGAACCACAGACTTCACATGAATATGGTTTCTCCCCAGTATGTGTTCGCATATGTCTTTGCAAATGTGACTTTTGTGAATATGCTGATCCACACACTTCACACGCATATGGTTTCTCACCAGTATGTGTTTGCATATGTCTTTTCAAATATGAGTTTTGTGAATATGCTGAACCACACACTACACATGAATATGGTTTCTCACCAGTATGTGTTCGCATGTGATTCTTCAAATCTGAGTTTTTTGAATATGCTGATCCACACACTTCACACGAATATGGTTTTTCACCAGTATGTGTTCGCATATGAGCTTTTAAATGTGACCTAACTGAAAATGTTGAACAACATGTCTCGCAGGTATATGGCTTCATTCCAGTATGTTTCTGCATATGATATTTTAAACTAGAGTTCCATAAAAATCCTAAACCACATAATTTACATAAATATGGTTTCTGTTCAGAATGTGTTCCCATGTGTGCTTTCAACTGTGATCTCGATGCATATGCAGAATCACAGATTTCACATGAATATGGTTTCTCTCCAGTATGTGTTCGCATGTGTTCTTTCAAAGATGAGCTCTGTGAATATTTTGTACCACATACTTCACATGAATATGGCTTTTCTCCAACATGTCTTTGCATGTGAATCATTAAGATAGAGTTAGTTGAAAAGGCAGAACCACACATTTCACAAGAATACGGTTTCTCCCCAGTATGTGTTCGCATGTGTTTTTTCAAAACAGATTTATTTGTAAATGATGAACCACATACTTCACATGAAAATGGTTTCTCCCCTGTATGTATTCGCATGTGTATCTTTAAATATGAACTCTGGGAAAATGCAGAACCACATGATTTACAGGAATATGGTTTCTCCCCAGTATGTGTCCTCATATGAGCTTTCAAATTACAACTATGTGCAAATGCTGAACCACACACTTCACATGAATATGGTTTCTCTCCAGTATGTATTCGCATGTGTTCTTTCAAATTTGACCTGTATAAATGTTTTGAACCACATATTTCACATGTAAATGGTTTTCCTCCAGCATGTCTTCTCATATGTAATATTAAGTGAGAGTTTGTTGAAAAGGCAGAACCACACATCTCACACGAATATGGTTTCTCTCCAGTATGTGTTCTCATATGTATATTCAAACCTGATTTCCTCGTAAATGACGAACCACACACTTCACATGAATATGGTTTCTCTCCAGTATGTATTCGCATGTGTTCTTTCAAATATGACCTGTATGAATGTTTTGAACCACAGACTTCACATGTAAATGGTTTTTCTCCACCATGTCGTTGCATATGTAATATTAAATGAGAGTTTGTTGAAAAGGCTGAACCACACATTTCACAGGAATATGGTTTCTCCCCAGTATGTGTTCTCATGTGTATATTCAAACTTGATTTCCTTGTAAATGATGAACCACATACTTCACATGAAAATGGTTTCTCCCCTGTATGTATTTGCATGTGTGTTTTTAAATATGAGCTCTTACAAAATGCTTTCCCACATGTTTTACAGGAAAATGTCTTCTCCCCAGTATGCATCGTCATATGAGTTTGTAAATTACAACAATATGGAAATGTAGAACTGCACTCATCACCTGAATATGGTTTCTCCCTAGTAGGTGATTGTATTTCAGTTTTTAAATGTAAAGGCTCTGAAATTTCCAATCTTTCTCCTTCACATGAATAAAAACTCTCTCCAGACTGTGTTTCCATGTATATTTTTCAAGAATGCATTTTCACAAATATATTGGTATCTTCTAACTAAAAAAGGTGTTTTTAGAGTCTTTTTTGTAAATTTGTTTTCAGTATTGCATTTAAAGTACAAATGAACATTTCAAAACAAATGTTTGCACCTGTTAGAAATTTATACTCGGTTTAGATTTTGATGAATTCCAACAGATGTCAATTTACCATTCTTAAATAGGAAGGACATGAAATCTGCAAAATAAAATGATTGAGAATAAATAATTGCAATTGACTTTTAAAATTAAATAAGTGTATGTGTAGGGGGTGTTGGGAGGTTAACAAACGTGAAAAAATATTTTCACTAATTTTTCTGAAAAAGAAACATTTTTAAAATAAATTAATTCTGCTGGAAGTCCTCAAATTTTCATTAAAATCCAACAATTACTTGATTATTGCCAGAATTTCAAAATTTCCACAGCAAAATAGATATTAAATTTCTAATAATAATTTGTGCTTGATTTTAGCTGCATCAAAAGAATGCATTTTTTCTCAAAGTAACAGTATTTTGCAGGAAATCAATAGGGAATATTTTGCAGCATTTCATATTATGCATTTTGAGAAAAATCTTCTAGAGTCTTCTGAAAAATTCCAAGATTCCTCATTTTACAAGTCCTAAATAAGATGAACATGAAATCTGCAAAATAAGATAATTGAAAAATAAATAATTGCAATTCCTTTGTCTGATTTTAGCTGCATGAAAAGAAACCATTTTTTTTCCTCAATATTCCATTTTACAGAAAATCAATAGGGAATATCTTACAGCATTTTTTATGCAATTTGAGAAAAATTTTCCTTAATCTGGTGTTTATGTTTGTCAGCCATACTATAATGCCTTTTGTATGTATTTAAAGAAATTCTCTTATTTCGACATGTACAATATTGACAATTATGAAGGAATGAAAATTCATATAGGAAATCAAGCAAAGTCACTGATGCTAAAATTTCTTATTCTACCATCCTGATGAAAAACATTCACCAAACAAGAAAGGCAAACAAAAATAATGTCTGCATTTAATAAATGCCAAATATCTCAGCCTTGTCTAAATTAAAATAAGATTTTTATACATGAGAATAGATTAGAAAATCAGTAAAAGAAAACATTTTAATTTTATGAAAAAGAAATATTTCATCTTAAAGGTTACAGTTTATACTGGTTGAAATAAAATGCTTTGCTCAGCTATAAAGTGAAAAAATATCTAACTTTAAGATACATTTTAAAGAATGAAAAATCTATCTTAAATTTTATTTTTAATTCCAAACAGTATGAATTTAATATTTCCAATAAACAAAAGATGCTGCTGTATGTCAAATGGAATTTCATTGGAACTTTTTTCCTCCTTATCAGTAAAATCTATAAATTCTTCCATATTGACAAAACTGTCAACACAAAATTAATTTTTGGCAATTTTTTTTCATAACAGGGAGTAGTGAGTTTTTGCCTTCATTTTTGAAAAAAAGAATTCCATTTTGGTGGTACCTAGCATCAACCTTTAAATTTATTTATTTTTTTTTACTTCTTTCTGCAAAAGTGTGTGGAGGTACCTTTAAGTAAAGCACCATTATGGCTTCTTAAAAACTCTCAAAATGGATTTCAAATAATCACTGAACTTAAACCTGCATTAAAAGAAAAATTAATTTCAGTATATAAATAAAGGTTTTAGGGTTTTTTTTAAAAACTTTAACATATTCAATCATCAAGCTGGCATTTTAGAGGCAAAATAGAAAAAACAAATTTAAAAATCACTATTAACTGTTTAATATTTTTACCGTAAATTCTCATGAACAAGATAAATGTATAAATTCACTTTCAGCATATGTTTAGTTTTTATTACAGTTCTAAAATGTACAATCACTTCTGAATTGAAAAACACGTTTTTTTTTCATTGAAGCAATATGTAACACCAACACTGAAATAGTCAAGAAATAGGCATTTATGTTTAAAAAATTAGATAATTTGGCAACCTTGGACCTTCATACACACAAAAAAATAGTGTTGAAAGGACAGTTTTTTCCTTGACAATGCTATTATTTTAATTACCTTCACTCTTCAGCAATGTTTATTGTTTTAAAAGTGATGATGAAATTTGTAATAAAACCTAAATACATGATGAAAGTGAATTTATACAATTTTTTTGTTCTTGAGAATTTACAACACAATATTAAACACTACTAGATTGTCCTTTTACAAGAATAATTTTATATTTAGAACATTTTAAAAATTAATACAATTAAAAAGAATGCAATGCAATATTTATCATTTCCCAATTTATAAAGAAATAAACATAAAAATATTTTATATACAGCTTTATAAATATTTACTATATTATTAAAATCCTTCATTCAACTATAAGGAAATCCTAATTTACATTTCATAAACTTTGAACCAATTGCAAATTAACAAATGTTTCACTAACCATAATAATAAATAGGATTTATTACTTCTGTTGTCAATTCTCAAGAACTAAGAAAAGGTATAAACTCAGCTTCATATATTTAAGTTATATAAAAATTCAAATAACTGCCTTTTTGAAACAATAAACATTGTCAACAGAGTGAAGAACATTAAAATAACAGCAGTGTCAAGGGAAAAATTATCCTTTTAACACACAATTTTTTGTGCACAGAGATTCAAGATTGCTAAATTATCTTTAACTGTATTTAAATTAGTTATATTTCTTTAGTTAAATGTTACTTTTGAGTTTAATTCCATTTTGTGTCATAAAATGTTTAATTATATCCAAGAAAATAGATTAAAATAACAAAGGTGCTATGAAGAAAAAAATGTGAAAATTGCTAATGTTAATTGAATTCACTGTGAATTTTTTTCTCATTCACTGGAAGCCAAATGATAGCTTATTTTTTTCTGTAAAATTATTATAATCCTATATAACGAATAGTTTAATACAATTTTTATTCCACATGCTTTTATGAAATTTAGTGCAATGGTTAAAGACAACATATTAAAGTTATTTCATTTTTATATATCCATGCAAAAATAATCTAAAAAATAAAATTCTTTGATAAAAAAAGGTTCACATTTGAAAATGGTATTAAATTTGACATTTTTATATACTTTATTGCATTTCAGAAACTAATTTAAATTAAATGGAATGAGTTCTTTCGTTTTTAAATAGCTGATTAGCACCTTTTTTTAGTTGTCTTTCACTGCAATATAATTCTCTTTATTAAAAAATCTTCTCAAAAAAAATATAATTTTCTGAAACTTTATTTGAGGAATATTAGCTGATTTAAAGTATAATTATCTGATTTGAAACATTTACTATTCAAATTCAAAATATAAAAATAACTTCATTTTTTTTAAGAGAGTGGTAGCTGTTTTATTTAAGATATTGTCAACTTTGACAGCTTGATGTTTAAGTAATGTTGTTGTATGGGTACTTTACCATCAAAAAATAACTGAATATAATGCGAGCACCTTTTGTATACAATTTTTAAGTACTGAGTAATGTTAAAAATTTAAGAAAATATTCTCCATAATGTAATGTTTTCTTGAATTTTTGATACTTTCTGGCTATTGTTATCACTCTTATTTTCTAATGTTGATATCAGCACATCAGAAAAAGTCCAAAATTCGTTTTAAAAATATTGGTGTATGATGATTTGTATCAAGATTTGCCATTTATGCTTAGTAAATATAGTTTTCACTTAATATCATTTGAAAGGGTGATATCAATAGAGAATTTTAAAAGATTTAAAACTTAATAAAATCTAATTAAAATTTTAAAAAATGATAACAATCCTTGTAAAATTCATCCATCAAAAAATGTATTTTTCTTAAGACAATATTTCATAGTTTTACTTCATGATTCAGAGCAGATTTTTGGTAAATGGCATTTCTGTTAGACAAAAAGAAATTGATTTAATATATGAAAAGGGGGGCTAATTTCTTGAAATTATTTATCTGTGCATAACAGAATTAAAAAATAAAAAAAGACAGTTTTAGAAAGATTTTCCAAAAACAAATGATTTAAATAATTTCATTCATTTGTGAATAAATAGGTCCTGAAAATTTCATTAAAATTGTAAAGCTACTTGATTTTTGCAAGAATTTTGAAAACAATGGGTTTTTTGTTTTACCTAAAAAAAGGCACTGAATTTCTTATAAATTAATCCTTGTGACCCTACTGACACGCACAACAAAAAAAAAACAAGATTTTTTAACCAAATTAAGAGAAAGAAAGTATTAAATTTTTTTTAAAAATAATCAAAAAGTTTCTTTTCTCTTCTTAATAATAACATTTTGTTTAAGCCAAAGTTTTATTGTCAAAATTTTTGACAATAAAACTTTCTCTTAAATTCTTAATCAAGATTGAGGAATTTTCATCATGGTATAGTCTTTTAGCAATTTTATTTAGGTACTGACATGAGATCACTGGAAAATGAGCATAGCAGGATAATAATGGCTTTAAACTCGATGAAAATAATTTTTTATTGTCTAAATGTTTATGTTATTATCAAGAGTAAAGTGTTTGTTGATTGTTTTTTTTTTACTTTTTCTAATAATTTCTAGCATGTCGAAAATTTTTGTTAAAAATCTTGTATTTTTTGATCAGCAAAATTGACAGAAAATCGATCGTCAGACATTTTTTTAAGTTTTGTTTACAAAAATGAGTCTCCATTTAAAATTCTTTTAAAAAATCAATTATGATTTTTTTAAAAATTAATTTAAGAAAATTAGAAATTATGAAGTTTATTTAATGTATTTTGAAACAAACATTATTTACTTTCTGTGGTGAAAAAAGGTACTATGAAATGATAGAAAACCAGTCTTAACAGAGGTGTTGATTGACAAGTGACTTGTGCGTGAAAAGTTATAGTATGTGAGGAAAAGTTATAGTACGGAAGGTCACAAGTGACAGTTTAGCTTTATGTGAACAACTTATTTACCTTGTTATTACAGCCTTAAACTTGACGAAAGCAGAATTTTATCATCAAAATGTTTATGTTACTACCAATGCAAACCACGTGATGGACTATTGTTTTCATGATGCTTCCAGTCTTATATTTGAATTAAGCCATTTTTGGACACAAAAATATGACATTATATTAGATTTTTTTTTATCTATTTGCTGATTGTAACCAGCTTTATTTTATTATCCGTAATGATATTTATCTACTTAATAACACCATTGACTAAACTGTACATTTTCATTAATTTTAGAATATTTAACAATTTTAATGTAAAAAAAAATAAAATGATTTAAGAAATAAGAAATAATTGTTGTAAAAATTTATTTTTCATTGAAAACGTTTTTTGCTTTCAGACAATATTATCCATATTCATAAAAACAAGTAAAATCACCTAAAAGCTTTTGAAATTAAATATCTTTGTTTTATTGAGTTTTCTATTTTACAATTCAGAGCTGATTTTAAGGTAGGAGGTCAACTAAAAAAATGATTTGCTTTCCTCAAAGCCTTGTGCTTTTAACTAATTAATCACTAAAGCTGTACAAATTTGAATTTCATGAGTCTTCATCAAATTAACTGGGGTGGGGTAATAAATATAAAAAAATTTTACGATGACTTTCAAAAAAATAAACATATTTATAATAATTTCCGTCATTTATGAATATTTTCTGAAAGTTTCATAAAAATAAGACAATTATTTTTATTTTTGCAAGATTTTCAAAATTAATGACTGCCATTAAAAAAAAAAAAATGTACAAAAATCCGCCATGTTATTTAGTAGGACATTCGCTGATGAATAGAAACGAGGTTTTCCAATCAGAAGTTATAATACTCTAAAGAAAAACAGAAATTTTTTGAAAAATAATTAAAAATTACTTTGTTCGTTCCTCTTAATATAAACATTTTGACGATAAAATTTTGTTTTTGTCAAGTTTAAGGCCATTATTATCATCAGGCTATGCTCATTTTCCAGCGATCTCATGTCGGTACCTAATTCTATTTTATTTTCGGTTTGAGGTAAGATTTCAATGCACGTGGGATAGATAACTTAAAAAACAAAAAATTAATAATAATACACTTTCACAATTCATTTCAGTAATATAGGAAAATAAAATTTAAACCATCTTTTTTGTAGAAAAATACAACTTTCGAAGGAAGAAATCGAAAGTTTTTAAAGCAGCATCAGGATTTCATATCCACAAGTGAATCAAGTCATCATTATTTTAAGAAAAACCTTTTTTAAAATAGCTTTATACTTCTTACTTATCTTTAAAACTTATTCCGGACTTCTCTGATGTTTTATTTCAAGAATTTCATCATAAAAAAAAAAATTAAATAAAAAATTTAAAAAGAGATTGATTCGATTTATTAACAGAGAATTAATGAAAACATCTTTTTATAATCATCGTTTTTGTTTCTTTTTTTCAAAGGAGAATCGCCTAATATTTTTTTAAACAAATTTAAAAATGTTATTATTGGGTAAAAATGCGATATGCCATTCTTCATTTTTTTTCAATTTTAATCTTATAATGAGAATCGTCATTTTTATTTAAAAAATAAAATAGAAAAAACAATGTTTCTCTTCGTGAAAATCAAAAGAAAGCATACTTACTTACTTCATTTATGTTTGTTTCTTTTCAGATGATTGTTCTTTCGTGGAGCTACGACAGGAAAATGGCCGAACAGGCGAATTTAGTTATTAGTAAATGTTTTCATAACTCCAAAGTCAAGGGAGATAATTCGGGAAACATAATTTTACTCTTTAATCAATTAAAAATACACTCAGTGGAATAATTGTAGCTTCAAGCAGTTTATCTTTTATTTGTAGTATTTTTAAAATATTAAATGAAGTAAAATAATAATTTTTAATTGAAATTTTACAAATGGAGGATTGAAAAAGGCAATCATATTTTATTTGTAAGATTATTATCTAATCTTACAAATAAAATATGATTGCCTTTCAATCCTCCATTTGTAAAATTTCAATTAAAAAAGTATTATTTCAGAAAGTGGGTGTGAAGAAATTATTATTTCAGAAAGTGGGTGTGAAGAAATGATTTATCGACCCAAATTTTGATAAATAATCAGAACTTCATCAATAAATATAGTTAATCGAACTTTTGTTGGAGTTACCATTTGAGAATAATGAGCAGGGTTTATAATAAACATGATATTTTATATAACAATTTGTGAGAGATTGCAAGGAAAGAAAAGTGTCTTTTTTGTGTGCATAATGTATAAAGTTTGTATTTGTTTTACATATCGTTTGTAGTGTTTATAAGTGTTATATCTCATGCAAGATATAATAAACATAGTAAACCCGAGTGTTGGTTTTTCAATAATAATTTTATAATCGGAGGTAGGTATGTCAAAATACAGAGACAGAGTCAGGAGTAAGCTAACCTCAATAGGTGTTAACAAACGAAGACCTTTTTTCCTCTACTGTTCGCTGTGGTCGTACTTTATCGGCAACCAGTCCGTCCATTATCGTGAATGGGGAAGTTGGGTTATCTCATCACAACAATAAGTAACTTACTGCATGAATTGGAAGTTTCTTCATTCAGCAGCATGAATTATATTCAATGTGAAGCTGTTCCATGCATGGAGAATGGCTGGTTGTCTTGACCAGACACTGCACTTTTATCCTTGGCATTATCTCCATGGATAGATGTTATAGGGTCCACCCCTTTTTCATATAAGTGGACTCTACCAAGTGTACCTGGACTGCTGCCGTTAAATACCCAGAGTTACAGTCAGTGAGGGTAGTCAGTAGTCGGATAGTGAGAGGATATACGGAGAGTGAGAGAATATACGAACGGAGATAGTGTGAGGTAACCTCTGGTAGAAGTCAGTTACAATCACGTAGACTCTAAGGAAGTCCTACTTCGAGACTGTATCTATATATCTATCTGTATTTGCTACTAACCACGTTCCTGACTTACTTACTCTTTGTATGATTGTGTAAATACATTTTATTTCTTATATTTAATTATTGCGTTTGTCATTCCTTGGAGACCGAATTCATCTCGGAATCCACAACAATAGATGAATTACTCAGTTTTTGAGACCTTTTTATGTGCTAAATAAGTTTTACAATTTCATCCCTAGTGACAACCCCTGCTCTAGACATTTCAAATGTGAAAGATTGCAGCCAATCTAGTAGTATGTTTAAATTCATAAAGTCTGTGTACCAAATAACAAAATTCATCAGAACAATTAACACAAAAATATTTATAAAAAAGACACAGGGAAGCTAGATCATGGGGATGACAAAGTGACTGAAGCCTAGATGCCAGATCAGGATCAATAATACTGCATATTCTTATTTGTATTTTCTCAAGAATTTCTACATAAAATAAGCAAACCAAAGAAATTGCTAAAAATTTGAATTCTTTTCCTTTTCTTTCAGGAATTCTTCTTGATCTCAGTTACTTCCTTTTCCTTTTTCATTTTTAGTTTTTTGTTCAGATTCCAGAAACAGTTGACATCTTGCTTGTGAATGCCAAAACCTTTGTTCTGATTTCTTTTTCCTCTTCATCATCATCATCTACGCTTAGAGCCCAAAACTAGCCGTCTTCCCTGTGAAAACTGAAACCCTTCTCTGTATAATAAGCCAGACTTATCAAACAGCCATAAATCAACTCTGAAATTGAAAAGCAAGGGGCATAACTTATTTTCCACATTAGTTAAAAATCACAAAACATATTTGTAAAACACAACTCTATGTAAAATTTTTAGTGGACACTTTTCAGACCATCAGATTTAAGCTGCAGTTTTTACAAATTTTGAGAATCAAATTTTATTTTGTTTTCTTTTTTATAAACTGTCAGGCTGCATTTCAGTAGTATTTTTAAAACATCAATTTGAGTCTGACATATGCAAAGATTTACACCTGAAATGATATGCAAGCCATTTTTTATTTACTGTCTGGCTTCATTGTGGCAGTTGTTTTATTTAAAGAATATTTGTTAGTAACATTCTTCTTTCTATAAATATTTTAAAATTTTCCCTTCAAAATAAACTGTAATAAACAAACCTAGTCAATAGCATTATTTTTGTATTTACCCATCAATATCTTTACATAATTTTACATGGCTTTTTCCACTAAAAATGTAAATAATATCAAATATTAAACATAATGCCTCTTGGCTGAGTTCTCTGTAGGATTAAATCAAGCATTAAAAAAAGATAAATTTGCTGGACAGTATTTCTTTGTTATTCATTGTTTAAAAGAAATAAAATATTTCACTTTTGAAATATACTGTTATTGGTGATGAAAAGCCAGTACTTTGCAACATAGCATAAATGAAATAATCCCCTAACTGTAAATATCTATCTGAAGTATGTATTTATCAGTTATTTTTTTAATTATCCATGATATTCACCTAATATTACTGCTTATAACTTCCCAGAATACTCTAACACCATATCCTCACCCCATTGGACTCAAACACTCCATCAGACCAGCCGTTGGTCTGGTGTGGTCCAGTACTACAGGTGAGACACAAGTCTCCAGTTCCCAATGTCAATTCGAAGCCACGTTGTGATTGTTTTGATCCTGGAGAGTGGTCATCAGATCATAGAAATCTGGAAGCTCTCTGCTGGTCCACCTGCAAGTTCGTCGGGTGGGAATCAAGTTAACAGAAAAATAAATAAAACCAAGTCAATGTGATTTTGAAAGGACAATGTTTTCTTTTCTAGTGTGAACGTAATGACATAATATCAAAGTACAAATTCACTCCTCTGAGAATAAACAATTTAACTTTTCACTGATTAGTTTCCAAGGTTCACAACAACACACCATTGTTATCATCTCGCTATCAACCCCTCTGTCGCTCTTTGTAAACTACAATCTTGTTTTAAAAATAAAGTCTGGATCAAAGCATCCTATATTTTAACTTCAATTCTTATAGTGTCAAAATCCATTTCTTTTTTTAAAAGTTTTTATTAATAATCTGATATCCTTTGTACACTTACAAAAAGATTATATTTCATATTCTAAATTAACTTTCTGTAACATTTACATTTCAAAGTCTTTACAGCATATTAACATCTTGGTTATTTGAAAATGCCTTTCTTTCACTTGCTGTTTTCTGTTTTACACCATATCCTCCTTTGTTATTATTATTATTTCAAGGGTGATATTGCTCCTGTGACATAAATGAAAAAAGTCAACTTTCCAGGGAGACTGCAAAATGCACCAAGAAGAATTCTTTAATTATTAAGAATTCTGAAACATTTAAATATAATTATGTTAATAATTTTTTCTTAATTAAAGAAGAAACCATAACTTAGTTTACCATACACTATCTTTACATAATTTATATATTTTCCAGCTCTCTCGTTAGTCAGAAAATATATTCTTATCTCTGATAAGAATCAAGGCTTTGGGAGCCGGTTTTGAAAGTAAAAAGAGGTTGGAGTGAGGATAGAAAAAATAACTAGAATGTGAACTTGTAAAATTGTTGTTCTCAAATTAAATTCCAACCCTTGTCTGCTATGGAAAAACTGAAATTGATCTCTGTATAACAAGTCAGACTTATCGAATAGCCACAAATCAACTCAAAAATTGAAAAGCAAGGGGCTAAACTTACTTTCCCCATTAGTTAAAAAATTACAATCTCAGGCCATCTGATTTAAGCTGCAGTTTTATAAATTTTGAGAATCAAATTTTATTTGGTATCCTTTTTTATAAACTGCCAGGCTTCATTTTAGCGGTATTTTTAAAACATCAATTTGAGCCTAGCCTGACATATGCAAAGTTTTACACCTGAAATGTTATGCAAGCCATTTGTTATTTACTGTCATTGAGGCAATTGTTTTATTTAAAGAATATCTGTTAGTAACATTTTTCTTTCTATAAATATTTTAAAATTTTCCCCTCACAAGAAACTGTAATAAACTAACCTAATCAATAATGTCATATTTTTATTTACCGTACAATATATTTATATAATTTTACATTGCTTTTTCCACTAAAAATGTTAATAATATCAAATATTAAACATAATGCCTATCGGCTGAGTTTTGTGTAGTGTTAAATCAAGCATTAAAAAAAAAAGATAAATTTGCTGGACAGTATTTCCTTGTGATTCATTATTTAAAAGAAATAAAATATTTCACTTTTGAAATATACTGTTATTGGTAATGAAACGCCAGTACTTTACAATATGGCATAAATGAAATAACCCACTAACTGTACATATCATTTCTGAAGTATGTATTTATCAGTTATTTTTTTAATCATCTACCATATTCACCTAATATTTTGCCAGCAGTTTACTAATAACTAACTTCCCAGAATACTCTAACTGAAAAAAGTCAACTTTCCAGGGAGACTGCAAAAAACATCATGAAGAATTGTTTATTGATTAACAATTCTGAAACATTTAAATATAATTATGTTAATAACTTTTTCCTAATTAAAGGAGAACAATAATTTAGAAAAAGCTGTGAATCTTTCATTTCAATGAAAATTCAGAATCCATGTTTATCTTATTTTGATCAGTACATCTGATTTAACACAATTTTAAAATATAATATATCTATATGGCACATAAAATTTTCAAAGATAATTATATACATTATTAAGGGGATTAAGAAGGCAGAAGATAACAACTGACATTGCATTTAAATATTTGAAGAACAAAGATGACTGGAAAAAAAATGAAATAACCCACTAACTGTATATACATCTTTATCTGAAGATATATACAGTTAGTATACAGAAGAGAGTTCCACAAGCAAGAAGTGAGAGAGATGTAACTGTCATCATAGAACTTATGGTTGCCTCTAGATATTTCACCTCTGAATGCTTAAATTTATAAGCTCTAGATACCAAAGATGAAAGCTGATCAGAACAATTACTATGAAAATGTTGCAGGTGGTAAACTGAGCCACAAACAGATATGGAATGTCTGAAGACAACAACAACAAAGAGTCGAGTAAAAATATATATTGGCAAGTTTATTTTTGTTAAATAAAATACATTGACAAAAATAATGTAGTACACTAAGCATAAAATATCTCTGCATGTAGAGTGTGAGAAGAGCATTGTTCTGAGAAGTACAGTTTTGTAGCCATTGAGAATTGTTGTCTTGGGAAAGGCCATTTATTGCATATCATTGCTCTTGATGAGGATGGCTGGAGCAGTGTCTGATTATGCCTGGCTAAAACAGACACTATATTTCTATCCTCGGCGTCATGTCTACGGAGTGAACTTTTCATTAATTTTTGAAGCCTTTTTATGCACTAAGTCTCTGGTCCTGGAAGGTGAAGCTTCATCTTCCAGTTGTTTTTTCAAAATGTAGCAGTGCTAACAGAATGCAACAAGAATATTTATAGAAAAGACACAGGGAAGCTATATTATGAAGTAAGTGAGGAAGTGACTGAAGCCTAGATGCCAGATCAGGACTACTAATACTACATGTACTTATTTGTATTTTCACAAGAAAAAGAATGAAACTAAAACAAGGAAACTACTAAAAAGTAGTTGTAGATTGATAAGTTGATTTTTTTTAAGCAAATCATTTCTGTAGGACTTGGCATTTTCTTGTGTTGAACAAAAGAATGGCTGACTCAAAGATATTGCCTATCATGTTTATTCCAAATTACATTTGATTGTTTTGCTCTATATATCTTAGATACTTTAATGTTTTTCTATTGAGACACACTGAAAACTACAAATATTAGTGAATCAATTCACAATTCTAAACATAAAACTAAAGATTTGATATCTTATTTTTAAACAAAACATTTGCAATATTGTTGTTAAAGCAGTTTTAAAGAAGGAGTGAATATTATTATGAAATGTTTAATGAAATTAAAATGATTCCTAAGCAATGTATATGCATGTGATTATTTAAATGTGTAATTTCCATGGAAACACATAGCCACACACTTCACATAATTTTTGCATGTGTTTTAAATTTGGATCCCATGAAAAATGTTAACCTACAACAGATGAGTAAAATTTTTCACTAGTATGTATTAGCATGTAAATTATTACACTTTTCTATGTAAGTGCTGAATTGCAGTTGATATGAATATAGTTTCTCCCCAGTATATGTTCCATTAGACATTTTAAATGTGACTTCTGAGAATATGTTGAATTATACACTTTACATGAATATGGTATCTAACCAGTATGTATCTGCATGTTAGCTTTGAAATTTGAGCTCACTGAAAATGTGGAACTACATATTTCATATGAATATGGTTTTATTATACTATGTGTTCACACGTGTATTGTTAGAGAAGAGTTCTATGAAAAAGTATATCCACACACTTCACATGATTAATCTTGAGTATGTTTTTGCATATGCCTTTCCAAATGTGAGTTTTGTGAATATGCTGAACCACAAACTTCACATGAATATAGTTTCTCATCAGTGTGTGATCGCATATGAGCTTTTAAATGCGATCAATCGAAATGCCAAATTACATATTTCACAGCAATATGGCCTTATACCAGCATGTCCACCATGTGTGTTTTTATAACAGAGTTTGATAAAAATGCTAAACCAAATAAGTCACATCAGTATGATTTCTGACCAGGATGTGTTCTCATGTGTGCTTTCAATTTTGAGCTACTTATATATGCTGAATCACATATTTCACATGAAAATGGTTTCTCCCCAGTATGTGTTCGTAAATGTACAGTTAAATATGTTCTCCATGAAAATGCTAATCCACATTGTTGACAAGAATATGGCTTCTCACCAGTATGTATCCGCATGTGTTCTTTCAAATATGACCTCTGTGCATATACTGAACCACAAACTTCACATGAATATGGTTTTACACCAGAATGTGTTTGCATGTGCATTTTTAAAGAAAAGTTTGTGGAAAAGCCAACACCACACACTTCACATGTATATGGTTTCTCACCAGTATGTGTTCTCATATGGCCTTTCAAATGTGAGTTTTTTGAAAATTCTGAACCACACACTTCACATGGATATGGTTTCTCCCCAGTATGTGTTCGCATATGTATTTTCAAATCTGAGTTTCTTGAATATGCTGATCCACACACTTCACATGGATATGGTTTCTCCCCGGTGTGCGTTTGCATATGCTTTTTTAAATCTGACTTTCGTGAAAATTCTGAACCACACATTTCACATGGGTATGGTTTCTCACCAGTATGTGTTCGCATATGTATTTTCAAATCAAAATTTCTTGAATACGCTGATCCACACACATCACAGGAATATGGTTTCTCCCCAGTATGTGTTCGCATATGACATTTCAACTGTGAGTTTTCTGAATATGCTGATCCACACATTTCACAGGAATATGGTTTCTCACCAGTATGTGTTCGCATATGTCTTTTCAAATGTGAGTTTTTTGAAAATTCTGAACCACACACTTCACATGGATATGGTTTCTCCCCAGTATGTGTTTGCATATGTATTTTCAAATATGACTTTGTTGAATATGCTGACCCACACACTTCACATGAATATTGTTTCTCACCAGTATGTGTCTGCATATGCTTTTTCAAATGTAAATTTCGTGAAAATTCTGAACCACACACTTCACATGAATATGGTTTCTCCCCAGTATGTGTTCGCATATGTATTTTCAAATCTGAATTTCTTGAATATGCTGATCCACACACTCCACATGAATATGGTTTCTCACCAGTATGTGTTCGCATATGACTTTTCAAATTTGAGTTTTGTGAATATGCTGATCCACACACTTCACATGAATATGGTTTCTCCCCAGTATGTGTTCGCATATGAGTTTTTAATTGTGAGCTCAGTGAAAATGTTGAACTACATGTCTCACACGAAAAAGGCTGTATTCCAGCATGTCTCAGCATATGATATTTTAAACTAGAGTCCCATGAAAATCCTAAACCGCATAATTTACATGAGTATGGCTTCTGTCCAGAATGTGTTCCCATGTGTGCTTTCAACTGTGATCTCCATGCAAATGCAGAACTACAGACTTCACATGAATATGGCGTCTCACCAGTATGTATATGCATGTGTTCCTTTAAATAACTGCTCTCTGAATATTCTGAACCACATACTTCACATGAATATGGTTTTCCACCTGTATGTGTCTGCATGTGAACTTTTAAAGCAGACTTCCTTGAAAAGGCAGAACCACACATTTCACATGAAAATGGTTTCTCTCCTGTATGTATTCGCATGTGAGTTTTTAAATATGAGCTCTGTGAAAATGCTGAACCACATGATTCACAGGAATATGGCTTTTCCCCAGTGTGCGTCCTCATGTGAGTTTTTAAATTACAACTCTGTGCAAATTCTGAACCACACACTTCACATGAATATGGTTTCTCTCCAGTATGTGTTCGCATATGCATATTTAAAGATGATTTTATAGAAAATGCAGACCCACATGCTTTACATGAATATGCTTTTTCACCTGTATGTATTTGCATGTGTTCTTTCAAATATGACTTCTGTGAATGTTTTGAACCACATACTTCACATGAAAATGGTTTCTCCCCTGTATGTATTCCCATGTGTTTTTTTAAATATGAGCTCTTGCAAAATGCTGTCCTACATGTTTTAAAGGAAAATGGCTTCTCCTCTGTATGAGACCTCATATTAGTATTTAAAGTACAATGTGAAAATGCAGAACTGCACACTTCACATGAATGTGGTTTCTCTATAGTATTTGTTTGTATTTCAATTTTTGAATGCAAAGACTCTGAAAATTCCAATCTTTCTCCTTCACATGAATGCAAACTGTCTTCAAGGCATGTTTCCATGTTCACCTTTCAAGAAGTTTATCTTTTCACAAAAATATTGGGACCTGTTAAATAAAAAACGAAATGTGTTTTTAGTGTCTTTTTGTAAAAATCTTTTTGTACAAACTGTCTCCAGGGTCTGTTTCCATGTTTATCTTTCAAGAACTGATTTTCATGAATGTATTGGTAACTGCTAAATAAAAAAGGTGTTTTCAGAGCCTTTTTGTAAATTTGATTTCAGTATAGCATTTAAAGTACAAATGAACATTTCAAATCAAATGTTTTTTTCCTGTTAGAAATTTATACTTGGTTTCGATATCAATCAATTCCAGCATATCTCATTTTACCAGTCTTAAACAGGAAGGACATGAAATCTGCAAAATAAAATGATTCAGAATAAATAATTGAAAAAAATTTTTTCACCAATTTTTTCTGAAAAAGAAACATCTCTAAAATATATTCCTTTTGTTCTAAGTCGTAAAATTTTCATTAAAAGTCAAACATTACTTGATTTTTGCCAGAATTTTAAAATTTCCAAAGCAAAATACACATTAAATTTGTAATAATAATTTATGCATGATTTTAGCTGCATGAAAAGAATGCATCTTTTTCTCAATGTTAAAGCATTTTCCAGGAAATCAAAAGAGAATATTTTGCAGCATTTCATATTATGCATTTTGAGAAAAATCTTCCTGAGTCTTTTGAAAAATTCCAACATACCTCAATTTACAAGTTTTAAATAGGATCACATGAAATCTGCAAAATAAGATAATTAAAAAAGAAATAATTGCACTTCCTTTGTGTGATTTTAGCTGCATGAAATGAAAGCATTTTTTCTCAGCATTATATTTTACAGGAAATCAAAAGGGAATATCTTGCAGCATTTTATTTTTTGCATTTTGAGAAAAATCTTTCTGAGTCTTCTGAAGAGAATTATCAGTTTAAATCATTTTGGTGTTTTTGCTTGTCAGCCATACTACAATGCCTTTTGTATGTATTTAAAGAAATTCTCTTATTTTGACATGTAAAATATTGATTATTAAGGAGGAATGATATAGGAAATCAAGCAAAGTCACTGATGTTAAAATTTCTTATTCTACCATCTTGATGAAAAACATTCACCAAACAAGAAAGGCAAACAAAAATATCTGTATTTAATATAAGAACCAAATATATCAGCCTTGTCTGAACTGAAATAAGATTTTTCATACATGAGAATAGATTAGAAAATTAGTAAAAGAAAACATTTTAATGTTATGAAAAACAAATATTTCATTTTAAAAGTTACATTAAGTTCATATTGGTTGAAATAAAATGTTTTGTTCAGGTATAAAGTGAAAAAAATATCTAAGTTTGAGACGTATTTTAAAAAATGAAAAATCTTTTTTAAAGGTTTAATTTTATTTTTAATTCCAAACAAATAGTTTAAATTTAATATTTCTAATAAGCAAAACACTTTTCTGTATTTCAAACAAAATTTCAATGAAATTTTTTTCTTCCTTATCAGGGAAATCTATAAATTCTTCCATATTGAGAAAACTGTCAAAACAAAATAATTCAACTTTATTAACATGTTAGCTCCCAAGCCTCATTTCCTTGTTCTTCCTTTAGGTTCCAGGGTCCCAACATTATATCTTAATTTTGATACAAGAGACTAAGTTTTATATATGAGGCAAGGATATCATAGGTGGTATTTATTACCCACAATCCAGTGATGTGTCGTTCAGTACCTGAGTCCATTTTATAACCCATAGTCCCACATAACACACATGAATACATGTTATGTATGTAAAAATAAAAAATGACCCCAAAAAATAACAGTAGAGATTCTAAAAGGAAAATGAAATAAAAGACAAAAATATTGAAATTTTTTTTTAAAAAATGTAGTTCTGATGTACCATGATCTCTTAAACAATCAATCATAGCATCACACTCCCAATAATAATGTTAGAAAAGAAACTGGCAAATGACCCACCAATGTGGTGGGTTGTGTTGGAACCAAAATGTTAAACAAAAAAATGGTCCAAAACAAGGTATACTTTTCTGAATCGTTATTTGAGGAAAATTCAAAGTGAAATTAATATGAATATCATACATTTATTTCAAATTTTTAAAATATTTTAAGCAATTTTATAAACATTTATATCAGAGCCTTAATTAAGAAGATGCTTTTTGATAAAATACTAGAAATACATTTATAGACATGTAAAAGAATATTTAAAATGCTTTTTCAGAGCTGTTGAAGTGATCTTTTCCATTTATGCTTAGAAAATAATTTTAATGAAATAATAATATAACATGGTCATTGTTAATCAATACAGAATTTTAAAAGATTTAAAAGATTATAAATTATTGTAACTACAAAAAATGAACAATTCTTGTAAAAATTCATTATTCATTAAAAATATTTTCATTAGACAACCGTATTCATCATATGTTTTATTTGTAAAAGCAATTAAAAGTTTTTAATGTTTTAGTCTTAGTTTTGCATTTTTTATTTATGATTCTAAGCAGATTTTCTGTAATTGTTGGACTAAAAACATTTCATGATTTATATAACTCCTAGATCATGTCCATATAACTAATAAAAGTATTAAGTGATCCAAAAAATAATTCCTCAAAATTTCATAAAATAGTTAATTTTATGAAATTTCTTGTAAGAGGAGTAATAAAAGTTTTTACCAAGATTTTCTAAAAAAGAAACATTGAAAAAATAATTTCATTCATTTCTGAAGAAGTCTTGGAAGTTTCATAAAGTTCTATCAAATGTCTTATTTTTGAAGGAATTTCTAAGGAGATGCAGAAATTTCTCATACAAATTTATGATCCTGCACTTGATGCAAGAAAAACAAGATTTTTAACAAAACATTCTAAAGACCTAAAAAGTATAAAAAAATATAATTTGTAACATCAGAAGAATTTGAACTTGTTTATAACAACGCAATAACATTTTGACAATTTTTGTTTTGTGCATTTTTTTTTTATCATGTATCCTCTTTTTTAGTGAATTCTTTTGAGGTACCTAGTATTACCTGTAGATTTCTTTTTCTGTTCAATGTGAAAGAAAATAATGTTTTATTAAATTATGGAAGCACCAACTCTCTCAAAAAAAATTAGGTTTTATTGAATTGTCTTTAGTAACGTTTGGAACAAATTTTCCTAAAGTTCTCACTTGATATTGCATACATTTTTCAATGGAATAATATATTCAGTGAATTTTCATTATATGAGAGTAAAAATGTTTGCAAACATCCCCAAATTAAAAAGAAGGCACAAGATATTGAAAAGGTATGGGTAGATGGGTATGAAACATCCTCCCCGCCAAATATATTTTCACAAAATTTTCTAATAAAATAACCAATTCAATATACAATTCATTAATTAAAAATGACTGGTAATTTCATTTGAATTGGACAATTTATTGATTTTTGGCAATTTTTTTTCATAACAGGGAGTAGCAAGTTTTTGCCTCCATTTTGGAAAAATGTAATCCATTTTGGAAAAATGTAATCCATTTTGGTGGTACCTATCATCAACATTAAAATGCATTTTTTTTTTTTTACTTCTTTTTGCAAAAGTCCATGGAGGTACCTTTAAGTAAGGCACCATGATGGTTTCCTTAAAAAACTTTGAAAAGAGCAATAAAAATAATTTAAATGCCTTCATTGAGCTTAAATTTCAGTTTTATTTAAATACCTTAATGCTAATCTGAATTAAAAGAAAATTAATTTCAGTATATAAATAAAGGTTTTAGGGTTTTTTAAAACTTTGACATATTCAATCATCAAATTGTCATTTTAGAGGCAAAATAGAAAAAACAAATGAAAAAATCTTTTAAAAATCATTATTAAGTTAACGGTTTAATATTTTTATTGTAAATTCTCATGAACAAGAAAAATGTATAAATTCACTTTCATATGTTTAGGTGTTATTACAGTTCTAGAATGTACAATCACACCTGAATTAAAAAACACACACATTTTTTTTAAATATTGAAGCAATATGTAACACCAGCACTAAAGTAGTCAAGAAATAGGTATCTATGTTTAAAAAATTAGATAATTTGGCAACCTTGGACCTTCATGCACACCAAAAAAAATTTTTTCCCTTGACAACGCTATTATTTTAATTACCTTCACTCTTTGGCAATGTTTATTGTTTTAAAAAGTGATGATTAAAATTGTAATAAAACCTAAATACATGATGAAAGTGAATTTATACAATTTTTTTTGTTCTTGAGAATTTACAACAAAATATTAAACACTATTGTTCTTTTACAAGAATAATTTTATATTTAGAACACTCTAAAAATTAATACAATTAAAAAATGAATGCAATGCAATATTTATCATTTCTCAATTTATAAAGAAAGAAAAATGAAAATATTTTATACATAGGTTTATAAATATTTACTATATTATTAAAATTCTTCATTCAACTATAAGGAAATCCATATCATTTATAATAAGGTTCGAACCAATTGGCAATTAGCCAATGTTTTACTAACCATAATAATAAATAGAGATTCTGTGGCCAACTCTCAAGAACTAAGAAAAGGTATATAAATTCAGCTTCTAGTTTTATAAAAATTCAAATTACTGCCTTTTTGAAACACTAAACATTGTCAACGGAGTGAAGAACATTAAAATAACTAACAGCAGTGTTAAGGGAAAAAATAATCGGCTAAAATAAAAATAAGCAACTTTCTTAATAATACTGTTTTTATTTTTGGTTTGGCTTAAAATTTCAATGTCCGTTGGATAGACAACTTAAAAAACAAAGTAATACACTTTTACTTTCATAACTGTATTATGAAAGTGTATTATTATTATTTTTAAGTTGTCTATCCCTTGGGCACTGAAATTCATTTCAGCAAAATAGGAAAATAAAATTAAACAATGATCTTTGTTCTTTTTTTAAAATGATACAACTTTCGAAGGAAGAAATCGAAAAGTTTTTAAAGCAGCATCAAGATTTCATATCCTCAAGTGAATCAAATCATCATTAACAAACAAAAACCTCTTTACACTTCTTATCTCTAAAACTTATTCCGGACTTTTCTTTTCTGATATTTTATTTCAAGAATTGCATCATAAAAAAAAAAAAAAAAAAAATTCAAAGAGATGGAACCTATTTATTAACAGAGAATTAATAAAAATAATCATCGTTTTTTTTTGTATTTTCTTTTTGTTTTTATTTTTTTGTCAAAAGAGAATCGCCTAATATTCTTTTTTTAACAAATTTAAAAATGTTATTAAATATTGGATGGAAGGTTAATTTGAAAGTGAAGTACCATTATTCATGTTTTTTAAATTTTAATTTTATGAAAATCGTCAATTTGTATTTTAAAAATAAATTAGAAAAACAATGATTATCTTCGTGAAAATTCGTAAATCAAAAGAGAACACACTTACTTATTTATTTATGTTTGTTTCTCCTGAGATAAATTTTCTTTCGTGGAGCAATGTCAGAAAAATAGCCCAACTGACGAATTTATTTATGAGAAAATATTTTCATAACTGCGAAGTCAAGGGAGATAATTCGGGAAACAATTTTACTCGTTAATTAATTAAAAATACACTCAATGGAATATTTGTAGCTTCAAGTAGTTTATCTTGTATTTGTCGTATTTTTTTTTTTTAATAAATAAAGTAAAAGAATAATTTTTTATTGAAATTTTACTAATGTAAGATTGATAAAGGCCATCATATGTAAGATTCAAAGGAAAGCATCGTAAGGAAGATGATGTGAGTGAGTGTGAGGGAATGATTTGTCAACACAAATTTTGATAAATAATCAGAACTTCATCAAGAAATAAATAGTTAATTTAACTTTTGTTGGAGTCACCATTTGTATATATATATATATATATATATATATATATATATATATATATATATATATATGAGCAAGGTTTAATAAACATGACATTTTATATAACAATCTGTGAGAGATTGTAAGGAAAGAAAAGTGTCTTTTTGTGTGCATAATGTAGAAAGTTTTTATTTGTTTCATGTAGAGTTCATAAGTGTGTAGAGTTTATAAATTTGTAGTGTTTACAAGAGACTTACTGCAAAAATTGGAAGTTTCTTCATTTAGCAGCATGTATTATATTCATTGTGCAGCTGTTCAAAGCATTGGGTAGCTGTTGTTCAATGCATTGAGTAGCTGTTGTTTGATTCATTGAGCAGATGCTGTTTAATTCAGAGCAGTGGTTTGCTTTTATATCTTACTGTTTGTCTAGGCTAGAATTTCATGTGCATGGGCACATTTACCAGTGCAAGAATCTCATGCTTCCGACCACCAATCTATGATATGTGTCCCCCTATTCTGTACCACTCAATTTTCATATAGTTGTATTCATATAAAATACAAATTTAATTTAACCTAAATATACACTGAGTGCCAAATTATTACTGAGATAACTTTTAATTCTAATATTTCAAAAACCGTCCAATCAATTCACACAAACTTTTCACACAATGTTGGCAACACTGACCTGCATAATCACTGAAATTTTCGTACTGATCTGCACAATGTAAACAAACTGGCACTAGCACATTTTTTAAAAACAACTGGAAGTAAAACCTTAAAGAGCATTATTGTAAGAGTGATTCAAGATATAATGAGTTCTCAAAAGCAACAAAAAAATGATGGAGGATGATTATCACCTCTCAGTTGCATCTCTGTCTTCAGGCAGAGTGCGGCTCAATTTTTCTTACAGAAAATTGAAACCTGATTAAGGACAGTCTTGGTAGTCACTGGAGGGCATTGTCCTGAAAAGGACAGTTTCATGGTTACTGGAGAGCCTTTAACTTTTGTTGGAGTCACCATTTGAGTATATATATATATATATATATATATATATATATATATATATATATATATATATATGTATGAGCAAAGTTTATAATAAACATGACATTTTATATAACAATCTGTGAGAGATTGTAAGGAGCCCGTAATCAGGTTTTTGACCCACACCTGGAAAAAACATAACACTCTTATTTTGGTATAAAATTTGAAAGAAATTTTCATTTATTGAATGCCATGAAAATATAATAATAGCACAGAATGCAAATTTTACAAAATAAACATTGTACAAACTAACACAAACTATAAATAGATAAACATAAGTGTCTGTCTATATTTCGGAGATGAGGTATTATGTACACTACTTACATTATTCAGCAATGCAGCAGAGAAAATAATAATTTGAGGTGTTCAGCTCTGGTGAAAAGCTGACCAAGGCTTCACCCTCTCAGTGCATTAGAGATGGGGATCAGTGGTCACCACCATGGTCAGTTCAATCGATAGTTGTAGGGTCTTGGGAAATTTTTGTACTTCGCCTGAGTGTATGTGCTCAGAATACTCATGATAATACTGACATAGCATTGCATCTAATCTCAGTGGGGAGGGATGGGTAAATACTCGGGTCTTCCACCATCAAAATGGTGAGATTCGAAGTGTAGTATCTGCTCCAGCAGCTGACAGCCAGCCCATGGCTCCAGTCAACAGCAGCAGTTTGAGCCAGCCAACCATCATCACCTACAGCTTGCCATCAGCTGTTGCTCCAGCAATCTCCAGTCAGCCTCCAGCTTCAGCTTCCCACTCCAGCTTTTCTAGATAGTAGCAACAATATTTTTTTTTTTAAGCATTTCCAAGCAAGGCGAGAAGCCACTAGGATGCAAGGGGTTACAGAAAATTTGTAGCAAGATCAGATAGGAATGATAGAAGAAAGGATGAGGAGAAGGGTAGTGGATAGGCAACTGGAGATGTCGATTGACATTACATTTGAATAGCTGGAGGGAAACTGGAATAAGGAAGGGAGTTCCACAGGCGAGAGGTGTGAGACATGAAGCTATTGGAGTAGAAGAGACAGCTACATTTAGGAGTTTCAACAGTGAAAGGGTGAGAGCTGGATGCCAGCATCGTAGGGCGGTTGAACTCATGAAGTCTGGGAACCGGTGAATGCAGCTCCTTGGAGCAAATGCCATGAAAGTATTTGTAAACCAGACAGAGAGAGGTGACGGTGCGTCTGTGAGAAAGTGACTGTAGACGAGATGCCAGAGCAGGGCCAATTATATTGCATATCCACCTCTGGAGCCTATCAAGAACCCCGAGGCAAAGAGAACGGGCTCCAGACCATATATGGCAGCAATACTCCATGCAAGGGCGAATTGTTGATTTGTAGATCTGGAGGATCAATTCCAGGGAGAAAAATTTCCAGGCGCGGCACAGGGAGCCAACTTTCCTAAAATATGCAATAAACTCTAATTCTCAGGACAAGGCTCTCCAGTGACCATGAAACTGTCCTTTTCAGGACAATGCTCTCCAGTGACTACCAAGACTGTCCTTCTCAGAACAATGCTATTCTCCCCTTCTACATAAACTTCCAGAATTATTTTTTGCCTAATGCATTGTAACATTATTTTTGTTTATGTATTTTTTTAACAAATGTAAACTTAGCAATATATTTTTTTATTTTTACTCAAGTTTTCATTTTCTTGTTGTCTTCTGTCATGCAATATCTGTTTGCAAGCCAATATACCACCCCAAATTTAACATAAGTAAAAGAAATTGATGCATTTGGAATAAAAGGACACCATAATGATGTCAAATTTCACAAAATTTTCACACATTTTAATAGTCAGTTGTGCTTAGTTTAATTTGTAACATATAGAAAGGTAGGTAGAAAAATGCAAATGTTGATAAGATAGAAAGGGTCACAAAGGAGCCCCTAATCAGGTTTCTGACCCACACCTGGAAAAAACATAACACTCTTATTTTGGTATAAAATTTGAAAGAAATTTTCCTTTATTCAATGCCATGAAAAAATAATAGCACAGAATGCAAAATTTAGAAACAAACATTGTACAAATTTTCACAAACTATAAATAGATAAACATATGTATCTGTCTATATTTCAGAGATGAGGTATTATGTACACTACTTACATTATTCAGACTATTGTCTTCATCTTTGTCGCCATATTTATTACAACATTTTGGCCGTTGTACGCTCCGGTCTTCTTCAGGTGGTATAAAAATTAAACAGATTGAAAGATCAGAAGGTGACACACAAGGTCCATCACCCACCAGTGAAAGTAATAATCAACATCAGCCAATATCAGCTGAGTGCCTCTGAGGAGTCAGTATTGAATAAGGGTCACAACTTTGCCACAACCATCAGGCGAGTGCCATACTTGGAATCATTGCCAGAGTCGAGGTGGTGTCTTTGAACTTCCCTCAGGCTGAGGCAGATGAACTGAGATGGAAGATGAGACAGACTTTGGAGAAGGCCAAGCCGCCCAGGTCAAACATCATTAAACTAGAGAGGCTGGTGATTGGATCCCTACAGAGAAACAAAAACATCATCATACTACCGGCTGACAAAGGCAATGCAACTGTAGTGATGGACAAATCAGATTATACAAGAAAGCTGGAAGACGTCATTAGAAATGTAAGCTACAGCAAAGTATAAAAGGATCCTACAATGAAAATGGAATGCAAACTGTCACAGATACTAATCAAGAACATGGATTACTTCGCACCTAAGACATATTGGTAGTTATTGCAGCGTTACACCAAGCTACCTCATATATACAGTCTCCCTAAGATTCACAAAGACGGTATTCTGCTCATGCCGATTATTAGTTGCCAAGGCTCTGTGTGCCACCCTCTGAGTCACTTGCTTGTAGATATAATTGACCCATTAATCAGAAACTCTCCTTCATATGTCCAGAACTCTGCCCACTTTGTGGAAATAATCAGTGATCCCATCCTATGCAACCAGATGGTGAGCTTGGACGTGGTGAGTTTGTTCACCAAGGTACCCACGGAGGAGGCACTCTCAGTAGTCAGAAATAGATTGGCCTCTGACTCATCCTTAGAATGGAGCAGTATTCCAATAGATAATCTGATGGAGATGTTGACTTTCTGTACACAAACAACACACTTTGGAATGGGATCACACATATATCGACAGGATGAGGGCTTAGCAATGGGCTCGTCATTATCACCCACAATGGCGAATATATACATGGAATACTTTGAGGAAATGGCATTAGAATCTATATCTCTAAAACCAACTCTATGGTTAAGGTACATAGATGACACCTTCATACTCTGGCCATATCAGGAAGATGTTCAAGTTCTACTGGACCATGTGAACTCAATAAGATCTTCGATAAAGTTCACAATGGAGAAAGAGAGTAACAACACATTCTCATTCCTGGATGTTCTAATATCTTGAATAGAGCATGGGTTCAAGACATCCGTATACCATAAACCGACATTCACCAGACAGTATCTCAATTTCAACTCCCACCATCCATACAGTGTAAAGAAAGGGATCGTCCACTGCTTACAATACAGAGCAAAATCCTAAGTGGCGACCCAGAGATATTAGATAAAGAATTGGTCAATATAAGTAGTACCCTACAACATAACAATTACCCTGGGTACATGGCAGCAGCCCCACAAAACTGGGATAGGCAGGTACAAGAGGAGGAGGACAACAACACTCAGAAAACAGTCTGCCTGTCTTATGTGAAGGGGTTATCAGAGAAAATACAAAGGATCTGCAGTCTATATAACATCAGGACAACCTTCAAAAGCTGGACGACATTTTGCAGATATCTCTCCTGAGTAAGACCCCCCCCCCCCATAGAGGAGAACATGACTAAAGACTGTGTATGCTATCCCGTGCAGCTGCAAAAAGAAATATAAAGGGGAAACAGGCTGCCCATTTAAGGTAAGACTTCAAGAACACCAGAAAGCTGTAACACAAGTGGAAGAGGAAAATCAGGCGTGGCTAACCACATGTGGAGAGAAAAGAGAGATCACCACCCTCTGTGGGATCAGGTTGAGATCAAAGAACACCATTGGAAAATTTATAAACTTAAGGAAACAGCACATATGCTAGGCCACAAAAATCTCCTGAGCTGACAAGCGTAGAAATGAATACAACATGGGAACCAGTAATAAGGAGTGCCAGAGAAAAGTTATAATAACAACAAAAATTGCAAGATGAGCTCTGGTAAAAACATGCAATGATAACAGAAAAAGCTGCAATATAAGCGCTGATAAAAAATAGTTGCTGAAGACATTAGGTTTATAATACCCAGAAATTCAAACACAGATGCCCTCAAGAACACATGGCACAATGGATAAATGTGTTGGTTAGATCCAGTGACAGGACCCAAAGAAGTGTGAGTTCAATACCTGGTTGAGGCAGTGGAAAACTTGGAGAGGGGAATTAACAGGAGGTAAGTGATAACTGACATCAAAAAAAGTAGCTGTAGATTGTTAAGTTTTTTTTTTTTAGTCAATCATTTCTGTAGGATGTAGTATTTTCTTGTGTTGAACAAAAGAATAACTGACTCAACAATTTGTTTATTCCAAATTACATTTGTTTTGCCCTTACTAGCAGTAGAGCCGGCATTGCCCAGGGATGTAACAGTAAGAGATAGATCAAATATTGACCATCATAAAGACTGAAAAATAAAATTGACAAAGATTATTGTTTAAGGTTGATGGATATGCACGTCTTAATTAGTTTTTTTTGTTTTTGTTTACGAATTGGTCAAACCCAAACTCAAACAAAAACATTGTTTTCAATCGTTATGAGTCTACTGATTGAATAGAATTTTATTATAAACAATTGTCTTGTAAATGGAATTTTTAAAGTATTATGAATGTAAAAATAAAGAAAAAAGTGTGCAAGACAATAAGAAACACTACCTGCCAAAAAAAAAGTGAAGTTTTGTTGAAATCGGTTGAAAAATGTAGGAAATCCGATCCCATATATAAACACACACACAAACAACATGGGTTTTATAAGTATAACTCAATATGAGTTGTCCCCCTTTCATTCTGGCAACAGAATCGTGTTTTCAAATTGATTTTGTGCAAAAACAATTGTGTTTTTCCAATTTTTGGCGCTGTCAGAATCACTGCAATGTAATTTTACAGAGTCCTGTTAAGTTTTGTTGAAATCGGTTGAAAAATGTAGGAAATCCGATCCAATATATAAATGTACAGACAAAGACACACACACACAATCTGCGTTTCATAATAAGTAAGATGTTTATTCCAAATTACATTTGATTGTTTTGCTCTCTATATATCTTACAAGTCTCAATACTGATAATTTATTCTTCCAGATATGTTTTTCAAAATGTAGGAGTACCAACAGAAAACAACAAGAATATTTATAGAAAAGGCATAGGGAAGCTATATTATGAAGTAATTGAGGAAGTGACTGAAGCCGAGATGCCAGGTCAAGACCAATAATATTGTGCATTCTTCTTTGTATTTTCTCAAGAATTTTTAAATAATGAAACTAAAATCAGAAATCTAATAAAAAGTAGCTGTAGATTGGTAAGTTGATTTTTTTTAAGTCAACCTTTTCGATAGGACTTGGTATTTTCTTGTGTTGAACAAAAGAATGACTGACTCAAAGATATTGTCTGTCATGTTTATTCCAAATTACATTTGATTGTTTTGCTCTATATATCTGTTGTAACCTAGGGAAGGTGATGGAATAGAATAATCACATGAAGTTTGGTAATGAATGATAATACTTAGGAGACGAACAACACATATAAGATTCACCAGCAGTGTTTAGATGTAGTCAACTACTAGAAGTGAGTCAAGTGAATTACACAATGAATTTCCAATTGCAGACCAACGCATACAGTATTCCCTACTGCATTTATGGGAATTGGGGCATACCCATTATTATCTATAGGTATGCTACAACAATATCTTACATATTTCAATACTGATGATTTTTTTCTTTTGAGGCACATTGTAAACAACTAGAAAACTTAGTAAATCAATTCACAATTCTTATTTTATTTACCTACACTTCTTATGTCTAAATGTTGCTTCTTCTCAAATACGGGTATCCAGAAAAATTATGTAACAAAATATATTTTGCAACAAGTTAGATAAAACTAAATATTTATTTTATTATTTAAACAAAACATTTGCAATACTGTTGTCAAGGCAATCTTAATGCAAGAAGTGTAGTTTCTTATGAAATGTTTAATGAAATAAAACACAAACATCAAATTAAAATGATTCCTAAGAAGTGAATCAGCATGTGATCGTTTAAATGTGTAATTTCAATGTAAATGCTTAGCCACACACTTCACACTTTATTTGCATGTGTTTTAAATTTGTATTCCATGAAAAATGTTAACCTACATCAGATGTGTATCTTTTTTCTCTAGTATGTGTCAGCATGTGAATTATTAATATTCTTTTCCATGTAAGTGCTGAATTGTACAGTTGATATGAATATGATTTCTCCCCAGTATGGATTCCCATGTGTATTTTCAAATGCGATTTCTGAGCATATGCTGAACTACATACTTCACATAGTTTCAAACAAGTATGTATTTGCATATGACATTTTAAATTTGAGCTCAGTGAAAATGTGGAACTACATATTTCACATGAATATGCTTTTATGCCAGTAAGTGTGCATATTTCTTCTTAGAGAAAATTTCCATTAAAAGGCAAATCCACACACTTCACATGAATATGGTTTCTCCCCAGTATGGGTTTGCATATGTACAGTTAAACATTTTCTCCATGAAAATGATGATCCATATTGTTGACATGAATAGATTCTTCCCAGTATATATTCACATGTATTCTTTCAAATATGACTTTTGTGCATGTGATGAACCACATATTTTGCATGAATATGGTTTTATTCCACAATGTGTTTGCATGTGTTTTTAATGAACAGTTTGTGTAAAAGGCAAAACCACACACTTCAGATGAATATGGTTTCTCTGCAGTATCTGTTCTCATGTGCTTCTTCAAATCTGAGTTTTTTTCAAAATGCTGACCACACACTTCACATGAATATGGTTTTTACCAGTACGACTTTCGATATAAGGTTTTAAATGTGAGCTCACAGAAATATGGCCTTATTCCAGTATGATATTTTAAACTAGAGTTCCATAAAAATCCAAACCACATAATTTACATATAGTTTCTGTTCAGAATGTTCTCATGTATGCTTTCAAATGTGATCTTGATGTATAATATGCTGAACAATATATTTTACATGAATACAGCTTCTCACCACAATGAATTTGCATGTGTTCTTTCAAATATGAGCTCTTTGAATGTTTTGAACTTCACATGTTTTGTACTTCACATAAATATCCTTTTTCTCCAGCATGTCTTTGCATATGAATTATTAAGTTAGAGTTTGTTGAAAAGGCTGAACCACACATTTCACATGAATATGGTTTCTCCCCAGTATGTGTTCGCAAGTGAGTTTTTAAAACTGATTTCTTTGTAAATGAAGAACCACATACTTCACATGAAAATGGTTTCTCTCCTGTATGTATTCTCATGTGCCTTTTTAAATATGAGCTCTGAGAAAATGCAGAACCACATGATTTACAGGAATATGGCTTCTCCCCAGTATGCATCCTCATGAGTTTTTAAAATACCACTATGTGAAAATGCAGAACTGCACACTTCACATGAATATAGTTTCTCTCCAGTATGTGTTTGCATATGTACATTTAAAGATGATTTCATTGAAAATGATGAATTTCACTGATGTAATGCCTAATGTTTTGAGCCACATATTTCACATGAATATGGTTTTTCTCCAGTCTTTGCATATGAATTATTAAGTTAGGAGTTTGTTGAAAAGGCTGAACCACACATTTCAGTATGGTTTCTCCCCAGTATGTGTTTAATGAGTTTTTAAAACTGATTTCTTTGCCACATCTGTGAAAATGTTTTGTATGTATTCATATTTTTTAAATATGAGCTCTGATGCAGAACCACATGATTTACAGGAATTTTCTCCCCAGTATGTCCTCATGAGTTTTTAAAATACCATATGTGAAAATGCAGAACTATTACATGAATAAGAACTCCTTGAAAATATGTACATTTAAAGATGATTTCAGAATCACACATTTCACATAGAATGTATTCGCATGTGTTTCTTTACCAGTGTTGTTTTGAATTTTCACATGAATATGTGTCATTAAGTTATGAGCTCTGAGAAAATGCTGAACCATATGATTTACAGGAATTCATATGTGTTCTCCCCAGTATTTACAGTGTCCTCATATGAGTTTTTAAACTACAATTATGTGAAAATGCTGAACCACACTCTTCACATGAATATGGTTTCTCTCCAGTATGTGTTTGCATGTGTACATTTTAAGATGATTTCATTGAAAATGCTGACCACATTCTTTACATGAATATGGTTTCTCAACAGTATGTATTTGTATGTGTTCTTTCAAAGAGGAGCTCTGTCAATATTCTGAACTTCACATAAATATGGTTTTCTCCAACATGTATTGTATATGAATTTTTAAAACTTGATTTCTTTGTAAATGATGAACTAAATACTTCACATGAAAATAGTTTTTTCCCAGTAAGTATTCGCATGAGTTATTTTTAAATATGAGCTCTGGGAAAATGCTGAACAACGTGATCTACAGGAATATGGCTTCTCCCCAGTGTCATGTGAGTTTTTAAAATACCACTATGTGAAAATGCTGAACCGCATTCTTCACATGAATAAGGTTTTTGTCGAGTATGTGTTCGCATATGTACATTTAAAGATGATATCAGAGAAAATGCTGAACAACATTCTTAAAATGAATATGGTTTCTCACCGGTATGTATTTGCATGTGCCTCTTCAAAAGTGAGGTCTGTGAATGTTTTGAAGCACATACTTCAGATGAATATGGTTTTTCTCTAGCATGTCTTTGCATATGAATTACTAAGTAAGAGCTCCTTGAAAAGTCAGATCCACATATTTCACATGAATATGGTTTCTCCCCAGTATGAATTCGCATATGTGTTTTTAAACAAGAGTTCTGGGAAAATGCTGAACCACATGATTTACAGGAATATGGCTTCTCCCCAGTATGCGTCCTCATATGAGTTTTTAAATTACCACTAAGCGAAAATGCTGAACCACACACTTCACATGAATATGGTTTCTCTCCAGTATGTGTTCGCATGTGTACATTTAAAGATGATTTCAATGAAAATGCTGATCCACATTCTTTACATGAATATGGTTTCTCACCACTATGTATTCGCATGTGTTTTTTCAAATCTGAGCTCCGTGAATGTTTTGAACCACATACATCACTTGAATATGGTTTTTCTCCAGCATGTCTTCGCATATGTATTATTAAGTAAGAGTTCCTTGAAAAGGCAGAACCACATATTTCACATGAATATGGCTTCTCCCCAGTATGTATTCGTATGTGTGTTTTTAAATACGAGCTCTGGGAAAATGCTGAACCACATGATTTACAGGAATATGGCTTCTCCCCAGTATGTGTCCTCATATGAGTTTTTAAATTACAACTATGTGCAAATGCTGAACCACACACTTCACATGAATATGGTTTCTCTCCAGTATGTGTTCGCATATGCATATTTAAAGATGATTTCATAGAAAATGCTGACCCACATTCTTTACATGAATATGGTTTCTCACCAGTATGTATTTGCATGTGTTTTTTCAAATCTGAGCTCCGTGAAAGTTTTGAACCACATACTTCACATGAATATTGTTTTACTCCAGTATGTGTCTGCATGTGAGTTTTTAAAATAGAGTTCCTTGCAAAGGCTGAACCACACATTTCACATGAATATGGTTTCTCCCCAGTATGTGTTCGCATGTGTCTTTTTAAAACAGAGCTCTGTGTAAATGTTGATCCACATACTTCACATGAAAATGGTTTCTCTCCTGTATGTATTCGGACGTGTGTTTTTAAACACGATTTCGTGGAAAATGCTGAACCACATGTTTTACATGAATATGGCTTCTCACCAGTATGCGTACTCATATGAGTTTTTAAAATACCACTATGTGAAAATGCTGAACTGCAGACATCACATGAATATGGTTTCTCTCTAGTATTTGTTTGTGTTTCAGTTTTTGAATATAAAGTTTCGGAAAATTCTAATCTTTCTCCTTCACATGAATGGAAATTTTCTTCAAATTGGGTTTCCATGTTTCTCTTTCAAGAAGATTATGTTTTCATGAATATATTGATATCTGTTAAATAAAAAACAAAAATGTGCTTATAGTGTCATTTTGTAAGTTTGTTTTCAGTATTGCATTTCAAGTACAAATAATTCAAAAAGAAATAATTGCTATTCCTTTAATTTTAGCTGTATGAAAAGAAATCATTTTTCAATGTTACATTTTGCAGGAAATCAATAGGGAATATCTTGCAGCATTTTATCAAATGCAGTTTGAGAAAAATCTTCCTGAGTCTTCAGAAAAGAATTAACAGTTTTAACCTTTCTGGTATTTTTGCTTATCAGCCACACTACAATGCCTTTTGTATGCATTTAAAGAAATTCTCTTATTTTGACACGTACAATATTGATTATTAAGCAGGAATGAAAATTCATGTAGGAAGTCAAGCAAAGTCACTGATGTTAAAATTTCTTATTCTGCCATCCTGACAAAAAACATTTACCAAACAAGAAAGGCAAACAAAAATAATGTCTGCATTTAATAAGAACCAAGTATATCAGCCTTCATACATGAGAATAGATTAGAAAATCAGTAAAACATTTTAATGTAATGACAAACAAATGCTTGCTTTTAAGTTACATTAAGTTTATATTAGTTGAAATAAAATGTCTTGCTCAGTTATAAAGTGAAAAATATCTAAGTTTCAGATGCATTTTAAAAAATGAAAAATGGTTCTTAAATAATAAATAATTGAAAAAAATTTTTTCACCAATTTTTTCTGAAAAAGAAACATCTCTAAAATAAATTCCTTTTGTTCTAAGTCGTAAAATTTTCATTAAAAGTCAAACATTACTTGATTTTTGCCAGAATTTTAAAATTTCCAAAGCAAAATACACATTAAATTTGTAATAATAATTTATGCATGATTTTAGCTGCATGAAAAGAATGCATCTTTTTCTCAAAGTTAAAGCATTTTCCAGGAAATCAAAAGAGAATATTTTGCAGCATTTCATATTATGCATTGTGAGAAAAAATCTTCCTGATTCTTTTGAAAAATTCCAACATACCTCATTTTACAAGTTTTAAATAGGATCACACGAAATCTGCAAAATAAGATAATTAAAAAAGAAATAATTGCACTTCCTTTGTGTGATTTTAGCTGCATGAAATGAAAGCATTTTTTCTCAGCGTTATATTTTACAGGAAATCAATAGGGAATATCTTGCAGCATTTTATTTTTTTGCAATTTGAGAAAAATCTTCCTGAGTCTTCTGAGGAGAATTATCAGTTTAAATCATTTTGGTGTTTTTGCTTGTCAGCCATACTACAATGCCTTTTGTATGTATTTAAAGAAATTCTCTTATTTTGACATGTAAAATATTGATTATTAAGAAGGAATGAAAATTCAAGTAAAAAATCAAATGAAGACACTGATGATAAATTTTCTTATTCTACCATCCTGATGAAAAACATTTGCCAAACAAGAAAGGCCAACAAAAATAATGTCTGCACTTAATAAAAACCAAGTATATCAGCCTTGTCTGAACTGAAATAAGATTTTTCCAACATGAAAATAGATTAGAGAATCAGTAAAATAAAACATTTTAATATTATGAAAAAGTAATATTTCCTTTCAAAAGTTACATTAAGTTTATACCGGTTAAAATGTTTTTCTCAAGTATAAAGTGAAAAAATATCTAAGTTTAAAATACATTTAAAAAAAATGAAAAATCTATCTTAAAAGGTTTAATTCTATTTTTAATTCCCAAAAGATTAATTTAAATATTTCCAAAAAGCAAAACACTTTGTTGTATTTCAAATGGAATTTCATTGGATTGTTTTCCCTCCTTATCAGTAAAATCTATAATTTCTTCCATATTGACAAAACTGTCAACACAAAATAAATTCAACTTCATTAACATGTTGGCTCCAAAGCCTCATTTCCTTTCTTGTCCCAGGGTCTCAACAATATATCTTAATTAATATTAATACAAGAGTCTTTGTTTTAATATTGTTTCATATATTTTTTTATTCCTGTAGTAGGCTGCAAACAAATGCAACAAAAACCTAATTTAAATCAATTTGAATATCTTTATTTTCACTAAAATAGCTGATTAGCTACCTTTTTTAGTTGTCTTTCATTGCAGTGCAATTCTCTTTATTAAAAAATCTTCCAAAAATAAAATATACTCTTCCTAAATATGAGGAATATTAGCTTATTTAATGTATAATTAATCTGATTTGAAAAAACTGTAAGTTTAAAATATCACAAAAATGTATTTTTTAATACAATGGTAGCTGTTTATTTAAGATGTTGACATGTCTGTCAATTTGATGATGGACTGATTTGCATCTAATGTTGTTCTATGAGTTCTTTAGCTGTAAAAAATAATTGAATATAACATGAGTGCCATTTATATATAATTTTTAAGTACATAGGAAACTTCAAAAAGTAATTTTTCAAGATATTCTTCGTAATTTAATGTTTTATTGAATTTTAGATACTTTCTGTCTTCAAATTTAATAGAGTTTTATTTGTCTTATTTTCTCATGATTGATTACCTGTATCTACAAAAAAATCAACACAAAAAAATTCAAAATTCTTTTAAAAATATTGCTGTTTGATGATTAAACGTTCCCATTTATTTGTAATAGGTTTTTTTGGTTAATCATATCATCTAAAAAGGTCAAATTAATACAGAATTTTAAATTTAAAAGATTTAAAATTTAATAAATTATCATTAAATTTAAAAAAAAATGAAAACAGTTTTTGTAAAAATTAATCATTTATGAAAAAATTCTTTGTCTTACTTAAGACAATTTTGTTTTTTATTTTAAAAAACAACTGAAAGCTTTTCTTATTAAATAATTTCAATAGTTTTTTATATTGCATTTGCACAGTGAAACCCGGATATAAGAGAGATTTTCTCTGGTCCCAAATTAGAGCCCATAATTATCTAAACAAAATAGACCAAACCCGGATATAGGAGAAACCCGGATATAAGAAACTTTTTATCCGGTCCCGACAACTCTCTTATATCCGGGTTACACTGTATTTTATTTTATGATTCTGAGCTGATTTTTGTTATGGTGCTTCTGTTTGTCAAGAACAAATTGATGATTTTTAAATTCTCCAAGGAGTCCTGCTTTTAACGAAGTACAATTATGATGATTAAGAAATTAAATTTCATAAAGTAAATGCGTAACAAATGTAAAAAAAAAAAAGTTTTACCAAGATTTTCTAAAAAACGTATTTAAAAAATAATTAATTTGTGAATAAGTCCTATAGTTTCATTCAAAAAAAATTATTTGACTTTTGCAAGAACTTTCAAAACAATGTATTTTTTTTTTTTTTTTACTAAGGCGCTAAATTTTCTTTTTTTATTGCTAATTATCGGTGACCCTGCTGACACAAGGAAAAAAACAATTTTTTTACCAAAATTTCGAACGTGTGAGTAAGGTTAAAAAAATTAATAAAAAATAAAAAATAATTTGGTCTTTCCTCTTCTTAATAATAACAAAGATTTTGACGATAAAACTTTCTTTTTATCAAGTTTGGGGACTTTTTCATCATGTTCTTTTTTTCTTTTTTTTTTTTTTTAGAATGATGCAACTTTCGAAAGAAGAAAGAAATAATATTTTTAACATAAATTAAAGCAACATCAGGATTTTTTTTAATTACTTTCATGTCCTCAAGTGTTGAAGTCATCATTAAGAAAAAAAAAACCTTTTTAAAAATACTTACGCTTCTTATCTCTAAAATTTATTCCTGACTCTTCTTCTCTGATGTTTTATTATTTCAAGAATTTCATCATAAAAAAAAAATTTATTTTTTAAAAAATAATTAACAAATTGATTCGATTTATTAAACAGAGAATTTTAATGAAAATATTTTTAAATTATTATATATATATTTATTTTCGTTTGCTTTTTTCAAAAGAAAATAGCATAATATAAATTTAAACATCTTATTAGGATGGAAGGTTACTTAATTTGGAAGTGAAATGCCAATTTTTTTTAAATTTTAATTTTTTGAGAATCGTCATTTTTATTTTAAAAATAAATTTGAAAAACATTGTTTCTATTCGTGAGAATTAGTAAATCAAAAGAGAACACACTTACTTATATATTTATTTTTGTTATCTCCTTAGATAATTTTTCTTTCGTGGAGTAACGATAAAAGGCTCAACTGACGAATTTATTTATGAGAAAATGTTTTCATAACTGCGAAGTCAAGGGAGATAATTCGGGTAAGAATTTTACTCTTTAATTAAAAATACACTCAATCCATTCAATGTTTACAGCTTCAAGTAATTCATTTTAACACATTCACTATCATGGAGAAAAAATAATTAATTTCCATCATGTTTTTCATGCTTCGTGTTGTATCTTGTCGGCACACCCACATTTTTTAAAGAAAACTGGAAGAAAAATCTTTAAACAACAATGTTTTCAGATTGATACAAGATTAAAAAAGCAAAAGAAAACACACATTCCACAACCAAGCTGAAGGACGCTTATTATTTCTCTGTTGCATCCTTGTCTTTGGGCAGGTTGTGGCTATGTCCGCGGACAAAGATGCAGCAGAAGAAAATAAAACTTTGCGGTGCCCAGCCATTGTAAACAGCTGTCCGAGGCAGCAGCTCTCAATGTGCTAGAGTCAGGAATTGATAGTTGCCACCAAGGCCAGTGCAATCATCAGTTGTGGGGGGCTTGGGTAATTTTCGTATTTGACCTGTTGCGCACGTAGCATAAGGATAGCGGCTTGGATTGAGGAATTGGAGAGCCGAGTTTGAATTCCAGTTAAATCCATTATGTGCTAATACCCCTAGCTACGGGTAAATAGCAGGAGAGACCAGGTTCTATAGCAACTGGTCTACTGCAGAAAGAAATGGCAACCTATTGCGGGAAAAAATCTGCCTCTTCAGTCATGTATCAAAAGACATATGATCGCCTACTCATGTATCAAGCATGGCATATAACTGACTGACTATGGGTAAATAGCAGGATAGACCGGGTTCTATAGCCTTGGATGGCAACTGGTCTACTGCAGAAAGAAATGGCAACCTATTGCGGGAAAAAATAATACATAATCACCTAAGCATGTATCATGATTAGCACATAACTGACTGACTGTATGCACTCGGATTCCCCATGGTAAGACTGAGCCTGTGTCACATCCCATTTCAGTGGGGAGGCATGGATACATACACAGCTGTTCCGCAGTCAAGATGGCAAGAATCAAAGTGTAGTGTCTGTTCCAGCAGCCAACAGCCAGCCCACAGTTCCTGCCCTCAGCAGCAGTTCCAGTTAGCCAAACATCATCACCTCCAGCTTGTCATTGGCCGCTGTTCCAGCCATCTCCAATTGGCATCCATCTACAGCTAACTTCAACAGGTTTCCTGCTCCAACCAGCAGCAACAATTTGCAAGAAACTTGTCTTTCTCAGGATAATGGTCTCTAGCGACCACAAAACTCTCCTTTGCAGGACAAAGTACTCCAGTGACCACAAGACTGTCCTTCTTAGAACAACACTATTCTCACCCTCTACACGAACTTGCAGACTTATATTTTTGCCTAATGCACTGTAACATTATTTTTGCTTATGTATTTTCTTTTACAAATATAAACTTGGCAATATCTTTTTTTTACTCAAGTCTTTGTTTTGTTGTCATCTGTCATTCAATATCTGTTTGCAAGCAAATATACTGCTATACATTAGCATAAAAAAATTGATGCATTTGAACAAAAATAGATTCCATAATGAAGTCAAAATACACAAAATGTTCACCCTTTTTCAGTTGTGCTTAGTTTCTGACCCACACCAAAAAACATAAGACTCTTACACTGGTATAAAATTTGAAAGAAATTTACATTTATTAAATGCCATGAAAAATCAATAATGCAAAATTTACAAAATGAGCACTATACAAAATTCCACAAACTATAAATATGTGGCACTATTTGTTACTGGTAAACAATAAACAAGGGTTAATGAATAGCCTGAATGATATACCAATAAAACTCCATGGGATAGATGGTAGATTTTGATTCACAGAAGAACCATGAATCAGATGGATGGCAGAGAGTTTGTTCCAGCCACCGGGCGTGTGACAACCCCGTGTGATTATCTGATGATGAAAGCCTTCAACATAAGCCTTGTGACAAAGTTTACCAAATCAGCAAAACAAACTTTACCAAATTAACAAAAGTATCACATCCGAGTTAGAGTCAGGTTGGGCTGATAATTGTTTGCATACAAACTTTTGATCTAAGAATTAACCAATTATTGTACAAAAGATTGATATAAAAATAGTATTAATTTAATTGTAATAGAGACAAGTAAGCAGCCAGTAGAGGATGACCATGGCGATCCAGAAAAGGTGGTTCGAATGTCAGATTGGGGCCTGGCAGCAGCAGTCAGCGGCATTCATTTGTCATTTGTGTCATTGTGGAAAAAGCCTCATGATGTCACCACTCCACCCCCACATCCCCATAGAAAAATAAAAAAAGCAAAGAGCCCTAGTGAAGAAGACCAGGGTTCTAACTTGAAACCTCCTGAACAGGATGAATATTCAAGTGAGTTGGGGAAAGAGGACGAGATATCTCTTTCCCAACTCTGAATAAGTTTAAAGAATAAAAAAGGGGCTGGAAGTTGAATCAGAATTGCCCCTTAAGAAGAGACTGAAAGGGGGTTAGCAAACCCTGAATCTTAATAAGGAAATGTGGCTGTAAGTAAAAGGGTGGATGGGTTCGGGGTCGGTGCACAACAACGATGATCTCATTCAAAACCCTATTTAGTAATTAACAGTGGGAATTGTTGGAGGGAATAGAGATGTGGATAGTACATCACGGAGGGTGAGGAAAATTACTTGTTGGTGTTGTTGGTTTGCACATGGGCCTGTGTGTGTCTGGCAGCAGTATCAATGAGACCTGACCTCTAGGGCAAAAGCACCACACAACTGTCTGAATCCAATCAACTCACTAAAGGCTAGTTAAAAGAAGGAAAATAAAGTGGAAACTAATAGATAGAAGTAGGAGTACTCCAGAACAATTAATTATGCCTAAATGAAACCATGAACTGTGAAGAGAGTAAGAATGAGGAATTCTTGTACCTTTGCAGGGAGCACTGACATGAGGGGACTGATACTATTGTTGATGATGATGATGATGATGATGATGTTGGGAGCTTGGAAACACTGAATTACCCCTTAAGAAGAGAGTGAAAAGCGTAGGGAACCCCGAATCTTAATAAGTCAGCTTCACCTGTCCCCAATTTTTAAAGAAACGAGTGAAGTGATAATAACAAGGTCTAAATGGTTTGTTACCTTTGTGATCGATTTTAATCCATATGAGTTACTATTAGACAAATTGGAGAATGAGATAACAGGGTTAGGTGCAGGCAGGGTGAAAGTAGCACAAGATTATCCCAGGGAAGGAAATTACTTTACACCAAGGGTTGGCAACCTACGGCCCGCAGGCTGGATCCAGCTCGCAAAGGCATTTTGACCGGCCCACGAGCCTGATTACCAATGACTCTATTTTTAACATGAGAGACGAGGCTTTTGAATTGGACTATCTGCCAGTTATCTTTCATGAGACTTATTTTATCAAGTTGCGTTGCCTATGTTTAATGTCAAATAATGGATACATATTTGTTATGACCCTTGGCTACATTAAAAGATAACAGAAGCGAAAGGAACGATAAAGTGAAAGAGGCCACAGAGTGACTGACATGCGAGGTAGCAGAAATCTAAAGACAGTTAAACATACGCGCATTATACATACATGCCTCATGAATGTGTGGATGATACCGCATGTGTATGTATGTAATTGTATATGTTTGCAACTATTTGTATACTCATCTGCATGGGTATATGTGCTTCTTTTTTGTTTGATGTGTGTGTGTGTGGTTCGTTTGTGGAACAATTTTCAGTAACAGTTTCAAACCTACACGTCATCCATTTCACTTCGGTTGATTTTTTTCACTTTGAAGTATTTTGACATTCCTTGAGGAAAAGTAATTTTTGTTAGGTGTTTTTTAATTTTAGATTTTCTTTTGTTTTTCTGATTTCTCAATGTTTATTTTCATTATGGTTTTAAATATTTAGGTTGACAGGGGTCTGCATATGTAATTTTCCTTAATTTTTCATTAATGGCCTTCGTCCGGCCCGCGACCTGTCATTATAACACGATCCGGCCCGCTATTATACTCCCTAGAATGGGAGACAGCTATAATGGAAGCCCAGTGGAAAGATATGAAGATTTATCTAAAAGGAATTGAACTATGTAGTGGACCGTGTTGGTGATGTTGTTGAGTAGAAGTAGAAGAATACATGTGGGTTAAAATTTCCTGCTAGCCGGTCCAACTACATGAGAAAGTTGGACTTTAATTAAGTCCAAAGATGGCAAAGAAAAACAAACACAAGACCGATAAATATATGTAAACAAATATATGTATTAATAACAAGAAAGGTTACAAGTTACATGGACAGTTATATGGACAGAGTGTGTGTGGTGAATATTATATGTGTGTGTTGTGTTGTGGTAAGTGTTTGTACGTACGTGCATTGTTCTTAGCGTGTCCCCAGCATTTGGGAAACACTGTGTCTGTGAGCATTCACATCTGTGAGGTGTAAGGCTGAAAGCCTGAAGAAAAAGAGGAAGAGGCGAAGAGTCAGCAAGTATTTATAGCCAGGGAAGAGAGACCCCTTGTGAAAGGGTTAAGGAGCTAAGGAGGAGCTAACTCTGACAACGACTACAAACAAGGCGGAAGAGGGCAGTGGTTCCCATAGTTAGAAAAGCACTAAATGTACTGTTTGGAACAGTAACTGAAAATGACGTCAAGGTTATAAGGAGAAAACTGGGGAAAGTAGAAAAAGATCAAAGAATCCTAGCCCAGGTAGCAAGAGAAAGTCTATCGATACTGAATGTGACAAGGTTAGAGCTGGCAAAGAAAAGGGCCAGTATCAATTGGTTAATAAACAAACTGAGAGAACTAAGACAAGATGTAGTTAATGGTTCAGGGGTTGTGTCAACTGAGTTACAAGAATTGAGTGGGTTTATGATAAACAAACTGAGAGAACTAAGACAAGATGTAGTTAATGGTTCAGGAGTTGTGTCAACTGAGTTACAAGAATTGAGTGGGTTTATGAAACAGTACTTTCAGTTAATGACCATTACGAATAAGATGCAACACACTACTCAGTCCCTGATGATTCTATTAGTGCAAGTGAGAGGTCAATTGGATGTTATCATTAGGACACCTGTCCCCAAACATAGTGACCCCTGGGCACTTGAAGGAATACAGATTGAGTTGCCCTATCATCTGAGACTACCAGTGAACCCCACCAAGGAATTATGGAAATATTACGACGCACTTGGTAGTGTTACCATGCTAAAAGATAAGAAATTGGTCTTACTGGTGTCCATTCTGTTATTAGACAGAGAAAGTATTTTTGAAATATATCAAATTATAAATTTAACTATTCCGTACCCCTGAGCAGAGCAGGGTCTAGGAGCAATGGTGCGATATCAGATTGAGACAGAGTATAGAGCTTTGAATTTAGCTAGGACAAAATTAATGATGCTGACAGTAGAAGAAGCAAGGAATTGTAGGGATGATGCCTTGGGAACATGTACCTCACTAAGTCCTATATATGTGACAGGTTATGTATACTTGAACTGTTTAAAGACAATAGAGAAAGGATTAAGAAAAATTGTCAAGTAGAGGTACTGATAAACATTGTGTAGCCACAAGATATTAAAATATCTGATGGAGTTTGGGTAGTGGCTGCACAGGAACCAATTGATCTACCCAGGGAATCTACTGGTACACTAAGAGTGAAACTACCATTGTCCTTAATAAAACTACACCTTGGGGGGGCAGCATTTGGAATGTCCATCTCCCTACCCCCAGGCCGAAGAGAAATATGAAGAAGAAGATTTAATTATAGGGATAGTCAACAAAAGCTTAGGTAAATGCAGAGAATTATGGGAACTGGTAGTGAACAAATTCACTAAAGTTACATTAGAAAACATGCCAAAGTTATTAAAGCCAATAGAAAGGATTAATATGGATCAATTAAAGGAGAGATTAAATGTTTTGGGAAAAGAAAGTAAGGTTTGGGAGGATAGTAAAAGAATTGTAATGAACTGGTCAGCAGTGATAGATGCTTTGGTGGTCATTGCTGCAATAGCAGCAGCAATATGGAAATTAAAAAAATATAGGAAGAAATCAATTAATGATGTTTTGGTGAGCATGCATGAAAAATTATTATAGTTGTCTGGCAGTTGGGATTTAATTGTCACTGGTATCCCCGTATTGGACTGGTCCAGGTAGGGTGAAGATGCAAAGAAGGAAAATAACATTTGACACTTTAAAGTTTGTCTGGAACGGTGTCTGATTATGGCTGGCTAGAACAGACTCTACACTTTTATCCTCAGCATTATCTCGATGGATAGATGATTTACTCAAATTTTGAGGCTTTTTTATGTGCTTTTTTATGTGCGTACTTTGGTATAAAATTTGAAAGAAATTTTCATTTATTGAATGCCATGAAAAAATAATAACAACACAGAATGCAAAATTTACAAAGCAAACATCATAAAAACTTTCACAAACTATAAATAGATAACCACAGAACTTGCTAAAAATTTGAAGAATCTTTTCCTTTTCTTTCAGGAATTTTTCTTGATTTCAGTTACTTCTTTTTCCTTTATTTTCTCCTAGAATTATTTTTTTGCCTAATGCACTAACATTATTTTTGTTTATGTATTTTCTTTAACAAATGTAAACTTGACAATATATTTTTTTTAATCAATTCTTAATTTCCTTGTTGTCTTCCGTCATTCAACATCTGTTTGCAAGCCAATATACAACCCCAACATTAGCATAAGAAAAAAAGAAATTGATGCATTTTTAAAAAAAGAACACCATAATGATGTCAAATTTAAAAATTTCAAAAGTAAATGTTGACAAGATAGAAAGGGTCACAAATGAGCCCCTAATCAGGTTTCTGAATATAGATGATGGAGTTTGGGTAGTGGCCGCACAGGAACTAATTGATCTATCCAGGTTATTTGGGGGAGAATCTACTAGGACACTAAGAGTGAAACTGCTATTGTCCTTAATAAAACTACACCTGGGCATTTGTAATGAACTGGTCAGCAGTGATAGATACTTTGGTGGTCATTGCTGCAATAGCAGCAGCACTATGGAAATTAAAAAAATATAGGAAGAAATCAATTAATGATGTTTTGGTGAGCATGCAATGACTCAAGAAAGAGATACCATTCAGTGATCTTTACCCAAACAGGTTGAATATAGATGGGGAAGAAACCAGATTGAATCCAACAGCAGAGGTAGAAAATGGAGCCAACATGTGTTAAGGAAGAAACAAAACCTCCTACAATGGAGAAGAGAATAGTACAAACCATAATACAAATACACACACAACGTTAAAGAAATTGCATGAAAAGAAAGAGGAAAAACTTTTTAAAAACATTGCATAAAAAAAAACATTGCATGTGAAGAAGGAAGAGGAAAAACTTTTTAAAAACATTGCATGAAAAATTATTTTTTTTTTATTACTACTGCATGAATTAGTAAGCATAATAAATAGGAAACTGGAAATGACAAGAAAAAAGGTAGAAGAAAGTTTCACAACTTTTATTGGTAAATAATAAACAAGGTTTTAATGAATAGCCTGAACAATATACCAAAAAAACCTTGTGGGATAGATGGAAGATTTTGATTTGCAAAAGGGCTAAGAATCAGAAGGCTGATAGAGAGTTTGTTCCAGCAACTAGTCACAATAAAACCCCATGTGATTATCTGCTGATGAAAGTCTTTGACATCAGCCTTGCGCTGAAGTTTACCAAATCAACAAAAGTATCACGTTCATGTTAGAGGCAGGTTGGACTGATGATTGTTTGCATGCAAACACTTGATCTAACAAGGATTAATAAATTATTGTAAAAAGAAATGATATAAAAATAGTATTTTTTTTTTTAAATTTATTCAAGTGTTATTTTCCTTCTTTGCATCTCCACCCTACCTGGATCAGCCCAATACGGGGATACCAGTGACAATTAAATCTCAACTGCAAATTATAACGTAAGATAAGGTCAAACCTGGATCAAAGTGATCACTTCCATCAATCAGCCATATGTATTGGAGAACCAGGGAGGGCATAGGGTGACAAATAGATAACCACAGAAATCGCTAAAAATTTGAAGAATCTTTTCCTTTTCTTTCAGGAATTCTTCTTGATCTCAGTTACTTCTTTTTCCTTTATTTTCTCCCAGAACTATTTTTGTTGCCTAATGCACTGTAACATTATTTTTGTTTATGTATTTTCTTTAAAAAATGTAAACTTGACAATATATTTTTTTTAATCAATTCTTAATTTCCTTGTTGTCTTCCATCATTCAACATCTGTTTGCAAGCCAATATACAACTCCAACATTAGCATAAGAAAAAAGAAATTGATGCATTTGTACAAAAAGATCACCATAATGATGTAAAATTTCACAAAAATTTCAAAAGTAAATGTTGACAAGTTAGAAAGGGTCACAAAGGAGCCCCTAATCAGGTTTTCTGAATATAGATGATGGAGTTTGGGTGGTAATAAATACAGGAACTAATTGATCTATCCAGGGTATTTGGGGAGAATCTATAAGGACACTAAGAGTGAAACTGCTGTTGTCCTTAATAAAACTACACCTTTTTTGTAATGAACTGGTCAGCAGTGATAGATACTTTAATGGTCATTGCTGCAATAGCAGCAACAATATGGAAATTAAAAAAATAGAGGAAGAAATCAATTAATGATGTTTTGGTGAGCATGCATGAAAAATTATTATAGTTGTCTGGCGGTTGGGATTTAATTGTCACTGGTATCCCCGTATTGGACTGGTCCAGGTAGGGTGAAGATGCAAAGAAGGAAAATAACATTTGACACTTTAAAGTTTGTCTGGAACAGTGTCTGATTATGGCTGGCTAGAACAGACTCTACACTTTTATCCTCAGCATTATCTCTATGGATAGATGATTTACTCAAATTTTGAGGCTTTTTTATGTGCTTTTTTATGTGCATACTTTGGTATAAAATTTGAAAGAAATTTTCATTTATTGAATGCCATGAAAAAATAATAACAGAACAGAATGCAAAATTTACAAAGTAAGCATCATACAAACTTTCACAAACTATAAATAGATAACCATAGAAATTGCTAAAAATTTGAAGAATCTTTTCCTTTTCTGTCAGGAATTCTTCTTGATTTCAGTTACTTCTTTTTCCTTTATTTTCTCCCAGAATTATTTATTTTCCTAATGCACTGTAACATTATTTTTGTTTATGTATTTTCTTTAACAAATGTAAACTTGACAATATATTTTTTTTACTCAAGTCTTCATTTTCTTCTTGTCATCTGTCATTCAATATCTGTTTGCTGGCCAATATACCACCCATAAGCAAAAGGAATTGATGCATTTGTACAAAAAGAACACCATAATGATGTCAAATTCGACAAAATTTTCACACTTTTTAATAGTCAGTTGTGCTTAGTTTAATTTGTAACATATAAAAATCTAGGTAGAAAAATGCAAATGTTGATAAGATAGAAAGGGTCACAAAGGAGCCCCTAATCAGGTTTCTGACCCACACCTGGAAAAAACATAACTCTTATTTTGGTATAAAATTTGAAAAAAATTTTCCTTTATTGAATGCCATGAAAAAATAATGATAGCACATAATGCAAAATTTACAAAGTAAACATTGTACAAACTTTCACAAACTATAAATAGATAACCATAGAAATTGCCAAAAATTTGAAGAATCTTTTCTTTTTCATTCAGGAATTGATCTCAGTTACTTTTCCTTTATTTTCTTTTTGTCATTTTCTTGGATTTTAGTTTTCTCTTCAGATGCCAGTGACATTTGACATTTGCTTGTGAATGCCAAAACATTTTTCCTTCTGATTTCTTTTTCTTCTTCATCATCATCTACGCTTAATGCCCAGAACTAGGCGTCTTCCCTGTGAAAACTGAAACCCTTCTCTGAATAACAAGTCAGACTTACCAAATAGCCACAAATCAACTCCAAAATTGAAAAGCAAGCAACATAACATAATTTCCCCATTAGTTAAAAAATCACAAAATGTATTTGTAAAACACACCTCTATGCAAATATTATTGTGGAGGCTTCTCAGGCCATCTAAATTTGCCCATATTTTACAAATTTTGAAATCAAATTTTATAAATGTATACTTTTTATAAACTGTCAGGTTTCATTTTGGCAGTATTTTTAAAAAATCACTTTGAGCCTCACATATGCAAAGTTTTACTCCTCAAATGTTATGAAATCCATTTTTTATTTAATGTCTGGCTTCATTGTGGCAATTGTTTTATTTAAAGAATATCTATTAATAACATTCTTTTTTCTAGAAATGTTTCTAAATTCTCCCTTTAAAAGAAACTGTAATAAACAAACCTAGTCAATTGCATTATTTTTATTTACCCTCCAATATTTTCATATAATTTTACATTTCTTTTTCCTCTAAAACTATTAATAATATCAAATATTAAACATAATGTATATCAGCTTAGTTCTATCTAGGGTTAAATCATACATAAAACAAAGTTATTTCTCAGTAATTTCACTTTTGAAGTATATTGTTATTGGTGATGAAAAGTCACTACTTTACAACATGGATTACAAGAACTTATAGCATGAATGAAATGATCAACTAACTGTACATATCTTTACTGTTTGTCAGTTATTTTTTTAATCACCCACCATATTCACCTAATATTTCACCAGCAGATTAATACCTATCTTTCCAGAATACTCTAACTGAAAAAAATTAACTTTCCAGGTAGACTGCAAAAATCATCAAGAGGAATTCTCTACTCATTAACAATTCTGAAACATTTAAATATAATTATATTAAAAATTTTCTTGTAATTAGAGAAAAAACTATAATTTAGTAAAATCTGTGAATCTTTCATTTCAATGAAAATCCTAAGTCAAAATCCATGTTTATCATATTTTGATCAGTGCATCTGATTTAACACAATTTTAAAATACAATATTTTTATATGGCACATAAAATTTTCAAAGATAATTATATTAATAATTTTCTAATCCTTAGAAGAAAAAGTGTAATTAAATAAATTCTGTGGATTGTGAATTTGAATGAAAATCCAGAAACTATCATTTTCAATTTCATCAATCCATTTTCTTTTCTTCTTTTTTAATCATTTCACTCAAAGCAAGACAATAAAATCACTAAGATGCAAAGGGTTATTGAGTCTGGAAAAATCTGAGAAAAAAACATTAATGAGAGAGAGGAAAATATAAGAACAGGTAATAAAAAGTCAGATGACAATTGACATTGCATTTAAAATTTTGAATGTCATCATTGACTGGAATACAAGAGGCCAGAAGAGAATTCCACAAGCAAAAACAGAAGACAAGAAACAGCCAGTATAGAACATATGGTTACATCTAACCAACTGTAAAATGATGAGACATAACTGCCAATCTAGCACTAAACTTAAATTTATAGATGAAAGCTAAGAAAGAGGAAAGCTCTTCAGAAAAATTACCCTAAACAATTTTTGAGAAACTGTAAATTAACACAGCATAAACGTTTTTGAACCTCTGTTGTCTTATGAACGCAAAAAGATTTTCCATTGTCAGACTGGGAACATGATGATTTCAGATATAATTTTACAAATATGTCAAGACCCAAATGCACGTGATCAACTGTCAGCATAGAAATAATGGTTCCTTCTAGACATTTAAAAACTGAAATGTTGAGACTTTACAACCAATCTGGTAGTATTCTTAAATTCATAAGCTCTATATACCAAAGAGGAAAGCTGATCAGAACAATTACTATGAAAATGTTGCAGGTAGTATATTGACTGACAAACAGTTAATGAATGTTGGAAGACAACAACAAAGACTTGAGTAAAAAAATATATTGCCAAGTATATTTTTGTTAAATAAAATACATTGACAAAAATAATGTTATAGTACACTAGGCAAAAAATATCTCTGCATGTTACTGTAGATGATGAGAAGAGAATTGTATTGAGAAGGGCAGTTTTGTAGAGGTTGGAAACTGTTGTCCTAAAACTCTGTGCTGAAATTGATGGCTGGCTGGAGGCCTATAGGAGAATGGTTGGCTGGTTGGAGAAGATTATTATTTCAAGGGTGATATTGCTCCTGCGACATAAATGAAAAAAGTCAACTTTCCAGGGAGACTGCAAAAAGCACCAAAAAGAATTCTTTAATTATTAAGAATTCTGACACATTTAAATATAATTATGTTAATAATTTTTTCCTAATTAAAGAAGAACAATAATTTAGCAAAATCTGTGAATCTTTCATTTCAATGAAAATTCAGAATCCATGTTTATCTTATTTTGATCAGTGCATCTGATTTAACACAATTTTAAAATATAATATATTTATATGGCACATAAAATTTTCAAAGATAATTATATACATTATTAAGGGGATTAAGAAGGCAGAAGATAACAACTGACATTGCATTTAAATATTTGAAGAACAAAGATGACTGGAAAAAAAAATGAAATAACCTACTAACTGTATATACATCTTTATCTGAAGATATATACAGTTAGTATACAGAAGAGAGTTCCACAAGCAAGAAGTGAGAGAGATGTAACTGTCATCAGAGAACTTATGGTTGCCTATAGACATTTCACCTCTGAATGCTTAAATTTATAATCTCTAGATACCAATGATGAAAGCTGATCAGAACAAGTACTATGAAAATGTTGCAGGTGGTATATTGACCCACAAACAGATATTTAATGTCGGAAGACAACAACAAAGAGTTGAGCAAAAATATATATTGCCAAGTATATTTTTGTTAAATAAAATACATTGACAAAAATAATGTTATAGTACACTAGGCAAAAAATATCCTGCATGTTCATATAGAGAATAAGACCTTTGTCCTAGGAAGGGTAGTTTATTACATATCATTGCTGCTGACGAGGATGGCTGTCTGGAGCTGGAGACCTACTGGAGAATAGTACTGTACTGTACTGATGCGGCATTCACCCTGGGCGGATTGAGCCGGCTTCTTCCTGTTATGAGAAGAAGATTCTTGGGAAAATTACAGAAGTAGGGTACCCAGGCCTACTCGGATAACGTTCTTTTACTTGCCACGGGATTCCCACAGACGCAGAGACAGGAAATCGACCAGAAGCCGCCAGTTACCGATGCAGATGCTCCTTGGATTTTCACCAGAGCCCTTGTTAGCGGCGTGTGTGTCAGACCTGTCCGCCTTTGGTGGCCCTACCAGGAACAAAGTTCTGGGAGGCATAGCTCTGACACTACCGTTTACACCCCCCCCACCAACTGTGAGGTAAGGGTTGGACTTTGGGGGCTTACAGTACCAGGTGTTCCCAAGCGGTCCCCCATCTAAGTACTGACCTGGCTCTACGATGCTTAACTTCGGTGATCGAACGAGAACCGGTGTTTCAGCGTGATTTAACCGTAAGCGGAGAATAGCAGTTTGACTGGAACAGTGTCTGATTATGGCTGGCTAGAACAGACTCTATACTTTTATCCTTAGCATTTTCTCCATAGATAGATGATTTACTCAAATTTTGAGGCTTTTTTATGTGCTAAATATGTTCTACAAAACTTGCTGGTACTAGAAGTTGAAGCTTTATCAAAATGTAGGAATGACAACAGGATACAAGAATATTTATAGAAGAGATGAAGGGAAGCTATATTATGAAATAATTGAGGAAATGACTGAAGCCAAGATGCCATGTCAGGACCAATAATATTGTGCATTCTTCTTTGTATTTTCTCAAGAATCTTTAAATAATGAAACTAAAATCTGAAATCTAATAAAAAGTAGCTGTAGATTGGTGAGTTGATTTTTTTTAAGTCAATCTTTTCTGTAGGACTTGGTATTTTCTTGTGTTGAACAAAAGAATAACTGACTCAAAGATATTGTCTATTATATTTATTCCAAATTACATTTGATTGTTTTGCTCTATATATCTGTTGTAACCTAGGGAAGGTGATGGAATAGAATAATCACATGAAGTTTGGTAATGAATGATAATACTTAGGACACGAACAACACATATAAGATTCTCCAGCAGCGTTTAGATGTAGTCAACTACTAGAAGTGAGTCAAGTGAATTCCACAATGAATCTCCAATTGCAGACCAACGCATACAGTATTCACTACTGTATTTATGGGAATGGAGGCATACCCATTATCATCTGTAGGTATGCTACAACAGTATCTTACATATTTCAATACTGATGATTTTATTTCTATTGAGACACATTGTAAACAACCAGAAAACTTAGTAAATCAATTCACAATTCTTATTTTATTTACCTACACTTCTTATGCCTAAATGTTGCTTCTTCTCAAATACAGGTATCCAGAAATAATATGTAACAAAATATATTTTGCAGCAAGTTAGATAAAACTAAATATTTGATATTTTCTTAATAAACAAAACATTTTCAATACTGTTGTCAAGGCAATCTTAATGCAAGAAGTGTAGTTTCTTATGAAATGTTTAATGAAATAAAACACAAACATCAAATTAAAATGATTCCTAAGCAGTGTATCCGCATGTGATTATTTAAATGCTTAGTCATACACTTCACACTTTATTTGCATGTGTTTTAAATTTGTATTCCATGAAAAATGTTAACCTACATCAGATGATAATGGTTTTTCTCTAGTATGTATTAGCATGTGAATTATTAAAATTCTTTTCCATGTAAGTACTGAAGTGCACAGTTGATAGCAATATGGTTTCTCCCCGGTATGGATTCCTATGTGCATTTTCAAATATGAGTTGTGAGAATATGCTGAACTACACACTTCATACAAATATGGTTTCTAACCAGTATGTATTTACATATGAGCTTTTAAATTTGTGCTCAACAAAAATGTGGAACTACATATTTCACCTGAATATGGTTTTATTCCAGTATTTGTTCACATGTATCTTCTTAGAGAAGAGTTCCATGAAAAGGCAAGTCCACACACGTCACATGAATATGGTTTCTCCCCAGTATGTATTTATATGTGTTCTTTCAAATATAACACTAGTGCTGAACCACATACTTTGCATGAATATAGTTTTACTCCTGAATTTGTTTGCATGTGTGTTTTTCATGAACAGTTTGTAGAATACATAAAACCACACACATAATTTTTTTCTGAACATGAATATATGATTTTCAAATGTGACTTTGAATTTGTACATTATATGAATATGGTTTCTCACCAGTAAAAGTTTGAAAATGAGGTTTTAAATGTGAGTGCATTTTTCATGAACAGTTTGGAATATTCAATATGTCTCTGCATATGATATTTTAAACCAGACATCCATAAAAACATACCAATTTTTTTTTTTCCCAGAACATGTTGATATAAACTGATTTTCAAATGTGACTTTATGAGTTCTGTGAATATACATATTTTGAATCACATGAATATGCTTTTTTTCATGTCTTTGCATATATGAGAGTTTGTTGAAAAGGTTGAGTTCCCATGAATATGGTTTCTCCCCAGTATGTGCTCGCAAGTGAGTTTTTAAAACTGATTTCTTTTTAAATGAAGAACCGCATACTTCACATGAAAATGGTTTCTCTCCTGTATGTATTCTCATGTGTCTTTTTAAATATGAGCTCTGAGAAAATGAAGAACCACATGATTTACAGGAATATGGCTTCTCCCCAGTATGTGTCCTCATATGAGTTTTTAAAATACCACTATGTGAAAATGCTGAACCGCACACTTCACATGTATATGGTTTCTCTCCAGTATGTGTCCGCATATGTACATTTAAAGATGATTTCATTGAAAATGCTGAACCACATTGCTCACATGAATATGGTTTCTCACCAGTATGTATTCGCATGTGCCTCTTTAAATCTGAGCTCTGTGAATGTTTTGAACCACATACTTCACATGAAAATCGTTTTTCCCCAGCATGTCTTCGCATATGAATTATTAAGTAAGAGCTCCTTGAAAAGGCAGCTCCACACATTTCACATGAATATGGTTTCTCCCCAGTATGTATTCGCATGTGTGTCTTTAAGTATGAGCTCTGGGAAAATGCTGAACCACATGATTTACAGGAATATGGCTTCTCTCCAGTATGCGTCCTCATATGAGTTTTTAAACTACAATTATGTGAAAATGCTGAACCACACACTTCACATGAATATGGTTTCTCTCCAGTATGTGTTCGCATGTGTACATTTAAAGATGATTTCATTGAAAATGCTGATCCACATCCTTTACAGGAATATGGTTTCTCACTAGTATGTATTTGCATTTGTTTTTTCAAATCTGAGATTTGCGAATCTTTTGAATCACATAATTCATCTGAATATGCTTTTTCTCCAGCATGTCTTCGCATATGAATTATTAAGTAAGAATTCCTTGAAAAGGTAGAACCACATATTTCACACGGATATGGTTTCTCCCCAGTATGTATTCGCATGTGTGTTTTTAAACATGATCTCTGGGAAAATGCGGAACCACATGATTGACAGGAATATGGTTTCTCCCCAGTATGCGTCCTCATATGAGTTTTTAAAGTACAATTATGTGAAAATGCTGAACCGCACACTTCACATGAATATGGTTTCTCTCCAGTATGTGTTCGCATATGTACATTTAAAGATGATTTCATCGAAAATGCTGAGCCACATTCTTTACATGAATATGGTTTCTCACCAGTATGTATTTGCATGTGTTTTTTCAAATCTGAGCTCTTTGAATGCTTTGAACCACATAATTTACATGAATATTGTTTTACTCTAGTATGTGTCTGCATGTGAATTTTTAAAGTAGACTTCCTTGAAAAGGCATCTCCACACATTTCACATGAATATGGTTTCTCCCCAGTATGTGTTCGCACATGTCTTTTTAAACCTGAGCTCTGTGTAAATGTTGAACCACATACTTTACATGAAAATGGTTTCTCACCTGTATGTATTCGCATGTGTGTTTTTAAAAACAAGCTCTTGGAAAATGCTGAACCACATGTTTTACATGAATATGGCTTCTCCTCAGTATGCGTCCTCATATGAGTTTTTAAATTACAATCATTTGAAAATGCAGAACTGCACACTTCACATGAATATGGTTTCTCCCTTGTATGTGTTTCTATTTCAGTTTCTAAATGTAAAGACTCTGAAAATTCTGGTCTTTCTCTCTTACATGAGTGGAAATTCTCTCCAAGGTGTGTTTCCATGTTTATCTTTCAAGAAGATTATCTTTTCACAAATATATTGGTATCTGCTAAATAAAAAAAGGTGTTTTTAGTGTCTTTTTGTAAATTTGTTTTCAGTATAGCATTTAAAGTACAAATAAATATTTTCTGTTCTTACAAATTTATACATGTTTTGATGTCAATAAATTCAAACATACCTCATTTTACATGTCTTACATAGGATGGACATGAAATCTGTAAAATAAGACAATGCAAAAAGAAATAATCGAACTTCCTTTCTCTGATTTTGCTGCATGAAAAGAAAGGATTTTTTTTCAACTTTTCATTTTGCAGGAAATGAATAGGGAATACCTTGCAGCATTTTATCTAATGCAGTTTGAGAAAAATCTTCCTGAGTCTTCAGAAAAAGAATTACCAGTGTAAACCTTTCTGGTGTTTTTACTTGTCAGCCATACTACAATACCTTTTGTATGTATTTAAAGAAATTCTCTTATTTTGACATATAAAATGTTGATTATTAAGGAGAAATGAAAATTCATGTAGGAAATCAAATGAAGATACTGATCTTAAATTTTCTTATTCTACCATCCTGATGAAAAACATTCACCAAACAAGAAAGGCTGACAAAAATAATGTCTGCACTTAATAAGCACCAAGTATATCAGTATATCAACTGAAATAAGATTTTTCAAACATGAAAATAGATTAGAGAATCAGTAAAATATAACATTTACATTTATGAAAAAGAAATGTTTCCTTTCATTAATTTCATATTGGTTAAAATAAAATGTTTTACTCAGTTATAAAGTGAAAAAATATCTAAGTCTAAAATGCATTTAAAAAACTGAAAAATCTTTCTTAAAAAGTTTAATTTTATTTTTAATTGCAAACAGATTAAATTTAATATTTCCAATAAGCAAAACACTTTGTTGTATTTCAAATGGAATTTCATTGGATTTTTCCCCTCCTTATCAGTAAAATCTATAATTTCTTCCATATTGACAAAACTGTTAACACAAAAGAAATTCAACTTTTTTAACAAGTTAGCTTCAAAGCCTTATTTCCTTTCTTCTCCCAGGATCCCAACAATATATCTTAATTAATTTTGTTACAAGAGACTTTGTTTTAACATTGTTTCATATGTTTTTTTCATATAGGTAGCTCCAAAGAAATGCAATACCTAAAGATTAAAATGAATTTTCAACAGTGAAAAGTTTTTCTTGAATCTTTAATTTTATTTTAAGCTGATAGATTAAATTTAATATTTCCAATAAGCAAAATAATTTGCTTCATTTTAAAACTTAATTTAAATTAAGTAGGTCTTTAATTTTGTTAAAATAGCTGATTAACTCCCTTTTCAGTTGCTTGTCATTGCAATGTTATTCTCTTTATTAAAAAATCTTCCAAAAATAAAATCTACTTTTCTGAAACATGAGGAATATTATCTTGTATAATAAGTATAAGTAACCTGATTTGGAACAACTATTAGTTAATTTAAGTTTAAAATATCACATAAATGCATTGTTTTAACACAACAGTAGCTGTTTATTTAAAATGTTGACAACTTGATGGCAGATTGATTGGTATCTAATGTTGTTCTATGAGTGCTTTTGCCATAAAAACAATTGAATATACTGTTTGTGTGCCTTTTATACATAATTTTTAAGTACTCAGTCATTTTTAAAATAATCTAATTACTATAATGTTTTATTGAATTTTAGATACTTTCTGGCTTTAAATTTACTATAGTTATTTGTCTTATTTTCTGATAATGTTGTATATGATTACCTTTATCTAGAAAATCAGCACATAAAAAAGTTCAAAATTCTTTTAAAAATATTGGGGTTTGGTGAGTTTGCATTTATTAGTAAATATAGTTTTCACTTAATAATATCATATAAAAGGGTAAAATTGATACAAAATTTTAAAATATTTAAAACTTAATAATTTCTATTTAAATTTTTTAAAAAATGAAACCAGAAAAATTCATCATTCATTAAAAAATTATTTTTCTTAAAGGCAATTTTGTCCTTAATATATTTTATTTATAAAAGCAATTAATATCTTTTCTAATTAAATAATTTCATAGTTTTACTTCATGTTTATTTAATGATTCAGAGCAGATTTTGGTAAATGGTGCTTCTATTTATCAAAAACAAAATGATGCTTTAAATACTCCAGAGTCCTAATACATGTACCTTCAATTTTTTTCATGGGAAAAAACAACATAACATGATGAAAAAAGGCCCCAAGCTCAATAAAACAAAGTTTTGTCATCAAAACGTTTGTTATTATTAAGAGAAAAGTATTTTTTTTTATTTTTAAAAATTGTTCAATCCTTTCTAGCATGTTGGAAATTTTGGTTCAAAATCTTGTTTTGTTTACATCAGCAGTCAACATAGTGATAAAGGTTAGTTTTTTTTTTTGGCTTTTTCTGTGAATAACACATTGATTTGAAAATTCTTGCAAAAATCAAATAATTGTAAGATTTTAATCAAACTTTCAAAAATGAATGAAATTATTTTTGAAATTTTTTTAGAAAATTTTGGTAACACTATTTTTTTATATATGTTACCACTCACTTATTTAATTTCATGAAATTCAATTTTTAGGGAGGGGATTTTTTTTATTACTTAAAACAGGACACCTTGGAGAAAGTGAATCATCAATATTTTTTGTAAAACAGTTGCCCCTTTCATTGAAAATCTGCTTTGAATTGTAATATAACAAATGCAATAAAACTATGACATTATTTAACTAGTACAGCTTTTAATTGCTTTGATAATTAAGATTTATTAAGGACAATATTGTCTTGAGAAGAAAATTGTTTTCAATGCATAATTAATTTTTACAAGAATTGTTTCCATTTTTTAAAAAATTTTAATTAAACAATTTATAATATTAAAAATCATTTAAAATTCTTCATTACTTTCAAGGGTGCAGTTTGGTGAAATTGTTAATTAAAAAGTAAATTTACGAATCAAAAATTGAAAATCTCATAACAGTTGTTTGAGTCAATATATTTTTAAAAATGTTAAAAATTAATTTTTAGTGTATAATCATTCCCAATTTCTATCTACAGGAAGCTACACTTGACATAATCCTTAAAAAGTTCATGTGATTTAAGTGTCATCTGACACACTGCAATTTTTCACTTTTTTATTCACTTCTGTTTCATCATTAACATCTTTGCATAACATCCCTTCAAAATTTTTAAGTAAGTTTTAATTTTTTTAAATTACTATTTCACTAAATATTTTTATTTTATGTATTTTTTTTTCTTAGTTTGGGTTATACTTCAATTAAGTAATTTTTTGTTTAAGTTAGTAAGTTATTAAATAAGAACCTAGAAATGAAACCTAGATTCTACTAAAAAATAATTTTCAGTTTTTTAAATTAAATCTTTCCTTTTCAATTTTTATTTGAAGTTCATATTTTAATACATTATGCCACTCACATTTGAAATTAGTTTTCTCATTTTAATTAATTGTGAATAGTTTTCCCTGAAAACAATACAAAAACTGGTGTTGAAAACTTTTACTTTTCAGCACCAATTTCTTGTATTGTAGAAAATTAAAAATTAAAAATGTATGCTTCATGTGACAAAACTGACTGTATGTTAATTATTTAAAAATTTGTTAAATGTTTTAAAAATTTTTAGTAATTAGTTAGTATTAAGATTGCAGCATATTTTAATTATTATAAAAATTTTTACAAATCAATGTACTTTTCTTGTTTAATTTTAATTTTTTAACATTTAGATGGTGATAGCAGAAGAAATATTAAAACATTACCACTGCATAAAGTTAAATCATGGAGAGCAAATTCTGTGTGGTCATATTTTGGAAAAAATTCTCAACAAATATAGATCACTAGCAGCATGGCCCAGCGTTGCCCGTGCTTGATTCAAAAATCATTTACTTCAAAGAGATTTCAATTTGAAGTAAATGAAGGTCTTATTTGATGGCACAATTTAGTTATATTATGATGTAAATATGTTACTTACACAGTGCAGTAGTTTTAATAGTGTGATTTTTAACAAACAATGCAAATTTAAAGCATTTTTTTGTCTTATAATTTGTGCCCAGCAGTATTATGGTGTTATATACATGTTTATCTATTTTTTGTTTTTATTAATTACTAGCAGCATGGCCCGGCGTTGCCTGTGCTTGATTCAAAAATTGTACGACTCATACAGCAATCACTATCACTTGACTTAGAATATTTTTGCCCTTCCTTGCCCTTTGCTGTGCAGATGTTGCTACATGCCTTACTTCTTGCCTATCTCACACTGCGAATTTTTTTAAGCTCTATACTAAACATTAAATCTGTTACAAAAAAAGAACTAAACAAAATGAACACAAAACGATCAGCTTTAAAAAAGGACCCATAACTGGAAAAACCAAATGAAAAAAGAATGTTAACAACAAATACTTTTTCAAACCCAACCCAGTTCTGCGAAATCAGAATCAACGTTGAGTTTAAGCAAGCGAATGAGCCAATTGGAGTAAAGTGCCATACAGATTTAAATTTTTCCCACTTGTGACAAATGCAGCTATCGATTTTTTTGCATGCTAGCATGCTAGTTAACATTCATGTCAGTCAGCTGTTGGCTCTCATGCTGGCCAATAGAATCTTCCTGCCTATTTGTGGCAGCCAGCTATAGGCTCTCACTCTGGCCAGTAGAAAATGGCCGCAAACTACATGAAAACTGCCATAGAAGCATGAAAAAAATTGATTATTTCCACTATCAATGGGGGTTAGGAAATGTAAAGTCAGTCTTGGCTTTCCTGTTAATTGGAGCATGTGCATGTAAATTTTGGTGCAAATCCGTCGAAAATTGCGGCCGTGCATTCATTACACACACACACATCCTGCCTTTTATAGATAGAGATTTTCAAAGATAGCAGAATGGGCTACTCAGTAGAATACCAAAAATGGTTTCCCAGCTATTACAATAAATTCAGTCAAGAAACTTTCTGTATTTTTCAAAAAAAGAAATAAACAAAGAAATTTCCCTGAATTTGAAAAGAAATGGAAAATGGCAGTCCATTCTATTACTAAATCTGCTACTGCCACATCTTCCATTGCCTCTTTGACTGCCACCCCAATTGCAATTATAACCCTGTCTTCTGCAACTACAAGTGCTTCAAGTGCAAACCTTTCTGTTGAGACCCTGTCTCTTGCAGCTGCAACCTGTCTAATGCAGCTGCAAACACAACTCTGTCTGATGCAATGGCATCCCTGTCTTGCGAAACTTCTAATGTGTCTTGTAAAACTTCTAACCAGTGTCCATATGCCATTCCTTTATCCAAATATAATAAAATTATAAACCTTAGAAATTTATTAACACAGAAAAACAAAAAAATGTTATCAATGGGCAAAAAAATAAAAGAACTACAAAAAAAGAAAAAATTTCCAATCCTTTCATTAGTAAGAAACCCCATTATGACTGTCTTTTAAATAAAGTTCCTGCTTCTTGTGTTTCTGAACTGTTAAAATCTGATTCTAAAACATTGTCCATAGAACACTGCACTTTCAGAGAAAGTTCCACAACAGTTTATAGAATAGTGGGGGAGCTTCCTTTCAGATTTTAAGATGTTCAGTGCTGCGCAAAGTGCAGAAAACTGCACTTTAGTTTTCAGCTCTATGACACAAGATGGCAACCACATGAACTATGTGGTATTGACATCATCATCCTATTTTGTGTCACTGGAATGTCTTCCTGGAGGGACTGCAATGGACTACAAGTGGCATATTTGTGACTGCATCAACAACTTAGCTAAAGAAGGCTCACTGTCTACTAGCATATGTTGATGCCAGTTTAAAACTCATACTTTTGAAAATTGAATGCTGCTTGACAAACCAGGCTTCCGGTAACCATTCAACGGTTTCATTATTGGAAAAGGAGTAGAAGGTTAAACTTGTTGAAATTTTCATCCATTAGAAACAGTTGCAACAAAGACAAGGAAGGTCCTGAGTGATTGCGAGGGAACTACACATGTGAGTGACTAGCATGGCAAATTCTCGTAGCTTTGAATTCCTTTAGATACAGTGATAAATTAGGCCTTATTTTGAAATTGAGGACCTTTATTGAACAAGGTTATTCCATAGTCCAGTATCACTAGATTCCAAAGGAATTGGTTGCATGTAATTTTTCATCTAGGTGCAACTTACTTTCCCATTTTCGAACAATGCAAACAATTTGTCTTGGGACTTTCCTCAACAAATAAGACCATTACAACACTTCAGTAGATAATTACAGAAGAAGCGGCTATTGTCGAGATGCAAGTGCTGGAAATGATAGGGAAAATGTAATCAGGGCCTTGGATGAGTACCTTCTATACCAGTGTAAATACCCAGAGAGAACCCATTGACACTATAAACATCATCAAGGAGGTCATTGACAATCTGAGGTACTCACCCAGAACCCTATGTCTATTTTCGACCCCACAAAGGATTTCTTTAGAAATACATTACCAAAGAAAGTGATAGCATCCCTACTGGTTGCCCCATCAAATAAACTCTTATTTCGCCAAATGATAACTGCCTTCTTTACATTATTTGGACTATTGTCCTCATCTTTGTCGCCATATTTATTACAACGTTTCGGACGTTGTACACTCCGGCCTTCTTCAGGTGGTTGGAATGTCGAACTGAACCCTTTATTTAACTTACTGGGGTAGACTGTTCTACTTCCACGTGCCATGTTTAATGGATGTCAGTTATCAGTTATCTCCTTTTAATTTCCTTCTGAAAGTTTTCCACTGTCTTAACCGGGCATTGAACTCACACTCTTTGGGTCCTGTCACTCGATCTAACTAACGTCTTTATCCACTATGCCATGTGTCCTTGAGGCAGTGGAGAACTTTCAGAGGGAAATTAACAGGAGATAACTGATAACTGACATCCATCAAACATGGCACATGGAACTAGAACAGTCTACCCAAGTGAGCGAAATAAAGTGTTCAGTTTGACATTCCAACCACCTGAAGAAGGCCGAAGCGTACAACGTCTGAAACGTAATAAATATGGCGACAAAGATGAGGACAATAGTCCGAATAAGGTAAATAATGTACATAATATCTCATCTCAGAAATATAGAGAGATACTGATAACTGCCTGTTTGAAAGGGACTGTGGAAGTTTTAAACAGGCAGTATGCAAAATCATTCAGTACAGTAGAGGCTTCTTCCAAGACAATGTTAACATTGGTGAGGCAGCATAACATGCTAGCTCAAGGCATCATCGGTGAATTTTGTGAAAGACAGAAGCTTGTCTCTAACACTTATGTATCAAGCATAAGTGATGTTGTGAACTCTTCCACAACAAGCTAGTTAACCCCTGCTAGGAAATGCACTATTCCTGTTATAATTTTCACCATCACCATCTTACAAAATATATAACAAGCATCCATTGGTCAATCACCTTCAATCTAGCTTGCTGATTGGTCAGTTCCGACCAATCAAACCACCTGCACGTAACAAATCTGTTTTACCACATTTTCCATCTGAGCCAGTCACGTGATTCACAATGATATATAAACAGAACACGTGTAAACTCTCTCAAGTTTTCTTTTCATTCATCTCTCTCTCTCTCTCTCGCATCTCATTCATTGCTACCAAGATGTAATCTTCAAGAACTCCCATCTTAACTAATGCAGTCAGACGTTAAAGACCATTACCAACATTCACGCAAGTACAAACTCTGAAATCTCTTCTGAACATTTACCAACTTGTACAATACACAATTCCAAACATGCTAAAGAAACTTTATTCTTCTAAACTACAGTTTAATAATTACTTCTTCTTTATGAGCTTAGGTACAAATATTACCTAATCTAAGAGACACAACTCTGTCTAACTTTTCAGTTCACATGCATGTATATCAAATACTTAATAATTTCAATTGTTATGTTTTGAAACAAGATGTTTATGAATCTTTATTCTCATTCTTGTATTAATTGTTGTGGATGGAAGATTATTGAACACACACAATTTTAAACCTTCTGATAATTCAAAACTTCTATTCCTCTCCAACACACATCACACACATCCGCATCAAGGCCAAGCGGAATCAAGTTAGGAAATTCATCAATGATCTGGATACTGAGCAGTTCCAGGAACATCTACAGTTGACACTGATGTATGACAGACAGAGGACTGGGATGAAGAAGATGCAGCAACAAGAAGTCAAAGAAGAAATTGGTAGAAGGATCAAGGTTAAGGATGTCCAACAGCTAAAAGGGAGAAGAGCCTTGTTCCAGAATCTAAAATGGACAAAAAAAATCTGTCAGTTACTTCTTTGGCTCTTGGGTATCCCAAGTATGCACAAGTCCTGCATGAAATACGCACTGGACATACAATCAGACATTTGGACTATTGATGGTGTCAACTGTGAATGCATCGGCTGCATCATTAGTTTTGCTAATCCATTTTATACAATTTCATATCTCAATGATGCAGCTGACTACTATCAAGTGACCAAATACAAAGTTGGCGCTGACCTGTTATGCAGGACTTGGATTTCACAAATCAGCCCAGCAATGTTGAGGAATGAAGAGGCAATGGAAGATAAAAACGGCCCTTTTTACGGCCACAAAATATTTCTGAAAGTCTTTTCACCATTACACATAGCAGCAATGTTTTAAAAATATTGTTTAGAGTGTGGAATCTCCCACAACACAACCAGCCTTACCTCTTTGTAGGAAATGCACTCTTCCTATCTTGTAAGCCAAATTCTACTATTAGACAATATAACAAGTATTCATTGGTCAATCACCTCCAATCTGGCTTGCTGATTGGTCAGTTTCGACCAATCAAACCACCTGCACGCGACCAATCTGTTTTCCCGCTCTTATGCTGGGAGCCACTCAGTGATTATATAAACCGAAAACATGTGAACCTTTTCGAGTAGCAATTACCAAATTTCAAGATGTAACCTTCACCGACTCCCATCTTAGTCATTGCTGACCAGACGTTAAAGACAATTACCAACTTTAGAAAGTCAGCAACAGTACCACAGAGAATTGCTAACTTACTCCACGACATTCAAAACCAGACCTTGTCACAAAAGAAATACCTCAATGCTGACTCGCTAACATTTCAACTCTACCAATTCTGTGGACATTATTTCTTAGATATTGCTTACCTAAAGTAAATTACATTTACTATTTATTAAGTAAAAATCTACATGTGAACGACCTTAAAAATATTACAGTGAAAGGTAAATTACTTCTTAAGAACTTTCTGAACTCTTGCCAACATAACACATACCTATATTCTATTTGTACATCATTTTGAATTGTATGTAAATGTTTTATCCGTTTCTATGTTTTGTCGTAATCTGGTACAAACATTCCAAGTTAAAGGGACACGACTCTGTCTTACCTTTTCAGTTCACATTAATGTAATCAACATTAATAAATTTATTGTTACGTTATAAAACAATTAAGTTGAATTTTGTATTTTATTTTGATGTTAGTGGAAATAGTTAATTGAAACGCAACCTATTCTCAACAAATATTGCCACACAATTAACACGTTCCCTACAAGAGTATTGGGTTAACTGTAAAATAATAAAAGTTTAAACAATTATGTAATTAATAATAAAATTTAAAGTACTAAAAATTTATTAATAAAATGATCATCATGATAAAAATTATTAATAAATAAAACACTATAACGTTTCATAAATTATTGATTTTTATTTCTATCATGGTATTTTGTGTCAGTTATTAAATTTTAAAATTAATCTAAGAAAATTTTATATTATTAAATTTTATTATTTTTTCGTAAAGCAGCTTAGTACCTCCACTGAACTTTCGATACCTAAGGTTTAAAATTATTTTTTTAAAAATGAAAGGGCATTCTTGAAGATTTCATTTTAGCTTTAATTGAAAGCTAAATGATTAAATTTACTATTTCCATTAAGTAAAATATTCTAGTGTATTTTAAATAAAAATTATATAGATCGGAATCTCAACTTTTTGGTCGATTTAAGAAAATTTTCTTAAAAGCGGCCATTTTCTTAATTTTAATAAATTTGTAAACAAAACGAAATTATCGATTTTAAAAATCTTCCAAAAATAAAATATTTGACACCTTATTTGAGTAAAATTAGCAAATTTAAAGTTAAATTAATCTGATTTGAAACAAATATTACTTACTTATAGCATAAAAATGTAGTACAAGCATTTCTTAACAACGGGTCCTCACGTCTTTATTTATCGATGACGTCAATAATGTCAATTATTGACGTCATCGATAAGTTACGAAATACTGACAGCTCGTATGGATGATCAGAATTGACATAAATTTACGAAATCTAAGTGAACGCATTTTTTTTTTTAATTTTTAACTACGTAGTAATTTTTATAAATTAACATATTTTCGGCAATTACCTAATATTTTATTGACTTTCTTTAAGTAACGTTTAATTAGTTCAAATATAATGATTGAGAATTATTATATAATTCCTTAAAATTTCATAAAATTAACTAAGGCAAAAATTTCATAGAATTAACTTTTACAAAAAATAAAATGTTTAGTTCTAAATTACTGCAAACATACAACATTCAATAACATAAACTAAACAATACTCAAGGCACGTGTTGAGCAGTAAAAAGGTCTTAACGACCTTTTTACTGCTCTTAACTGATCTTACTCGTCTAAATTACTGCGCAATTAAGTTGTGCCAGAAAGCAACAAGTTTTTTTTTCAACTGTTGTTTTTTTTATAGTAAAGCTTTCTTTTTAAATTAATAATCAGTGCACGAACTTTGTAAAGAGCATAATTATTTACAAAAACAAAATAAAATTAAAAAATGCTAGAAACAAAATAATAATTAATGCGCAAACTTTACTCATTAATTATTACTTCCTTTCTAACATTTTTTTTATTTTGTAATTTTATTTTGTAAATATCCATGCTTTTTACAAAGTTTGCTAATTGATTATTATTTGTTTTATTTTTACTTTAAAATAAAAGGTTTATAATAGTTTGTTGGGACTTTTGGGTCATTTGATTTATCAGAAGGATTTTTGTTATTATCGGTTGCGTGTCTAACCGTGTCCCAAACAAATATACAAACAAGCGTGAGATTTCAAACAAGGAAAAAACGAGACATATATAGATCAAAACAATAAAGCATTTATATACACTTAAACATTTACAAACTGGAACAATATGTATTAATGCGTGCGTAAATTGTATGTGTTGCTGGAATGTTTGATGTCTCTGTGTCGTTATGTTTTGCTATTTTCTTGTTTGTATCAAATATTGAGTAATAAGATTTAAGAGTTTTTTTTGCAAAAGTTTGTCAAGTAGTCTACCTTTGAACGTGTTTGTGTTTGTATCGTATTTTTATTTTTTGTAATGATTATAAATCAATATGTATAAGAAATTTAGTGGAAAGTTTCGAGAGTCGTTCGTTGAATGTTCAAAGTGAGTCAGTGAGTGTTCTTTGAAAAGCGCGGCAAGATTGTTTTTCCAAACGTCGTGAGTATTTAGGCAATTGCTCGGTGAATTTGCTAGACTGACTGAATGGGGCTGGTAATTTTCTTTATCGTCTGGTCAGCGATGACTAAGACGGAGTCGGTGAAAATGTTACATCTTGAAGGTTGGTAATTACAGCTACTCTGCTGCTCCGCTTCCACTGAAAGGGGCTGTCTGCCTTTTCTTTATATAACACTTGGGTTTTCAAAAGTGGCTCAAGTCGTTTTGGCGCAATTCCCGTTTCAGAAAACGATCGACCAATGGAATTGCTTGGTTCGATTCTTGCCATTTCCATTGGTTGAGGTTTTTCTGTACGTAGGCGTACGATGTGGACTGTGCCTTTTTAAGGTTAGAGAAGGTTAGAATACTAGAAGAGTCCACAAGTTCTCATTGCTTTTCTACACAGAAAAAGGGGTTTACTATAAAAAAAAAAAAAAGAACGAAAAAAGCATGTGTTATTATTTGTAACGAGGTCGGATGTGGCGGTAATTAAAGTAATTACCCCCGTTGTTATGTATTTGGTATTTACTCATTACCCCACGAGAATGAGATGTGACACAAGGTCGGATTAATGTGGGGTAGGTCGGATTAAAATTAAATGTATTTGTAATGTAGGAAGAATCCATTTCTCTTTTTTTTTAAATTGAAAATGAAATGAATAAAAACATACAACAATAACATAAACAATAAATACTCAAGGCACGTGTTGACATTAGTAACAAGAATTTGTATTTTTCTTTTTTGTGATGTGAATTACAGATATTGGTATGGTGTGAGCTAAAAATGTTATCAGTGTTACTGTCTCTTTGTTTCTTAGTGAGGATATTTTTTGAGATTGTCAATTTTTGGTTTTCACAGAGGGATGAGGATACGTGTGTGTTGAGCATTTTACTACAGCTACTGCCACAGTTTCTGGTGGAAGGGTCCTTTTTATAATCACAGACTTTTAAATTTTAGAATGTTGAAATATCCGGATTTTCTATCATCACTGATGGCAAGATTATTTTAGGAGCTGAAATTTTTTATCTTTATTTAAGGGATAATGAAATATGTGTATTTTCTATCATAACTGATGGCAAGGTTATTTTTAGAAAAAATTCTGGATCATAACATATTTATTGAGCAGCTTTTCAATTGTGCAACTGTTGTTCAATTCATTGGGCAGCATCATGTGCTCAGACTTGAATTGACTGGTTGCAAACTGCTTTTTAGACTGTTGTCCAGACAATATGTGGTCTGTTTTTATATCTTACTGGATGTCTAGGCTAGAAAATCATGTGCATGGACATGTGGCCAGTGGAAGTGTCTCATGCTCCCAAACACCTCCTACTCTGCATCATCTCAATTTTCATATGGCTGTATTCATATAAAATACAAGTGTAATTTAACCTAATTATATACAATAATGGATCATGTGCAATATCGGTGAACAATTTAACTGGAAAAAATGAAAATAAATACAATGTATTAAAATACAAATTAGAGGCATGTCATAATAGATTATTCCATTTTAAATGAATCAACAATGTTTTGTTGCAATATTTAATATCAAGTTCAGATTTTTTTGTTAAAATGTGTAAATATTAATTTTAACACATTCAACACTATGGACAAAAAAAAAATGACTTTTTTATTATGTTTTTTCAAAGCTTTTTCTTGTATCCTGTCAGTACTCCCACATTTTTTAAAAGATGGCTGGAAGAAAAAGCTTAAACAGCATTGTTATAAGACTGATTCAGGAAATAAAAGCAACAAAAAAAAAAAAACAGGTATTCCGCAACCAAGCTGGGGGGCCACTTATCTCTCGGTTGCATCTGTGTCTTTAGGCAGAGTGCAACATGTTTGTAGCTCTATCTGCAAAGAGAGATGCAGCAGATAAAAATAAAACTTTAACGTGCCCTGCAATTGTGAACAGCTGTCTGGGCCTGCAGCTTTCAGTATACTAGAGACAGGGATTGGTGGTTGCCACCAATGTGAGTACAATCATCGGTTGTGGGAGCTTGGGTAATTTTTGCATTTGGCCTGAGTGTATGTGCTCAGACTCACCATGTTAAGATTGACCTTGTGTCGCATCCTGTCTCAGTGGGGAGGCACGGATAAATACCCTGCTGTTCTGCACAAGATGGCAAGGATCAAAGTGTTGTATCTGTGCCAGTAGCAAACAGCCAGCCCACAGTTCCTGCCCTCGGCAGCAGTTCCAGTTAGCCAAACATCATCACTTCCAGATTGTTATTGGCCACTGCTCTAGCCATCTCCAGCTGGCATCAGGCTACAGCTAGTTTCTACAGGTTTCCTGCTCCAGCCAGCAGCAAGAGTTTGCAATAAACTTGTCTTCAGCAACCACAAAACTCTCCTTTGCAGGACTAGGTACTCCAGTGACCACAAGACTGTCCTTCTCAGAACAACACTATTCTCATCCTCTACATAAATTTGCAGATATATATTTTTGCCTAATGCACTGTAACATTATTTTTGTTTATGTATTTTCTTTATACAAATATAAACTTTGCAATGTCTTTTTTTTTACTCAAGTCTTTGTTTTGTTGTCATCTGTCATTCAATATCTGTTTGCGAGCAAATATACTGCTATACATTAGCATAAAAAAATTGATGCATTTGAACAAAAATAGATTCCATAATGAAGTCAAAATACACAAAATGTTCGCCCTTTTTCAGTTGTGCTTAGTTTCTGACCCACACCAAAAAACAAGACTCTTACACTGGTATAAAATTTGAAAGAAATTTACATTTATTAAATGCCATGAAAAATCAATAATGCAAAATTTACAAAATGAGCACTATACAAAATTCCACAAACTATAAATATGTGACACTATTTGTTACTGGTAAACAATAAACAAGGGTTAATGAATAGCCCGAATGATATACCAATAAAACTCCATAGGATAGATGGAAGATTTTGATTCTCAGAAGGACCATGAATCAGATGGATGGCAGAAAATTTGTTCCAGCCACCAGACATGTGCCAAATCAGAAAAACAAGCTTTACCATTTCAACAAAAGTATCACATCCGAATTAGAAGCAGGTTGGGCTGATAATTGTTTGCATACAAACTCTTGATCTAAGAATTAACCAATTATTGTACAAAAGACTGATATAAATAATAGTATATATTTTTTTTAAATTTGAGTGTTATTTTCCTTCTTTGCATCTTCACCTTACCTGGACCAGCCAAATATGCGGATACCAGCAATGATTTGATCTCAACTGCCTTATGATTAATGCAAATCACAATGTGGGATAACATCAGACCTATATTGAAGTGATCACCCCTATCAATGAGCCACAGGTGTTGAAAGTCTTGGACAACCAGGGAGGGTGCAGGGCAACAATTGGTGCTGTTGACCATTAGATTGACCCCAGGTTGACGATGAGTATGCTGCCCTACATTGGCATAAACAAAACAAAGTGATGCAATTGTTCAAATGTAGGCACCATAATCAAGTCAAATACACAACAATTTTCCCCTTTTTTTCAGTTGTGCTTAGTTTCTGACCCACACCAAAAAACATAAGACTCTTATTTTGGTATAAAATTTGAAAAAAATTTACATTTATTAAATGCCATGAAAAAATAATAATACCACATAATGCAAAATTTACAAAGTAAACATTGTACAAACTTTCACAAACTATAAATAGATAACCACAGAAATTGCTAAAAATTTGAAGAATCTTTTCTTTTTCATTCAGGAATTGATCTCAGTTACTTACTTTTCCTTTATTTTCTTTTTGTCATTTTCTTGGATTTTAGTTTTCTCTTCATAAATATCTTTAAAAATTTGAAGAATCTTTTCTTTTTCATTCAGGAATTGATCTAAGTTACTTACTTTTCCTTTATTTTCTTTTTGTCATTTTCTTGGATTTTAGTTTTCTCTTCATAAATATCTTTAAAAATTTGAAGAATCTTTTCTTTTTCATTCAGGAATTGATCTCAGTTACTTACTTTTCCTTTATTTTCTTTTTGTCATTTTCTTGGATTTTAGTTTTCTCTTCATAAATATCTTTAAAAATTTGAAGAATCTTTTCTTTTTCATTCAGGAATTGATCTCAGTTACTTACTTTTCCTTTTTTTTTTCTTTTTGTCATTTTCTTGGATTTTAGTTTTCTCTTCATAAATATCTTTAAAAATTTGAAGAATCTTTTCTTTTTCATTCAGGAATTGATCTCAGTTACTTACTTTTCCTTTATTTTCTTTTTGTCATTGTTCATTTGTTGTTCAAATCCCAGAAACAGTTGACATCTTGCTTTCTTTTACATCATCATCTAAGATTAGTGGCCAGAAGTAGCCATCTTCCCTGCAAAAACTGAAACACTTCTCTGTATGATAAGTCAAACTTCTCAAATAGTCACAAATCAACTCCAAAATTGAAAAGCAATCAGCATAACTTACTTGCCGATTAGTTAAAAAATAACACATACTATCTGTAAAAACACCTATGCAAACTTTATTGTGGAGGCTTCACAGCCCATCAAAATTCAGGCACATTTTTTACAAATTTTGAAGATCAAATTTTATACATGTATATTTTTTTTACAACATCAATTTGAGCCTTACTGATTCAATGATTTGCACAGAAAATGTTATGTAAGCCATTTTTTCTTTACTCCCTGACTTCATTTTGGCAGTTGTTTTATTTAAAGAATATCTTTTAGTAACATTCCTCTTTTTATAAATATTATTAAATTCTCCCTCAAAAGAAACTGTAATAAACATACCTAAATTCAATTGCATTATTTTTTATTTACCATTCAATATTTTTATATAATTTTACATTTCTTTTTCCTCTAAAAATATTAATATCAAATATTAAACCTAATGTGTATCAGCTTAGGTCTGACTGGGGTTAAATTAAGCATAAAACAAATAAAGTTGCTGGTCAATATTTCCTTGTGATATATTATTTAAAATGAAATAAAATATTTCACTTTGAAATATAGTGTTATTGGTGATGAAAAGTCACTACTTTATAACATGGATTCCAAGACCTTATAGCATGAATGAAATGATCAACTCTATATATCTTTATCTGAAGCATGTGTTTGTCAGTTATTTTTTTAATCATCCACCATATCCACCTAATATTTCACCAGCAAATTACTGGTAATACCTATTTCCCAGAATTCTCTAACTGAAAAAAACTTAACATTCCAGGTAGACTGTAAAAATCACCAAGAGGAATTCTTTAATGATTAACAATTCTGAAACATTTAAATGTAATTATATTAAAAATTTTCTTATAATTAGAAAAAAAACTATAATTTAGTAAAATCTGTGAATCTTTCATTTCAATGAAAATTCAGAATCCATGTCTATCTTATTTTGATCAATGCATCTGGTTTAACACAATTTTAAAATACAATATTTTTATATGGCACATAAAATTTTCAAAGATAATTACATTAATAATTTTCTAATCCTTAGAAGAAAAAGTGTAATTAAATAAATTCTATGGATTGTGAATTTCAATGAAAATCCAGAATCTATCCTTTTCAATCTCATCAATCCATTTTCTTTTATTTTTAATCATTTCATCTGAAGCAAGACAATAAACCACTTAGATACAAAGGGTTACTTAGTCTGGAAAAATCTGAGAACAAAAAAACATTAAGGAGAAAGAGGACAATATAAGAACAGGTAATAAAAAGACATGACAATTGACATTGCATTTAAAATTTTGAATGTCAACATTGACTTGAATACAAGAGACCAGAAGAGAATTCCACAAGCAAAAAGTGTAAGTCAAGAAATAGTCAGCATAGAACATATGGTTACATATAACCAACTGTAAAATGATGAGACCTAGCTGCCAATTTAGCACTGTGCTTATATTCATAGACAAAAACTACCAAAGAGGAAAGCTCATCAGAAAAATTATCCTAGACAATTTTTGAGAAACTATAATTTTACACAGCATAAACATTTTAGAATATGAAAATTGACCCTCTGTTGTTTTATAAACACAATAAAATTTTCCACTGAAAGACTGGGAACATGATAATTTCAGATATAACTTTACAAATTTGAAATATATCAAGACCATATCATATCCCAAATGCACATCATCAAATTTTAAGTAATCGTTTTCTGACATGCATTTTCTGACTTAAATCTATGAAAAAAAAGGTCTCAAAATTACATGAATTTATTTTTCTCACTCCAAGCAGGGCAATAAAGTTAATCAGATGCAAGTATTTACAAAGTGTGAGAAAATATGTGAAAAAGTAAACATTATTAATGTGACAGAACAATAAAGACAGGAATTAAGAAGGCAGAAGATAACAACTGATATTGCATTTATATGTTTGAGGAACAAAGTTGACTGGAAATCAAGGACCAATAATACTGCATGTTCTTTTTTGTGTTTTCTCAAGAACCTCTAAAGTATGAAACTAAAATAAGAAAACTACTAAAAAGCAAATCATTTCTGTAGGACTTGGCATTTTCTTGTGTTGAACAAAACAATGACTGACTTAAAGATATCGTCTATCATAAGTTTTCCATATTCATAAGCTCTCCATAACAGAGGAAAGGTGAGTAGAGCAAATACTATGAAAATGTTGTAGGCAGTATATTGGCCGACAAACAGATATTTAATGTCAGAAGACAAAAACAAAGAGTTGAGCAAAAATATATATTGCCAAGTATATTTTTGTTAAATAAAATACATTGACAAAAATAATGTTATAGTACACTAGGCAAAAAACATCTCTGCATGTTCATATAGAGGGTAATAAGACCTTTGTTCTGCGAGAGACAGTTCTGTAGCCATTGAGAATTTTTGTCCTAGGAAGGGCAGTTTATTACATATCATTGCTGCTGATGAGGATGGCTGACAGGAGCTGGAGACCTGCTGGAGAATTGCAATTTGTTTGGAAGAATGCCTCATTATGGCTGACTAGAACAGACTCTACACTTTTATCCTCAGCATTATCTCCATGGATAAATGATTTACTCAAATTTTGAGGCTTTTTTTGTGCTTTTTTGTAAGTACTTTGGTATAAAATTTGAAAGAAATTTTCATTTATTGAATGCCATGAAAAATAATAACAACACAGAATGCAAAAATTTACAAAGCAAACATCATACAAACTTTCACAAACTATAAATAGATAACCACAGAACTTGCTAAAAATTTGAAGAATCTTTTCCTTTTCTTTCAGGAATTTTTCTTGATTTCAGTTACTTCTTTTTCCTTTATTTTCTCCTAGAATTATTTTTTTGCCTAATGCACTAACATTATTTTTGTTTATGTATTTTCTTTAACAAATGTAAACTTGACAATATATTTTTTTTTACTCAAGTCTTCATTTTCTTCTTGTCATCTGTCATTTAATATCTGTTTGCAGACCAATATACAACCCCAACATTAGCATAATTAAAAGAAATTGATGCATTTGTACAAAAAGAACACCATAATGATGTCAAATTTCACAAAAATTTCAAAAGCAAATGTTGACAAGATAGAAAGGGTCACAAAGGAGCCCCTAATCAGGTTTCTGAATATAGATGATGGAGTTTGGGTAGTGGCCTCACAGGAACTAATTGATCTATCCAGGGTATTTGGGGGAGAATCTACTAGGACACTAAGAGTGAAACTGCCATTGTCCTTAATAAAACTACACCTGGGCATTTGTAATGAACTGGTCAGCAGTGATAGATACTTTGGTGGTCATTGCTGCAATAGCAGCAGCAATATGGAAATTAAAAAAATAGAGGAAGAAATCAATTAATGATGTTTTGGTGAGCATGCAAAAAATTATTATAGTTGTCTGGCGGTTGGGATTTAATTGTCACTGGTATCCCCGTAACTGGTCCAGGTAGGGTTTAACATTTGACACTTTAAAGTTTGTCTGGAACAGTGTCTGATTATGGCTGGCTAGAACAGACTCTATACTTTTATCCTCAGCATTTTCTCCATAGATAGATGATTTACTCAAATTTTGAGGCTTTTTTATGTGCTAAATAGGTTTTACAACAGTTGCTGATCCTGGAAAGTGAAGTTTCTTCTTCCGGATATTTTTTCAAAATGTAGGAATGCTGACAGGATAAAACAAGGATATTTACAGACACAGGGAAGCAACATTAAGTAAGTAAGTAAGGAAGTGACTGAAGCCTAGATGCCATGTCAGGACCAATAATACCACACATTCTTCTTCATATTTTCTCAAGAATCTCTAAATAATGAAACTAAAATAAGAAACATAATAAAAAGTAGCTGTAGATTGATAAGTTGATTCTTTTTAAGTCAATCTTTTCGATAGGACTTGGTATTTTCTTGTGTTGAACAAAAGAATGACTGACTCAAAGATATTGTCTATCATGTTTATTCCAAATTACATTTGATTGTTTTGCTCTATATATCTTTTATTTTTTCTATTGAGATACAATAAAAACAATCAGAAAAATTAGTAAATCAATTCACAATTCTTATTTTTTTACCTACACTTCTCATGCCTAAACCTCGCATCTCCTCAATTACAGGTATTCACAAAAAATATGTAACAAAATAATATATGATGCAAAAAGTTAGACAAGAACAAAAGATTTGATATTTTATTGTTGAAACAAAACATTTGCAATATTGTTGTCAAGGCAGTCTTAAAGCAAGGACTCAAGTTTATTATGAAATGTTTAATGAAATAAAACATGAACATGAAATTAAAATGATTCTTAAGCAGTGAATCCACATGTGATTTTTTAAAAGTGTAATTTCCACGCAAATGCTTACTCTAACAATTCAAATGTTTGCATGCTTTTTAAATTTGCATTCCATGAAAAATGTTACATCAGATGAGCATGGTTTTTCTCTAGTATGTTAGGATGTGAATTATTAAACCTCTTTTCCATATAAGTGTTAAATTGCACAGATAAATATGGTTTCTCCCCAGTATGTGCATTTTCAAGCGTGAGTTGAGAGAATATTCTGAACTGCACACATCACATGAATCTGGTTATTCACCAGTACGTATTTGCATATGAGTTTTTAAGTTTGAGCTCAGTTAAATGTGGAACTATATATTTCACATGAATATGGTTTTATTTCAGTATGTGTTTGCATGTGTCTTCGTGAAAAGAGTTCCACAAAAGGCACGTTCATACACTTCACATGAATATGGTTTCTCCGCAGTATGTATTCACGTATGCAGTTAAACATGAAAATGATGATCCACATTGTTGACATGAATGTGGTTTCTTCCCAGTTTTCTTTGTTTTCTGTGCATATACTAAACCACACACTTCACATCAATATGGTTTGTCCCAAGTATATGTGGACATATGACTTTTAAAATGTGACTTTAGTGAATATGCTGAACCACATACTTCATATGAATATGATTTCTCCCCTGTATGTTTGCATGTGCCTCTTCAAAACTGAGTTTTTTCAATATGCTGATCAACAAAACTTCACATGAATATTGTTTCTGACAAGTATGAGTTCACATATGAAGTTTTAAGTGTGAGCTCACTGAAAATGTTGAATTATATATCTGACAGGAATATGGCCTTATCACAGTATGTCTCAGCATATGATATATAAAACTAGAGTTCCATAAATATCCTAAACTGTATAATTTACATGAATATGGTTTCTGCTCAGAATCTGTTCCCATATGTGCATTCAAATGGAATCTAAATGTATATGCTGAATGATATATTTCACATGACCATGATTTCTCACCAGTATGTATTCGCATTGTAACACTATTTGGTTTACTGTTAATTAATACTAATAAAGACTTGGAATATCAACAAAAATGAGATATTGATGAATAACCTACCATGAAAAGGGTTAAATGAACATCAAGAATGATAAACTGATGACAAGTGATTTCCAGTGAATCTAGGTTTATAAAATGAACCAGGTGACCAGCTGAGAGCAATGCTTGGTTTGTACAATGGACCAAGTGTTGACAGTATTTGACAGACAACACCTGTGAAATTGACATGAGGGTAGATGGATTAAATGCCAGTTACAAATTTTTGCAGAGATGTCAGGATTGAAAACAATAAGCTGAACACCTGAGATATTCATCCGAATGAATTGTCACCATAATGTAAGTTGCAAAATTTTCCCTGGGAAAATGTCTCTTGGGTCAAAGGTGAGAAAGTCAATTGTTTGTATCAATCCACTTATGAGATGATAGCACTTGAAACCATAATTTTTTTTTTAATTAGTCTTTGACTGAATAGTGGAGGTGAAAGGCACAGAAGAGCGGTCAAGGAGGAGGAGATACCTGCACCGACTGATGGGTAGCAGGAAAACAGAGACATTAAGGAGTTTGAAGGAAATGCCCATGCCCACTGGAGAGCACTGGTGGGGGATAGTAATAAGAGAAAGTAGAAATAACTAGGGAGAGAGAAGGGGAATTCCCCAAAATTATGAAGTATTTAATTTCTCAGAACCAAAAACAGTGGAGATGAAATACCAATTCCCCACCAACTACAATAGACTCTTGTTGGAAATCAGGGGATTCACTAAAACCCAAACTACATCTTACCCAGCACTGGCTCCTAGTTGGAGTCCATAAATACAAATATGTGAAGCAAATTCAGATATCTGGGAGTTGAGAGTTGAGAGCTGAGAAGAGACAGAAGAGAAGTGGTGGAGGTCGCTGAGAGATTCCACAACTCCTGCTGAACACAAGAACCTTTGACTTCGGACTTGAGCCAAACTTACCAAATCAGTAAAAAAAATTTCGCTAACTCTGCAAGCCAAAACTTACCAGCTTACCAAAGTGTTACATCCAATTTAGGAACGAGTTGGGTGAACTGCTGTAAACTAACACCTAGACCCCAGCAACTACTAACAAACCATTGTACACAGTATTTGATATAGAAATAGTAAATATTTTTTTATATATTTTGAGTGCTTTTTTTTCTCCAATTTTACTGTACAACTTCGCTCAACTTGGATCGGCCCAACACAAAGATACTTGCGATGAATCAATCTTGGCCTCCTTATAATCAATCAATCAATCACAATGTGGGGTAAGGCAGGTCAGGATTGAAGAGATCACTCCATTGATCAAACCAGGATTCACCCCAGGCTGACCACGACGAAGGTGTTACATTTGGTGCCAGTGACCATCGGATTCACCCTGGGTTGGCTATGACCAACCCAAGAATACAGTCAACAGAAGGGAGAAAAACAAGAAAGGATTGAGAACCAACAGACTTTGGTCATTTTGAACAAATGGTTCTAATAATAGTGATAGGTAGGAAGGATGCTTTTTGGCTTTCCCTAAAATTTCTTTTCAATTTGAATCGATTTGTTTAGTATGAGTGACCATGGGTCAGAGTGTTCTAAAGTGGTAGAAGTTGAGGATGAGATGGCAGAGTAACAACCATCAAATGGCCTGAGGGGGATATTGGGAGGTCCCTGGGTTCCAGCCTTTGCGGGGGACCCGAAAGAAATAAAAGATTGGCTCTTGTCAATCATTTATGGTCTGACTGAAAGACTGTGTATGTGGCATGGAAGGTATCAGAGTTCATTAGTCAACTATTATTAGGGGACCCCCACCTGAAGAGTGGATCACACAAGAGTTCGCTGATGAAGGGATGGAGGTAGAGGCCATGAGGGCCCTTCTGAATTTAACCCAGTTAAAGGATGAGACCCCTCCCTAGTGATTTGGGGACAAGGGTAGAAAAAATGGCTGGTTTGGCTTTCCCAGAGGATGTGAGGAACAATAATGCAGCCCCAATTGCCTGATTTGTACATGGAGATGCTCAGTGAGGAGCGCATACACCATGAAGTCCTGAAAGAGCGACCCATAAAATTATCAGCTGCAGTGGCCCTGGCTAGAGAGAGCCAAGGGATTTGGGAAAAGGCCAAGAAGAGAATACAAGCACAAGGACTGAGTCGGGAGGTAGACAGGCAGAAGGGCAGAAGTAGATCCCCTATGTAGAATTGAAACGTTAAGTAAGAGGAGGAACCTGAGGAGTGGAAAGGTGTTTCTGGAAGAAGGGCATGGATTTTTTTAACCCACGCCCAGTAGATACGGCTTGGTAAGTTGGACCTGTAACCACAAAGGCCACAGGGTGGTAGACTGCACAATGAAGTGAGGATTGCCCCCAAACTAGAATGATTGTCAGTGCACAAGGTGCAGCAAGAAGGGGCACAAAACCAAGTGGTGCAGGCTTAAGAAGGGTGCCCCACCATCCCAGAGCAAGCAGGCAAACCCTAGAAAATGGAACCGCTACAGGGCTGCTCGAGAAGTAAGAGGGATGGTGGCCCATCTAAGAAAGAAAGGGATGAGGTGTTGGGCATGTGGTCAAGTGGGACACTTTGCAATGAATTGCCCAATGAGAAAGTGCTGCTTCTGTGGAGAACCAGGCCACCTGAAAAGAAGCTGTCCTCAATGAAGTAGGGTGGATGAGATAGAAAGGAGCTGTGGGGTAGGGATCCAAGAGATCATTCCATTTATCAAACCAGGATTCATACTGTGCTGACTATGACGAAGGTGTTACAGCATGTATTCTTTCAAATATTAGCTCTGTGAAAGTTTTGAATTTCAAGTTTTGTACTTCACATAAATATGCTTTTCTCCAGCCTGTCATTACATATGAATTATTAGAGTTTGTTGAAAAGAATGAACCACATATTTCAAATCAATATTATTTCTCGCCAGTATGTGCTATCACGTGTTTTTTTAAACTTGATTTCTTTGTAAACGATGAACCACACACTTCACATGAAAATGGTTTCTCCCTAGATATATTCCACTGTGTGTTTTTAATTATGAGCTATAAGAAAATGCTGAACTACATGATTTACAGGAATATGGCTTCTCCCTAGTAATCATTCTCATGAGCTTTTTAAATACCATGACATGAAAATGCTGAACCACACACTTCCCATGAATATGGTTTCTCTCCAGTATGTGTTCCTATATGTACATTTAAAGATGATTTCATTGAAAATGCTAACTCACATGCTTAACATGAATATGGTTTCTCAGCAGTATGTATTCGCATGTGCCTCTTCAAATCTGAGCTCTGTGAATGTTTTGAGCCACATATTTCACATGAATATGGTTTTTCTCCAGCATGTCTTCGCATATGACTTATTAAGTAAGAACTCCTTGAAAAGGCAGAATCACACATTTCACATGAATATGGTTTCTCACCAGTATGTATTCGCATGTGTGTTTTTAAATACGAACTTTGGGAAAATGCTGAACCACACAATTTACAGGAATATGGCTTCTCCCCAGTATGCGTCCTCATATGAGTTTTTAAATTACCATTATGTGAAAATGCTGAACCACAAACTTCACATGAATATGGTTTCTCCCCAGTATGTGTTCGCATATGTACATTTAAAGATGATTTCATTGAAAATGTTGAACCACACTGCTCACATGAATATGGTTTCTCACCAGTCTGTATTTTCATGTGTTTTTTCAAATATGAGTTCTGTGAATGTTTTGAATGACATACTTCACCTAAATATGGTTTTTCTCCAGCATACCTTTGCATATGTATTATTAAGTAAGAGTTTCTTGAAAAGGCAGAACCACACATTTCACAGGAATATGGTTTCTCCCCAGTATGTATCCGCATGTGTGTTTTTAAACACGAGCTCTGGGAAAATGCTGAACCACACAATTTACAGGAATATGGCTTCTCCCCAGTATGCGTCCTCATATGAGTTTTTAAAGTACAACTATGTGAAAATGCTGAACCGCACACTTCACATGAATATGGTTTCTCTCCAGTATGTGTTCGCATATGTACATTTAAAGAATATTTCATTGAAAATGCTGACCCGCATTCTTTACATGAATATGGTTTCTCACCAGTATGTGTTCGCAAGTGTTTTTTCAAATCTGAGTTCTTTGAATGTTTTGAACCACATACTTCACATGAATATTGTTTTACTCCAGTATGTATCTGCATGTGAATTTTTAAAGTAGACTTCCTTGAAAAGGCTGAACCGCACATTTCACATGAATATGGTTTCTCTCCAGTATGTGTTCGCATGTGTCTTTTTAAACCTGAGCTCTGTGTAAATGTTGAACCGCATACTTCACATGAAAATGGTTTCTCCCCTGTATGTATTCGCATGTGTGTTTTTAAATATGAGCACTTGGAAAATACTGAACCACACGTTTTACATGAATATGGTTTCTCCCCAGTATGCGTCCTCATATGAGTTTTTAAATTACAATCATTTGAAAATGCCGAACTGCACATTTGACATGAATATGGTTTCTCTCTTGTATGTGTTTGTATTTCAGTTTTTAAATGTAAAGACTCTGAAAATTCCAATCTTTTTCCTTCACTTGAATGGGAACTGTCTCCAAGATGTGTTTCCATGTTTATCTTTCAAGATGATTATATTTTCACAAATATATTGATATCTGTTAAATAAAAAAAACAAAAAAAGTTATTTTAGGGTCTTTTTGTAAATTTTTTTTCAGTATAGCATTTAAAGTACAAATAAATATTCTCCGTTCTTACAAATTTATTATAGATATTTGTTTTATTTTCTGAAAATGTTGTGTATGTTTACCTATAAGTAAAAAACTTCAAAATCTAAAAGAAAATATTCATATTTGATGATTTATATGAAGCTTTCTATTTATTAGTGTTATAAAATAAAATAAGACATATCTCGGCTGATTTACAGGCAAATACTCAAGAGCAAGAACTGGATGTGTATGGGACAAAGCCCTGTCACAAAATGACCATTATCTTTCTTTACAAATGTTCCCGACACACATGTTCTGGTCGAAAAATAAAATAATATTTAAAGTGATCTATTTTTCATCCAATAAAAATGCTTCCCTCCTAATTATACTTGCTTCGTTTTTTGAGCCTGTTAAGCCATAAAAAAACTCTATAAAAGGGGTCACACGGAAGTTCAACAGGCAGTCCAAAGGTGCCCAGGGTAGAGACCTGTCACGTTCAGCTGCTAACAGCAGGGGAGCATCAACCACCGTCAACATGTGTGAACTACTATGAGAGATCGACCTAGATCCAAAGCCGGCTTATGAACTTTACCACAAGGTAGCTCTCCCAAACCCACACATTCCTGTTGAAATAAACCACGTAAATCTATTTCTACTGTTGTCGTATTTCTTTCTTGCAACCATACGCTTGTCTATAACATTAGTAACTATAGTTTTCACTTAATAATATCATCTAAATGGTGAAATCAGTACACAATTTCTATAGATTTAAGACTTAATAACTTCTAATTAAAATTTTAAAAAATGAAAACAATTCTTGTAAAAATTCATCATTTATGAAAAAAATTGTTTTTCTTAAAACAATATTGTCTCCAATATATCTTAAAAGCAATTAAAATCTTTTCTAATTAAATAATTTCATAGTTTTATTGCATTTTTTATTTCATGATTCAGAGCAGATTTTTGTTCAATGGTGTTTCTGTTTGTCAAAAACATATGGATTTAAATTCTCCAATGAATCCTGCTTTTAACTTATAAATATGAAGAGGGGATAATTTTAAACATGTAAAAGAAGTTTTACCAAGATTTTCTAAAAATAATATTTAAAAATTCATTTGTGAGTAAGTAAAAAAACCTGATACAATCATTAAAATCAGAAAATTATGATTTTTGCAAGAATTTTCAAAACAATGTTTTTTTTGAAAGTAGGAATGTACAAAAATTTGTTAAAAAAGAGCATACCCTGATGAAAAAAAGCCTTAATTAATTAATTTCCACATTAATGTGCTTTCAACTGAAAAAGGCGCTAAATAAGCCAAAATATTACGTCGACCTCTGATTTAAAAAAAAAAAGATCTTCAACCAAAATTTCAAAAGAAATAAAAATATTTTAAAAACGTTTTGTTCTCTTCTAAACATAAACTTTTTTGCGATAAAACTTTGTTTTTATTAAGCTTGTGGACTTTTTCATAGGATATTCCTATGAGTGATGTTAAAAAAAGGCATTAAATTTCCTAATATACTCTCGGTGACCTTGCAGACGAAAGAAAATTAGATTTTTTTTAATCAAAATTTCGAACGTGCGAGAAAGGATTAAAAAAATTAATAAAAATATTTTGGTCTTTCCTCTTCTTAAATGAACATTTTAACGATAAATATTTCTTTTAATCAAGTTTCGGGACTTTTTCATCATGCTCTTTAATCTTCTTTCTTCAGAATACAACTTTTTTTTTAAAGCATCATCGGGATTTCTTTAGTGACCTCAACAAAGTGGATCAAGCTATCATTATTTTAAGAAAAACCTCTTTAAAAAAATCCTTTACGCTTCTTATCTCTAAAATTTATTCTTGACTCTTCTTCACTGATGTTTTATTTCAGTGATTTCATAAAAAATAAAAAAAAATCAATTCATTTTAAAAAAGAAATTGATTCGATTTATTAACAGAGAATTTTAATGAAAATATCTTGGAATTTTAAATCATTGTTTTTCTAACGCTTTATTTTTTCAAAAGAACATCGCCTAATATTTTTTAAATCGATCTAAAAATGCTATTAAATATTGCATGGAAGGTTTTTTTACTTTTTGTTTTATGATGTGAAGTGCCGTTCATGTTTTTTAAATTTTAATTTTGAGAATCGTCATTTTGTATTTTAAAAATAAATCAGAAAAACAATTTTTGTCTTCGTGACAATTCGTAAATCTAAAGAGAACAGACTTACTTATTTATTTATTTTTGTTTCTTTTCAGATGATTTTTCTTTCGTGGAGCAACGACAGAAAAATGGCCCAACTGACGAATTTATTTATGAGAACTCAAGGGAGATAATTCGGGAAACATAATTTTAAACTTTAATTAAAATACACGCAATGAAATATTTGTACCTTTAAGTAGTTTATCTTTGTAGTTTTATATATATATATATATATATAGATAATATTAGTGGAAAATATACATACATATGAAAAATATATCTAAAAATTCCCATACATGTATATTTTCAGAAAAAAAAATTTTCAAGAGGAAGGATCCAGGTAGAACTCAATGTCTAGGACAGAGTAAGGATATAATAAAAGGCTTAAACACTAATATTCCATGGTCATAATTTATTCCATTGGGCCGCTTTGTAATTGGGAAAATTAGTATAGACTACAGGTTAAAATCAAATATAAATATATGAAGATCCCAATTACAAAGCGGCCCTTTAAGTAAACACAATTTTATTTTCCTTCGTCCCATCTCTCTCCCCCACCCTTCCTTTTTTTTTTTTTTTTTTCCCTTCCTATCCGAATTGTCTGTGGTGTGTATATGTCACCATGAAATGTATCTTTTTGTATTAGACATCCGTCGACTTTCTTTCTCTCCTCTTTTTAAATCCACCCCACCCACATCTCCAAAAACTCTCTCTGTTAAGGTTTCATGTCACTCCCCCTCATACTTACACTTTCTCTAAATTCTGTTTTGATTTCCGAAGTTGTTTTTTTCTGTTTTCATTTTGAATTTGTAGGTCTGATGATTTGGATCGTATTTACGATTCCAATGGAATAAATTATGACCATGGAATATTAGTGTTTAAGCCTTTTTATTATATATATATATATATATATATATTATTTGTAAGATTAGATAGCATTAAGGAAGTGGGTGGGAGGAAATGATTTGTCAACCCAAATTTTGATAAATTATAATGTGAATTTCATCAAGAAATAAATAGTTAATCTAACTTTTGTTGGAGTTAACATTAGAGAATATATATATATATATAATGTTTATAATAAACATGACATTTTATATAACAATCTGAGAGAGATTACAAGGAAAGAAAAGTGTCTTTTTTGTGTGCGTAATGTAGAAAGTTTTTATTTGTTTCATGTAACATTTGTATGTGTGTAGAGTTTATAAGTTTGTAGTGTTTATAAGTGACATACTGCATAAATTGGAAATTTCTTCATTCAACGGCATGTGATATATTCATTACTGTTCAATGCATTGAGAAGCTGTTGTTCGATTCATTGAGCAGTTGCTGTTTAATTCATTGAGCAGCATGTGTTCAACATTGAATCAGCTGGTTACAAACTGCTTTTCAGATTGCTATCCAGACAATATGTGGTCTGTTTTTATCTTACTGGATGTCTAGGCTAAAACTTCATGCATATGGGCACATGTCCAGTACAAGAGTCTCATGCTCCCAACCAACAATCTTTAATATGGGTCTCCCTACTCTGTATCATCTCAGTTTTCATATGGCTGTATTCATATAAAATACAAATTTATTTTAACCTAATTATATACAATAATAGATCATATGCAATATTGGTGAACAATTCAACTGGAAAAATTGCAAATAAATACAATGCAAATAAGAGATGTGTGGGGATAAAATAAAAACACAAAATAAAATAAAAATACAAAATTAAATAAAAATACAAAATAAAATAAACATAAAAATCTCCCAGGAGTTCTCTGACAGGAAAGACAATTTACGCATGTGCAAAAAAAAAAAAAAGTGAGATTTCCTGGTGCCGAAAATAAACTCGAAGAATCTCCCTCTTTTCTCTGCTGGACCTTGGCTGGTAAACACGTGCCAACTGTTTGGGAATTAAATTCCCCAACAAGAGGTCGTTGGAATAAAAAAAAAAAAGGAAATAAAATCAGTGTCCTAAACTGTCCCTCTAGTGTCTCCGTATCCTTCCGCCTTTTCTTTGTCTATTTATTTCAGCGACAAAGGCAATTCAACAAGTCTTGGATGTTTAGGTGAAAGAATCAACCCAGCAGTAATAGCCATAACATCCATAGATGTGCCACAATAGATAATTTCATTTTAAATGAATCAACAATGTTTTGTTGCAAGTTTGAACATCAATTTCAAATTTTCTTGTTAAAATGTTGAATAATTTTAACACATTCAATATTATGGATAACAAATAATGAATTTTATATCATGTTTTCTTTTTTACAATTAGTGTTGTACCCTGTCAGCACTCCCACTTTTTTAAAAAAAAACAGCTGGAGCAAAACCTTAAAGAACATTGTTGTAAGATTAATTCAAGACATAAAGAGGTCTCAAAAGCAACAAAAAAAAAAAAGGTGTTCTGTGAACATTGTTGGGGTATGCTTATCATCTCGCAGTTGTGTTTCTGTTTTTGGGCAGCATGCCACTCAGTTAAGGCTATGTCCATGGACAGAGATGCAGTGCAGAAAATATTACTTTGAGCTGTTCAGCCCTGATGAACAGCTGCCCAAGGATGCATCTTCTCATTGCATTAGGGATGGAGATCGGTGGGCACTACAATGGCCAATGCAATCAATAGTTGTGGGGGCTTCAACAATTTTTGTACTTGGGCTGAATATACGCACTCAGATTCCCTATGGTAAGACTGACCTTATGTTGCATCCCATCTCAGTAAGGAGGCATGGGTAAATACTCAGGTGTTCCACCATCAAAGTATAGTATCTGGTCCTTCAGCTGAGAGCCAGCCATGGCTCCAGCCATCAGTAGCAGTTCCAGCTAGCCAACCAACATCAACTCCAGTTTGCCATCAGCTGTTGCTCCAGCTACCTCCAAGAGGTTTTCCCTCTCCAGCCATCCTAGCCAGCAGCAACAATATGCAGTAAACTGACCTTCTCAATACAACACTCTCCAGTGACCATGAAACTGTCCTTTTCAGGACAATGCTTTCCAGTGACTACCAAGACTGTCCTTCTCAGAACAACGCTATTCTCCCCCTCTGGATAAGCTTCCAGAGTTTTTTTGTTTTTTGTTTTTTTGCCTAATGCATTGTAACATTATTTTTATTTATGTATTTTCTTTAACAAATGTAAATTTGGCAATATCTTCTTTTTTTTTTTTTACTCATGTCTTCGTTTTCTTGTTGTCATCCATTATTCAATACCTGTTTGCAGACCAATATACCACCCCAACATTAGCATAAGCAAAAGAAATTGACACATTTGAACAAAAAGGACACCATGATGATGTCAGAATTCACAAAATTTTCACTTTTGTGGAATTTGATGAGATAGAAAAGATCACAAAGGAGCCACCATTAAGGTTTTTGATCCACACCAGGGTAAAATATAAGACGCCTACTCTGGTATAAAATTTGAAACAAATTTACATTTATTAAATGCCATGAAAAAATAATAGCACAGATTGCAAAATTTACAAAGCAAGCATTGAACAAACTTTCACAAACTATAAAAAAATAATCATAGAAATTGCTAAGAATTTGAAGAATCATTTCCTTTTCCTTCAGGAATTCTTCTTGATCTCAGTTACTTCCCTTCCCTTTATTTTCTTTTTGTCATTGGATTTTAGTTTTTTTTTTTCAGATCCTAAAAACAGTTGACATCTTCCTTGTGAATGTCAAAACCTTTTTTGTTCTACTTTCTTTTCCTTCTTCATCATCATCTACGCTTAGTGCCCAAAACTAGCCATCCTCTCTGCGAAAACAGAAACCATTCTCTGTATAACAAGTCAGAAATAGCCACAAATCAACTCCAAAATTGAAAAGCAAGGGGCATAACTTATTTTCCATATTAGTTAAAAAATCACAAATGGTATTTGTAAGACAAACCTCTACGCAAACTTTATTGTGGAGGCCTTTCCAGCCATCAGACTTCAGCTGCAGTTTTTACAAATTTTGAAAATCAAATTTTATACATGTATCCTTTTTTTTATAAACTGTCAGGCTTAATTTCAGCAGAATTTTTAAAACATCAATCTGAGCCTGACATATGCAAAATTTTAAACCTGAAATGTTATGCAAGCCATTTCTTTACTTAAAAGAAAAAACTTGTAGTTCCAACAAATGATTGATAGAATTACAAGTTTTTTCTTTTAATTATGCAACTACCAACAGAAACAAATACCCTAACTTTGAAGCCATCTGTTATTTACTGTCTAGCTTCATTATGGCAGTTGTTTTATTTAAAGAATATCTGTTAGTAACATTCATCTTCCTATAACTGTTTTTAAATTCTCCCTATAAAAGAAACTGTAATAAACAAACCTAGTCAACAGCATTATTTTTTTTTTATTTACCCATCAATATTTTTATATAATTTTACATTTCTTCTTATTCAAAAATTCCAATATTCAATATTAAACATAATGCCTCTTGGCATAGTTCTGTGTAAGATTACATCAAGCATTAAAAAAAAGTTGTTGGTCAGTATTTCCTTGTGATACATTATTTAAAATGAAAAATATTTCACTTTTGAAATATACTGTTATTGGTGATGAAAAGCCAATACTTTACAACATGGATTACAAGACCTTATTGCATAAATGAAATGATCAACTAACTGTATATATCTTTATCTGAATCATGTTTATCAGTTACTTTTTTAATCATCCACTATATTCAACTAATATTTCACCAGCAAATTACTGCTAATGCCTATCTTTCCAAAATAATCTAACTGAAAAAGATTAACTTTCCAGGGAGACTGCAGAAAGCACCAAGAGGAATTCTTTAATGATTAACAATTCTGAAACTTTTAAATATAATTATATTAATAATTTTCTTATGATTAGAGAAAAAATATAATTTAGTAAAATCTATTTCAACCTTTCATTTCAATGAAAATCCATGTTGATCTGCATTTAAAACAATTTTAAAATACAATAATTTTATATGGCACAATTATAATTTTCCAAGATAATTATATTATTTTCTAATCATTAGAAGACAAAGTGTACTTTAGTAAATTCTGTGGATTTTGATTTTCAATGAAAATCCAGAATCTATTCTTTTCAATCTCATCAATCTATTTTCTTTTCTTCTTTTTTAATCATTTCACCTTAAGCAAGACAATAAAATCACTAAGATGCAAAGGCTTACTCAGTCAGGAAAAATCTGAAAAAAAAAAAAAACATTATGGAGAGAGAGGACAATATAAGAACAGGTAATAAGAAGACAGATGGCAATTGACATTGCATTTCAAATTTTGAATGTCAACATTGACTGGAATACAAGAGGCCAGAAGAGAATTCCATAAGCAAAAAGTGTAAGTCAAGAAATAGTCAGCATATAACATGGTTACATATAGCCATTTCAACTGTAAAATGATGAGACCTAGCTACCAATCTAGCACTGTGCTGAAATTCATAGAAGAAAGGTACCAATGAGGAAAGCTCATCAGAAAATTACTCTAGACAATTTTTAAGAAACTATAATTTTACAAGGCATAAAAGATTTAGAATATGAAATTTGTGCCTTTGTTATCATATAAACACAATAAGAATTTCCATTGACATACTGGGAACATGATGATTTCAGATATAACTTTACAAATATGTCAAGATAATATCTTATCTGAAATGCACATGATCAAATTTTAAATAATTCTTTTCCAAAGTGTGAAAGAATATGGGAAAAATTAAACCTAACATGACAGCACACTAAAGACAGGAATTAAGAAGGCCGAAATAACAACTGACATTGCATTTAAATGTTTGAAGATCAAAGTTGACTAAGAGCTGGAAGAGAGTTCCACAAGCAAGAAGTGTGAGGGAAGAAACTGTCAGCATCGATCTTATGGTTGCCTTTAGAAATTTCAACTCTGAAATGATGAGATGTTGTAGCCAATCTAGTCAGTCAGTTATGTGTCATGTGTGATACACTCTTAGACAATCATGTATCTTTTGATACATGACTGATGATGCAGATTTTTTTTCCTGCAGTAGGTTGCCATTTCTTTCTGTGGTAGACCAGTTGCCACCCAAGGCTATAAAACCCAATCTGTCCTGCTATTTACCCATACCTGGGGGAAGAAGAAGAGGATTCATAACTTTCCCAAGGGTATTAGCATGTAAGTGAATGTAATGGATTCAACTGGAATTTGAACTCGGCTCTCCAATTCCTCAATCCGAGCTGCTATCCATTACTCCACTGTAACTTAGCTCTACATACCAAAGAGGAAAGCTGATCAGAACAATTACTATGAAAATGTGATGGGTGTTATATTGGCTGATAAACATAATGAAAGTCAAAAGACAACAATATACAAACAGTTCAGTAAAAAAATATATTGCCAAGTTTATTTTTGCTAAAGAAAATACATCAACAAATGTTACAGTGCACTAGGCATAAAATATCTCTGTATGTTCATGTAGAGAGTGAGAATCCTTTGTTCTGATAGGGACAATTTTGTAGCTGTTAAGAATTTTTGTCCTAGAAAGGGCAGTTTATCACATATCATTGCTGCTGATGAAGATGGCTGGAGCAGGAGACCTGCTGGGGAATGGCACTTTGTTTGGAAGAGTGCCTCATTCTGGCTGACTAGAACAGACTCTACACTTTTATCCTCAGCATTATCTCCATGGATAAATGATTTACTCAAATTTTGAGGCCTTTTTGTATACTAAATAGGTTTTATAACAGTTGCAAGTGCTGGAAGATGAAGTTTCTTCTTCCAGATATTTTTAAAAAATGTAGGAATGCTGACAGGATAAAACAAGGATATTTACAGACACAGGGAAGCAACATTAAGTAAGTAAGTAAGTAAGGAAGTGACTGAAGCCTAGATGCCATGTCAGGACCAATAATACCACACATTCTTCTTCATATTTTCTCAAGAATCTCTAAATAATGAAACTAAAATAAGAAACATAATAAAAAGTAGCTGTAGATTGATAAGTTGATTCTTTTTAAGTCAATCTTTTCGATAGGACTTGGTATTTTCTTGTGTTGAACAAAAGAATGACTGACTCAAAGATATTGTCTGTCATGTTTATTCCAAATTACATTTGATTGTTTTGCTCTATATATCTGTTGTAACCTAGGGAAGGTGATGGAATAGAATAATCACATGAAGTTTGGTAATAAATGATAATACTTAGAACACAAACAACACATATAAGATTCACCAGCAGCATTTAGATGTAGTCAACTACTAGAAGTGAGTCAAGTGAATTCCACAATGAGTTTCCAATTGCAGACCAACGCATACAGTATTCCCTACTGCATTTATGGGAATTGGCGCATACCCATTATTATCCATAGGTATGCTACAACAATATCTTACATATTTCAATACTGATAATTTTTTTCTATTGAGACACATTGTAAACAACCAGAAAACTTAGTAAATCAATTCACAATTTTTATTTTATTTACCTACACTTCTTAAGCCTAAATGTTGCTTCTTCTCAAATACTTATCCAGAAATAATATAACAAAATATAATACCGCATAGTGTTCTTTGTAGTTTTTCAAGAATTTCTAAAGAATGAAACTAAAATATGTAATCTAATAAAAAGTGGCTGTAGATTGTAAAGTTTATTTTTTTAAGTCAATCATTTCTGTAGGACTTGTGCTGAACAAAAGAATGACTGACTCAACAATTCGTTTATTCCAAATTACATTTGTTTTGCTCTATATATCTTATTAGCAGTAGAGCCTGGCGTTGCCCGGGGATGTAACAGTAAGAGATAGATCAAGTATCGATCATCATAAAGACTGAAAAATAAAATTGACAAAGATTATTGTTTAAGGTTGATGGACACGCATGTCTTAATTAATTTTTTTTTTTGGTTTTTGTTTGTTTTTTTACGAATTGGTCAAACCCAAACTCAAACAAAAGCATTGTTTTCAATCGTTATGAGTCTATGGATTGAACAGAATTTTATTATAAACAATTGTCTTTTAAATGGAATTTTTAAAGCATTCTGAATGTAAAAATAAAGAAAAAAGTGTGCAAGACAATAAGAAACACTACCTGCCAAAAAAATTGAAGTTTTGTTGAAATCGGTCGAAAAATGTTGGAAATCCGATCCATATATAAACGAACACACACACACAAACAACCTGGGTTTTATAAGTATAACTCAATATAAATTGTCCCCCTTTCATTCTGGCAACAGAATAGTGTTTTCAAATTGATTTCGTGCAAAAACAATTGTGTTTTTCCAATTTTTGGCGCTGTCAGAACCACCACAAAGTAATTTTACGCAGTCCTGTGAAGTTTTGTTGAAACGGTTAAAAAATGTAGGAAATCCGATCCAATATATAAACGTACAGACACACACACACAATCTGCGTTTTATAATAAGTAAGATGTATTTCAATACTGAAGATTTTTTCTATTGAGACACACTGAAAACAACTAGAAAAATTAGTAAACCAATACACAATTCTTATTCTGTTATCTACACTTCTCATGCCTAAGTGTTGCATCTGCACTAATACAGACATCAACAAGAAATATATAACAAAATAAGATATGATGCAAGAAGTTAGATAAAAAACAAAAATTTGATATTTTATTGTTGAAATGAAACATTTGCAATATTGTTGTCAAGGCAATATTAAAGGAAAGAGTGAAGTTTATTATGAAATGTTTAATGAAATAAAAAATAAACATCAAATTAAAATGATTCTTAAGCAGTTTGTGTGCATGTGATTTTTAAGTGTAATGTCCATGCAAATGCTTAGCCCCACAGTTCATATATTATTTGCATTTATTTTAAATTTGTATTCCATGAAAAATGTTAAGCTCTCTCAGATGAGGATGGTTTTTCACTAGTATATGTTTGCATGTGAATAATTAAACTTCTTTTCCATGTAAGTACTGAATTACACAGCTGGTTTCTCACCAGTGAGCATTTCAGTGAAAATTTGGGACTACATATTTCACATGAATACATGTATATGTAGTCGAATATGTGTTCTTAGAGAATAGTTCCATGAAAAGTCAAGTTCACACACTTCACATGAATATGATTTCTCACCAGTATATGTTTGCATATGGGCTTTTAAATATGAGCACATTGAATATGTTGAAATTCATGTCTCACAGGAATATGGCATTATGCCATTATGTCTCTGCATATGACATTTTAAATTAGAGTTTAATAAAAATGCTAAGTCACATAATTCATATAAATATGGTTTCAACCAGGATGTGTTTCCATGTGTGCTTTCAATTGTGAGCTTTTTGTATATGCTAAACCACATATTTCACATGAATATTGTTTATTCATAGTATGTGTTCGCATATGTACAGTTAAACATTTTTTCCATGAAAATGATGATCCACATTCTCGACATGAATATGGTTTCTCACCAGTATGTATTCGCATGTGTCTTTTCAAATATGAACTTTGTGAATAATTAGAATGACATACTTCACATGAATATGGTTTTTCCCCAGTATGTGTCCGCATGTGTTCATTCAAATTTGACTTCTGTGCATGTGCTGAACCACATATTTCACATGAATATGGTTTTACTCCAGAATGTGTTCGCATATGTGTTTTTAATGACCATTTCGTGGAAAAAGCACAACTACACACTTCACATGCATATGGTTTCTCCCCAGTATGTATTGACATATGCCTTTTCAAATGTGATTTTTGTGAATATGCTGAACCACATACTTCACATGAATATGGTTTTTCCCCAGTATGAGTTCGCATATGACTTTTCAACTGTGAATTTTGTGGATATGCTGATCCACACACTTGACATGAATATGGTTTCTCACCAGTATGTGTTCGTATATGCCTCTTTAAATCTGAGTTTTTTGAATGTGCTGATCCACACACTTCACATGAATATGGTTTCTCACCAGTATGTGTTCGTAGATGGCTTTTCAAATGTGAGTTTTGTGAATATGTTGATCCACACACTTCACATGAATATGGCTTCTCACCAGTATGTATTCGCATATGGCATTTCAACTGTGAACTGTCTGAATATGCTGATCCACACACTTCACATGAATATGGTTTCTCACCAGTATGTTTTCGCATATGCTTCTTTAAATCTGAGTTGTTTGAATATGCTGATTCACACACTTCACATGAATATGGTTTCTCCCCAGTATGTGTTCGAATATGCCTCTTCAAATCTGAGTTTCTTGAAAATGCTGTTCCACACACTTCACATGAATATGGTTTCTCACCAGTATGTGTTCGCATGTGTTCTTTCAAAGATGAGCTCTCTAAATGTTTTGAACCACATAGTTGACGTGAAAATGGTACTTCTCCAGCATGTATTTGCATATGATTTATTAAGTGAGTGTTCGTTGCAAAGGCAGAACCACACATTTCACATGAATATGGTTTTTCCCCTGTATGTGTTCGCATGTGTTTTTTCAAATCTGAATTCTTTCTAAATGATGAACCACAAACTTCACATGAAAATGGTTTCTCCCCTGTATGTATTCGCATGTGTGTTTTTAAATATGAACTCTGGGAAAATGCAGAACCACACATTTCACATGAATATGGTTTCTCCCCAGTGTGCGTCCTCATATGAGTTTTTAAATTACAACTATGTGCAAATGCTGAACCACACACTTCACATGAATATGGTTTCTCTCCAGTATGTGTTCGCATGTGAATTTTTAAAGTAGAGTTACTTGAAAATGCTGATCCGCATTCTTTACATGAATATGGTTTTAATCCAGTATGTGTTCGCATGTGAAATTTTAAACCTGATATTTGTGTAAACGATGAACCACATACTTCACATGGAAATGGTTTCTCCCCTGTATGTCTTCGCATGTGTATTTTTAAATACCACCTCTTGGAAAATGCTGAACCACATGTTTTACAGGAATATGGCTTCTCCGCAGTATGTGACCTCATATGAATTTTTAGATTAGAAGATGAAAGTGCTGAACCAGACACTTTACACAAATATGGCTTCTCTCTAGTATGTGTTTGTATTTCTGTTTTTAAATGTAAAGACTCTGAAAATTCCAATGTTTGTCTTTCACATGAAAGGAAATTGTCTTCAAGGTGTGTTTCCATGTTTATCTTTCAAAAAGGTTATCTTTTCACAAATATATTGGTATCTGTTAAATAAAAAGCAATAATTTATAACAATTTTTAGTGTCTTTTTGTAAATTTGTTTTCTGTATAGCGATTAAAGTACAAATAAACATTTTCTATTCTGAGAAATTTATATTTAGTTTTGATATCAAAGTATTTCAAAAGTCTTAAATAGGATGGACATGAAATCTGTAAAATAAGATAATTCAAAAAGAAATAACTGCATTCCTTTGTCTGATTTCAGCTGCATGAAAGTACATGTTTTGTTCAACGTTATATTTTGCAGGAAATCAACAGGGAATATCTTGCAGCATTTCATCTCATGCAATTCGAGAAAAATCTTCCTGAGTTTTCAGAAGAGAATTAAAAACTGGGATAGGCGGATACAAGATGAGAAGGACAACAACACTCAGAAAACAGTCTGCCTACCTTATGTGAAGGGGTTATCAGAGAAAATACAAAGGATCTGTGGTCCATATAACATCAGGACAACCTCAAAAGCTTGACGACACCGCAGATATCTCCCCCCCATAGAGGAGAAGATGACTAAAGACTGTGTGTATGCTATCCTGTGCAGCTGCGGAAAGGAATATAAAAGAGAGACAGGCTGCCCCCTCAAGGTAAGGCTTCAAGAACACCAGAAAGCTGTAACACGAGGGGAAGTAGAAAAATCAGGTGTGGCTGACCACATATGGAGAGAGAAGGGAGACCACCGCCCTCTGTGGGATCAAGTTGAGATCATAGACAAGGAACACCATTGGAAAATTCGTAAACTTAAAGAATCAGCACATATGCTAGGCCACAAAAATTTCCTAAATAAATACAATGTGGGAACCAGTAATAAGGAGTGCCAGGGAAAAGCAATGATAACAACAAAGTTGTAATATGAGCTTTGGTAAAAACATAAACAATAACAGCAAAATTGCTATATGTGCACTGGTAAAAATAGTTGCTGAAGACATTAGGTTTATAATACCCAGAAATTAAGGACACATGGCACAGTGGATAAAGGTGTTGGTTAAATCCAGTGACAAGATCCAAAGAGTGAGAGTTCAATATCTGGTTGAGAACTGGAGAACTTTCAGAGGGAAAATTAACAGGAGATAACATGGCACGTGGAACTAGAACAGTCTACCCCAGTGAGCGAAATAAAGGGTTCAGTTCGACATTCCAACCACCTGAAGAAGGTCGGAGTGTACAACTGCCGAAACATTGTGATAAATATGGCGACAAAGATGAGGACAACAGTACAATTAATGTAAATAGAGAATTACCAGTTTAAAACTTTCTGGTGTTTGTACTTGTCAGCCATACTACAATGCCTTTTTTATGCATTTAAAGATATTCTCTTATTTCTACATGTAAAATATTGAATATAAAGAAGAAATGAAAATAGGAAATTAAATGAAGACACTGATGTTAAGTTTTGTCTCAACAGAAATAAGAGTTTTCAAACATGAAAATAGATTAGAGAATTAGTAAAATAAAAAATTTGAATATTACAAAAAAGAAATGTTTTCTTTTAAAAGTTACTTTAAATTTATATTGGTTAAAATGTTTTGCTCAGTTAATAAGTGAAAAAAATATCTAATGCATATCAAAAAATGAAAAAGCTTTCTTAAAATGTTTAATTTTATTTTTAATTCCAAACAGATTAAATTTAATATTTCCAAGAAGGAAAACACATAGCTGTATTTCAAACAAAATTTCATTGGATTTCTTTTTTTAAATCTATAAATTCTTCCATATTGATAAAACTGTCAACACAAAATAAATTCAACTTTATTAACATGTTGGATTACAAGCCTCATTTAACTTGTTGTCCCAGGATCCCAACAATATATCTTAATTTTCTTTATTAAAACATCTTCCAAAAATAAAATACACTTTTCTGAAAGATGAGGAATATTAGCTTATTTAAAGTATATTTGATCTGATTTGAAACAACTGCACATAAAAAAATTCAAAATTTTAAAAAAATATTGGTGTTTGATGATTTTATTCAGCCTTTCTATTTATTAGTAAATATAGTTTTCACTTGATAATATCATCTAAACGGTGAAATTAATACAGAATTTTGAAAGATTTAAAACGTAATAATTTCTAATGAATGTTAAAAAAATGAAAACAATTCTTGTAAAAATTCATCATTTATCAAAAAAATTATTTCTATTATGACAATATTGCCCTTAATATATCTTATTTACAAAAAACAAAAACAATTAAAAGCTTTTCTAACTAAATAATTTCATAGATTTTTAGCATTTTTTATTTCATGAGTCAGAGCAGAGTTTTGTGTTTCTGTTTGTGAAAAAAAAAATTGATGATTTAAATTTTCCAATGTGTCCTGCATTTAAAAATGAAGAGCATTAATTTTAAACATGTAAAAAAAATATTTTGTAAAATAATTTCATTCAATTGTGAATAAGTAAGACCTGATACATTCATTAATATCAGAAAATTATGATTTTTGCAAGAATTTTCAAAACAAACTTACCTAAATAAGGCCCTAAATTTTCTATTACTAATCATCAGTGACTCTGCTGACACAAGAAAAATAAAATTTTTTACCCAAAATTTCGAACGTGCAAGAAAGGATTAAAAAAATTAATAAAATAATAGAAAAAAAAACTTTGGTCTTTTCTCTTCTTAATAATAACAAATATTTTGATGATAAAACTTTCTTTTTATCAAGTTTGGGGACTTTTTCATCATGCTCTTCTTTTTTTAGAATGAGATAACTTTCGAAGGAAGAAATTTAAAGCAGCATCAGGATTTTTTTTAATTACTTTTGTGTCCTCAAATGAAGCAAGTCATCATTATTTTAAGAAAAACCTCTTTAAAAATAGCCTTATGCTTCTTATCTCTAAAATTTATTCCTGGCTCATCTTCTCTGATGTTTTATTACAATAATTTAGGTACCACCATGAGATTGCTAATAAAGAGCGTAGCATGATGAAAATGACACCAAACGATGAAAACAAAATTTTATCATCTAAATGTTTATGTCATTATTACAAGCAAAGAACAAAGTATTTTAGGGGTATTTTTTTACTTTTTTTAATCGTTCCTAGCACGTCCGACATTTTTGTTAAAAATCTTGTTTTTTTTTTGAGTCAGCAAAATTGACAGATAATCGATTATGGCATCCATTTTTTTCCATTTTATAAAAAAGATGAAAATCTCACTTTAAAATTCTTTTAAAACTCAACAAAATTTTTAAGAAAATCAGAAATAATAATGTTTATTTAAAATATTTTGAACCAAGGTTGACTTAGCATCTGCGCCAAAAAGATTGTAATTTGAAAATAAGACAAACCAGGTCATAACCTTTCGTATCACTTGACAGGTGTTGAATGACATATTGACAGATTTATGTGATCATAATTTGTTCTACAGAAGGCAAAAAGTGAAGTTATTTAGATTTAAGTGAACAAATTATTTACCTCGCTATTTTTAAGGAAAACTTTCAGTGCTCTAATTTTTTTTTTTTTTTGTACTTAGCTTTCACCTTTATGTTTACAATGCTTTATGGAAAATATATTATAAAGAAATTAAAATAATACTTAAGAGTAAGATTAAATTTCATATTTCATAAGAAAGGTATCTAATTAACTTATAGCTACCTTTCTTATGAAATTTTATCAGAAGTGTACATAAAATACTATAATTTTATGTACATTTATTACATTTTACTGTGTTATTTGTATTTCCATTCATTTTATTATTAATTTTGATATTTCATTTATGGAAAAATGTCATAACTGAGATTAATATAAAAATAAGATCATACAAATTTCATAAGATGATACTGATACTTGTAGGTACCCTTCTCAGTTGAAATTGAAAAATCAAATTAACTTCTCCACACGTGTTTCACAAAAGTAAAGGCCTTAACAGCAGAGAACAATGCTTAACTCAAATAATGCAACTTAATTGTATTCTGGTTGGTCTTCCATACTTTATAATTACAGCCTGATTATAAACACAAAATTACATTTCTTAATTACTATGGGTCTTCTGATTAGTCAAAATGATACAATTTACAATGTGGTAAAAAAAGATCTATCTCATAACGACATTTACGAAACTGGATGCGGCTTTTAATTAACTTTATAATATTTTAACAACTTAAATGTAAAAATCTAAAATAATTAAAGAAATAACAAATAATTGTATTAAAAATTCATTTTTCATCAAAAAATTTTTTTGCTTTCAGAAAATATTGTCCATATTCATAAAAGCAAATAAAAGCATTAGAGATTAAAAATAATATCTGTTTTATTGAGTTCCGTATGTTACAATTCAGAGCTGATTTTCAAACAAAAAAAAAAAACATGATTTGCGTTCCTCAAAGCCTTGTGCTTTTAACTACTGTAATCACTAAACTGTATTCGATTTAGTTTTCATAAAATTAGTTATGTGAGAGTAACAAATATAAAAAAAATATTTCTGCCATGACTTTAATAAAAAAAACATTTATAATAATTTCCATCATCTGTGAATAGTTTCTGAAAGTTTCATTAACATCCGACAATTATTTTTATTTTTGCAAGATTTTCCAAATTAATATGTATCATACAAAAAAAAAAAAACTGCTAAAAATTGTCTATGTTATTTTACTAGTTCCGGTTGGTACAAAAGAGAAACAAGGTTTTTTTTAAATCAAAATTTAGTATTTAGAATGTTCTACATAGAAGGAAAAAAAAATTAAAAATAATTTTAAAAAACTTTGGTCTTTCCTCTTCATAATAACAAACATTTAGACGATAAAATTTTATTTTCGTCAAGTTTGGCGTCTTTTTCATATACTCTTTTTTTAGCGATCTCATAGCGTTCGGTTACCTACAAGTGCCATTTTCCATGTTTTTTAAATTTTAATTTTATGAGAATCGTCAATTTGGATGTTAAAAATAAATTTGAAAAACAATGTTTCTCTTCGTGAAAATTCGTGAATCAAAAGAGAACAGACTTACTTATTTATTTATTTTTTGTTTCTTTTCAGATGATTTTTCTTACGTGAAGCAACGACAGAAAAATGGCCGACCAATGAATTTATAAGAAAATGTTTTCATAACTGATGTCAAGGGAGATAATTAGGGTACCATAATTTTACTCTTTATTTAAAATACCCTAATGGAATATTTACAGCTTCAAATAGTTTATCTTTTATTTGTGTTTTTTTTTAAATATTAAATGCAGTAAAAGAATAATTTTTCATTGAAATTTTGCAATTTTTTTAAAAGCAATCATATTTTATTTGTAAGATTAGACGGAAAGCATCATAAGGAAGATGATGTGAGGAGGAAATGATTTGTCAACCCCAAATTTTGATAAATAATCGGAACTTCATCAAGAAATAAATATTTAATCAAACTTTTGTTGGAGTCAACATTTGAGATGAGGAAGGTGTATTTTTAGAAATATAACATTTTAACAATTCGTGAAAGATTGCAAAGAAAGCAAAAATGTCCTTTTGTGTGCGTTTTACTTTTAGGATAAAAAAAGTCCTTTTACAACTAAAACTGGCTAAAAACAAAATAAGTAAGAAGCGGCCACTCATAAGGAGGATCAGAATCATTAAAACAAAAACTTTTTGTACAAGCCAGTAAAAAAATAGGATTCAAAATTAAATAAGTGCTTTCTGGAATTTGATTAAACAGTTAGTTACATGTTTATGCTTCCGACTACACCCGTACGTTTAAAATCCAAATGATCTGGTTGCTGGGTGATCTCCTGCATCAACCGAAAAATCTTTCGTTTGGAGCCAATCACGTGATCAGCATAACTATCTATCTATCTATCTATCTATATATATATATATATATATATATATATATATATATATATATATATAAATATATGGATATAGATCCGACAGTATGAAGAAAAATATACAGAAAAAACAAACAAAAATCTTAATATGCAATTATGCTGTATTAATGTTAAAGTCAACGTCGGACGTTTCGGTCTATTTAAGACCATCTTCAGGACCTTTTCATTTAAACATAATTAACATTAGAACATATAAAAATTCAACACGAAAAGACGATGGACATAAGAAAACAACTAATCCAAACAGATAACTGAAATTTTTATATAAGACTAGCACTAGAGCCCGGCGTTGCCCGGAGATGTAACAGTAAGAGATAGATCAAGTATCGAACATCATAAAGACTGAAAAATAAAATTGAAAAAGATTATTGTTTAAGGTTGACGGACATGCATGTCTTAATTAGTTTTTTTGGTTTTTTTTTTTGTTTTTGTTTACGAATTGGTCAAACCAAAACTCAAACAAAAACATTGTTTTTCCACCGTTATGAGTGTACCGATTGAATAGAATTTTTTTATAAACAATTGTCTTGTAAATGGAATCTTTAAAGCATTCTGAATGTAAAAATAAAGAAAAAAGTATGCAAGACAATAAGAAACACTACCTGCTAAAAAATTGAAGTTTTGTTGAAATCGGTTAGAAAAATGTTGGAAATCCGATCCATATATAAACGAACACACACACACACAAACAACCTGGGTTTTATAAGTATAAGTCGATAACTCGATATTAATAAGTATAACTTGATATGAGTTGTCCCCCTTTCATTCTCGTGATGCCTCTTAATCGTGTTTTCAAATTGATTTTGTGCAAAAACAATTGTGTTTTTCCAATTTTTGGCACTGTCAGAACCACCGCAAGGTAATTTTACGTAGCCCTGTGAAGTTTTGTTGAAATCAGTTGAAAAATGTAGGAAATCCGATCCAATATATAAACGTACAGACACACACACACAATCTGCATTTTATAATAAGTAAGATCAGCGTTCCGTTTAAATATGATCACGTCGTCGTCACGTGGGCGATGTTGTGAAAACGTATTTTAACCTAAATATATACAATAATATATCATATCATATCTGTGAACAATTCAAGTGGAAAAATTTTAAATAAATACAATGTACAAAATGCAAATTAGAGACATTCCATAATAGATTATCCCATCAATGTTTTGCTGCAATTTTTAACATCAATTTCCAATTTTTCTAGTTGAGATGTTGAATAATTTTAACACATTCAACATTATGGATAAAAAATAGTGAATTTTATGTACCGTTTTTTCAAGACTTAGTATTGTATCCTGTTGACACTCTTACATTTTTTTAAAATCAACAGGAAGAAAAAGCTTAAATAACATTGTTGCAAGACTGATTCAGGATATAAAAGCAGCAACCCCCTTCCAAATAACAGCTCTTCTACGACCCTGCTTGGGGATGCTTATTAACTTTCAGTTGTGTCTCTGTCTTTGGGTAGAGTGCAAATCGCTTGTCGCTCTGTCCGCAGAGAGAGATGCAGTGGAGGAAAATAATACTTTCAGATGTCCACCCCTAGGGAACAACTGCCCAAATATTCACCTTCTCATTGCACTAGAAAGGGGAATCGGTGCTACCTACTGAGATAGGCACAATCAACAGCTGTGAGGTTTTGGGCAACTATTGTACTTGGCCTGAATGTATGCTCTCGAGTTCCCCATGTTAAGAATGACCTTGGGTCGCATGTGCAGCGTGTGTAAATACCTAGGTTTTCTGTGGTCGAGATGACGAGGATCAAAGTGTAGTATCTATACAAGTAGCTGACAGGCAGCTCACAGCTCTTGACATCAGCAGCAGTTCCAGCTAGCCAACCATCATCACTTCCATCTTGCCATCAACTGTTGCTCCAGTCATCTCCAGTCAGCCTCCAGCTCCAGCTAGCTCCAACAGGCTTCCCACTCCAGCCATCCTAGTCTGCAGCAATGATATGCAATAAATTGTCCTTCCCAGGAAAACAATCTCCAGTAACCACTAAACTATCCTTTTCAGGAAAACACTCTCCAGTGTCTATCAAGAGTGTCTTTTTCAGAACAATGCTATTCACACCCTCTATATGAGCTTGCAGCTTTATTTTTTCCTAGCGTACGATAACATTATTTTTATTTCTGTATTTTCTTTAACAAAAATAAACTTGGCAATATATTTTTTTATTCAAGTCTTTATTTTTTCTTGTTGTTGTCTTCCATCATTCAATATCTGTGGGCCAATTTACCACCCACAACATTAGCATGAGCAAAATAAATCAACACATTTTAAGGAAAAAAAGACACAAGAATGGTGTCAAAATTCACAAAATTTTAACACTTTTTAATAGTCAATTGTGCTTAGATTAATTTGTAATTTATATGAATGTAGGTAGAAAAAGGCAAATGTTAATTAGATAGAAAGGGTCACAAAGGAGACCCCAATTAAGTTTCTGGCCCATCACAGTCAGTGGGTAGTATGCACTGGCCCTTGTCTGTATGACATTTGGGGATGTGCATTGCAATGGATATCAACACAGAATAAGAACTCGGAGAGCCATGTTCAAATCCCAGTTGAATTATATTCACTGATGTACAAAGACCCTTGGGAAATGTATGAATCCATCTCTTCTCCCCCCCCCCAGTTGAATAGCAGGTCAAACTTTTATTTTATTTTATTTATTTTGAGATTCCATATAGAGTAAAAAGTAAAGTAATATTTATAAATGATGCAGAGTACTAAATGTTAAGCTAACAAGGCATTTCTTCACTGGAAGAATTTTCCTACTTTATTTTCTCATAATTTAACCTTAGGCTATATTGAGCTAAACTCTGTAAATATCCACAAGAATATGTCCTTTTTAGATTCATTTCAACTATTTATTAAGGAAAATGTAACCTAATATATTCTCATTATTAACACTATTTATGTATGGAGAATTCTCCTCATCTTTGTCAAAATGTTTTGGCTGTTGTGGCCTCCAGCCTTTGTCAAGTCAATATCAATCTGGGAATCTACAGGGAATTCATAACTGAACACTTTACATAGTTGTTTTCTTCAGGCTTTTAATAAATTTCCCTAATCTGTTTCCTTTAACAAAACAATCTTTGAGTCAAACAATCCAATAACACGACTCCTGTTCACTATTGTAGTCACACTTCTCTCTCTGTCACATCTTTAAGCAGTTTTTATAGATTGAGTGATGTTTAAACTTTGCATATGTTAAAAGAGATTCTCATGAAAGTCTGACTCCAAAATCTCTTTCTATTATCCATCTCATGAAGCCATCATTTTCTTTTTTAAAATATTTTACATGCAAGACATATGTTTTTGTCCTAGAGGTAAGCCATTTCCTCTAGTGTTACACTTTATTTACTCTACAGGAGTAGTCTGTTCTCATTCTACTGCTCATGTCCAGGGATATTGTCTGGTTCCTATGTTACTTCCACTGAGTACAAGTACATACTGTCCAACCTAGGGATTGAATTCAGAAATACTATATCACTAAATTCTCTTTTTATTATTATTATTTTTTTTATTTTCAGGAACAGGTCTTTTCCTAGTAATCTCCCTTTTAACTTAGTGTTAATAACTTACCTTTGTTCTCTTTGACTTTTCAATAGAAAATGTAGCCATCTTGCTAGTTCATTAAAGCCTTCTCAAAGTCTCACATCCTCCTGTTATCACTTCAGTTCTTTTGCACCCTTTCTTTTTTATTTCTCTTCGTACCAAGTATTTATTTATTTGGGAGTTTCTTAAGTTACAGATTCATTATTCAATGACAACAGCATCATCAATTTCTGGTGTTTTTCATAATTAACTCAATTTAAAGTAACTGAATCCATTTATTATTGTTGTGGTAGGATCCACCTAATTTGCATAGTGGAGTACCGACCATATAAATATGGTTGGTACTGGGAAGACGAGGGGAGGAATCAAGAGATTCAATCCAGAGACTCTGCCCGACTGCGACTAAGTCAACACATTCTCCAGGAACGGTCTTCCCAAGAATATACAAAAGACTATATGTAAATATTGTGTACACTTTCTTGTTTCAATACATTTTGTTCTAAGTACATTTTGTGTTGTATTATTATTCCATGCATTAGTCAAGTTTCAACAATTATGAAAAAAAAAACAAATGATGCCATATTGTATTGTGAAAAAAAAAGAGGTTTCCTAGTCCAATGGCATTTGATACATTTCTTGATGATTCCTGGTCAATATAACAAGTACAAATATGTTCCTGATGCACTGTTTCTGCTAACTTTTAATTTTAACCAATTTCATTAAAAAAGTTCACTGTTGATTGTATTGTGACAATTGTCATATCATATTAATTGATTGACTGATTCAGTTTCTATGGCTTTTCAACTTATAACTAATGACAGAAAATATTTTTTAGATTCTAAGAAAATTTTGGTGGAGAGATAATAATGATAGAAATGTTACTAATTATCTCATAGTTGTGGGGTTAAGAAGTGGATTCATACCTTTCCCAAGGTTATTTGCACCTTAGTGAACATAATGAACCCAACTGGAATTGGAACTTGGCTCTTTGATTAACGATTCTAAGCCATTATCCATTACAACATACACACACACATCAAAGTTTACAGCAATTAGTATTCCCAAACAGTCACCCATCTAGGTATTGGCCAAGCTTGACTTTGCTTCATTTTGGTGATTGTGCAGGAACCTGTGTTTCAATGCTATGCAGCCATTAGCTTTATTGCCATATCACAATGCATATTTTTAAAAAATTGCCAAAATCAATTCACTTTTTTTCTTTATTCATTCTAGTGTTGCAACATAAATGAAAATAAAATCATATGGATTTTAGAACAGGTAACAAGAATGATGGGAAACATTGAAAGTAGCTGAAAATTGCATGTGTTTACCAGTTACTTTTTCACTAATCCACCATATTCACCTAATATTTCACAAGTGGTTTACTATTAATATATATCTTTCCAGAATACTCTAACTGAAAGAACTTAAATTTCTAGGGAGACTGCAAAAAGTACCGAGAGGAATTCTTTAATGATTAACAATTCTGAAATATTTAAATGTAATTATATTAATAATTTTCTTATACTTAGAGAAAAGACTATAATTTAGTAAAGTCTATGAATCTTTCATTTCAAAACACAATATTTTTATATGGAACATAGAATTTTCCAAGATAATTATATTAATAATTTTGTAATCATTAGAAAAGAAAGTGTAATTTAGAAAATTCTGTGGATTGTGAATTTCAGTAAAAATCCATAATCTATCCTTTTCAATCCATTTTATCTTCTTTTTTAATCATTTCACCTGAAGCAAGACTATAAAATCACTAAGATGCAAGGTGTTACTGCATCTGAAAGAATCTGAGAAAAACATTAAGGAGAAGCTGCAAAATATATGAAACAGGTAAATAAGAAGACAGATGACAATTGACATTACATTTAAATTTTTAAATGTCAATGTTAACTGGAAGAGGCCTGAAGAGAATTCAATAAGTAAAAAGTGCAAGTCAAGAAACAGTCAGCATAGAACATATGGTTACATATAACCAACTGTAAAATGATGAGACCTAGCTGCCAATTTAGCACTGTGCTTAAATTCAAAGACAAAAACTATCAAAGAGGAAAGCTCATCAGAAAAATTATCTGAGACAATTTTTAAGAAACTATAATTTTACAAGGCATAAAAGATTTAGAATATGAAATTTGTGCCTTTGTTATCATATAAACACAATAAGAATTTCCATTGACATACTGGGAACATGATGATTTCAGATATAACTTTACAGATATGTCAAGATCATATCTTATCTGAAATGCACATGATCAAATTTTAAATAATTCTTTTCTAAAGTGTGAAAGAATATGGGAAAAATTAAACCTAACATGACAGCACACTAAAGACAGGAATTAAGAAGGCCGAAATAACAACTGACATTGCATTTAAATGTTTCAAGATAAAAGTCAACTGGGAATCTAGGAGCTGGAAGAGAGTTCCACAAGCAAGAAGTGTGAGAGAAGAAACTGTCAGCATAGAACTTATGTTTGCCTCTAGATATTTCAACACTGAAATGATGAGACATTACAGAAAATCTGGTAGTATGCTTAAATTCATAAGCTCTACACAACAAAGAGGAAAGCTGATCAAAGCAATTATTATGAAAATGTTGTAGATGGTATTTGACCAACAGATACTAAATGTCAGAAGACAATAACAAAGAGTTGAGCTAAAATATATATTGCAAAGTTTATGTTTGTTAAGGAGAATATCGACAAAGCAAATGTTCCTGTGTACTAGGCATAAAATATCTGTGTATGTTTATGTAGAGAGGGAGAAATGTGTTGTTCTGAGAGTGACACTTTTGTATCTGTTGAGAATTGTTGTCCTGGGAAGGGCAATTTATTGCATATCATTGCTGATGACGCGGATGGCTGTCTGGAGCATTGTCTGCTTATAGCTGGCTAGAACAGGCATCACATTTTTATCATTGGCATTAAGTCCATTAATAGGCGTATTGTCATTTTCTGAGGCCCTTTTATGCACTGCATAAGTTTTACACTCACTGGTCCTGGAAGGTGAAGTTTCTTCCTCCCTTTGGTTTTTAAAAATGTCAGAGTGCCAACAGGATACAACAAGAATATTTATAGAAAGACACAGGGGAAACTATATTGAGTGAGGGAGTGACTGAAGCCTAGATACCAGGTTAGTATTAATAATACTACATATTCTTATTTGCATTTTGTCAAGAAGAAGAGGATTCATAACTTTCCCAAGGGTATTAGCATGTAAGTAAATGTAATGGATTCAACTGGAATTTGAACTCGGCTCTCCAATTCCTCAATCCAAGCTGCTATCCATTACTCCACTGTAACTTAGCTCTACATACCAAAGAGGAAAGCTGATCAGAACAATTACTATGAAAATGTGATGGGTGTTATATTGGCTGATAAACATAATGAAAGTCAGAAGACAACAATATACAAACAGTTCAGTAAAAAAATATATTGCCAAGTTTATTTTTGCTAAAGAAAATACATCAACAAATGTTACAGTGCACTAGGCATAAAATATCTCTGTATGTTCATATAGAGAGTGAGAAAAGCATTGTTGTGAGAGTGACACTTTTGTAGCCATTGTGAACTCTTGACCTGCAAAGTGTAGTTTATTGCGTATCATTGCTGATGATGTGGATGGTTGTCTGAAGCAGTTTCTGATTATAGCTGGCTAGAAGAGACATCACATTTTTATCGTTGGCATTAAGTCCATTGATAGACATATTGTCATTTCTGAGGCATTTTTATGCACTGCATAAGTTTTACAATCGCTGGTCCTGGAAGGTGACGTTTCTTCTTCCCTTTGGTTTTTAAAAATGTCGGAGTGACAACAGGATACAAGAATATTTATAGAAAGACACAGAGGAATCTATATTGAGTGTGGAAGTGACTGAAGCCTATATACCAGGTTAGTATTAATAATACTGCATATTCTTATTTGCATTTTGTCAAGAATTTTAAATAAGCAAATAAATAGCTGTAGATTGATAAGTTGATTTTTTTAAGTCAATCTTTTCTGTAGGACTTGGTATTTTCTTCTAGTGAACAAAAGAATGACTGACTCAAAGATATTGTCTATCATGTTTATTCCAAATTACATTTGTTTTGCTCTATATATCTGTTGTAACCTAGGGAAGGTGATGGAATAGAATAATCACATGAAGTTTGGTAATGAATGATAATACTTAGGAGACAAACAACACATATAAGATTCACCAGCAGCATTTAGATGTAGTCAACTGCTAGAAGTGAGTCAATTGAATTCCACAATGAATCTCCAACTACACTACTGTATTTATGGGTATGGAGGCATACCTATTATTATCCATAGGTATGCTACAACAATATCTTACATATTTCAATACTGATGATTTTTTCTATTGAGACACATTGAAAACAACTACAAAAATTAGTAAATCAATTCACAATTCTTATTTTATTTACCTACATTTATGCCTAAATGTTGCTTCTTCTCAAATACAGGTATCCAGAAATAATATGTAACAAAATATAATACTGCATAGTGTTCTTTGTAGTTTTTCAAGAATTTCTAAAGAATGAAACTAAAATATGTAATCTAATAAAAAGTAGCTGTAGATTGTAAAGTTTTTTTTTAAGTCAATCATTTCTGTAGGACTTGGTATTTTCTTGGGTTGAGCAAAGAATGACTGCCTCAAATTTTATACTTCCTATCATGTTTATTTCAAATATCATTTGTTTTGTTTTATATATTGTACATATTTCAATACTGATGACTTTTTCTATTGAAACACACTGAAAACTAGAAAAATTAGTAAACCAATTCTTATTGTTATTTCCACTTCTCATGCCTAAATATTGCATCTCCACTAATACAAGAAATATGTAACAAAATTCTTATTTTTCTTACCTACACTTATCATGCCTAAACATTGTCTTCTCAAATACAGGTTTCACCAAAAGATATGTAACAAAATAAGATATGATGCAAGACGTTAGGTAAATACTAAAAGTTTAATACTTTATTGTTTAAACAAAACATTTGCAATATTGTCGTCAAGGCAGTTTTAAAGCGAGGAGTGAAGTTTATTATGAAATGTTTAATGAAATAAAAAAGAAACAAACATCAAAAATGATTCCTAAGCAGTTTGCATGTGATTTTTTAAAAGTATAATTTCCATACCACACAGTTCATATATTATTTGCATGTCTTTTAAATTTGTGTTCCATGAAAAATGTTAACATCAGATGAGTATAGTCTTACACTAGTATATGTTTCCATGTGAATTATTAAAATCAGTTATTTTCTAAGCTTTTAAATTTGAGCTCAGTAAAAATGTGGAACTACATATTACACATGAATATGGTTTTATTCCAGTATGTCTTCACATGTGCATTCTTAGAAAAGAGTATCATGAAAATCCAAGTACACATGCTTCACATGAAGGATTTCTCCCCCAGCATGTATTTGCATATGCCTCTTCAAAAGTGCATTTTGTGAAAATGCTGATTCACACACTTCACATGAAAATAGTTTCTTACTAGTATGATTTCACATATGAGCTTGTAAATGTGAGCTCAGTGAACATGTTGAACATCATGTCTCACAGGAATATGGCCTTATTCCTTATGTCTCTGCATATGACATCTTCAGTTGGAGTTTGATAAAAATGCTAAGCCACGTGAATTTGGTTTTGTCCAGAATGTGTTTCCATGTGTGTTTTCAATTGTGAGCTTTTTGTATATGCTGAACCACATATTTCACATGAATATGGATTGTCCACTGTATGTCTTCGCATATGTACACTCAAACATTTTCTCCATGAAAATGCTAACCCACATTGTTGACATGAATATGGTTTCTCCCCAGTATGTGTCCGCATGTGTTCATTCAAATTTGACTTTTGTGCATGTGCTGAACCACATATTTCGCATGAATATGGTTTTACTCCAGAATGTGATCGCATGTGTGTTTTTAATGAACAGTTTGTGGAAAAGGCAAAACCACACACTTCACATGAATAAGGTTTTTCACCAGTATGTATTGACATATGCCTTTTCAAATGTGAGTTTCGTGAATATGCTGAACCACATACTTCACACGAATATGGTTTCTCACCAGTATGTGTTCGCATATGGGTTTTCAACTGGGATTTTTCTGAAAATGCTGATCCACACACTTCACATGAATATGGTTTCTCACCAGTATGTGTTCGCATATGCCTCTTCAAATCTGAGTTTTTTGAATATGCTGACCCACACACTTCACAGGAATATGGTTTCTCCCCAGTATGGGTTTGCATATGGCTTTTCAACTGTGAGTTTTGTGAATATGCAGATCCACACACTTCACATGAATATGGTTTCTCACCAGTATGTGTTCGCATATGGCTTTTCAGTTGTGAGTTTTCTGAATATGCTGATCGACACAGTTTACATGAATATGGTTTCTCACCAGTATGTGTTCGGATATGCCTCTTCAAATCTGAGTTTTTTGAAAATGCTGTTCCACACACTTCACATGAATATGGTTTCTCACCAGTATGTGTTCGCATGTGTTCTTTCAAAGATGAGCTCTGTAAATGTTTTGAACCACATACTTGACATGAAAATGGTTCCTCTCCAGCATGTCTTCGCATATGTATTATTAAGTAAGAGTTCCTTGCAAAGGCAGAACCACACATTTCACAGGAATATGGTTTTTCCCCAGTATGTGTTCGCATGTGTTTTTTCAAAACTGAATTCTTTCTAAATGATGACCCACACACTTCACATGAAAATGGTTTCTCCCCTGTATGTATTCTCATATGCGTTTTTAAATATGAGCTCTGAGAAAATGCTGAACCACATGTTTTACAGGAATATGGCTTTTCCCCAGTGTGTGTCCTCATATGAGTTTTTAAATTACAACTATGTGCAAATGCTGAACCACACACTTCACATGAATATGGTTTCTCTCCAGTATGTGTTCGCATATGTATATTTAAAGATGATTTCATTGAAAATGCTGACCCACATTCTTTACAGGAATATGGTTTCTCACCAGTATGTATTCGCATGTGTTTTTTCAAATAGGAGTTTTGTGAATATTTTGAACCACATACTTCACATGAATATGGTTTTACTCCAGTATGTGTCTGCATGTGAATTTTGAAAGTAGATTTACTTGAAAAAGCAGAACCACACATTTCACATGAATATGGTTTCTCCCCCGTATGTGTTCTCATGTGGTTTTTTAAACCTGATTTTTGTGTAAATGATGAACCACATACTTCACATGAAAATGGTTTCTCCCCTGTATGTATTCGCATGTGTGTTTTTAAATACCACCTCTTGGAAAATGCAGAGCCACATGTTTTACAGGCATATGGTTTCTCTCCTGTATGCGTCCTCATATGCGTTTTTAAATTACAATGATATGAAAATACTTTACCGCACACTTCACATGAATATGGTTTCTCTCTAGTATGTGTTTGTATTTCAGTTTTTAAATGTAAAGACTCTGAAAATTCTAATCTTTCTCCTTCACATGAATGGAAACTGTCTCCAATGTGTGATCCCATGTTCATCTTTCAAGATTATCTTTTCATGAATATACTCATACCTACTAAATAAAAAAATAGAAAAGATGTTTTTACTGTCTTTTTAGATTTTTCAGTATAGCATTTAAAGTACAAATAAACATTTTCTGTTCTTAGAAATTTGTATTAGATTTTGATGAATTTCAACATACCTTATTTTACAAGTCTTATATAGGACGGAGATGAAATCTGCAAAATAAGATGATTCAAAAAGAAATAATTAAACTTCCTTTCTCTGATTTTAGCTGCATGAAAAGAAAGCATTTTTTTCAGTTACATTTTGCAGGACATAATTCAGAATATCTTGTAGCATTTTATCTAATGCAATTTGAGAAAAATCTTCCTGAGTCTTCAGAAAAGAATTACCAGTTTAAACCTTTCCAGTGTTTTTGCTTGGCAGTCACACTACAATGCCTTTCATATGCATTTAAAAAAATCTCTTATTCTCATATGTAAAATATTGATTATTAAGGAGGAATAAAAATTCATGTAGGAAATCAAATGAAGAATTTTTTTAACAAAATGGTAGCTGTTTATTTAAGATGTTGACATGTTTGACAACTTCATGACAGATTGATTTGTATCTAATGTTGTTCTATGAATGCCTTAACCATAAAAAATAATTGAATATAACGTGAGTGCCTTTTATATATAATTTTTAATACTCAGTAATTTTTATAAAGTAATTTTTTAAAATATTTTATGTAATCTAATGTTTTATTGAATTTTAGATACTTTCTGGCTTTAAATTTCCTATTAGTATTTGTTTTATTTGCTGATAATGTTGTGTATGATTACCAATACCTACAAAAATCAGCGCTTAATATATTCAAAATTTAAAAAATATATTGGTGTATGATGATTTGTATTAAGCATTTCCATTAGTCAATAAATATATTTTTTACTTAATAATATCATTTAAAAGGGTGAAATTAATACAGAATTTTAAAAAAATTTAAAACTTAATTCTAATTAAAATTTTTAGAAAATGAAGACAGTTCTTGTAAAAATTCATCATTTCTCAAAACATTATTTTCCTTAAGACAGTATTGTCTTTAATATATCTTATCTATAAAAGCAATTAACAGTTTTTCAAATTAAATAATTTCATAGTTTTATTGCATTTTTTATTTTATGATTCGGAGTAAATATTTGGTCAATGGTTTTTCTGTTTGTCAAAAACAAACTGATGATTTAAAATCTCTAAGGAGTCCTGCTTTCAACTAATATAAATATGAAGAGTGAGGAATTCTACTTTCTTGAAATTTCATAAAATGAAGTGGGGTAAAAGATGTCAAAAAGAAAAAGTTTTACTAAGATTTTTTAAAAAAATATTTAAAAAATAATTTCATTCATTTGTAAATAAATCCAGATAAATTCAGTGAAATCAGAAAATTACTTGATTGCTTTAAAACAATGAGTTTTTTTACACTAGCTCACTGAAAAAGTATATTGCCTGATGAAAAAAGCCACAAACTTAATAAAAACAAAGTTTTATCATCAAAATGTTTGTGTTATTAATAAGGAGAAAGATTAAATTTTTAAATTATTTTACAAATTTTTAAACATTTCTAACACATTCGAAATTTTGGTTGAAATCTTGTTTTTACATCAGCTCGAAATGTAAGTTTTATGGTGCCTATTTATTGCACTTTTGTCTGTTGAAAAACAGATTAATTTCGAATTCATGCAAAAATCAAATAATTGTCTGATCTTAATGGCACTTTCATGACTTATTCACAAATGAATTAAATTATTATATTTCAGTGAGAACCCTATGTCTATTTTCATCAGCAAGGAGTTCTTTGGAAATTCATTACCAAAGAAAGTGATAGTCTCTACTGATTGCCCCCACAAATGAACTAACCTTTTGTCAAATGATGACTGCTCGTTTAAAAAGGACTGTGGAGATGTTAAACAGGCAGTATGAATGATCATTCACCATAATAGAGGCTTCTTGTCAGCCCCTGTTAACATTGGTGAAGCAGCATACTATGCAAGCTGACAGCATCATTGGTGAATTTTGTAAAAGAAAGAAGCGTGTGCCTAATGCTTATGTATCCAACACAAGCGATGTCATCAAAGCCAAGTGAAATCAAGTAAGAGAATTCATTGATGATCTGAATGCTGAGCAGTTCAACAAATACTTCCAGTTGTCAATGAATTACAGCAGACTGGGCTGAAGACAATGCAGCACCAAACAGTTGAAGAAGAAATTGGTAAAAGGATCAAAGCTAAGAAGGATCAGCTAGAAAAAATGGAGGAGAGCCTTGATTCAGAAAAATCTAATGCAGTAGAAAGATGTGTCAATTTCTTCTTTGCTTTACGAGTATCACCCAGTCTGCACAAGACCTGCATCATACACTCACTAGGCAGATAGTTGGACACATAATAAAATACATTTAGACAGTTGATGGTGTCAACCATGAATACATTGACTACATCATTAATTATGCAAATCCTTTTTATACGATTTCATATCTCAATGATGAAGCTGACTATTATCAAATGTGAAGTTGGCACTGACTATCTCATGCAGGACTTGTATTTCAAAAATCAGCCCAGCAATGATAAGGATTGATGAGGCAGCAGAAGACAAAAACAGCTCTTTTCAGGGCCACAAAATATTCCCAAAAGTCTTTTCCCTGTTGCACATAGCAGCAATTCCTTTTCAATATTGTTTATTGGGTTAGAATAATAAGTTTAAACAATTACGTAATTAATAATAAAATTTAAAGTACTATGAAAATTTAATATTAAAATAACCCTCATGATAACAATTAATAAAAAATAAAATGAAAAAATATGTTAAAAAATATAAATTAATAATAATTAAATTATGTGTTCCTCTGATGTCACTTGTACCACACCAAATACTTCTTTTTCTATCCGCCATTCTTCATTTCCTGCACACATCACCAATACAAAAATCGCTCTCCTTCTTACTGCTTCAGCCCTCTTTTATATTACCAACATGAATGACCAATTAGCATTCTTCACTTTGTTCTCAGTACCCAATCAAATGAGTCCAACCAATCAGCATGTGAATTCTATTGGTTGAACCACACTAAGCTGTACAAAAGCCACTGTTACAGAATATACACTTTTGGAATAATCTAAAGTGAGGAGAGGAGATTCATGCCATTTTCAAGGAACAAAATCCTACTGCTACATGTCCTGTATTGAGGTAAGAAACTTTTCCTTTGCACGAGTTGCAAGCTACTCTCATTCACTTGCTTCTGTGTAATTGTTCATCACATTAGCCACCCACACCCCCACCCCACCAATCTCCTGACAACAAAAATACAGTGAGAAGCAGGTTTCTTTTTCTGGGTACTCTTCCAAAGTGGAGCAACACAAACTTACTCAGATGAACTGCCACCAGGGGGAGCTAGCAGGATGTGCCACATTAATATTTTGGCTGCCGATAGTTGCGGAGTCATCCTGTGAGACCGTTTCATCTTCAAAAGATTCATTATTGGGGGGAGTGATCAGGTTCTCTTAGTAGGGTTGATCTCAAATTTATTAACTGCTCACTCTCTTCAAAATCACTACCATGTGCAGATGTCAGGACCAATCCTATGAAAAGTCGTAGGTCCTTCATGTGACGTGGAACTCTATCAACATGCACTGACTGTGGACTATTAACCTGAGTCATGTGACCTATTCTAAACTTAGTCATACACCTCTCAACGGGAATTTTTACTGAAATGACAACTCCCACTTCATATGCTCCTTGAGTATCCTGAGGTCCAGGAAAGGGCATGGCCTTGATACCTCATATGTGGGTATGATACCTATGGGAATTTTCAGCTGAAATGACAACTGACCAGACTACCTCATATGCACTCCTAGCCACAATGGTTCTATCCTGAGGTCCAGGGTACAAACCACAAATTACTCAAAAAGTTTTGAAATGGCATGGCCTTGATAACACTCATCATTGTCAGTCAATATCTAGGGTGGCTTGACCTCATTCATAAAAAATTGACTCCAATTGGTAAACTATACTGGTAGAACCTTGTGGTGCCGTAGTGAACCAACAGTTTGGATTGTCAGAAAATGTCTTACCATAGGGGTGATGTCCATGAACCTGACCCCATACTTTCCTTTTGCCAATGCACTGAGTAAATGGACTACCTCCAGTTTTTATAGAGCACTGCTGAAGGGTTCTAACCTGACAAACACAGGGTCCTTTTTATGTCCTGGTGTCCAGTTTGTCAATGAATATTAGCCATTTTTGATTTGTGTCCAACTTGGTCTTCATAGTGGTACATACAGACTGTACTGGCTCAGTTCTCTTTATGTAGTTTTAACCACCTCTGTGACACCCTGGTAAGGTGTATAATTGGACTTGCCCAGTACATTGGAACATTTCACAATATCTTCCATTTATTCATGCCTTTACCAAAAATCCAGTTTTTGTTGAAATGTAATATCGAACCAACCATCAAAGAGCCCTTTATGATTAATCTAGAAAATGTGCTTAGTTCCACGCAAAAAAAGCATCCTTGATGACAATTTACTTCTAATACCACTGCCTGATTATTTCCAAAATTTTGCAGCCATTCACACACCAGAATCAATCAAAGAGAGGTTGCAACTTCATCATCCCATTTGGTTAGGGTTTATTTGTTGCTTCCGACAATTGCCACTAAATGCAAATGGAAAGTTCCCACAAGTCTCCCACATAAGGAAACATTAACAGCTTTTTAGGGATATCTGGGATTTTCCTCCTCACGAGTGCCATTATAACTGAATTGTCCCCAGTTACCCAGTCTGTTTTGCATATCTTCCTAATCTAAAGTGGAAAGGAGATTCTAGTCTTGAATTTCTGGAATAATCTAAAGTGGGAAGAGGAGATTCACTGTGCAGATGTAACCAACTCCGATTTGTTTTCAATTGTTCACCACAAATTACCATAACATTTCTTAAATGATTATTTCTAATCTGTTATTAAATTTTTAAATTAATTTAAGAAAATTTTATTTTTTAAATTTTTCTGAATATCATCTCGAACTTTTATTTAAAAAAAAAAAAAAAGGTATAAATTGTATTTTTTTTATGCTATAATTTTATTTCAAATCAGATTAATTTGATTTCTTTGCTAATTTTACTCAAATATCGTGTCATTGTCAGAAATATATATTTGGCTAATTAAATAATAATGAAAATTCCATTAAGGTTTTTTTCAAAGTTTGCATTACCATTTAGCATTTATCGACAATGTAAATCCAAGCTTTCTTAGTTAACAGCCTTTTACTGTTTTTCATATCTTCCTACTAGTCTTGATTACTGTGCAGTTTTCATGAAAGTTATTTTAAAATGCACTTTCTTTTTTTTTAAATGAATAATTTTTATTTAATTGGTATAAATTGCTTTTTTTTTTTCTAATTGAAAGTGTTGTTTCTTTGTAGAAGTGAAGTTTTATTAAATAATGAATTCTTTTTTTTTTAAATTCATTTAAAATTTGTTATAGACACAATTGAAAGGTTTTCTAAATAAAATTAAATAATGAATGTCATGGGTGAACACTTTTTACAAAAAAAAAATAATATATATTTATCATGGAAAAAAAGAAAAGAAAAACATTTTTTTTTTTTACCTTTTTCAGGCACGTAATTTCTGTTTTGCTTTCAATTATCGGATTTTTAGAAAAACGAGATTTTTTTAACCAAAATTTAGCACATGCGAGAAAGGATTAAAAATATAATAAAATAATAAAAAAAAATACTTTGGTCTTGTCTTTTCTTAATAATAATGAACATTTTGACGACAAAACTTACTTTTTATCAAGTTCATCATACTCTTCTTTTTTTTTAGAATGATACAACTTTTGAAGGAAGAAATTTAATGTTTTTAAAAGCAGTATCAGGATGACCATTCCTTTATTTTACATTCATCATTCCTCAAGTGAAGCAAGTCATCATTATTTTAAGAAAAACCTTTTTAAAAATAGTCTTACGCTTCTTATCTCTAAAATTTACTCCTGACTCTTCTTCTCTGATGTTTTATTTCAAGAATTTCATCATAAAGAAAAAAAACAATTTATTTTAAAAAGAATTATTAACAAAAATTGATTCGATTTATTTATTTAACAGAATTTTATTTTTAATGAAAATATTTTAGAATTATATACGTTTATTTTCGTTTTCTTTTTTCAAAACAAAATCGCCTAATATTTTTTTAAACAAATTTAAATATCTTATTCTTCTTCTTAAGGTTAAAAAGCGAAATGCCAATGTTTTTTAAATTTTAAGAGAATCGTCATTTTTATTTTAAAAATAAAGTAGAAAAGATATTTTTCGCTTCGTGAAAATTCGTAAATCAAAAGAACATATATACTTACTTAACTAATTAATTATTTTTGTTTCTTTTCTGATGATTTTTCTTTCGTAGAACAACGACAGAAAAACGGTCCAACGGACGAATTTATTTATGAGAAAATGTTTTCATAACTGCGAACTCAAGGGAGATAATTCGGGAAACATATTTTACTCTTTAGTTTAATTGATTAAAAAATACAATGGAAGATTTGAAGCTTCTATTTGTCATATGTATTTTTTAAATATTAAATGATGTAAAAGAATAATTTTTAGTTGAAATTTTACAATTGATAAAGGCAATCATATTTTATTTATAAGATTAGATAGCATTATAAGGAAGTGGGTGTAAGGAAATGATTTGTCAACCCAAATTTTGATAAATAATCAGAATTTCATCAAGAAATAAATAGTTAATCTTTTGTTGGAGTCACCATTTGAGAATATAATTATGAGCAAGGTTTATAATAAACATGACATTTTATATAACAATTAGTGAGAGAATGCAAGGATAGCAAAATGCCTTTTTTGTGTGCATAGGATATAAAATCCTATACTTGACAACTAATCGCTTAAAAAAAATAATAAGTAAGAAACGGCTATTCATAAATAGGTTCAAAAACACTTGTAGCGGTTGTTTACATACACCACACCCACAAAATACTAAAAATAGCCATTGGATAGAAAATAAGCACTATTTTCTATAGGACAATTTATACATCACATGAGCCACATCAAATTTTCTTATGTTTACTTTGCCAAACCTGGTTTAGAAAAAAATTAGTGATTGATTGATTTTTGACCAATAATATAACACTCCTTTCAATATCTTTCTCACTCTCATTCCTGGAGCCTATTCAGAAAGTATAAATAACACGAAAATCAAAGAAAAGAACAGTAAATCTCCAGAGCTCAACCACATACGTGAATTCTCATTCTTCTACTCACAAACACAGACACAAAATTACAATTGCACTACGCTGTGATCTGTCTGTCCAAAAAGCCAAGTAACCAACTCAGAATTCTATCATTCTTTTGTACAACTTTCTCATACTTAAACTCAGTTATCACATATTGCTGAACTCTAAACATTTTAAACAAGAAAATTCTTTTAACACATATTTACAATCTCGCATCAGTACAAGGGGAACTACTTCCTCTTTCTAAACTTTGTTTCACCAAACACAATTGTTGTACTCGCTTGTTTTTCAATACATGTTATTGTTGATTACTGAATAATCTCTTGTTATTCCTTCTTTGTGTTTCTTTGTAAAATTTAAATGTGATGTGCTAATCAAAAACGCAACCTTCACCAAAGCCTTCTTAACAATTTTATACCAAATCTCATTAGCACGCCACACACTAAAACAAAGACTTTTGTACAAATCATTAAAAAAATAGGTTCCAAAATTACATAAGTGCTTTCTGGAATTTGATTAGACAGTATAGTCACATGCTATGCTTCTGACTACACTCATACATTCAAAATCCAAATTATCTGGTCATTGAGTGCTATCTGAACAGCTTTCATTTGGAGCCCATCACATGATCAGGATAAGTATATATACACTGATTTCGAGGACAATAAAAATGCACAGAGCAAAACACAGGTCAATAGCTGGATGTGGATCACCCATTGATGACAGGCAGTTGAATCTGTTAACACATGACTAGAATTCTCTTATTACCATGACAACACCTCAGTCACCATTCAAAGTAATATCCACACAACTCAAGATATATTCAAAGCTGTGAAAAATGTAAGTCTTATCATCTCTCTGTATGTCCATTTCTTTTTGGTACCACTGTAATCAGATTTCATATATTAGCACTCACGCACACAATGTTTCTACTAATGTGCTTCCCCCATGCACACACATTCAGTCAGCAGCTATGCATACAATGCATTAAAATGTGCTTTAGACACACACACACACACATATATATAAACATTTTATACTGACCAAGGCATATGACTTCACGAACTACCCTTTCAAAAATGGAATATTTTGTCGAACATTTGAACTTTGATTACGACCTGAACAAAGACAATGTTTATCATGTACAAAACAAATGTTAATGTGTACATAACTATATGATTATTTCAACCTGGCTTTACTTTTTGCCAATGTAAAAAAAATCATTTCTTCATGTTATTTTGTATTTGTATACACAACACTTGGATTTTAATTTTTCACTTTTAATACAAGTAGACTGACCCTACAGCATAATCTGGAAAGTTTGTATTAGTTTCATGTAGAGTTTATAAGTTTCTAGCATTTATAAGTGACTTACTGTGGAAACTGGAAGTTTCTTCATTCTGCAGTGTATGTTAGATTCATTGTGTAGCTTTTCAATTCATTGAGCAGCTGTTGTTTGATTCACTGAGCAGCTAGTCAACCATTATCACCTCCAGCTTGCTATCAGCTGTTGCTCCAGGCTTCCTTCTCCAGCCATCCTAGCCCGCAGTAACAATATGCAATAAACTGTCCTTCTCAGGACAACAATCTCCAGTAACCACTAACCTGTCCTTTTCAGTGTCTATCAAGACTATTCTTCTCAGGACAACACTATTCTCACCCACTACATAAGCTTGCAGATTTATTTTTTCATCTAGTGCACTGTAACATTATTGTTGTTTCTGTATTTTCTTTAACAAAAATAAACTTGACAATATATTTCTTATTCAAGTCTTTAATTTTCTTGTTGTTCTCTTCCATCATTCAAAATCTGTTTGTGGGCCAATATACCACCTGCAACATTAGCATGAGTAAAATAAATCAACACATTTTAAGAAAAAAAAGACACAAGAATGGTGTCAAAATTCACAAAATTTTAACACTTTTTAATAGTCAGTTGTACTTAGATTAATTTGTAATGTATATAAATGTAAGTAGAAAAAGGCAAATGTTGATTAGATAGAAAGGGTCACAAAGGAGACCCCAATCAGATTTCTGACCCACTACAGTCAATGGGTAGTATGCACTGGCCCTTGTCTGTATGACATTTGGAGATGTGCATTGCAATGGATATCAACACAGAATAAGAACTCGGAGAGCCATGTTCAAATCCCAGTTAAATTATATTCACTGATGTACAAAGACCCTTGGAAAAGGTATGAATCCATCTCCCCCCCCCCGCCAGTTGAATAGCAGGTCAGAGTGAGTTTTTTAGCCTGCTGCAGAAAGAAATGGTGATCTACTGTGGGAAAAATCTTCTGTCTCATTAGTCATATATCAAAAGATACAAGTGTGTATCATGTGTGGCACAACTGACTGATGACATTTGGGTATGCATTACAATAAAATTTTTATTTTTGTTAAATTAAGGATATTCTCTTTAGGTGTAAGCAAGCTAATCTCAAAAGATTTTAACACATTGGTTCTCCCATTCTTGTAAACTTGTTCCAGACATAATTACTATGTTTAGTAAATATCACTTAATTTTTTCTTTCTCACTAGTGCTAATGGTTGATACTTAAACTCAGTTAAATGCCAGGTTTTCAAATAAAGTTTTTTTTTTAATCTTTAGCATTCTGTAGGTGACTATTTTTGCTAAGCAAAATATTAGTCCTACCAATGCATGTTGAATTTGAATTTCTTGGTTGTGTAGTCATATCCTTCTATGGCAACACCTAAAACAATCTTGACTGAAATTAAAAGCCAGGCTACTGCAATTTCAAATATATAAAACTCATATATAAAACATTTTATTTTGAAGTGACTCCATATAGAGTAAAAGGGGAAGTAATATTTATAAGTGATGCAGAGTAGTATCTGTTAAGCCAAGAAGGCATTTCTTAATTGGAAGAATTTTCCTACTTTATTTTCTCATAATTTAACCTTAGGCTATATTGAGCTAAACTCTGTAAATATTCAGAAGAATATGTCCTTTTTAGACTCATTTCAACAATTTATTAAAGAAAATGTAAGCTCATGTCTAGGGATAGTGTCTGGTTCCTATGTTACTTCCATTGAGTACAAGTACACACTGCCCAGCCCAGGGATTGAATTCACAGACACTATCACCAAATTCACACATCAACAATTTTACCCACTAGGCCATGATCCCTGAGGAAGATAGCAGGTCACAACAGTCAAAATGTTGCAATAAAAACAACAAAGATCAGGACAATAGTCTGAATAGTATACCATAAATATTAACTCATCTCAGAATTTCAGATAAAAATGTATATATTTGCCTTTCAAACACTTTCCTCAATTCATTAGTTTTGTGAAAGTATTGACAAATTTTATTTATTTCATGATAAGCAGAAATCCTTGCTTGAAATTTGAAAGTTTTTAGCAAAAAGTAATTTATTATCTCTGAGCAGTCAAACAGTCCAGGTGAGTTATTGCCCTTGGTATGCTTGTGAACTTGGGGCTTTAGACATCCATAAATGAGGAAGAAAAGATATTCTTAAATATTAATCAGCAACCTCAACTAGACTTAAAGCTAGAAATTTTTTCAAACAACAATCATTCTTTGTAAGTACAATGTTTGTGTAATCTTTGGTTGTCTATCAGATTCATCTTTGTGTGTATTTTAGATGCATGTACATGTTCACATATGATAAACCAAGAAGAAACATATAAAACTTAAGTTTCTATCTTGAACTGTTTATTCTCTTTTTTTTTTTGTATATACTGTAGTGAAACAAAATTCTGAATGTCTCTTGGGTATGTCCGTTTTCATTTTGGTCCAGGAGTAAGTAAGTATAAGCATTGTGTTATTGGTCAAGCTCAAGTCAGCCTTGTAGAGTTGGAATAACAAAAGGAAAGTTTCTACTTATGTTATCATTAGATGTTTTATACATGGTTATGGGATGTCTGTTTTCTTTTCTTGGGTTCAGAAGTTACAGTAATTACATCATTACAATAGTTGAGGTCAAATCAACCTTGGTTAGATTTAGAAAGCTTGAGTTACTTCAGAAATGGAGGTGTTTGGAAGATATGTGCAAGAAAAAAGTGGGAAGAGAGTTCAGTTGACAATAGACTGGGGAAAATATCATTCTCCAGTAGGGGCGTACTTACCACGTGGTTGTGGAGCAAAAAAAAATAAAGAGAGCAAGGCAGAAAAATGTTTGTCTTTTTATACACTTTACCAGTGCCACCTAACAGAGCTTGATGAAACCACATGAGGTAATCATATTTCTGGTTCCTTTACTCTAGGCATCATGGGAAAATATATTTCTTTCTCTTTTTTATTATTATTTTATTTATTGATTTTATTTCATTTCCCCAAACTCTTATATTGTTTATGTTAATAAAATGAACATTATTATGGTATTTAGAACGCTTGCCTGTTCCTGAAAGGAACAGAATCTTTTCCTAGTAATCTCCCCTTTCCACTTAGTATTAATAACTTATTAGTTCATTAAAGCCATCTAAAAGGTCTCACATCTTGTTATCACTTCAGTTCTTTCACACTCTTCCTTTTTATTTCTCTTCGTACCAAGTATTTATATATTTGGGAGTTCCTTAAGTTACAGATTCATTATTCAATAACAACAGAGCATTGTCAATTTCTGGTGTTTTTCATAATTAACTCAATGGAAAATAACTGAATTCATTTATCGTGAAGAAAAACAAATGATGCCATATTGTATTGTGAAAAAAAGAGGTTTCCTAGTCCAATGGCATTTGATACATTTCTTGATGATTCCTAGTCAATATAACAAGTACAAATATGTTCCTGATGCACTGTTTCTGCTAACTTTTAATTTTAACCAATTTCATTAAAAAAGTCATGACAATTGTCATATCATATTAATTGATTGACTGATTTGGTTTCTATGGCTTTTCAACTTATAATTAATGCCAGAAAATAATTTTTAGATTATAAGAAAATGGTCGGGGGGGGGGAAGATAATAATGATAGAAATCTTACTAATTAACCCATAGCTGTGGTGTGAAGAAGTGGATTCATACCTTTCCCAAGGTTATTTGTGCCAAAGTAAATATAATGAACCCAACTGGAATTGGAACTTGGCTCTTTGATTAATGATTCTAATTACAACATTACATACACACACACATCAAAGTTTACAGCAATTAGTATTCCCAAGCAGTCACCCATCTAGGTATTGGCCAAGCTTGACTTTGCTTCATTTTGGTGATTGTGCAGGAACCTGTGTTTCAATGCTATGCAGCCATAAGACTAACTGCCATATCAGCTTGTATATTTGAAAAAATTGTCAAAATCAATTCATTTTTTTGTTTATTCTAATGTTGCGACATAAATGCAAAAATATACAGATTTTAGAACAGGTAACCAGAATGATAGGAAACCTTGAAAGTACCTGAAGATTCTTGATGAAAACTTCTTATGGAATGATGCTCCATTTTTGAGCTGAACTGAATTCAAGTCAAAAAAACTATTTATGAAGAATAAATATGACACAATGTATAATTATCACACACAAAATATCTATATTAAAAGCAATTCTGGGTAGAGGAGGAATAGAAAAAACACAAAACTCTTACTCCAGTATAATATTTGAAAGAATTTTACGTTTATTAAATTCCATGGAAAAATAATAATAATATCCCAAAATGCAAAATTTATAAAATAAGCATTGTACAAAATTTTCCTTTATATGCCACACAATTAGGCAAGATAACTATTTAAAAATACAATTATGTTGGGCTCATAAATTACCATTTATCAACAAAATGTTCACTTACTTCAATTCATTTCACTGCTGAAAGGAGTTGAGAATTGCTATTCACAGGTGCTGATGGGTTGTTAGACAATAGTTCAGTTTTATAAAGATTCAAAAATAACAGAAATCTTGTATTTTCATAAACAGTTTAAAATCAAGGTTAATAATTTTGTGACAAACTATAAAAAGATAACCATAGATATCACTAAAAATTTGAAGAATCTTTTCCTTTTCTTTCAGGAATTCTTCTTGATCTCAGTTACTTCATTTTCCTTTATTTTCTGTTTGTCATTGGATCTTAGTTTTTTTTGTTCAGATCCCAGAACCAGTTGACATCTTCCTTGTGAATGCTGAAAATTTTTTCTGCTTTTATTTCTTCATCATCTAAAATTAGTGCCCAGAACTAGCCATGTTCACTGTGAAAACGGAAACCCTTTTCTGTATGAAAAGTCAAACTCCTCAAATAGCCACAAATCAGCTCCAAAATTGAAAAGCATGGGGCATCACTTACTTTCCTTGCTAGTTAAAAAATCACAAAATGTATTTGTAATACACACCTCTACGCAAACTTAATTTTGGGGGCTTTTCAGGCCATCAAACTTCAGCCGCATTTTTTTACAAATTTTGAAAATCAAAGTTTATATATGTATCCTTTTGATAAACTGTCAGGTTTCATTTTGCCAGTAATTTTACAACATCAATTTGAACCTCATATATATAAAGTTTTAAACATCAAATGTTATGCAAGCCATTTTTTATTCAGTGTCTTGCTTCATTGTGGCAGTTGTTTTATTTAAAGAATATGTTAGTAACATTCTTCTTTCTATAAATATTATTAAATTCTCCCCTCAAAAGAAATTGTAATAAGCAAACCTAGTCAATTACATTATTTTTATTTACCCTTCAATAATTTTATATAATTTTACATTTCTTTTTCCTCTACAACTGTTAACAATATAAAATATTAAACATAATGCATATCAGCTTAGCTCTGTATAAGGTTAAATCAAACAAAAAAAAGATGATGTTGGTTAGTATTTCATTGTGATTCACTATTTAAAAATAAATATCTCACTTCTGAATATACTGTAACTGGTGATGAAAAGTCAGTACTTTACAACATGAATTGCAAGACCTTATAGCATAAATGAAATGGCCCACTGTACATATCTTTATCTGAAGCATGTGTTTATCAGTTACTTTTTCACTAATCCACCATATTCACCTAATATTTCACCAGTGATTTACTATTAATATATATCTTTCCAGAATACTCTAACCAAAAAAACTTAAATTTCTAGGGAGACTGCAAAAAGTACCGAGAGGAATTCTTTAATGATTAACAATTCTGAAATATTTAAATGTAATTATATTAATAATTTTCTTATACTTAGAGAAAAGACTATAATTTAGTAAAGTCTATGAATCTTTCATTTCAATGAAAATTCAAAGTCAGATCCTATGTTTATCTTATTTTCATCAGTGCATCTGATTTAACACAATTTTAAAACACAATATTTTTATATGGAACGTAGAATTTTCCAAGATAATTATATTAATAATTTTGTAATCATTAGAAGGGAAAGTGTAATTTAGCAGATTCTGTGGATTGTGAATTTCAATGAAAATCCAGAATCTATCCTTTTCAATCTCATCAATCCATTTTTTTTTTCTTTATTGTTTTAATCATTTCACCCAAAGCAAGACAATAAAGTAACTATGATGCACAGGGTTACTGAATCTTTAAGAATCTGAGAAAAAAAAAAAAAAACATTAAGGAGAGAGGACAATAAAAGAACAGGTAATAAGAAGACAGAAGATAATGATTAACACTGTATTTAAATTTTTGAACATCAAGATTGACTGGATTGCAAGAAGCCAAAAAACAATTCTACAAGTGAGAAGTATGGGAATAGAAAATGCTAGCTTAGATCTTACAGTGATAGCCATTACAACTAGATTATGAAACCAATGTAGTAGTAAGCTTAAATTCATAGAGGCAGGGTATCAGAGGAAAGCTCATCAGAAAAATTATTTACAGTATTTACATTAGTCGGACTATTGTCCTCATCTTTGTCGCCATATTTGTCACAACGTTTCGGCTGTTGTACACTCCGGCCTTCTTCAGGTGGTTGGAATTTCGAACTGAACCCTTTATTTCGATCACTGGGGTAGACTGTTCTAGTTCCACATGCCATGTTTGATGGATGTCAGTTATCAGTTATCTCCTGCTAATTTTCCCTCTGAAAGTTCTCCACTGCCTTAACCAGGTATTGAACTCACCTTCTTTGGGTCTGTCACTGGATCTAACCAACGCCTTTATCCACTCTGCCATGTGTCCTTGAGGACACATGGCCCAGTGGATAAAGAAGGCCGGAGTGTACAACGGCCGAAACGTTGTGACAAATATGGTGACAAAGATGAGGACAATAGTCCGACTAATGTAAATACTGTACATAATACCTCATCTCAGAAATATAGACAGACTCAGAAAAATTATTCTATAAAATTTTTAAGAAAACCATAACTTTATACATCATAAGAAATTTAGAATATGAAATATGTGACTCTGTTTTTTTACAAACACAATAAGAATTTCCATTGAAAACTGGGAACATGATGATTTCATATATAACTTTACATATATGCCAAGACTATATATTATCCAATGTATCTCATACATAAATGGTGCATCTGCTCAAACATGAATATCAATTAAAAAATGTTTGAAGCAAGAAAAATAATGTAGAATGCAATAAGTTAGATAAAAACTAAAGATTTTATATTTTTATTCTTTAAACAAAACACAATATTGTTCTCTTTTGAGTTTTAAGCAAAGCAGACTTACAAGAAGATGTAACAGCAAAATTGTCCATATGTCAGATTAAGCTATTGTATCTTAGAAAGGATTAAAGATATCTTACTGGAATTCTCTAAAATTTTTATATTATAGGACTACTTCGAGCAATAAGAATGTGTAATTACTCTCCAAGCTTAACAGAAGAACCATGATGAAATCAATCATAAATGAAAATGCCATGTTTGTGATTAATTAATCATAGCTAAGGATCAGAAGCTCCTGAAGGATTGAAATAAAGTTCAAATATATATATTATTCCAGGATCATTTTCCATCTTATTCAAGATGATCCTCGCCCTCACTAATTTTCTAACTTTCTATCTTGGAGTAACATGGTGCTTCACATGTTTCATGTACAATTTCATTTACAATTTTTTTTCACTGATCTTTGGACTGTCATAGCTGAAACTCCTCTCTCACATGCAAGGTATCTTATGGATTGACTTGGATCTTTTCTTATTGATCTCTTTAGCTCTAATTATGATCCTTCTTTCTGTTGTGACCTCCTGATTCAGTTTTCCCCTCTGCTGTTCCCTATCTTTTAAATTGTTCACCATTCTCTTGATGGTTCTTGAATGGAGTTTGAAAACTGAAGCCAGAGTATGAATGTTGGTACCATTACTGAAGACCTGAATGATCTTTTCCCTCTCTCCATTGCTCATTTGGGAAGACAGTAGGGCTGTTTGTTTATGCTATAAGGTCTTGCAATTCATGTTGTAAAGTACTGACTTTTCATTGCCAGTAACAGTATATTTCAGAAGTGAGATAATTTTAAATAGTGAATCACAAGGAAATACTAACCAACATCATCTTTTTTTTTGTTTTATTTAACCTTACACAGAGCTAAGCTGATATGCATTATGTTTAGTATTTTATAAGGATTTTAACCAGTTCTCTTTCTAGCTGAATAACTCAAAGGGTTTTTCAGTGATTTTTACAACAAATAGTATCAAGATGGCTAAATGTCTTATCTGAAACCCTGGAAAAAAGAAACTGAATTAGTTTAGTGGTATTTTAGATATTAAACATTTTGTGGGATTGACAATTATGCTGTTACACAATTTGGACAATTTTGCTGCTGCACTCAGTAAAATTTTTAATGGGAAAAACACAAATCAAATTAAAATGATTACTAAGCAGTGTGTCTGCATGATGTGATTTTTTAAAGTGTAATTTACATGCAAGTGCTTAACCATATATTTCACATATTATTTGCATGTGTTTTAAATTTATATTCCATGAGAATGTTAACTTGTATCAGATGAATATGGTTTTTCTCTAGTATGTGTCTTCATGTGAGTTTTTAAACTTCTTTTTCTTGTAAATGCTGAATTGCACACTTGACATGAATAAGGTTTCTCCCCAGTATGTGTTCGCATATGGTCATTTAAACATGATTTCCGTGAAAATGCTGATCCACATTGTTGACATGAATATGGTTTCTCCCCAGTATGTATTCGCATGTGTTCTTTCAAATATGAGCTCTGTGCATGTGTTGAACCACATACTTCACATGAATATGGTTTTACTCCAGTATGTATCTGCATGTGAATTTTTAAAGAAGAATTCCATGAAAAGGCAGAACCACACATGTCACATGAATATGGTTTCTCCCCAGTATGTGTTCGCATGTGTGCTTTTAAACATGATTTCTGTGCAAGTGTTGAACCACAAACTTCACAGGTAAATGGTTTCTCCCCTGTATGTGTACGCATGTGTGTTTTTAAATATGAACGCTGAGAAAATGCTGAACCACATGATTGACAGGAATATGGCTTCTCCCCAGTATGTGTTCTCATATGAGTTTTTAAATTACAACCATGTGAAAATGCTGAACCACAAACTTCACATGAATATGGCTTTTCCCCGGTATGCGTCCTCATATGAGTTTTTAAATTGCAAACATGTGAAAATGCTGAACCACATACTTCACATGAATATTTTTTCTTTCTGGTATGTGTTCGTATTTGCGGTTTTAAATGTAAAGTCTGCGAAAATTCCAATCTTTCTTCTTTACATGAATAGGAACTGTCTCCAGGGTGTGTTTCCATGTTTATCTTTCAAGAAGAACTAATTTTCATGGACATATATCTGCTAAGTAAAAAAAATAAGAAAAAGGTATTTTTAGTGTCTTTTTGTAAATTTGTTTTCAGTATTGCATTTAAAGTATAAATAAACATTTCAAGACAAATGTTTTCTGCTGTTAGAAATTTACACTCAGTTTAGATGTCTAGCATAACTCATTTTAAAAGTCTTAGATAGGGGACAACATGAAATAAGATGGTTCAAAAATAAGAATGACTCAAAAATAAATAATGGCACCTGATTTTTTAAATTAAATAAGTGTGTATGTGGGGTGGGGGTTAACTTTTACTTAATATCAAAGGAGGAATTAATACAAAATTTTCAGTGATTTCAAACTGAATAAATTATTCTAATTAAAATTTAAAAAATGAAAACAATTCTTGTAAAAATTAAATATTCATGAAAAATATGTTTTTCTAAAGACAATAGTGCAATTTGTTATTTTACGATACAGATTTTCGGTAAATGGTGTTTCTGCTTTACAAAAGAAAAAAATGGATTGACTTAAATTCTCCAAGGTGTTCTGCTTTTAATAGTGTGAAATTTAATTTCTCGAAATTTCATAAAATTGTTGCTTAAAAACAGATGTAGCAAAAAAAAAACAAAAAAAAAACATTTTTATTCAGATTTACGACAACAGACATTTTAAAAATAATTTCATTCATTTGTGAATAAGTCCTGAAAATTTCATTAAAATCTGACAATTATTTGATTTTTGCAAGAATTTTCAAATCAATGGTTTTTGGTTTTTGGGGGGATTTTTTTTACCGCAAAAAAGACGTTAAAAATGTTTTGGCCTGGGGGTCACCGCTCTGACACTAGAAAAAAAAGATTTTAACGAAAATTTCGAACGTGCTACAAAGGATTAAAAAATTGAATAAAACATTAAAAATACTTTGGTCTTCTTTCTTCTTAAAGATTTTGACGATAAAACTTTGTTTTTATTAAGTTTAGCGCTTTTTTAATTATGATATATTGTCTTTTGTTCAGTGGAGGTACCTACTACAAAAAGAACTAAAAACAAAAAAACTGAATGATGAACAATAAAATCAGCTAAAAAAGGTCTTTTAATGTAAGCCTATTTTCGGTTTGGGGTAAAATTTCAATCCCTGAGGCAAGGACAATTTAAAACAAAGCAGAATAAATACACTTTTTAGTTTTTTTATAGTATACATTTTTATTAAATCAGTAATATAGGAAAATAAACAATATAGCCTTTCACTCTTTCTTTCTACTTTTTAAAGGGAGAAATCGGAAGTTTTTTTCTTTTTAACACAGTATCGAGATTTCTCTAAAATTATTTTCATGTTCTTAAAAACTCTTTTAAAAAATAATCTTTAAAAATATTTAATTTTTTCTCTATTTTTTATTAACTCATTTCTGATATTTAAAAAAAAAAAAACAATTTTCGGTTCGCAAAGTGAATTAAAAATTGATACGAATTAGAGAATTAATGAAAATATTTTAAAAACTTTGTTTTTTTTTTTCAAAAGAGAATATCCTTAGCCTAATATTTAAAAAAATGAGTTAAAAATCTTATTAAATATTGAGATAATTAATTTAATAAGGTTTTTAATCGGTCGTAAAAATATTTAAAAAAAAAGAAGCACCATTCAAATTTATTGTTTTAAATTAGAAAAAAAATGTCTCTCTTTGTAAAAATTCGTAAATCAAAAGAAAACAGGTTTTTTAGACTTACTTATTTTTGTTTCTTTTCTGATGATTTTTCTTCCATGAAGCAACGACAGAAAAAAAGGAGAAAATAAAAAATGAATTTATAATGAAAACGTTTTCGGTTTTCCTAACTGCGAAGTCAAGGGAGATAATTCATGAAAAATAATTTTACTCTTTATTTAATTAAAATACACTGAATGGAATATTTGTAGCTTCAAGTAGTTCATCTTGAAGTTTTTTTTTTAATATTAAATACAGTAAAAGAATAATTTTTAATTGCAATTTTACAAATGTAGTATTGATAAAGGCAATCATATTTTATTTGTAAGATTAGACGGAAAGCATCATAAGGAACTGGTTTTGGTTAAGGAAATGATTCATCTCAAACTTTGATAATTTGTGTATAGGAAGATAAGTTCAACATTTGAGGAATAATTGGTTACCCTTTAGTTGGAATCACCATTTGAGAATGTAGAAATGATTATAACAATTATAATAAACACAACATTTTATATATGAATTTAAGAGAGATTATAATGACAAGAAACAAAACCCTACTTGTATGCATAAAGTAGAAAGTTTGAATTTGTTTCCTGTAGAGATTGTAAGAAACTTAACTGTATAAATTGAAAGTTCTTTCATTGAGCAGCATGTTTTAGATTCATTGTGCAATTGTTGTACGATTTATTATGCAGTATGACATAGGACTTGGACTGGCTGGTTCCAAACTGCTGTCATAAATGGTTTTATGACAGCTGTCCAGACAACATATGGTCTGTTTTTAAATCTTACTGGATTTCAAGAATAGAACTTGATGTGCACTGGTGAAATGCTGTCTGTGGTTTTCATATTTTTTGAGGGCTGCTGATACTGCTCGTGAGTTTTTTATATTTGAAGAAGTGGTATAATTTCAATGTATGCTGTATGCTTTACATAAACGTTATTATTTTTAAATGATTTCTACATTAAGGAGTTCGCTAATTTCTATGGGCTACCGCAGCTTGTGAGTAGGGATATTTTCAGAAATATTATGATATTTGCATATGCTTTATGTTAACATTTTTAATTTTTGTTAAATGATGACTGCCTGAAGGATTGTTCATTTCCATGGGCTGCATCTGCTTGTGAGTTGTAATATTTTCAAAAAAGGTAATATGATTGTGTATGCTATACAATAAAATTTTTTTTTGTTATTTTTGTTAAATAATGGTTGTGTGGAGGTTTTTCTAGTTGTATGTCTATTTTTATTTTTCTTAAATGCTGGCTTGTGGAGCTTTGATATTTTCAGAAATGGTTTTAAGTTTGTTTATTTTTCTTAAATGATGGCTATGTGGAGGTTTGCTAATGGCTTGTCTGGCCTGTGAGCTGTGATATTTTTTCAAAATGGTTTAAGTTTGTGTATGTTTAAAAACAAAATTTTATTTTTCTTAAATGATGGCTGTGTGGAGGTTTGCTAGTTGTGTGGAAATGGTTTTAAGTTTGTGTATGTCTTAAAACAAAATTTTATTTTTCTTAAATGATGGCTGTGTGGAGGTTTGCTAGTTGCTATGGCCTGCAGCTGCTTGTGAGCTGTGATATTTTCAGAAATGGTATTAAGTTTGTGTATGTCTTAAAAACAAATGATTTTGGAGGTTTTTTTCTTAAATGATGGCTATGGTATTAAGTTTGTGTATGTCTTAAAAACAAAATTTTTATTTTTCTTAAATGATTGTGTGGAGGTTTGCTAGCTGTGATATTTTCAGAAATGGTATTAAGTTTGTGTATGTCCTTTTATTTTTCTTAAATGATGGCTTGTGGAGGTTTGCTGTGTGATATATTTTCAGAAATGGTATTAAGTTTGTGTATGTCTTAAAAACAAAATTTTTATTTTTCTTAAATGATGGCTGTGTGGAGGTTTGCTAGTTGCTATGGCCTGCAGCTGCTTGTGAGCTGTGATATTTTCAGAAATGGTATTAAGTTTGTGTATGTCTTAAAAACAAAATTTTTATTTTTCTTAAATGATGGCTTAAATGATTGCTGTTGGAGGTTTGCTGCTTGTTGCTATGGGTATTAAGTTTGTGTATGTCTTAAAAACAAAATTTTATTTTTCTTAAATGATGGCTGTGTGGAGGTTTGCTAGTTGCTATGGCCTGCAGCTGCTTGTGATATTTTTCAGAAATGGTATTAAGTTTGTGTATGTCTTAAAAACAAAATTTTTATTTTTCTTAAATTTGTGGAGGTTTTTCTTAAATGATGGCTGTGTTGAGCTGTGATATTTTCAGAAATGGTATTAAGTTTGTGTATGTCTTAAAAACAAAATTTTCATTTTTCTTAAATGATGGCTGTGTTGAAGTTTGCCACTTTCTATGGACTGCAGCTGCTTGTGAATAGTGATATTTTCAGGAATGGTATTATTTTTGTGTATGCTTTACAATAATATCTTTATTTTTGTTGAATAATTTCTGCATTGAGGGTTTGCTAGTCTCTATGAGCTGCTGCTACTTGTGAGTTGTGATATTTTCAGAAATTGTATGATATTTGTGTCTGCTTTACAAAACATTTTTATTTTTCTTAAATGGTGGCTGTGTGGAAGTTTGCTTGTTTCTATTGCAAGCAGCTGCTTGTGTGTAGTGATATTTTCAGAAATGGTAGTCTGCGTTATGCTTTACAATAACATTTTTATTTTTGTTAAATGATTTCTGCATTAAGGGATTTTCTAGATTCTATCGGCTGCAGACGCTTGCGAGTAGTGATATTTTCAGAATTGGTACAAAATTAATGTTTACTTTACAATATTTTCATTTTTGTTAAATGATGGTTGTGTGTAGGTTTACTAGTTTATACTGTCTGTAGCTGCTTCTGAGTAGTGATATTTTCAGAAATGGTATGACTTTTGTGTATACATTACAATAATATCTTTTTTTGTTAAATAATTTCAGCATTAGGGGGTTTGCAATTTCTATGGGCTGCAGCTGCATGTGAATTTTGAGATTTGAGTTATGGTAGTCTCTGTATGTTTTACAAAAACATTTTTATTTTTATTAAATGATTTCTGCATTCATTGGTTTGCTACTTTCTTTGTTTTGTACCTGCATGTGAATAGTGATATTTTCAGAAATGGTATAATTTTTGTGTATGCTTTACAATAATATCTTTTGTCAAATAATTTCTGCATTAACAGGTTTGTATAGTTTCTATGGGCTGCAGCTGCTTGAAAAAGAGGTATTTTCAGAAATTGTATGATGTTTGACTATGCCTGACAATAAATTTTTATTTTAGTTCAATGATGACTGTATGGATGTTTGCTAGTTTCTATTGCCTGCAGCTGCTTCAAAAATGGTAATAAGGTTTGTGTATGCTTTACAATACTATGTTTATTTTTTTATATAATGGCTACATAGAGGTGTGCTAGTTTCTATTGGTTGCAGCTGCTTGTGAGTGGTGATATTTTCAGAAATGTTATTATGTTTGTGCGTGCTTTAAATAATATTTTTATTTTTGTTAAATGATGTCTGTGTAGAGGTCTGCTAGCTTCTATCAGCTGTAGCAGCTTGTGAGTAGTGATATTTTCAGAAATGTTATTATGTTTGTGCATGCTTTAAATAATATTTTTATTTTTGATAAATAATGGCTATATAAATGTGTGCTAGATTCTATTGGTTGCAGCTGCTTGTGAGTAGTGATATTTTCAGAAATGTTATTATGTTTGTGCATGCTTTAAATAATATTTTTATTTTTGCTAAATTATGTCTGTGTAGAGGTCTGCTAGCTTCTATGAGCTGTAGCTGCTTGTGAGTATTGATATTTTCAGAAATGTTATTATGTTTGTGTATGCTTTAAATAATATTTTTATTTTTGTTAAATTATGTCTGTGTAGAGGTCTGCTAGCTTCTATGAGCTGTAGCTGCTTGTGAGTAGTGATATTTTCTGAAATGTTATTATGTTTGTGTATGCTTTACAATAATATTTTTATTTTTGTTAAATGATGTCTGTTTGGATGTCTGCTAGCTTCTATGGCCTGTAGCTGCTTGTGAGTAGTGATATTTCTGAAATGTTATTATGTTTGTGTATGCTTTAAATAATATTTTTATTTTTGTTAAATGATGTCTGTTTGGATGTCTGCTAGCTTCTATGAGCTGTAGCTGCTTGTGAGTAGTGATATTTTCAGAAATGTTATTATGTTTGTGTATGCTTTAAATAATATTTTTATTTTTGCTAAATTATGTCTGTGTAGAGGTCTGCTAGCTTCTATCAGCTGTAGCAGCTTGTGAGTAGTGATATTTTCAGAAATGTTATTATGTTTGTGCATGCTTTAAATAATATTTTTATTTTTGCTAAATTATGTCTGTGTAGAGGTCTGCTAGCTTCTATGAGCTGTAGCTGCTTGTGAGTAGTGATATTTTCTGAAATGTTATTATGTTTGTGTATGCTTTACAATAATATTTTTATTTTTGTTAAATGATGTCTGTTTGGATGTCTGCTAGCTTCTATGGCCTGTAGCTGCTTGTGAGTAGTGATATTACTGAAATGTTATTATGTTTGTGTATGCTTTAAATAATATTTTTATTTTTGTTAAATTATGTCTGTGAAGAGGTCTGCTAGCTTCTATGAGCTGTAGCAGCTTGTGAGTAGTGATATTTTCAGAAATGTTATTATGTTTGTGTATGCTTTAAATAATATTTTTATTTTTGCTAAATTATGTCTGTGTAGAGGTCTGCTAGCTTCTATGAGCTGTAGCTGCTTGTGAGTAGTGATATTTTCAGAAATGTTATTATGTTTGTGTATGCTTTAAATAATATTTTTATTTTTGTTAAATTATGTCTGTGTAGAGGTCTGCTAGCTTCTATCAGCTGTAGCAGCTTGTGAGTAGTGATATTTTCAGAAATTTTATTATGTTTGTGCATGCTTTAAATAATATTTTTATTTTTGATAAATAATGGCTATATAGAAGTGTGCTAGATTCTATAGGTTGCAGCTGCTTGTGAGTAGTGATATTTTCAGAAATGTTATTATGTTTGTGTATGCTTTAAATAATATTTTTATTTTTGCTAAATTATGTCTGTGTAGAGGTCTGCTAGCTTCTATGAGCTGTAGCTGCTTGTGAGTAGTGATATTTTCTGAAATGTTATTATGTTTGTGTATGCTTTACAATAATATTTTTATTTTTTGTTAAATGATGTCTGTTTGGATGTCTGCTAGCTTCTATGACCTGTAGCTGCTTGTGAGTAGTGATATTTCTGAAATGTTATTATGTTTGTGTATGCTTTAAATAATATTTTTATTTTTGATAAATATTGGCTATATAAATGTGTGCTAGATTCTATTGGTTGCAGCTGCTTGTGAGTAGTGATATTTTCAGAAATGTTATTATGTTTGTGTATGCTTTAAATAATATTTTTTTTTTTTTATGTTAAATTATGTTCTATGAGCTGTAAGCTTGTGAGGTCTTTTCAGAAATGTTATTATGTTTGTGTATGCTTTAAATAATATTTTTTTTTTTGCTAAATTATGTCTGTGTAGAGGTCTGATATTTTCAGAAATGTTATTTTGTTTATGTTTGTATGCTTTAAATAATATTTTTATTTTTGTTAAATTATGTCTGAAGAGGTCTGCTAGCTTCTATGAGCTGTAGCAGCTTGTGAGTAGTGATATTTTCAGAAATGTTATTATGTTTGTGTTTGCTTTAAATAATATTTTTATTTTTGCTAAATTATGTCTGTGTAGAGGTCTGCTAGCTTCTATCAGCTGTAGCTATTTTCAGAAATTTTATTATGTTTGTGCATGCTTTAAATAATATTTTCATTTTTGTTAAATTATGTCTATTATCAGTTTGTGTATAGTGATATTTTCAGAAATTTAATGCTTTAAATATTTTTTATTTTGATAAATAATGGCTTATAAATTATGTTCTGTGTTTGCAGCTGCTTGAGGTCAGAAATGTTATTATGTTTGTATGCTTTAAATAATATTTTTATTTTGTTAAATTATGTCTGTGTAGAGGTCTGCTAGCTTCTATCAGAGTAGTGATATTTTTTCAGAAATTTTATTATGTTTGTGCATGCTTTAAATAATATTTTTATTTTTGTTAAATTATGTCTGTGTAGAGGTCTGCTAGCTTCTATCAGCTGTAGCAGCTTGTGAGTAGTGATATTTTCAGAAATGTTATTATGTTTGTGCATGCTTTAAATAATATTTTTATTTTTGATAAATAATGGCTATATAAATGTGTGCTAGATTCTATTGGTTGCAGCTGCTTGTGAGTAGTGATATTTTCAGAAATGTTATTATGTTTGTGCATGCTTTAAATAATATTTTTATTTTTGTTAAATTATGTCTGTGTAGAGGTCTGCTAGCTTCTATCAGCTGTAGCTGCTTGTGAGTAGTGATATTTTCAGAAATGTTATTATGTTTGTGCATGCTTTAAATAATATTTTTATTTTTGCTAAATTATGTCTGTGTAGAGGTCTGCTAGCTTCTATGAGCTGTAACTGCTTGTGAGTAGTGATATTTTCAGAAATGTTATTATGTTTGTGCATGCTTTATAATAACATTATTATTTTTGCTAAATAATCTCTGCATGGATGTTTACTAGTTTCTATGGGCTGCAGTTTCTCGTGAGTAGTGATATTCTCAGAAATGGCATAATTTTTGTTTATGCTTTACAACAATATCTTGATTTTTGTTGAATAATTTCTGCATTTGGGGTTTGTTAATTTCATTGCACTGTATCTACTCGTGTGTAGTGATATTTTCAGAAATGGTATTAAATTTCTATAAGCTTTACAATAAAATTTTTATTTCTGTTAAGTGATTGCTTTGTTCATTGTTTTGTTATTTTCTATGGTTCTAGGTGCTTGTGAGTTGTGATCTTTTCAGAAATGCTATTATGTTTGTGCATACTTTACAATAACATTTTTATTTTTCTTAAAATATTTCCACATTATGTGATTTGCTTGTTTCTGTGGGCTACAGGTGTTTTTGAATAATGATATTTTAAGAAGTGTGGTAATGTTTATTTTTAAAAATAATATTATTTTTGTTAAATGATTTCAACATTAAGTGGTTTTCTAGATTCTATGGGCTGCAGGTGATTGTGAATAGTAATATTTTCAGAAATGCTGTACTGTTTATTTTTTAAAATAACATTTTCATTTTTACTAAATGATTTCTGCAAAAAGGTGTTTGCTAGTGTATATTACCTACAATTGCTTGTGAGTAGTGATATTTTCAGAAATGTTATGATGCTTGTGTATGCTCTATCACACCATTTTTATTTTTGTTAAATGATTTCTTTATTAGGAGGTTTGCTCATTTCTATGTGTTGCAGTTGTTTGTGAGTAGTGATATATTCAGAAATGGTATGGTGTTTGTGTATGCTCTACAATAACATTTTTTTTTGTTATATGATGGCTGGATGGAGATTTGCTAGTTTTTATGGGTTGCATCTGCTTGTGAGTAGTGATATTATCAGAAATGTTATAATTTTTGTGTATGCTTTAAAATAATATCTTTTTTCTGTTAAATGATTTCCATATTAGAGTGTTTGCTCGTTTCTATAGCTGCACCTTGCTTGTGAGTAGTGATATTTTTACAATTGGTACAATATTTGTGTATGCTTTACAATATTTTTATTTTTGTTAAATGATGGCTGCGTGGAGGTTTGCTAGTTTCTATTGCCTACAGCTGCTTCTGAGTAGTGATATTTTCAGAAATGGTATGATGTTTGTGTATGCCTTACAATGATACTTTTATTTTTGCCAAATTATTTCTGCATTAAGGTGTTCGCTACTTTCTATGAGCTGCAGCTGCATGTGAGTACTGATATTTTCAAAAAGGATACAGTGTTTGTCTACACTTTACAATAACATTTTCATTTTTGTTCAATGATTTCTACAATAAGTGGTTTGCTAGTTTCTGTTTGTGACAAGTTCTTGTGAATATTGATATATTTAGAAATGGTGTGATATTTATGTCCTAAAATAACATTTTTATTTTTGTTAAATGATTTCTGCATTAGGGGGTTTGCTAATTTCTATGGGTTGCAGTTTCTGTTCAGAAATGGTCTAATTTTTGTGTATGCTTTACAATATCTTTTTTTTTTTGTCAAATTATTTCTGCATTAAATGGGTTTTCATGTTTCTATGGGCTGCAGCTGGTTGAAAGAGCGATATTTTTCAGAAATTGTATAATATTTGTCTATGCCTTACATTAAATTTTTATTTTTGTTCAATGATGGCTGTATAAATGTTTGCTAGTTTACCTGCAGCTGCTTCTGAGTAGTGAAATTTTCAGAAATGCTATTATGCTTGTGCATGCTTTGCAATAACATATTTATTGATGTCAAATGATAGCTGCATGGAAGTTTTCTAATTTCTATGGGCTGCAGCTCTTTGTGTGTATTGACATTTTCTGAAACGGTATGATTTTTGTGTATGCCTTATAATAACATCTTTATTTTTGTTAAATGATTTCTTCATTAGGGGTTTTTTTAGTTTCTATGTTGAAAAACTGGCAGGGTCTTCTGTCAGACAAAAAATATTTAGTTTTGTTAACTGATTTCTGTGTGGGATTTGCTTCTTTCTATGGGATGCAGTTGCTTGTGAGTAATATATCTGAAAATGGTATGATGTTTGCGTATGCTTTACAATAAAATGAAAACAAAGTTTGCACTAAATTTTCTTTTGTGTGCCAAACAATTCAGCATGTTAACTGTTTTAAATTACAATTATGATGGGCTCATGAAAATGATTTAATTATTATCAACAAAATATAAATGTGTCAATTCATTTGATTGTTGAACGGTGTTGAGAAAGATGGCTGTTCATAGGTGCAGTTCTGTTTCTGGTAGAGTTCAATTTTAATTTCATAAAGATTACAAAATCAAGTTTAATACCTCAAACATTGAGACAAACTTTCATAAACAACTATTATAGGCTTTGTTCCTGTCTTTTCCTTTCAACTATTCTTCTTCATCGAAGTTACTTCCTTCTCATTTTCTTTCTTTTTGTCATTGTCAGAATCAGACTACATTTCTTTTGTTCAGATTTCTTCCCAGAACCAGTCGATATCTTCCTTGTGAATACCGAAACCTTTTTCTTTCTGCTTCCTTTTTCTTCATCAAAAGCTAAGCTTTCGGAAATAGTCGATATCTTCTCTCTGAAAGCCAAATCTTTTCTGTCTGTATTTAGCTAACATTTCACAAGCAGATTACTGCTAATACGTATTTTTATAGAACTCTCTAAATGAAAAATACTTAACTTTCCAGGGAGATTTTAAAAAGCACCAAAAAGGTATTTTTTCAATGATTAAAAATTCTGAACTGTTATCCATTACACCAACTGCACATCCTGCACCTTGTATTCCCAAGTAATCACCCATCTAGGTACTAACTAGCCTTAACATTGCTTAACTTTAGTGATTGTACAGGAATCACTGTTTAAACATATGGCCATATACCTGTCAGAAAATCTATATTTATTTTATTTTGACCCATGCACCTGCATTTCATACAATTTTAAGATGTAATATTTTTGTACAGCATATAAAATATTCCAAGATAATTATACAAATAAAAATCCAAAGAAGTCAGACTCAAACCTATTATTCTTTTCTTTTTTAATTTTTTCTTAATCATTTCACCCCAACCAAGGCAATAGAGTCACTAAGGTGCAAGAGGCTACCAAGTCAAAAATAATCTGAGAAAAAAAATACATAATTACAGAGAGAGGACAATAAAAGAACAGATAAGACAGATGACAATTGATGTTGCATTTAAATTTTTTGAATGTCAAATTTGATACAAGAGGCCAGAAGAGAATTCAACAAACAAGAGGTGCAAAACAAGAAACTCTTAGCATAGAACCTACAATTACATCTAGCTATTTCAACTGTAAAATAATGAGACCTAGCCACCTATCTAAAACTGTGATTAAATTCATAGAGGAAAGGTACTAAAGCGGAAAGCCCATTAGAACAAATATTCTATAAATTTTTAAGAAAACCATAATTTCAGATATAACTTTAGAAATACATCAAGACTATATCTTATTCAATATGTATATGATCAAATTTTAAAATAATTCTTTTCCAATATGCATTTTATAAGTGAAATCTAAAAAGTGATATAAAAAAAAAACTAAGCTCTCAAAATTACATGAATTTATTTTTCTCACACAAAGCAAGGCAATAAAGCCACTAAGATGCAAGTGGTTACAAAGTGTGAGACAATATGGGAAAAAGTAAACATTATTAATGTTACAGAATAATAAAGGCAGGAATTAAAAGGCAGAAGATAACAATTGACATTGCATTTAAATGTTTGAAGAACAAAGTTGACTGGATATCAAGGAGCTGGAAGAGAGTTCTACAAGCAAGAAAGGTGAGAGAAGAAACTGTCAGCATAGAACTTATGGTTGTTTCTAGACATTTCAACTCTGAAATGATGAGTTGTTACAGCTAATCAAGTAGTATGCTTAAATTTGTAGTCTCTACAAACCAAAGAGGAAAGCTCATCAGAAGTACCATGAAAATGTTGCAGATATTGAACGCCAGAAGACAACAACAAAGACTTGAGTGAAAAAAATATATTGCCAAGTTTATTTTTGTTAAAGAAAATACATAGGCAAAAAATATCTCTGCATGTTTATGTAGATGATGAGAAGAGAATTGTACTGAGAAGGACAGTTTTGTAGAGGTTGGCAAATGTTGTCCTAAAAAGGACAGTTTTGTAGTTGCTGAAGAATGTTGTCCTGTAAAAGGAAGTTTATTGCTTATCAATGCTGCTGAAAATGATGGCTGGCTATCCTCTTCATTTTCATCAATCCATTTTCTTTTCTTCTTTTTTAATCATTTCACTCAAAGCAAGACAATAAAATCACTTAGATGCAAATGGTTATTGAGTCTGGAAAAATCTGAGAAAAAAAAACATTAATGAGAATTAATGAAAATACATCAACAAAAATAATGTTACAGTACACTAGGCAAAAAATATCTCTGCATGTTTATGTAGAGGATGAGAAGAGAATTGTACTGAGGACAGTTTTGTAGACATTGGGAAATGTCCTAAAAATCTGTGCCTTTGTCATCTTATAAACACAATAAGATTTTCCATTGAAATACTGGTAATATAACGATTTCAGATATAACCATACAAATATTTCAACATCATATCTTATCCCAAATGCCCATGACCAAATTTCAAATAATTCTTTTCCAAAGTAAGAGAGAATATGGGAAAATGTAAACCTCATATGATAGCACACTAAAGACAGGAATTAAGAAGGCAGAAATAACAATTGACATTGCATTTAAATGTATGAAGAACAAAATTGACTAGATATCAAGGAGCTGAAAGAGAGTTCCACAAGCAAGAAGGGTGAGAGAAAAACTGTCAGCATAGGACTTATAGTTGCCTCTAGACATTTCAACACTGAAATGATGAGACCATACAGCCAATCAAGTAGTACGATTAAATTCAAAAGATCTAGATACCAAAGATTAAAGACCATCAGAACAATTACCATGAAAATGTTGCAGGTGGTATGTCGGCCAACAAACAGAAATTTAACGACAGAAGACAACAACAAAACTTGAGTAAAAAAAAGTATATTGCCAAGCCTATTTTTGTGAAAGAAAATACAACAAAAATAATGTTCCAGTGCACTATGCATAAAATATCTCCCTGTATGTTCATGTAGAAGGTGAGAAGAGCATTGTTCTGAGAAGGACAGTTTTGTAGTCATGACAAGTGTTATCCTGAAAAGGAGATTTTTAGCCACTGAGAATTGTTCTACTGAGAAAGGCAGTTTATCACATACTAGCAGTGGAGCCCGGCATTGCCCGGGGATGTAACAGTAAGAGATAGATCAAGTATCGACCATCATAAAGACTGAAAAATAAAATTGACAAAGATTATTGTTTAAGGTTGACAAACACGCATGTCTTAATTAGTTTTTTTTTTTTTATTACGAATTGGTCAAACCCAAACTCAAACAAAAACATTGTTTTCAACCGTTATGAGTCTACCGATTGAATAGAATTTTATTATAAACAATTGTCTTGTAAATGGAATTTTTAAAGCATTCTGAATGTACAAATAAAGAAAAAGGTGTGCAAGACAATAAGAAACACTACCTGCCAAAAAAAAGTGAAGTTTTGTTGAAAATAGTTAAAAAATGTAGGAAATCCGATCCCATACATAAATGAACGAACACACACACAAACAAACAACCAACCTGGGTTTTATAATAAGTATAAGTCAAAAACTCGATATTAATAAGCATAACTCGATATGAGTTGTCCCCTTTCATTAATGCCTCTTAATCATGTTTTCAAATTGATTTCATGCAAAAACAATTGTGTTTTTCCAATTTTTAGCGTGTCAGAACTACTGCAAGGTAATTTTACGTAGTCCTGTGAAGTTTTGTTGAAATCAGTTGAAAAATGTAGGAAATCCGATCCAATATATAAACGTACAGACATACACACAATCTGCGTTTTATAATAAGTAAGATTGTTGCTGACGAGGATGGCTGTCTTAAGCTGGAGACCTACTGGAGAATGGCTGGCTAGAGCAGCAGCTGACTATGGCTGGCTAGAGCAGACACTTCACTTTTATCCAAAACATTATGTCCATAAATAGACATTTTTGTCAATTTTTGAATCCTATAATAAAGTTTTACAACAGTTATTGGTCCTGGAAGGTGAAGTTCTTTCTTCCCTTTGTTTTTTAAAAATGTAGGAGTGCCAACAGGATACAACAAGAATATTTATAGAGAAATACACAGGGAAGATCTATAATAGCAACGAGGAAGTAAGGATAACTGCTAGGTCAGAACCAATAATATTGTATATTCTTTATATTTTCTCAAAAAACTCTAAAAAATGAAATTAAAATAAGCAAACTAATAAAAAGTAGCTGTAGATTGACACATTCATTTTTTTTTTTAAGTAAATCATTTCTGTAGGATTGGGCATTTTCTTGTGTTAAGCAAAAGAATAATTGACTCAAAAATATTGTCTATCATGTTTATTCGAAATTACATTTGTTTTTCTCTATGTATTTTACATATTTCAATACTGATGATTTTTCTATTGAGACACACTGAAAACAATTAGAAAAAGGTAGATAAAAACAAAAGATTTGATATTTTATTGTTGAAACAAAAAATTTGTAATATTGTTTTTAAAGCAGTCTTAAAGCAAGAAGTGAAGTTTATTATGAAATGTTTAAAAAGCAAACATCAAATTAAAATGATTCTTAAGCAGTTTGTGTGCATGTGATTTTTAAAAGTGTAATTTCCATGCAAATGCTTAGCCACACAGTTCATATATTATTTGCATGTGTTTTAAATTTGTATTCTATGGAAAATGTTAACCTACATCAGACAAGTATGGTTTTTCTATAGTATATGTCTGCATGTGAATTATTAAACTTCTTTTCCATGTAAGTGCTGAATTACACAGTTGACTTCAATATGGTCAGTATGGGTTCCTATGTGCATTTTCAAATGTAAGTACAGAGACTATGCTGAACTACACACTTCACATGAATATGGTTTCTAACCAGTATGTGTTTGCATATGAGCTTTTAAGTTTGAGCTTGCTGAAAATGTGGAACTACATATTTCACATGTATATGGTTTTATTCCAGTATGTGTTCGCATGTGTGTTGTTAGAGACGAGTTCCATGAAAAGGCAAGTCCACATACTTCACATGAATATGGTTTCTCCCCAGTATGTGTTCGCATGTGCCTCTTCAAATGTGAGTTTTGTGAATATGCTGAACCACACACTTCACATGAATATGGTTTCTCACCAGTATGTGTTCTCACATGAGCTTTTAAATGTGAGCTCACTGAAAATGTTGAACTACATGTTTCACAGGAATATGGCCTTATTCCAGTATGTCTCTGCATGTGATATTTTAAACTAGAGTTCCATAAAAATGCTAAACCGCATATTTCACATGAATATGGTTTCTGTCCAGGATGTGTTCCCATGTGTGCTTTCAACTGTGAGCTCTTTGAATATGCTGAACCACATATTTCACATGAATAAGGTTTCTCCCCAGTATGTATTCGCATATGTATATTTAAATATGATTTTCGTGAAAATGCTGATCCACACTGTTTACAAGAATATGGTTTTACTCCAGTATGTATTCGCATATGTGCTTTCAAAGATGAGCTCTGTGAATGTTTTGAACCACATATTTCACATGAATATGGTTTTACTCCAACATGTGTCCACATATGTGCTTTTAAACTCGAACTCTGTGAAAATGCTGAACCACATATTTCACATTTATAAGGTTTCTCCCCAGTATGTGTTCGCATATGTACATTTAAATATGGTTTCCGTGAAAATGCTGTCCCACATTGTTTACAAGTATACGGTTTTACTCCAGTGTGTATTCGCATGTGTGCTTTCAAAGATGAGCTCTGTGAATGTTTTGAACCACATACTTCACATGAGTATGGTTTTACTCCAGTATGTGTTCGCATGTGAATTTTTAAATAAGAGTTTGTTGAAAAGGCAGAACCACACATTTCACAGGAGAAAGGTTTCTCCCCAGTATGTGTTCGCATGTGTTCTTTTAAAAATGATTTCCGTGAAAATGTTGAATCACATACGTCACATGAATATGGTTTCTCCCCTGTATGTATTCGCATGTGATTTTTTAAAGATGAGCTCTGAGAAAATGCTGAACCACATGATTTACAGGAATATGGTTTCTCCCCAGTATGTGTCCTCATATGAGTTTTTAAATTATAACTATATGAAAATGCTGAACCACACACTTCACATGAATATGGTTTCTCTCCAGTAAGTGTTTGTATTTCAGTTTTTAAATGTAAAAACTGTGAAAATTCCAATCTTTCATCTCCTTCACATGAATAGGAACTGTCTCCAGGATTCGCTTCCATGTCTATCTGTCAAGAAGAACTCATTTTCATGAATATATAGATATCTGCAAAACAAAAAATAATAAAAGGTATTTTTAGTGCCGTTTGGTAAATTTGATTTCAGTGTAGCATTTAAAGTACAAATAAACATTTCAAAAGAAAATAATGTTTTATTAAATTATGGAAGCACCCCACCCCATCAAAAATTATTTATGTTTCATTGAATTGTCTTTAGTAAGGTTTGGAATGAATTTTCCTTATGTTCAAATCTGATGTTGCATAAATCTTTCACTGGATTAACATTTTCATGAATTTTTTCATTATATGAGAGTAAAAGTGTTTGCAAATATCCCAAAATTAAAAAGTACACACTAATATCGAAAAGGTGTGGGTGGGTGATATGAAACATCCTCCCTGCCAAATATATTTTCACAAAGTTTTCTGATAAAATAACCTATTCAGTATACAATTTATTGATAAATAAATACTGGAAATTTCATTTGAATTGGATAACTTACTGATTTTTGACAACGTTTTCAAAACAGGGAGTAGTGAGATTTTGCTTTCATTTTGGAAAAAGTAATCCATTTTAAATGGTACCTATCATCAACAGTAAATAGCATTTTTGGGGGGGGAGGGGTTGCGATAGTTCATGGCAGTAAGTCTAAGAAAGTTGCCACTGCAAATTCCTAAAAAACCTTGAAAAGTGAATTTTCAATAATTTAAATGTGTTCATTGAGCTAAAATTTCAGTTTTATTTGAAAGATAAAGGACTAATTATTATCTGAATTAAAACAAAAATAATGTTCCAGTGCACTATGCATAAAATATCTCTGTATGTTCATGTAGAAGGTGAGAAGAGCATTGTTCTGAGAAGGACAGTTTTGTAGTCATGACAAGTGTTATCCTGAGAAGGAGATTTGTAGCCACTGAGAATTGTTCTACTGAGAAAGGCAGTTTATCACATATGATAATTATTACTGGTTCCCATATTTTAGAACATTCACTCATCAAATTGCCATTTTAGATGGATAATATAAACAACAAATTAAAAATCTTTTAAAATCAGTATTAAGTGATTAATATTTTTGCTGTAAATTCTCACAAACAAGAAAATATGTATAAATTCACTTTCATCATGTGTTTAGGTTTTATTACAATTCTAAAATGTACAATCACACCCCTGACTTAAAACGTGTGAACATTTTCTTTTTTTTTTAAAATTGAAGAAATATGGAACACCATTACTGCAGTAATCAAGAAATAGGCATATATATTTGAAAAAAAAAATTATCAGCAATGTCAGATTTTTGTGTGCACAACAAAAGTATGTGTCAAAAGGATGGTTTTTCCCTTGACACTGCAATTATTTTAATGACAATGTTTTAAAAATTGGGGATTCAAATTTTAATAAATAACATATGAAGGTAAATTTATACATTTTCTTTGTTCTCGAGAATTGCCAACAAAAATAATAAACACTATTATTATAGTTGATAAAATTGATTCAAACATTATGAAATATAAATGATAATGATTTCATTATAGTTGGATGAAGAATTTTAATAATATAGTAAATATTTATAAAGCTATGAATAAAAAATTCTTTTCATATTGATGTCTTTATAAATTGGTAATTGACAAATATCATATTGCATTCATTTTAATTTTATTAATTTTTAGAATGTTCTAAATATAAAATTATTCTTGTAAAAGAACAATCTAATAGTGTTTAATATTTTGTTGTAAATTCTCAAGAACAAAAAGATTGTATAAATTCACTTTCATCATATATTTAGGTTTTATTACAATTTTAATTATCACTTTTCAAAACAATAAACATTACCAAAGAGTGAAGGTAATTGAAATAACAGCATTGTCAAAGGAAAAACTATCCTTTCCACAGACTGTTTTTTTAAATTGAAGAAATATGGAACACCATTACTGCAGTAATCAAGAAATATGCATATATGTTTGAAAAAAGAATTATCAGCAATGTCAGATTTTTGTGTGCACTACAAGAGTGTGTGTCAAAAGGATGTTTTTCCCTTGACACTGCTATTATTTTAATGACCTTCACTCCATTGACAATGTTTATTGTTTCAAAAATGCGGTGATTTGAATTTTTATAAAACTTAAACATATGAAGCAGAATTTATACATTTTATTAGTTCTTGAGAATTGGCCACAGACATAATAAACTATTTATTATTTATGGTTAGTGAAACATTGGCTAATTGCCAATTGGTTTGAACTTTATAAAATGTAAATGATATGGATTTCCTTATAGTTGGATGAAGAATTTTAATAATATAGTAAATATTTATAAGGCTATGAATAAAAATTGTTTTCATATTTCTTTCTTTATAAATTGGTAATTGGTAAATATTGCATTACATTAGTTTTGTATTAGTTTTTCAAATATTGTAAATAAAAAATTATTAAATTATGGAAATACCAGCACTCAAAAAAAAATATTAGTTTTAATTTTTATTGAACTATCTTTAGTAAGATTTGGAATTCATTTTCCAGATGTTCACATTTGATCCTGCATAAATTTTTCACAGAAATAACATCTTCAAGGAGATTTCATTATATGAGAGTAAAAACTTTTGCAAACACCCACATAATCAAAAAGTACACACGATATCAAAAAGGTGGATACAGGTGGAGTGAAACATCCACACCCACCACATATTTTGGAAACAAAACATACATTTTAGTGGTACCTACATGTACATTATTTAAAATGTGTTTATTTTCTTTCTTTTTCAAAGTCTAATGGTATTAGATTTTAGAATATTGCAAATATAACATTATAATTCTAACTAAACTATCTAATAAATAGTGGTTAATATTTTTGTGGTAAATTCTCAAGGACAAAAATAATGTACAATTATATTTTTGTCATACATTTAGGTTTTATTACAATTTTAATCATTGCTTTTTAAAACAAACATTGTTGAAAAGTGAAGGTAGTTAAAATAATAGTGGTGTCAAGGGAAAAACTGTCATTTCCACACTGCATTTTTTTTGCATGCATGAAGTTCCAAGATTGCCAAATTATCTTTAACCTTATTTAAATTAGTTATACAATACTTTTGTGTTTAATTCATTTTTTAATTATTTTCTTACATATTTGATGCCATCACTTCAAGTATGTCATTATTTAATAAAAGCAACTTTTGTGACAAATAGCAATGGGATAAATTTAAAAACTGCACCAAAAGGATATAAGTATTTTTTTTTTTTGTAAAATAAATATTAAGTCAGGTACCTCCAAAGAGTCGCTTAACAAACGAGCAAACATGACAAAAAGATGAACCAAGCTTAATAAGAACAAAGGTTTTTGTCAAAACCTTTCTTTTAAGAAAATAAACTTGAGTGTTTTTTTATGGTGAAAAACATTGATTTGAAAATTCTTGCAAAAATCAGATAATTGACAGACTTTAATAAAAGAAATTGATGTAAGTACCGCCAAAGAAATGTGATACTTAAGGATTAAAATGAATTTTTAAAAATGAAAAATCTATTCTTGAAGCTTTTATTTAAAGCTAATAGATTAAATTTAATATTTCCAATAAACAAAAGACTTTGCTATTTACATTGTCTGTCTTCATCTTTATTAGCTTATTCATAACATTTTGGCCATTGTATGCTCCAGCCTACTTTTGGAATTTCAAACTGAACCCTTTATTTTGCCCACCAGAGTAGATTATTCTAGTTCCATTTGCCATGCCTCTTCCGGATGTCTCAATTATCTCCCTTTAACTCAACTCTCCAAGTTTTTTTTTCACCACTGCAATAGCCAGGTATTGAACTCACAACTCTTTGGGTCAAGTCACTGGATCCAACCAACACTTTTATCCACTGGGCCATCAGTGTATGAGTTTTGAGGATTTATAAACTTAATGTCTCACTAACCATTTTTAACCAGAGCTCATTACTTTTCACTAGCACACTGTATTACTGGTTCCCATATTGTATTCATTTCTATGCTTGGTCAGCTTAAGAGATTTTCGTGGCCAAGCATATGCACTGATTCCTTTAGTTTTCATATTTTCCAGTGATGTTCTCTATTATTTCAATCTCACCCCACAGAGGGTGGTGATCTCCCTCTTCCCTCTATATGTTGTCAGCTACACCAGGTTTTTCTCTTTCCCCTCCTGTTACAACTTTATGATGTTCTTGTAGTCTTAAAGGGGCAGCCTGTTTCTCCTTTATATTTCTTACCACAGCGGCATGGGATTGTGTACACACAGTTCTTAGTCATGTTCTCCTCTAAGGTGGGGGTTGGTCTGTCAAGTGTCAAACCACTTTTGAAGGCTGTCCTGATGTTATATGGACCACAGATCTCTTGTATTTTCTCCCATAATCTCTTCACATAGGGTAGACAGACTGAAACTGAGTGTTGTTATCCTCTTGTACATTTCTGTCCCAGTTGTCAAAGCTGCTAACATGTACCCAGGGTAGCTGTTACATTGTAGGGTACTGCTTATATTGATCATTTCTTGATTATATATCTCTGAGTCGCCACTTATGATTTTTGTTCTGTATTGCAAGCAGAAAATGATCCCTTTTTTACACTGTGAATGTTGGCTTGTGGTATATGGATGTCTTGAACCCATGCTCTGTTCAAGATATTAGTACAACCAGGAATGCAAGTTTGTTGTCATTTTCTCTCTCCATTGTGAACTGTATCAATGACCTTATTGAGGTCACATGAAATAATAGAGAACACAATTGGAAAATACAAAAACTTAAGGAATCAACTCTAAGCTGGCCAAGCATAGAAATGAATACAAAATGGGAACCAGTAATATGGAGGGCTAGAGAAAACCAACAAAAATTGCAATATAAGCTCTGGTAAAAAAATGGTTTCTGAGACATTAAGTTTATAACTCCCAAAAATTCATACATTGATGTCCTCAAGGACACATGGCTCAGTGGATAAAAGCATTGTATCTAGTGACTAACACTGTCTCAGTGACTTCACCCCAAAGAGTTGTGGCTACTGCAGTGGTGAACAAAAACTTGGCGAGTTGAGTTAAAGGGAGATAACTTTCATGAGGCATGGCATTACTACATCCACTAAGCAAATGAAATAAAAGCTTCAGTTCAAAATTCCAATCACTGGAGCGTACAATGGCCAAAATGTTGTGAATATGGCAATAAAAATGAGGACAACAGTCTGAATAATGTAAATAACTACAATACCTCATCTCAGAAGTATAGACAAAAAAAATTGCTGTATTTCAAAACTAAACTTAAATTGATTGGAAGGAGTTATTTTTTAAATTGTTAAAACTCACTGATTTTAGCCACATGTCAGCACTGTGCATTTCTGAGAGATTTTTTAATAAACAGTATTAAAAGATCACTCAAAGATAAGGAATATTAGCTGATTTAAAGTTTATTTAATCTGATTTAAACAAATATTACTTTTAGTTTAAAATATTGCACAATTGCATTTTTTAACAAAAAAGATAGGTGTTTCTTTTGGGTGTTGAAAACTTTATTGACAGTCTGATAGTTATATATGTAACTGGAAATTTAACTAATTATTTCTATGGGGTACGTATCTGTAAAAATTACTTGAGGAATATAAAGCACCTTTATTATATAATTTTTTTACTCAGTGATCTTAAAAATTGAGGAAAATATTCTCTGTAATTTAATGTTCTATTGAATTTTAGGTACTTTGGCTTTAAATTTACTATAGTTACAACTTTTCTTCTTTTAATGTTGTGCAGGGACATATTTACAAAAATCAGCTCATTTATACATTAAAAAAATTCAAAATTCTTTTTTTAAAATACTGGGGGAGTGGCTGAATTGTAGTAAGTTTTTCCATCTATTATTAGTAAATACTTAATAACAATATCACCTAACCTGTAGAAATTAATAATTAAATTTGGAAACCAAAAATAAACACATCCATTTTTTTTTTTTTTTTTGGTTGCACCTCAATTTATAAAAAAAAAAAAACAATACAATCAGCTAAATAAGAGATTTTAACTTTTCAGTTTGGAGTAAAATTTCAATCTCTGAGGGAGGGACTTTAAAACAAAGCAATAAATACACTTGCTTACATTATTCAGCAATACAGGAAAATAAAACTAGGTGTTCTTTAATAATGAAACTTTCAAAGGTAGAAATCAAAACATTTTTAACTAAGCTTTGAGATTTCTTTAATTACTTTCATCATGTCCAGTGAATCAAGCCATCATTATTTTAACAAAAAACTCTTTAAAAATAGCTTTCCGCTAGCTAAACTTATTTGTGATCCTTACTCTCCAATGTTTTATTTTCCGGAAGTCAACACAAAAAGAAATCATGAAATAAAAAGAAAACAATTCATTTCGCAAAGTGGATTAACAAAAATGATACGATTTATTAACAGAGAATTAACAGAAACATTTTAAAAACATTGTTTTTTTTCAAAATGGAATCACTTAATATTTTTTAAATAGATTTTAAAATTCTCACTAACTAAATATACCAATATTAAATAAGATTTTTAAATCTTTAATCTTATTAAATATCAAAATACTTAATAAGAATTTGAAATCAATTTAACCTTTATCACTCTGTATGTGACTTCATTTGCTGTGCAATAAGTTTATCTTGCCACTGAAGGTGACTCTGATCCCTGAACAATAGCATGTTTGAATTTTATAGTTGTGTTGTTATATCCTGCTATCACAACAGAAAACAACTTTGAGGGAAATTAACAATAACAGGATGCAGTGAACAGGAAAGTAATATTAATGCAGCGTGCTAAAAGTTAAAAAAGAAGTGCTATTCATTATGAGAATCGTCATTTCCTTTTTTAAAAAATAAATTAGAAAAAGAATGTTTCTCTTTGTGAAAATTCATAAATCAAAAGAAAACACGTTTTAGTAAAAGTCTAGAATTTGAGTCCATAAATCGCATGCACAAGAATCGTGGCCAAGTACTTCATCAACAATGGCTCTTTGGAGGAATGAAAATTCTGAAGAATTTTAATTACTTTGTAGAATTTTTACCTGATAAATCGAGAATCCATCATCCAGAGAAGTATATATGCTCACTAATTTGGTATATGTAAGGTTTAAAATGAATTTTTAAAGATAAATTTAATTGAAAGCTAAAGGATTTAAAATCTACAATTTTCAGTAAGCAAAATACTATCATGTATTTCAAACAGAAATTATACTAACCAGAATCAATTTTGACACATTTATAAACAAAAGTTAATTCTCAGTTTTAAAAATCTTTCAAAACAAAATATATATTTCTGAAACGTTATTTGAGGAAAATTAGAAATTTTAAAGTTAAATTAATCTGCTGATTGGAATCAAATATTATATACTTATAACATAAAATGCTGTATACAAGCATTTCTTAATCCCAGGGTCTTGATTTTCTGACATATCAATCGATTTATTAAGTGCCTAACATGTTCACAAGTATGGTGAAGTGAATTGCTAGCAGACAATAAATTTTACATGAGGGTTTTTTTCTTTAAGATGGAGACAACCCTTATAACACGTAATTTTTTAATGCTGTCAAATATGAACATCCATACTTACATATTCTGCATGTACATACACATACAAAAACAAATTCATTTTAAAAATATTTGGGAGTCGTCAGATTGTAATAAACTTTACAATATATGATTAGAAAATGGAGTTTTACTTAATCACAATATTACCTAAGAGTTACACTCTACTGAAACTGAATTTTAAAAGATTTAAAAACTTTACAAATTATTCAATTTAAAATTTTAAAAAATAAAAATAAATCTTGAAAAAATTTTTTTCTTCTTACAATATTGTCTTTATATTAATCATAAAAAAGTAATTAAAAGCTTCTCTAATTAAATAATGTCTTAGTTTTATTGCGTTTTTTTTTTTTTTTTTTTATTATTCAGAACAGATTTTCAGTAAAACGGGGTCTAATTTAGCAAAATATATTTGGTGATTTAAATTAAATTCTTTGAAGAATTCTGCTTTTAAATGTAGTCACTAAAATGATCACATTGAATTTCTGAATTTTTCATAAAATTAAGTAAGGGGATAAAACTCATGTAAAAAAGAAAAAAAAATTTACCAAGATTTTCTGATTAAGAAAAAATGCAAAAATAAAATAATTTCATTCATTTGTGAATAAGTCCTGAAAATTTAATTAATATCTGACAATTATTTGATTTTTACAAAATTCCAAAATTAATGTGCTTGTAACCGCAAAAAAGAGGCTAAAATTTGCTAATAGTACAATCACTGACACAAGAAAAGTTTTTTTTTTTTTTAATCAAAATTCCGGATAGAATAAAAGAATTAATTAAGTATTTAAAAAATACTTTGATCTTTCCTCATAATAATAACAGAGATTTTGACGATAAAACTGTGTTTTCATTACGTTTTTGGAGCATGTTTTTATCACGGTATGTTGATTTTTTTAGCGATTTCATGGAGATATCTACAAAGAAGAAGTATTGAACAAAGTTCTACGATCATTAGTGATGGTTGGTCCGCTTATAATGCGATTTAAATGATCTGGAGGTACAATCAAGGTCGGATTTAGAGATGAAGAGAAGCCCCCTGGGCTATATTCCACTTGTGAGGCCCCTCCAAATCCACCATTCTCACGATTAGAGGGAAAATGGAAGAGTGAGAGTGTTACTGTTAAATTAAAAAACAATTTGAGTAAAACCGAAGATGATGACGGGTGTTTAAAATTACTAAAGGGTTGTTTAAAGTCTAGACTGTGTTATGACAGCATGTAAGAAAGGCCTATGACAGTGTCAAAAATATTATATGCCTTTTTAGCTGGAGGTCTCCAAGATTTTGAAGCCTTTAAAAAGCTTCAGCCTGCCTAGTCTATAGGTAAATACAGCACTGGGTACAAACACAAATTTATAAACAATTCATGAAAATTTTGATTTACAATTACAATTACATGAATATTTAGTTCGTACTCAAACAATAGAGATTATAGCTGGCTTCATCTAAAAAGCATTTTCTCAAAGAAACCAACATGAATCCGCAGGAAAGGGAATGTATTTCGAAAAAAAATCATAAAAATGTATAAAACATATTTAAAACAATAAACGATATATATAAATATTAACTCACGAATTATGGCCCCCGATTTTAGACTTTCTTCACTCAAGTTTTACTTTTATACTTACTTATTTTTGTTTCTTTTCAGATGATTTTTTCTTCTGTTAGAAAATGACAGAAAAAACGCGAAACAAACGAATTTATACGGAGAAAAAAAAAATGGAAGTCAAGGGAGACAATTGGTCAAAGATTAATATTGCTTTTAATTAAAAATTTAAATACTCTCAACTCAATGCAATCTTTATATCTTAAATATCTTTTATTTTATTTTTTAAAATATTAAATCTGTGGATCTTTAATTTCAATGAAAATCCAGAAAGTCAGAATTCATGTTTATGTTACTTTGTTCAGTACATCTGCATTTAACACAATTTTAAAACACAATATTTTTATACAGCACATAAAATATTCCAAGATAATTCTATTAATAATTTTCTTATCATTAGAAGAGAAACTGTAATTTAGTAAAATCTGTGGATCTTTAATTTCAATGAAGATCCAGAAAATCAGAATTCATGTTTATCATACTTTGATCAGTGCATCTGCAATTTTAAAATACAATATTTAACACAATTCTGAAATATTATATTTTTATACAGCACATAAAATATTCCAACATGATTATATTAATAATTTTCTTATCATTAGAAACTTTAATTTTGAAGTTTTAATTTCAATGAATTTTAATTGTGAATTTTTAACTTCAATGAAAATTTTAAATGGTCAGAATATATCATATTCAATGTCCTCAGTCCATCTTTATTTTATACAATTTTAAAATACAATATTTTTATCCATCAAACAAAATATTACAATATAAAATTTGTGTATCAATTGTTTTAACTAATATAATGTTTACATGAGATGTTATTTGTGTCATCTGAGGAGGTGATCATTTCAGCTATCACTTGACCCATATGGCAAGAGTAAAGATTATCCAAAATAACTGAGATGTAAGTATTTGAATTTGGTAATTTTTCTTGCTGCTTCTTGCTTTCCAGTTTGTTGGAAATCCCCTTCTGTAGTTTCTATTTTAAGAACTCCACCTAGAAGTGAGTCTCTACTGTGTGATATACATATAACTCTATCCATGGCTTCCACTATTTATCTCTAAACTTTATCCCTACAAATATGTGAACTCAAAGGTTTCCTTGCAATTGTCCTTAGGAAATGTGTTCTTGAACTTGCCCCTGTTCTCTCCAAGTTCTACAATATTTCTTTTTCTTGCTTCCAGCTTGTTGGAAGTCTTCTTTTGTGGTTTCAATTTTTAAGAACTCAGGTGATCATTCTGATCCCTTGAATTATCATCCTATTAATTTTCTATCTTTTTTTTTTAGCAAATCATTAGATGCTCTAATCAACTCTGAATTGGTTAAGCATCTTGCCTTGCAGGGTCTTCTTCCAGACAAACAATATGGCTTTTACTTCTCTAGGTCCACTGCTGATGTATTAATGTAAAGCTGAAGACAAGAATGGTTAAGTTCAGGCTGTTGCTTTTGATATCTCAAAGGTGTTTGATAAGGTTTCGGCATGCTGGGCTTCTTCACAAGTTGAAAGGTTATGGTGTTCATGGCCAAATTTTAGATTGGATTCAATCTTTCTTATCAAATCACAAATTGGACTTACTTTTTTCCTAATTTTCAACAATCTTATTGATGTAATCAGTTCTGGACTCAATATCTATGCTGATGACACAACTATTGACTCCTGTTTTAATGGTAAGTCTGAGTGTTTCAGTAAGCTCAAATAGGCATCTAATCTCAAAAATGACCTAAAATCTGTTAACTTAATTTTAATGTTTGGGAAAAGAAATTGCTATCTTTTTAAACATTCTAGAGAACCTTTTGCCCCTTCTATCGGCATGGCTGATGCTAACCTCCAGAAGAATAAATCATTGCACTCTCTCATTCTCACATTTTTTTTACTTTTTTTAGCAAAGCATTAGAGGCTCTAATCAACTCAGAATCTCACATTGCTGGGTCTTCTTTTAGACAAAAAAATGACTTTTGCTTCTCTAGGTTGACTGCTGATATGGTAATATCAACATTTGGACAAGAATGGTTGATTTCATTCAATTTTTCTTATCAAATGGCAAAATAAAATTTATGATGAAAAACTTGCAGGGTTTTCTTTCAGAGAAAAAATATTTATTTTTGTTAAATGCTTTCTGCATGGGGATTTGCTTTGTTTGTAAGTAGTGATATTTTCAGAAACTGAATGAACAATTATCACTTGATAATTATGAATATGCACAAGCATGGCTTAGGATACTAGCAGCTAAAGTTAGAACAAAAATGCTAAAGGATTCAAAATCAATCAGAGGAGAAAATCAAATAGTGGACCTCATGTTGGCAACTGCTGGTTGTGAGGCCATTATAAAATTATCAGCAATTGCACACCCAAGACAGTTGGAGGAAATGACGTTTAATGATATGTCAACTATATTATTTATATTATTTGGACTATTGTCCTCATCTTTGTCGCCATATTGCAACGTTTTGGCCGTTGTATGCTCTGGCCTTCTTTAGGTGGTTGGAATGTCAAACTAAACCCTTTATTTTGCTCACTGGGGTAAGACTGTTCCAGTTCCATGTGCCATGTTTGATGGATGTCAGTTATCAGTTATCTTTTGTTAATTTCCTTCTGAAAGTTCTCCACTGCCTAAACCGGGTATTGAACCCACACTCTTTGGGTCCTGTCACTGGATCTAACAAATGCTTTTATCCACTGTGCTATGTGTCCTCAAGTGTGCAGGGAGAGTTCTAAGTTCATGAATATTTCTCAAAAAGTGAATGAACCAGTTATTGAATATGTTCTTCATTTAAAACAGGTTACTAATTATTGTGAATTTGAGAAACTGGGATCGGAAAATCAATTAATTGAAATGGATTTGATCAAAAGGAAATTGGTAAATGACCTTCAAAATGAGGAGCATCAACAAATGACTCTAATACATTTACAACTGAGAAAGTTGTCACTAGAACAGTGTATTGAATTTGTTCAGCAACAAGAATTAACTGGAAAATTTAATAGAACAAAAATTATGGATCTGGTAGAGGAAATGGATATATATATGGCCTAAAGAGTCCCAACCATGGGACAGAGAACATATGGATCATACCCATGTTAATGCAGTGGGATCATTATTAATATTGGGAGATTCATATTTAGCCTGGTCAGAAGTAATACAGGTCCTCAACAAAAGAAGTCAACTGTGAAACAAGCATTAAGGATTATATTTTCAAGAAATGGAATTCCAAAAATACTAGTATCTGAAAATGCCCCAGAGTTCTGTGATGAGGAACTATGCCAATGGTTGAACAAAATTGGATACAAATCATATAAACCCCTACCGTACCACCTGCACTCAAACGTATTAGCAGAAAGGATTGTGCAATCTATAAAAACAGATTGGAAATATGTGTACAACAAAAAGAAAAGATAGAAATATTTCTTCCTAGATTGTTGCAAAGTTATAGGACAATATCACATGCTGGAAGATTGAAAAGCCTGTCTGCCATCATGAGTAGTCAAATTAGTGCACCATTGACCATGTCCTATGCCACTAATGAAAAGCTATGATATAAAAAGAATAATGAATCTAATCTACAAGATTCATAATGCAAAATGGACAGAAAACTATTATAATAGAAAAAATGGAAATGGGATGTTAGTGCAACACAATAACAATGAAGAAATTTCATAGTGAGCCTGAAAGCAATGAAGGTGAAAATGTCATGTTAAGGCAAGACAAACTAGACAGTGACATCAAGAGTAATATAGATAAGAACAATTGCTGGAGGAAATTTCCTATAAAAAAGAAAAAAGGTTATGATCTACCATATCTAGACAAGACAGGGAGGAAGGTAGTAAAGAGACAAAAGCTTCAAGAAGAACAACCAGGGAAAATATGGGGATAAAACCTCTTCCTCCACAGGGAGATGAGGTGACTCATTTACATATGAAGTTACAAAGACTATAAATAGCTACAGATATTACCCATGAGGCAGTTGATTGTATACTACTTCCTGAAAATAGGTAACACTACACAACAACTAATCAACTCTGAAGAGGTTAAGCATTGCAGAGTTTTCTTTTAGACAAAAAAATATAACTTTTGCTTCTCTACATGCTGATGAGTTAATGTCAACATTTGGACAAGAATGGTTAAGTTTAGGCAATTGTACACTATTTACGTTATTTGGACTATTGTCCTCATCTTTGTCGTCATATTTATTACAATGTTTCGGCCATTGAACACTCCAGGATTCTTCAGATGGTTGGAATGTTGAACTGAACCCTTTATTTCGCTCACTGGAGTAGACTGTTCTAGTTCCATGTGCCATGTCTAATAGATGTCAGTTATCAGTTATCTCCTGTTAATTCCCCTCTAACCAGGTATTGAACTAACACTCTTTGGGTCTTGTGACTGGATCTAACTAACGCCTTTATCCACTGGGCACTGTGGATAAGGGCGTTAGATAAAGGTGTTGATTAGATTTAGTAACAGGACCTAAAGAGTTGAGAGTTTAACCAGGTATTGAACTCACACTCTTTGGGTCCTGTCACTGGATCTAATGCCTTTATCCACTGTGCCATGTTTCCTTAAGGACACATGGAACAGTGGATAAAGGCATTAGATAAAGGCGTTGATTAGATCCAGTGACAGGAACCAAATGCTTAGGTGATCATGTATCTTTCAATACTAGGCAGATATTTTCCTGCAGTAGGTTGCCATTTCTTTCTGCAGTAGACCAGATGCCATCCAAGATTATAGAACCCGGTCTGTCCTGCTATTTACACATAACTAGAGAAGAAAAGTATTCATACCTTTCTCTCGGGTATTAGCAGGTAAGTGAATGTAATAGATTCAACTGGAATTCAAACTCTGGTTAGTATTTCCTTGTGATTTACTATTTAAAACTAAATAAGATATTTCACTTTTGAAATATACTATTATTGGTGATGAAAAGTCAGTACTTTATAACATAGATTGCAAGCCCTTATAGGATAAATGAATTGATCCATTAATTGTACATATCTTTATCTAAAGCATGTGGTTATCAGTTAATTTTTCAATTATCCACCATATATCTCTGATATTTCACAAGCGGATTACTGCTAATATCTATCTTTCTAAATGAAAATCTTAACCTTCCAGGGAGATTGCAAAAAACACCAAGAGGAATTCTTTAATGATTAAGAATTCTGAGCCGTTATCCATTACACAAACTGCACATCCAGCACCTTGTATTCCCAAGCCATCACCCATCTAGGTACTAACTAGCCTTGACATTGCTTAACTTTGGTGATTGTAAAGCAACCACTGTTTAAACATGATATGGCCATATACCTGTCAGAATCCATGTTTATCTTACTTTAAACAGTGTCTCTACATTTAACACAATTTTTTTGGAAGATACAATTTTTTTATACAGCACATAAAATATTCCAAGATAATTATATAATTTTTTTTTATAATTGGAAGTGAAATTGTAATTTAATAAAATCTGTGAATCTTTGATTTCAGTGAAAATCCAAAGAAGTCAGAAATGAACCATTTCAATGTCATCAGTCCATTGATATTCTTTTAAAAAATTTTTTAATCATTTCACCCCAACCAAGACAACAGAGCCACTAAGGTGCAAGAGGTTACTGAGTCTGATAGAAAATAGTTAAGGAGAGGGGACAATAAGAGAAGACCGATGACAATTGACATTGCATTTAAATTTTTGAATGTCAAAGTTGACTGGAATACAAGAGGCCAGAAGAGAATTTCACAAGCAAGATGTGCAAAAAAAGAAACTGCTGTTAGCATAAAACATACAGTTATATCCAGCCATTTCAGCTTTAAAATGATGAGACCTAGCTGCCAATCTAGTGCTGCAATTAAATTCATAGAGGAAAGGTACCAAAGAAGAAATCTCACCAGAAAAATTATTTACAGTATTTACATTAGTCGGACTATTGTCCTCATCTTTGTCGCCATATTTGTCACAACGTTTCGGCCGTTGTACGCTCCGGCCTTCTTCAGGTGGTTGGAATTTCGAACTGAACCCTTTATTTCGATCGCTGGGGTAGACTGTTCTAATTCCATGTGCCATGTTTGATGGATGTCAGTTATCAGTTATCTCCTGCTAATTTTCCCTCTGAAAGTTCTCCACTTAACCAGGAATTGAACTCACCTTCTTTGGATCTGTCACTGGATCTAATCAACGCCTTTATCCACTGTGCCATGTGTCCTTGAGGACATCTGGGTATGAACTTCTGAGTATTATAAACCTAATGTTTTCAGCATCATTTTTACCAGTGCTCATATTGCAATTTTTGCTGTTATCATTGCATGTCTTTACCAGAGTTCATATTGCAACTTTGTTATCATTGCTTTTCTCTGGCACTCCTTATTACTGGTTCCCATATTGTATTTATTTCTATGCTTAAATTATTCTATACAATTTTTAAGAAGAGCATAATTTTACACAGCATAAGAAATTTAGAATATGAAAATATGTTATTTTACAAACACAATAAGATTTTCCATTGAAAGACTAGGAACATGATAATTTCAAATATGTCAAGACTGTATATTTAGCACATGATCAAATTTTAAATAATTCTTTTCTAATATGCATTTTCCTGGCTAAATCTAAAGAAGGATATGAAAAAACAAAACTAAGCTCTCAAAATTACATGAATTTATTTTTCTCACCCAAAAAAGGCAATAAAGCCACTAAGATGCAAGTGGTTACAAAGTGTAAGAGAATATCAGAAATATTAAACATTATTAATGTGACAGAACAATAAAATCAGGAATTAAGAAGGCAGAAGATAACAATTGACATTGCATTTAAATGTTTGAAGAACAAAGCTGACTGGATATCAAGGAGCTGGAAGAGAGTTCTACAAGCAAGAAAGGTGAGAGAAGAAACTGTCAGCATAGAACTTATGGTTGTCTCTAGACATTTCAACTCTGAAATGATGAGTCGTTACAGCTAATCTAGTAGTATGCTTAAATTTGTAGTCTCTACAAACCAAAGAGGAAAGCTCATCAGAAGTACCATGAAAATGTTGCAGATATTGAACGCCAGAAGACAACAACAAAGACTTGAGTGAAAAAAATATATTGCCAAGTTTATTTTTGTTAAAGAAAATACATAGGCAAAAAATATCTCTGCATGTTCCTGTAGATGATGAGAAAAGAATTGTACTGAGAAGGACAGTTTTGTAGAGGTTGGGAAATGTTGTCCTAAAAAGGACAGTTTTGTAGTTGCTGAAGAGTGCTGCCCTGAAAAGGACAATTTTGTAGTCATTGAAAAGTTTATTGCATATCAATGCTGCTGAAAATGATGGCTGGCTATCCTCTTCAATCTCATCAATCCATTTTCTTTTCTTCTTTTTTAATCATTTCACTCAAAGCAAGACAATAAATTTACTAAGATGCAAAGGGTTATTGAGTCTGGAAAAATCTGAGAAAAAAAAAACATTAATGAGAGAGAGGACAATATAAGAACAGGTAACAAGAAGACAGATGACAACTGACATTGCATTTAAAATTTTGAATGTCAACATTGACTGGAATACAAGAGGCCAGAAGAGAATTCCACAAGCAAAAAGCAGAAGACAAGAAAGTCAGCATAGAACATACGTTTACATCTAACCAGCTGTAAAACGACGAGACCTAACTGCCAATCTAGCACTGTGCTTAAATTTATAGATGTAAGCTAACAAAGAGGAAAACTCTTCAGAAAAATAACCCTAAACAATTTTTGAGAAACTGTAAATTTACACAGCATAAACGTTTTAGAATATGAAATTTGAACCTCTGTTGTCTTATAAACACAAAAAGATTTTCCATTGAAAGACTGGGAACATGATGATTTCAGATATAATTTTACAAATATGTCCAGACCCAAATGCATGTGATCAACTGTCAGCATAGAAATAATGGTTCCTTCTAGACATTTAAAAACTGAAATGATGAGACTTTACAACCAATCTGGTAGTATGCTTAAATTCATAAGCTCTAAATACCAAAGAGGAACGATGATCAGAACAATTACTATAGAAATGTTGCAGGTAGTATATTGGCCGACAAACAGTTAATGAATATATTGCCAAGTATATTTTTGTTAAAGAAAATACATTGACAAAAATAATGTTATAGTACACTAGGCAAAAAATATCTCTGCATGTTCCTGTAGATGATGAGAAGAGAATTGTATTGAGAAGGGCAGTTTTGTAGAGGTTGGAAACTGTTGTCCTAAAAATCTGTGCTGAAATTGATGGCTGGCTGAAGGCCTACAGGAGAATGGTTGGCTGGTTGGAGTGGCAACTGAGTGTGGCTGATGATAGTGGCAGGCTGAGACTGCTACTGCTAATGGCTGAAGCTGTGAGCCAGTTATCTGTTGCTGGAAACAGATACTACACTTTCATCCTAAGCATCCCAAATCAATTTTACAACAGTTGTATATCCTAGAAGGTGAAGTTTCTTCTTTTGGTTGTTCTTTAAAGTGTGGGAGAGCCAACCGGATAAAACAAGAATATTTATAGAAAAGACTCAAAGAAGCTATATTATGGTGATGAGAAAGTGACTGAAGTCTATATGCCAGGTCAGGATGAATAATATTGCATATTCTTTGTATTTTCTCAAGAATTACTACATACATACATTATGAAGTTAGAATAAGCAAACTAATAAAAAGTAGCTGTAGATTGACAAATTGATTTTTTATGTAAAACATTTCCATAGGATTTGGCATTTTCTTGTGTAGAACAAAAGAATGACTGACTCAAAAATATTGTCTATCATTTTATTCCAAATTACATTTAATTAATTTGCTCTGTATATTTTCTATATATTATAGTTTTTAGTGTGTCTCAATACACACTAAAAACTAGGAAATTAATAAATCAATTTACAATTCTAATTTTTTTACCTATACTTCTCATGCCAAAATGTTTCATCTCTTCAAATACAGGTATTGACAAAAGATATGCAACAAAATAATATATGATGCAAGAAGTTAGAAAAAAACTAAAGATTTGATATTTTATTGTTTAAACAAAACATTTACAATATTGTTGTCAAGGCAATCTTAAAGCAATGAGTGAAGTTTATTATGAAAATCTTTAATGAAATAAAAAAAAACAAACATCAAATTAAAATGATTCCTAGGCAGTTTGTGTGCATGTGATTTTTTAAAATTATAATTTCCATGCAAATGCTTAGCCACACAGTTCATATAATATTTGCATGTTTTAAATTTGTGTTCTATGGAAAATATTGACCTACATCAGATGAGTATGGTTTTCTACAGTATATGTTTGCATGTGAATTATTAAACTTCTTTTTCATGTAAGTGCTGAATTGCACAGTTGACTTCAATATGGTTTCTCCTCAGTATGGGTCCCTATGTCCATTTTCAAATGTACGTCCAGAGACTATGCTGAACTACACACTTCACATGAATATGGTTTCTAACCAGTATGTGTTTGCATATGAGCTTTTAAGTTTGAGCTTGCCAAAAATTTGGAACTACATATTTCACATGTATATGGTTTTATTCCAGTATATGTTCGCATGTGTGTCATTAGAGACGAGTTTCATGAAAAGGCAAGTCCACATACTTCACACAAATATGGTTTCTCCCCAGGATGTGTTTGCATGTGCCTTTTCAAATGTGAGTTTTGTGAATATATATGTAAGAAGTTAGATAGAAACCAGAGATTATTATTGTCATTCAGGTTTTAAACAAGGCAATCTTAAAGCAAGCAGTTAAGATTATGATGTAATGTTTAATGAACTAAAAGACACACATCAAATGAAAATTATTAAACAGTGTGTCTGTGATTTTTTTAAAAGTGTAATTTATGTGAACACACATCACATAACATTTGTGTTTAAATTTGTAAAATATTAACCTATATCAGATGAGTATGGTTTTTCTTTACTATGTGTTTGCATGTGAGCTTTCAAAGTTTTTTTCCATGTAAATGCTGAATTACACACTTCACATGAATAAGGTTTCTCTCCAGTATGTGTTCGCATGTGTGCTTTCAAGTGTGAGGTCTGTGAATATGCAGAACCACACACTTCACATGAATATGGTTTCTCACCAGTATGTGTTCGCATATGAGCTTTTAAATTTGAGCTTACTGAAAATGTGGAATTACATATTTCACAGGAATATGGCCTTATTCCATTATGTCTACGCATGTGAGTTTTTAAACTAGAGTTCCTTAAAAATGCTAAACCACATAATTTACATGAATATGGTTTCTGCCCAGGATGTGTACCCATGTGTGTTTTCAAATGTGAGCTCTTTGAATATGCTAAACCACATATTTCACATGAATATGGTTTCTCCCCAGTGTGTGTTCGCATATGGTCATTTAAATATGATTTCCGCGAAAATGCTGACCCACATTCTTTACATGAATATGGCTTTTCCCCAGTATGTATTCGCATGTGTGCTTTCAAATATGAGCTCTGGGAATGTTTTGAACCACATATTTCACAGGAATAGGGTTTTATTCCTGTATGTGTTTGCATGTGTGTTTTTAGAGAAGAGGCCCTTGAAAAGGCAAATCCACAAATTTCACATGAATATGGTTTCTCCCCAGTATGTGTTCGCATGTGCATTTTCAAACTTGACTTTTGTGAATATGCTGTACCACACACTTCACAGGAATATGGTTTCTCACCAGTATGTGTTCGCAAATGTGTTTTTAAATGTGAGCTCACTGAAAATGTTGAACCACATATTTCACAGGAATATGGCTTTATTCCAGTATGTCTCTGCATGTGAGATTTGAAACTAGATTTCCATAAAAATTCTAAACCACATAATTCACATGAATATGGTTTTTGTCCAGTATGTGTTCCCATGTGTGAGTTCAAATGAGATTTCAATGAATATGCTGAACCACATATTTCACATGAATATGGTTTCTCCCCAGTATGTGTTCGCATATGTACATTTAAACCAGATTTCTGTGAAAATGCTGACCCACATTCTTTACATGAATATGGTTTTACTCCAGTATGTAATTGCATGTGTACTTTCAAAGATGAGCTCTGTGAATGTTTTGAACCACATACTTCACATGAATATGGTTTTACCCCAGTATGTGTTTGCATGTGAATTTTTAAAGATGAATTCCTTGAAAAGGTAGAACCACACATTTCACATGAATATGGTTTCTCCCCTGTATGTGTTCGCATGTGTTCTTTTAAAAATGATTTCCGCGAAAATGTTGAACCACATACTTCACATGAATATGGTTTCTCACCTGTATGCATTCGCATGTGTGTTTTTAAATGTGAGCGCTGGGAAAATGCTGAACCACATGATTTACAGGAATATGGCTTCTCTCCAGTATGTGTTCTCATATGAGTTTTTAAATTATAGCTACATGAAAATGCTGAACCACACACTTCACATGAATAAGATTTATCTTCAGTAAGTGTTTGAATTTCAGTTTTTAAATGTAAAGACTGTGAAAATTCCAATCTTTCATCTCCTTCACATGAATAGCAACTGTCTCCAGGGTCTGTTTCCATGTCCTTCTGTGAAGAAGAACTCATTTTCATGAATATATAGATATCTGTAAATAAAAAATGATAAAAGGTATTTTTGGTGTCTTTTTGTAAATTTGCTTTTAGCATAGCATTTAAAGTACAAATAAGTGTTTCAAATGTTTTCTGTGATTAAAAATTTATGTATTCAGTTTAGGTGTTGATGAATTACAACATATTTGCTTTTACTTTCTTCCTTAAATAGGATGGATATGAAATCTGAAGATAATTAAAAAATAATTGCAATTCTTATGTGCCTGATTTTAGCTGCATCAAAAGGATCATTTTCTTAAAGTTACAGCATTTTGCAAGAAATCAATATCTTGCTGCTTTTCAAATTATGCAATTTGAGGAGAGATTTCTTTTGTTTTTAAGTTGTGTGTATTTTTTTATCATGTATCCTTTTTTAGTGAAATTTTGAAAGTACCTAGTATTACCTGTACATTTATTTTCTCTCCCCAATGTGAAAGAAGATAATGTTTTATTAAATTATGGAAGGACCAAAATGTTTTACAAAAAACATGAGTGTGCCCCAAACTTAATAAAAACAAAGTAAAGATAATTGACAGATTTTACTGAAAGAAATTAATGTTTTATTAAATTATGGAAGGACCAAAATGTTTTACAAAAAACATGAGCGTGCCCCAAACTTAATAAAAACAAAGTTAAGATAATTAACAGATTTTACTGAAAAAAATTAATGTAAGGACCTCCAAAAATGTAAAGGAATTAAAATGAATTTTAAAAATGAAAAATCTTTCTTGAAGCTTTTATTTCAGTTTTAATTTCAAGCTAATAGATTAAATTTAATATTTCCAATAGACAAAAAACTTTGCTGTATTCCAAAACTAATTTAAATTGATTGAAAGAAATCACAAAAAATTGCTGATTTTAGCCACATGTCAGCACTGTGTATTTTTGAGAGACTTTTTAATAAACAGTATTAAAAAAAAAATCACTCGAAAATAAGGAATATTAGCTGATTTAAAGTTTAATTAATCTTATCTCAAACAAATATTACTTTTAGCTTAAAATATTGCAGAAATGGATTTTTAACAAGGAGGTATGCATTTCTTTATGATGTTGAAAGCTTTATTGATAGCCTGACAGATATATAGGCCACTGGAAATTTAAATAATTATTCCTACAGGGGACATATCTATAAAAATTACTTGAGGAATATAATGTGAGCACATTTTTATATAATTTAAAATACTGGGGGTGGCGTAATTGTAGTAAGCTTTCCCATTTATGATTAGTAAGTATAGTTTTTACATAATAAGAACACCTAACCCATAGAAATTAATACAGAATTTTAAATGTTTTATAACTTCATAAATTATTCAAATTAAAATTTGAAACAAACAAAAATAATGCTTGTAAAAAAATTCATTAATTGGAAAAAAAATATTTTAACACAATAATGTCCTCAATATTTCTTATTTATAAAAGCTATTAGAAGCTTTTCTAATTCAATAATGCCATAGTTCTATTGCATTTTTTAATTTACAATTCAGAGCAGGTTTTTAGTAAATGGAGGTCCTATTTTTTTTTTTTAAATTGATTATTTAAATTCTCCCAGGAAATCTGCTTATGACTCATATAAACTTTAAGCGGTAAAAAAACAAACTTGTTAAAATTTGATAAAATTAAGTAAGTGTTAAATGTTAAAAAAATATTTTTACTAAGATTTTTGAAAAAAGATAATAATTTAATTCATTTGTGAATAAGTCTTGAAAGTTTCATTATAATTATTTGACTTTTTGTAAGAATTTCCAAATCAATGTGTTTGTCACTGCAATAAGTCGCTAAAATTTCCAATACTAATCTTTGGCCTTTCCGCTGAACAAAAAAAACACAAGATTTTTAACCAAAATTTTCTTAAAGAAATATAATAACAATAATGCTTTATTTTTTATTAAGTTCGGGGCATTTTTTCACTATAATATGCTTATTTTTTGTAAATTAATGGAGGTACAAATCCTGAAATAATGTTATTTACATTGTTCGGACTGTTGTCTTCATCTTTATTGTCACATTCACAATGTTTTGTCCATTTTATGCTCCAGCTCACTTCAGGTGATTTTTTAAAAATTTTGAACCAAACATTGAAAATTAAAAAAAATATCACATAAAGAAGGCTGGAGCGTACAACAGCTGAAACATGAATGTGGACAAAATTTTGAGTTTTACTTTTAGTTTTATTGAATTATTTTTGGTAAGATTTGGGACAAATTTTCAGTAACACTTGATATTGCACAAGATTATTACTGAAATAACGTCTTCAGAAATTTTTCTTTATATAGCTCACAAACTGTAAATATAAATTCAATTTGCAAACACCCACCCAAAATTAAAAAGTAGACACAAAATATCAATAAAAGGTGAAACAGACAACCCCAAAAACATTTCCATAAAATTTTCTTATAAAATAATCATTCGGTATACAATTCATTCAATACTGAATAAATACTGAAAATTTTGTTTGAATTGGAATTGTTAGGTTTTGTAGTTATTGAACAATAACTGAAGTCGATATTTGATGTTTAACAATATTTCTTACATTAACATACTTTCTTGTCTCCTCTTATTGTGATAGGGGTTGTCTGAATGTTTGTTTTTCTGGTGTTGGTGGAATATGTTTCCTATTTCACCTGAAATGTTTCCAGATTTACTTCTAATGATGGAGGATCTTGGAGTATTGGCGGTTGTAATGATTTGTGCTGGGCTTTTCGTTATTGGGTCTTGTGTGTGAATATGTTGTCCTTTGAATAACTCAGGTAGGGAGAGTGTATGCCTATTGTAATATTGTTTACTTCTGTCCTGATTGACAGATAGTTTTCTTCTGGTTTCGTTCTGATCTATTGGAGGACTGATCTTACTGGGTAGTGGGGTTTTGTATTTTCTGGAATTAAGCAGTTCAGCTGGAGAATTCATATCTGCTTTGAGTGATGTTGCTCTTAACAAGAATAAAGCAAGACGTGGGTCTTCCCCTGTTCCCTTGCATTTTATAAGGATTTTCTTCATTGTTTGAATGAGTCTGTGTCCTCTGGGATAATGTTTTGATTTTGAATCCGTATTCCTCCGCTATTCTTCCGAACTCCCTTGATGTGAATTGGGTGCCATTGTCACATATATGTTTCTCGGCTATTCCTTGTTCTGACATTATTTCCTCTATTGTTGAGCTGATTTTTAATCTCTGGACTATTGGAAATTTCAAATGATTAGATACTATTCTTGGTCTATTATAAACAGGTCTGAAGTGTCAGGGTCTACTTGGCATGACAGTAGATATAATTTCTTTTTTTTCTTGTGTATTCTGATATTTCTTGCGTGTGTGACATTTTGAGATTGTGTTCTCTGTTTTTGTATATGCCGATCCAATAAACTGCAGATTTTACCTTCAGTTTGCATTTTTCTGTACCCATGTGGTCTTGGTATATTTTCTGGAGATTCCTGTGTGTAGTTTTTGGGGTATTATTATTCTTGATCCAGCCAAAAGGACACCATTTTCTAGTGATATGTCATCTCTGATAGACCAGTATTGGTATATTGCTGGATGTATCCAGTGTTGTTTTTCTAGCCATCCTTATGTAATTTGTTGTGAGAGAATCTTTATCTGTTCTAATTTGTCATTGGTGATGCTAACAATCTGGTGTATTTTGATGCCCATATCTTTTATTTTGCATTTACCATTTCCAGATAGGTGCGACAGGGTACCAGTTATCACCATTTCTTTCCCTGTTTTATAGGTCAGAGTCAAGTCGTATACTTGTAGTCAGATGAGTAGCCGTTGTACTCTGGCTGGAGTCTTGTGTCGGTTCTTTTTATGAACTTGCTCTAATAGGTGATGATCACTTTTTACTAAAAATTTTCTGCCATATAGATAGTTACGAAACTTCTCACATTTGTATACCACTGCCAGTAATTCTTTTTCGATGTTTGCCTGTCTAGTTTCTGAAGTTAGTGCCTTTGATGCAAATGCTATTGGTCTCCCCCTCCTGCATTAATGCTGCCCCTAAGTCTATGCTAGATGCATCTACCTGTAGTATTACTGTCTTTTCCCTCTCATAGTAACGGAGCTCTGTTTCTTTGCATAACAGCTCTTTGAGTTTATCAACGTTTCACTGATGGGATGATGTTCATTGAAAACCTACATCTTCCTTCATTACTTCTCTTACGTTAGACATATGGTCAAACATCTTTGGTATAAAAGAGCTCATATACTGAATCATACCAAGGAAGCTACAGAGTTACTTTTTGTCTTTTGGCACCTTCATCTTACTTATTATAAAACGCAGATTGTGTGTGTGTGTGTGTGTGTGTGTGTCTGTACATTTATATATTGGATCGGATTTCCTACATTTTTCAACCGATTTCAACAAAACTTCACATGACTACGTAAAATTACCTTGCGGTGGTTCTGACAGCACCCAAAATTGGAAAAACACAATTGTTTTTGCATGAAATCAACTTGAAAACACGATAAAACACGATTCTATCACCAGAATGAAAGGGGGACAACTCATATCGAGTTATACTTATAAAACCCAGGTTGTTTGTGTGTGTGTGTGTGTGTGTTCGTTTATATATGGGATCAGATTTCCTACATTTTTCAACTGATTTCAACAAAACTTCACTTTTTTTTGGCAGGTAGTGTTTCTTATTGTCTTGCACACTTTTTTCTTTATTTTTATATTCAGAATGCTTTAAAAATTCCATTTACAAGACAATTGTTTATAATAAAATTCTATTCAATCAGTAGACTTATAACGATTGAAAACAATGTTTTTGTTTCAGTTTGGGTTTGACCAATTCGTAACAAAAAACAAAAAAAATCTAATTAAGACATGCATGTCCGTCAACCTTAAACAATAATCTTTGTCAATTTTATTTTTCAGTCTTTATGATGGTCGATACTTGATCTATCTCTTACTGTTACATCCCTGGGCAATGCCGGGCTCTACTGCTAGTCTTTGATATGGCTGTAACCATTTCTGGATTTGGTCTAATTCTTTTGGGTGTGTATAAATAGCCCAAAAAACTTACATTCCTCTTCCTTGATAATGCATTTATCAATATTCAGTGTGATGCCAGCTTTCTGGGTATGCCACATTGTTTTGTGAAGGTGGATATCATGTTCCTTTTCATCTCTGTCAGGAATCAGTATGTCCTCTGCAATTCCTATGGTGTTTCTGCAAGCTTTGTAATATTTGTCAATTTTTTTGTTGAAAAATACCTGGACTTACCTTGAGGCCAAATAGAAGTGGTAGAAGTTTATATTGCCCAAATGCGGAGTTGAATGTGGTGAGAAAAGTAGGTTCTTTCTCAAGCTTGATATTCCAGTATCCATTCTTAGCATCTAGTTTGCTAAAAATTTTGAATCCTGAAAGTTCTGGTGTGATGTCTTTTAATGTTGATGTTGCGTAGTGCCTTCTTTTTATGGTTCAGTTTAAATTTTTGAGATCTAATCTTAATTGCCCATTGGACTTTTCCCTAACAATGATTGAGTTTACCCAGTCTGATGGTTCCTTTATCTTTTCAGTTATTTTATTCTTTTCTTTGAGTTCTAGGAGAATCTTTCTTGGGGCATGGACCACAGATTTGATCATTGTGTTCATGACTATGTGGTATTCAAAATCTTCAAAACACCTGACAATGTTGTCAAAGCATTCTGGATACATTTCTATTAGGTGTGTTTTGTCTTTAATGTGAGGTCATTGTTCTAGTAAGCTTCTTTCTTTATTTGCTTGGACTTTTTATGTAGTCGTTTGTTGTGATTATTTTTAATTTTTCAGAGCTGTTTATAGTCCAAAGATTGCTAGTCCTCTAGAGTTTGTCACAAAAAAAAAATGCAGCTGATATTTTTTCCTTTGTGTGATCCTATTATTTTTGTCTTGCCAAGTTGTTTAATCTCACTTCCCCCAGATGCTGTTAATACAGTGCCGGTGTTTTCTAGTACGCTTGTTTTCGGTTATCCATTTTTTGTTTTCAGGGAAAATCTTCCTGCATATTCTTAGTGGAAGAATGTTGCTATGTGCTTCAGTGTCTAGTTTTATTTTTAAGTTTATTTTTGTCAGCTTGAATTGTATTAGCTTCTTTATTTGGAGCATTGCGTGTAGTCCTTTTCTGTTGTATTCTTTTTTTCTGTCATTTCATGTAACTGAATTGTTACAATGTTAAGTGGGTGATCTTCCGATTCACTGTATTCAATGGAGTGGATTTTATTTTTGTTTGTTTGTCTGGGCTCTACACAATTTCTCCCAGTAGTTCATTTTGCTACAAGCTCTACATATCGATCTGAAAGCAGGGCATTTTCTCCTATCATCAATTTTGTGTATTCTGCCACATCTGCATGGATTTGCTTTTAAGTGTAGCATCTTGTTTTTGCTTTTCAGTTCTTCCACTGTTTTGTGACATATTTGTATTCTGCAGATTTAGGGAGGCCATCTGTGTATTTGTGGCTTCAAATGCCCTAGCCGTGTCTGCTGCCTCAGTTTTAATTCATCTTTTCCAATAAGTGACTTTTGTACTTCAGGGTCTGTGCATCCTCATATCAGCCAGTCAACGAGCCTTTCTTCTATGTCTTTGAACTTACATTTCTTTGCAACATTTTTTATCTGGAATAAAAAATGTCAGTGGGTTCTTCAATATCTTGCTTTAACCCCTGGAATTCACACCTGTGTATTCTGTGGTTTGAACATGATTTAAGGTGTGTGCTGCATTTTTCAAATATTTTGTCTGGCCTGCTACGATCTTCAATGCTGAGATCCCAAGAATTGTATAAATCCAGACCTTTTTCGCTGGTCTATAGCAGTACATAGTTAACCTTTTCTTCATCTGTTGTTCCATTGAGGAAACTTTTAAATGTCAGCTAGCATTTTTGTCTGAATTTTCTCATGTTTCAATGATGCCTTCATGAACAATAACTGAAGCTGATATTTGATGTTTAATAATATTTATTTCTTATACAGGGATTGCACATTTCTCTGCCTCGTCATCTATTACGAAAAGTCCTTGCTCTCTGTTTTTTTGTTTTTTTTTTTGTACACCGTTTTCAGCGCATGTGTTGGAGCCGTCGCTTACTTCCCTTTTATCTTATGTAACAGGATCTGATTTTTTTTTTTACAAATATTTTAAAACCGAGGGTAGGATTTTTTTTTTTTTTGTTTTCATTTCGTTAAAAAAAAAAAAAAATACATCCGTTTTTTTGGTTGTACCTCGATTTATTAGCAAAAATAATACAATCAGCTAAAATAAATTAAGAGACTTTGGGTTCGGAGTAAATTTCACAGTTTTAAAGCAATATTCCGCATTAAGAAAATAAAATGTATGCTTTCTTCTTCACAACTTTCAAAGGGAAAAATCGAAAAGTTTTTAACGAAGCATAAAGATTTAATTATTTTCATCATGTCCAGTGAATACAGCCATCGTTATTTTAACAACAAAAAAAATCTTTAAAAAATAGCCTTCCCTTAAAGTTTAAAGTAGTGACTCTCTTTGATGTTTTATCAACAAATGAAAAAAAAATTCCTTTAAAAGTCAGTTAATAAATCGTATCTATTTACAAATTGATACGATTTACTTTTTACTGTCAGACAATTAACAGAAATATTTTAAAAACATTGGAATTTTTTTCAAAAGGCAATCGCCTAATATTTTTTTAAAATTGATTTAAAAATCTTTAAATATTGTAAATATCTAAATAATGAATTTTTGGTGTTCATACTCAAACCATAGACAATAGCTGGCTTCATAAGTGTTTTTTTTCTCAGATAAGGACCAACATGCATCCCCACAACTTATGGGAATATATTTCGCAAAAAAATTAAAAATGTATTTGAAAATATATTTAAAAACAATAAACGATATATATAAATTTTAACTCGCGAATTATGCCCCCCCGATTCTAGACTTTTACTCACGTTTTACTTTTATACTTACTTATTTTTGTTTCTTTTCGGGTGATTTTCCTTCCGTTAGGAAATGACAGAAAAAAACGCGGAAATAACGAATGAAAAAAAAAAAAAAAATGTAGAAGTCAAAGGGAGATAATTCGTGAAAAATTAATTTTATTTTGTAGTTTTAAATTAACAATTCAAATACACTCAACATAATGGAATCTTTATAGCTTAAAATAGTTTATTTTTTATTAATAATAATTAAATCTGTGAATCTTTAATTTCAATGAAAATACAAAGTCAGAATCCATGTTTATCTTAATTTAACACAATTTTAAAATATTATATTTTTATACAGCACAAAATATTCCAAGTTCATTATAATTTCCTTATCATTACAAGAGAAACATTAATTTAGTAAAATGTGTGGATTTTTAATTTCAACCAGTCAGAATCTATCATGTTTAATCTCATCATACAATATTTTTATCCAGCAAAAGAATTATTACAATATAAAATTTGCACATCAATTGCTTTAACTAATACACTGTTTTATTTTTATTATTTTAAAAATGTTAGCCATTTATAAATGTTTAATACGTTGGTGTCAGCAATAATTTTTATGCTGTTCTTCATCGGTGGTCGCCATTTTTGTGGGGTCAGGCCACCTGGATTTTAGGTAGAAAAATAAAATCCGAGTGTCATGTCCACAAACATAACACCAAATAAAAACAACACAAGGAAGGAAAAAGACTAAACTAAATATGACAGTAACCTTTATACAGTGATACATATATTTATATGTTGAAAATAAATGTTCTTGGTGAAGAGTGATTCCTGTCTTGGACCAGGTTGCTCGTGGATGTGGAGACAATCAGTGGTAGAATGCAGGTGTGCTATGGTGTCAGAACCATTAATATCTGTATATAGTGGCAACTCAGCCAAGGTTCAAGTGCTCATAGTGAATGACAAACTGCTATGGTTTGACCTTGTGCACATCTATTACACACGAACATACATACATACAAACATACAAATTACATTTACAATGCCAAGCATTCATTGGTTAATAAATCACCACTACATTTCTACAAGCAATTTACAAATTGCTGTAATGTGACAATTTTGTAATTGCTCTATTTTTAAGTAGTCAATTTTGTGCACTTTTGGGAGAAAAGCTTTTTTAGGTCTCCCCAAAGCTAGCTCGCTGATTGGTCGATGCCAACCAATCAGATCATTTGCACATGAAGAATAATTCTTCTTGAACAATGATTTGGAGCCTATAGTTGCTTATTTAAGCCAAGATATTTTTAATCTCAATTAGTGAGAACTCAACTGCCAAATGAATCCCCAACAGTTGAAACCATGTGCTAACCTTCTCACTCACTCACACACACACTCACATGCTGAACATAACTTGTACATACTCACAAAAAACTCTTCTTACACAGCAATATCTTTCAAGAACAATCATTACAAGAGACTCTCATAAACATTTTTCCAGTGAACCTTAAACCAAATAACTATCTCTCACTGAACACTAAAATAACAGCTAAAGAGAGACAACTCCTGGTTAATTCAACCTTTCTTACATAAATGTATGTTTTCTTTCACATCGTTGTTTGATATTGTATATCTTGTTAAAATACATATTTTATGTGGAACAATGTCTTTTGGTTATCCTTCTTGCATGAGCCTTGTTTCCTAATCAGGAGTTAAATTAATAGGGTGAAGTCCGTCACAACCTCCTTGCTGGAAGTGATGCTATAACTGCATTAGGTGGCATCAATATTGCTCAGATTAAAGCTGTACGGTTCTGCAGTCAAAAAATATGTGTAGCGACCCATATTGACCAATCTGACTTTTCTGTGGAATTCAACCAACAACAAAGGATCTGGGGGGCAAAATGGAAGTAGACTGCAGGTGTGGTGCTGACCCAGTTATGCAACAAGGTGTCAGAGTACCCTGTTTCCAAGACATTAGGGATGCTTATGAACAAGAACTCCAGATATGGATCACTAATTATTGGCTAACACCATACCCTGAAAAGAGACTGGAATTGCCCATGGGCTTAGTATCATAAATGGCCATTGTGCAATATAATAAAGGAAAGGTGTGCCCAGTGAAGGGCTACTGCATACATGTATTTGCTGCAAATGTGGACGTTTGTATGGATAAACTGTGGATAGTGGATCAATAAGGGAGAAATGCAGCCATACTTGACTTATGTAAAGTGAATCTTTAAGTACTATCAGTCACTGTGGCCATATCAAACCATGATGATCAAGGAGAAGTGGTTTGGCCTAACATGGTTGGGACTCAGCCTCTAGTCATGAAGTCCATTATTGATGGCATGCAGTCACAGGAGGAATTAGCTGGGAGAGCAATGTCAGTGTACATTGACGATATGTATATGAATGAGAGCATCATGTCTGCAGAACATGTCAGGGGAAAATTCGATGAGCATGGGCTTATGTATAATGACCCAGAACGTTTGTGCTTAGACTAAGTCTGCAGGGAACGTAACATTGTTTGATGGACACAGGGAAGTGCAATTCAAGATGTTCCTGATATGAATTGGTGGAATGTCTTCTCACTGTGCAAGAAGAGATCAGGGGGAGTGTGGCAAATGCATGTTAGTATAGATGCAAAAAAAGTACCGAATCACATGCAGACTGTCAAAAACCAGTTATATCTGAGTTTTCTCAGTTTGCAGAGGGTCAGCTTGGCATGTCCAGATACAGGCCTCTCTACAATTTGTCCAGAGACAGGTCTTTGTCAGTTGTTTCATGCCAATAAAAGTGATGGGAAAACCAGCAATAAGTAGTCTTGTGAAGTCATTCCTTTGAGGATTTTGTTTTTAAAGTTGCATGCCACTCATTGTGCTGTTTCTGAGACAGTGTTGTTTTGTTTCTTCCCATCTCTGCCTGTTACTCCATAGATTTTGGGAGAACAATCAGGGGTTTCCTCAACCTCAACAGTTTTGTCTTGAATGGCCATATCCTTTAACATATTTGTCCCTAATTTTCATCAAGAACTGTTATCAGTTTTTGACTCGGTATCTGTGCTGATGATACAACTATTTAGTTCTATCTTAATGGTAAGACTAATAATTTTGAAATAAATTCTTAATTTTAATACCTGGAAAAAGAAGCTGCCCTCTTCTAAACATTTTAGAGAACTATTTTTCCCTTCTGTCAGCATGGCTGATGCTAAACTCCAGGAGAGTAATTCTTTGCATTTTCATAGTCTCACATGTTCTGCTGACACAAGGGGGAAGATTATATTGAATAAATTGCTGTTAGGTCTGCAGCTAGGAAAGTTGGTCCACAGTGTTCTAGAAAATTCTTGCAAAAATCTATTTTGCTTCTTTATAAGTTTACCATTTGCCCATGCATCGAATATTTCTGCCATATCAAGTCTGGTGTTTCTACAATATCTCTAGAGCTTCTTGATAAAATCCAAATAGGAATCTGCAATGTTATTGGTCCTGACCTGGCATCTCGGTTTCAGTCACTTTCCCATCACTGTAACATAGTTTCCCCTGTGCCTTTTCTATAAATATTTTCAAGGTAATTTTTCTTATGAACTCTTTGGAACCTCAACATCACAACTTTAAATACAGTACTAGATTTGCGGCTAGGTCTCAGTATTTTACTGTTAAGATTGCTACATGTAACCAAAAAATCTATGCTGATATTAATAACTATGATCTACAAAATTTTAAATGCAATGTCAATTGTCATCTTCTCCCCTTCTGAGTCTTGATCTTTCTCAGTTCCTAAGCCCTTGCATTTTAGTGGCTTTATTGCTTTACTTGGGGTAAAATGATTAAAAAACTGTATTTTTGCATATTATTTTATTAAATAAATCTGTAAAAACTACTACATTATTTGATCTGAACGGATTAAAGTGAACAGGATAACTGATAAAACATAGATGAAGATTGCCAGGTTTTTGACATGAAACCTCTTTAGAAGTGTATGTTTTAGCATTTGTGTGATGAGAAAAAGAAAAAACAACTGATTCAAAGATACTTTCTTATTTTTGTTCTAAACTGAATTTAAGAAATTTGTTTTTTTCCGTTTTATATATTTCAGTGTTGACTTTCCTATTTGAAAAATATTAACACTTATGGAGAACTGAGTAAAACAATTGCCCACACTTTATTTTTTGATAAATGGTTGTCATCCAAATGAAAGAATTAGAATGTCAATAGTCCTTCATCTTCTTTGAAATAACCAGTGTTAATGCCTTCACAACTAGGTAAAGAGTTCCACCTGTCTATCAACCTCAGAGCAAAGAAGTTAGATCTTTCAACCATTTTAGATTGCTGTTTCATCATTCTGTGTGAGTGAACACAATCCTCCTGTTTAAGGTGAAGAAATTTGAACAATCAAAAGTGTGAGACTCACCTTTGCAAGGAGGTTTCCAACTAGCATCCATTTGGCTGACAGAAAATAAACAAGGTTGTAACTCAATACATGTCCCTCTCTTGAATAAATCACAATATGCAGGATATTTATTGAGCAAAATATCCATACCAAAATCATCAGCCAATCAGAAGTTACGGAATAGACTTGCCCAGGTAACAGTGGAATCTCCCTGGCTGTTATATAAACCATCTACCTGGTCTGTCAATCCTTCTATTACAGTAGAGTACTGTCTGTTGCTATTACTAAACTCTACAAAATTGTTCACTTCTGTTTTATAACAGCCAATCAGTATTTTGGATATATCCCACAGAACTAGCATCTTGACTGAAGGGATGATAGTGTGATTTGTCTTTTAGCTAGGCTGGGGCACTTGTCCTGAATATATAGCAATAAGTCAATATACTTTTCTGTAGTTTGGGCTCCAGATAACAGCCCCATATTTGAATACTGGTTGAACAAATGTGGCTTTACAGTCATATAGAGTTGAATTCCTGGTTCCCGTATGATCACCGAAGTTAAGCAATGTTGCACCTAGTCACAACCTAAATAGATAACCACATTGAAATATCAAGTGCTGTAAGCTTGGATGTTTGGATGATGTAATGGATAAAGGCTCAGAAGAGCTGAGTTCCAATTCCAGTTGGGTTTGTTATATTCACTTACATGCAAATACCCTTGGGAAAGGGATGACTCCATTTCTTCTCCCTCTAGCTCTATGTTAATTAGCATGATTTGTATCAGTAAAATCAGTATTATCTACAAAAAATTCTTACAATCTAGAAATATTTTCTGGCTTTAAATAACCAGCAAAAGGTTGATAAGTCATAAAAAGCTGATCTGAAGAGTTATTGAAAATAAAGTAACATAATGGCTTTATTTACTGGTAGTTAATCTGAAAACATAAAATGCAACAGAAAAGAGATTGGATGATAATTGTTGAAATTCTCAGGAAAGTGGATTAAAAAGTTAAGAAAATTAAAAATGAAATTCATTAAAAATTATTTTTAAAACAATAAAATGAAATCAAGAATTGTTCCAAGGAGAATGGAACACAAATTTAACTACACAGAATTCTATAAGATAGAGCAAAACCAAGACCACCAATCCTTACCCAATAAGAAAGAGACAATGTATCATTGGAGATGTCAGTCCTGGGAAAATAGAAAAACATATGTTGTTTACAATACCTTATTGGCAAAGAAAACAGGTTGTCTTGAAATAACATCTAATTTGTTCTGGACAAAGAGCCAGGTTTCTGTAGAGGGTTTATGTTGGCCACCAAGAAAAAAATATCCCTACACAAATAAAGATTACCACCTAAGAATGAGGATGGATTTGTTTATTTTATGTGACATTCATCAAAAATTTTTATAGCTGCCTGAGAAACACATAAACAGAGAAAGATAATTTTTATTATTACTAAAGATATTGGGAATATTTTTCTTTCCCATCCATGATGACTGTGGATGAACAAAATTACTCTTGATCTTGTCTGGCAGAGGCCATCTGGATTGGCTCCAATTATCTTAGAATATGGTCACATCCTGGGCTTGGAAAATCACCTAAAACAGAGCGAGACAAGCTGATAAGAGAGATTAATTACTGGAAACCCTCTTTTCACCTCCGTCACAAAGACAGTTGTACCAACCTTTGGAAATGTGCTGAAGTTGGATGCTGAGAAGGTGGGAGAAAGGAGAGAGAGATTAGCACTGCCTATATGGAGCAATGGTGTGAGATGAAAAATGAAAAGAGTTGGAGTTAAGGTGCGGCTTGATTCCTATGACCACTCTCAAAAGGGGGCTGGACAACCCCTATATTTGGAAAATTACTCTAGTAAACATATTCAGAAAGTATGAGATTTTTGAAAAAGGTTGATAACATCTAAATTGAGATAACTGACCCCAGACCATGGTCAACCCCACATGTGCCAGATGCAGGACTCCATATAAGCTGGAGATTTGGACAATTTATAGAGTCCTCACACTACTGCTACTGGAATCCACATTGTTTGCCAAGACTTACTGACCAAGACCATGTGCCAGTGTCTTCAGGGATCCCAGTGTCATTTGATTATAGCAGTATTGGGAAAGGTTAAAACTGCTGTATACAACATATATATAAATCAAATCATTGTCACATTTTTAACCAGTTAATTCTTAATTCCAAAAAAATTCTTTTTTTTAGTTCCTAGCCATCAACCTCATCACTTTAGTTTACTTCATCAGCAATCTCCTCACTCTGAGATTAAAAACACAACATGACAGGAATGATCATGAAGGAGACAAACCCCGGCTAGATCGAGTGGAACTGTGCTTATCATCATGATACCAGCAATGTGTTAATAAGTGAGGAGTCAGCTAGATGATAACCATGGTGTTTTGAAGGAACCTGAAGACCAATGTGGGACTGAGAGTGTTGCACTAAGGAGAACAATAAAATTGATCGATTCATTCATTTTCTGCAGCATATCAATCTGTTGAAGATTATTTAAAGCCAGAAAATATTTTTAGATTGTAATCATTTTTTTTTTGAGATAACTACAGTTTAGTAATATAAGTCTTACTATTTAATCTTTCACTTTCATTTTATAACAGCCAATCAGTATCTTGGATATTTCCCACAGATCGGTGAATTAGTGTCTTGACTGAATGGTTGATAGCTTGATTTCTCCTGTAGCTAAGCTGAAGCTCTTGTCCTTGGTATAAAGCAATAAGTTGATAACTTTTTTTTGTACTTTGGGTTCCCTATATTTGATCACTAATTGAATAAGTGTAAAGGGTTTTTACTTAGTTCAGAGTAAGACTTGCAAAGCAACATTTAATCATAACTATTCTTTGATCAGCCTTCTTTACAGATCCCAGAAATATGTGATCTTGGAGGTAAGTCTCCAAGAAAAACTAAAATGCCCAAAACTGTTCTTTTACTCAATCAAGGTAAACTCAATCTTGTGTGTAAGTGTTTTTCAATTTGTCACTGATCTTCACCACAATACACTTTACTGCATTGAATTTTAGATGCTATGTTGAATGTTGAGTTGAAAGTGAATTTAAATCATCTTGAAGTAACAATCAGTGTTCTTTGGTAAAGATGCAACTATGTTCAATGGATATCCACTTAAAAATAATGTTTGAAGCAAGAAAAATAATGTAGGATACAACAAGTTAAATAAAATGTAGAGATTTTATATTTTTATTCTTTAAAAACATTTACAATATTAATGTCATTCAGGTCATAAGCAAAGCAGTCTTAAACAAGGAGTTAAGATTATTATGAAATGTTTAATGAGGTAAAGCACAACCATCAAATGAAAATGATTACAAAGCAGTATGTCTGCATGTGATTTTTTAAAGTGTAATTTATGTGCAAATGCTTAACCACACACTTCATATATGATTTGAACATATTTGTTTTTTAATTTGTATTTCATGAAAATATTAACCTATAACAGAGGAGTACAGTTTTTCTCTGCTATGTGTTTGCATATGAATTATTAAACTTCTTTTCCATGTAAATGCTGAACTGCACACTTGACATGAATATGGTTTCTCCCCAGTATGTGTTAGCATGTGTGTTTTCAAATGTGCGTTCTGTGAATATGCGGAACCACACACTTCACATGAATATGGTTTCTCACCAGTATGTATTCGTACATGAGCTTTTAAATTCGAGCTCCGTGAAAATGTTGAGCTACATATTTCACATGAATAGGGTTTCTTCCCAGTATGTGTTCGCATATGTACATTTAAAGATGATTTCAGCGAAAATGATGAACCACATATCTCACATGGATATGGTTTCTGGCCAGTATGTATTCGCATATGTACTTTCAAATATGACCTTTCTGAATGTGTTGAACCACATACTTTACATGAATATGCTTTTACTCCAGTATGTGTCTGCATGTGAAATTTTAAAGAAGAGTTGCTTGAAAAGGCAGAACCACACATTTCACATAAATATGGTTTCTCTCCAGTATGTGTTCGCATATGTGTTTTTAAAGATGACCTCTGGGAATATTTTGAACCACAAACTTCACATGAATATGGTTTCTCCCCTGTATGTATTCGCATATGTGTTTTCAAATATGAACTATGGGAAAATGCTGAACCACATGATTTACAGGAATATGGTTTCTCCCCAGTATGCGTCCTCATATGAGTTTTTAAATTACAACTATGTGAAAATGCTGAACCACACACTTCACATAAATATGGTTTTTCATGTGTATGTGTTCGCATGTGAGATTTTAAACTTGAACTCTCTGAAAATGTCAAACCACACTCTTTACACAAATATACTGTATCACCTGTGTGTGTTAACATGTGCGTTTTTAAATTTGAACAATCTATAAATGCTGAACCACTGACTACACATGAATATGGTTTCTCACCAGTATGTGTTTGGGATTTTAAATGTAAATTCTGTGAAAATTTCAATCTTTCTTCTTCCCATGAATAGGCACTGTCTTCAGGGTGCGTTTCCATGTCTATCATTCAAGAAGGACTAATGTTCATGGGTATACTGATATCTGCTAAGTAAAAAAAAAAAGAAAAGGGATTTTTAGTGTTGTTTTGTAAATTTGTATTCAGTATAATATTTTAAAGTTCAAATAAATATTTCAAAACATGTTTTCTGTTGTTAGAAATTTATATTCAGTTTAGATGCTGATGAATTACAACATATCTCATTTTACCAGTTTAAGATGGGATGGATATGAAATCTTGAAAATAGGAGGACTCAAAAATACATAATTGCACTTCTTTTGTGCATGATTTTACCTGCATCAAAAGAATTTTTTTCTCAACGTCACAACACGCAAGAAATCAGTAGTGTATATTTCGCGGCATTTCATATAATTTAAAAAGAAATATTTTGAGTCTTCAGAAAAGAATTATAAATTTAACCCTTTCAAGTGTTTTGCTTGGCGACCATACTACAATCAGTTCAAGGGAACCAGTAAAATAAAACATTTTAATGTTATGAAAAATAAATGTTTCCTTTTTAAAGTTACATAAAGTTTATATTAGTTAAAATAATGATCATGCCAAAGTTTTAAAAATGCCTGAGAATTTTAAATTAATTTTTCTTTTATTTCAGATTTGCCCTAATTATCTTTAAAAAAAAAAACTGATATGAATTATTTAAAATGCATTTTTCAACATTTTTTAGGAAGTTGTAGTAGCACCTAACTTTCTTCATGGGCTTTTGAAAAAAAAAAAAAACGCCTTTTAAATAATGTAGACACTAGATACAGCCAAAATAGATGTTTTTTTCCAAAATGAAAGCAAAAACTTGCTACACCCAGCTTTCAAAGAAATTGTAAAAAAATCAGTGAATTATCCAATTCAAATGAAATTTTTAGTATTTATTAATAGGTTATTTTATTAGAAAACTTTATGAAAAATGTAGCCGTCTCTTCTACTCCAATAGCTTCTTGTCTCACACCTCTCACCTGTGGAACTCCCTTCCCTATTCCTGTTTCCCTGTGAGCTATAATCTCCAGCTATTCAAGTGTAATGTCAATCGACATCTCCAGTTGCCTTGATCTATCAACTACCCTCATCCTTTCTTCTATCACTCCTATCTGATCTTTCTCTAAATTTTCTGTAACCCCTTGTGTCCTAGTGACTTCCCACCTTGCTTGGGGTGAAATGCTTAAAAAAAAAAAAAAAAAAAAAAATAATATTTGGTAGACAAAATCTTTTTATTTATATGAAGAAAAATACCTGAAGATGTTATTTCAGTGAAAAATTTATGCAACATCACATGTGCAGCTGGAAAATTTGTTCCAAACTTTATTAAAGAAAATTCAATAAAAATTAAAAAATAATTTTTTTTTCAAAATTGGTGCTTGCATAATTTAATAAAGCACATTATTTTATTTCAAATTGGACAGAAAAGACAAATTGACACTTAATACTAAGTACTGCCAAAAATTTTCTAAAAAGATGAAAAAATGTAGAAAACATAAAAACAAAATTTCATTGGCAAAAACCTTTTTTTCATTAATATGAAAGCTCAAATGATTATTTTGATGCAAAAAATTATTTTTTATCCTTTTTAGAACTTTCTGATTTTTGTTAAAAATCTTGCATTTTTTATTTTACAATTCAGAGTAGATTTTCAGTAACTGGTTTACTGTTTTACAAAAAAAAAAAAATTATTATTTAATTCTCCAGGGATTTGTCTTTGTAACTAACTTTGTAACATTAAGCTGTTTTAAAAATGGATTTCTCAAAATATAATGAAATTAAATAAGTGTGAAGATGGTAATAAATAAATAAAATAAAAATATTTAGTGGAATATGAATTAAAAAAAAGTAAAAGTTACTTTAAATTTTAAAGTTTAAAATTTTGAAGGGATTATTTGCAAGGTCTGTTGAGACTTAAACACGATGAAACACTGAGATGAAAATGAAAGAATTGCAGATGGCCAGATTTTTCAGGGAGGACAACTCTTAAAACACGTGACGGACATCCATACTTACAAAAAATGGCAATGTTTCTACACTAAAAAGAAAAAAAAATGAAAAATTATTTTTAAAATAATAGAGGTAGACAACTTTTATTAAGCTTTTCAATTTTTGATTTGTAAATATAGTTTTTACTTAATAACAATATCACCTAACCTGATTGAAGTAATGCAGAATTTTAAACGATTTTATTTTTAATTTTAAAAAAATTGAAATAATTCTTGTAAAAAATTCAATATTCATCAAATTATTTTATTCTTAAGTGTCCTTAATAAATCTTAATATGTATAAAAGCAATTAAAAGCTTTTCTAATTAAATAATATCATAGTTTTAATTGTATTTTTTATTTTACGATTCAGAACAGATTTTACATAACTAGTGATCCTGCTTAAAAAAAAACCCAAAAAAACTCATGATTTAAATTCTCCAAAGAGGTCCTGTTTTTAACTAATAAAACAAATTTTGAGATTGCAATTTAATTTCTCAAAATTAAGTAAATGGGGGTTGCGGTAACATAGGTAAAAAAAAAATATTTTTTTTACCAAGATTATTCTAAAAATAATTTCATTTATTTGTGAATAAATCCTGAACGTTTCCTTAAAATCCGACAATTATTTGATTTTTGCAAGAATCTCAAACCCATGTTTTTCACCTGGAAAAAAAAAACAAAAAAAAACAGTAATCGTAAATTAGCGGTCGACGTTAATTTACATTACAAAATTTTTTAGCCAAAATTTCGAACGTATTGGAAAGGATTATTAAAAATTCAATAAAAAATACATTGGTCTTTCCTAATGTAACATACATTTTGACAAATAGAACTTTGTTTTTATTAAGTTTGGAACCTTTTTTTCATCATGCTTTGCTGTTTTTTTCAGCGAGCAAGTGGAGGTACCTATCTTCAATAATGATTGATTTAAATTTTAAAGTATTGAAAATTTCGTTTGAATCGGATATTTCCCTAATTTTTGATAAATACTTTAAAAAAGAGATTGGCGACTTTTTTGCTTTCATTTCGGAAAAACAAAAACAAATAAAAAAATACATCCATTTTGGTTGGTTGTACAGTGTAACCCGGATATAAGAGAGTTGTCGAGACCGGAGAAGAAGTCTCTTATATCCGGGTTTGGTCTATTATATATACATTACAGGCTCTAATTTGGGACCAGAGAAAATCTCTCTTATATCCGGGTTATACTGTACCTCGATTTTTTAGTTAAAAAAATAATACAGTAAATGATGAACAATTTACTTTTGCAATAAAAGTTCAATCCCCAAGGGTAAGGTCAACTTTAAATAAAGTTCTTACACAATTCAGCAAATTAGGGAGATAAAATTTAAATTAAAATAATCAGTTCAATATGGTATTTAAATTTCTTCTTTACAACTTCAAAAGGAGAAATCGAAAGTTTTTAAATTTTAACGAAGCATCGAGATTATTTTAAAAATTACTTTCATATTCATGTCCTAGAGTGAATCAAGTCGTCATTATTTTAAGTGAAGAACTCCTTTAAAAATAGCCTTTTACAATCTAAACTTGTTTATGATTCTCAGTCAGATGTTTTATTTTATGAACATCAACAAAAACAAAAATTCATTTCGCAAAGTGAATTAACAAATTGATGTTTTACTTTAATTAACAAAGAATTAATGAAAATATCTTTAAAAAATCATTGGATTTTTTTTTTCAAAAGTGAATCGCCTAATTTTTAAAAGTGAAACTTATTTAAAAATCTTAAATATTTCAATATTTAATAAGATTTTTAAATCATTGAACTATTTAATGAGATTTTTAAATATTTAATAAGATTTTTAAATCTTCAATTCAATAAATCTTCAAAATTTTAGTATTATTGAAATATAAATAAATACAATTTTTAAATCTTTAAAATCTTACAATTTTTAAATCTTTAAATTAAATATTGAAATATTTACGATTTTTAAATCTTTATTAAATATTGAAATAAGATTTTAAATCTTTATTAAATATTGAAATAAGATTTTTAAATCTTTGATCTTATTAAAAAATATTTAATAAGATTTTAATTTTAAATAAATATTTTAAATCTTCAATCTTATTAAAAAATAAGATATTTAATTTTAAATAAATATTTAATAAGATTTTAAATCTTCAATCTTATTAAATATTTAATAAGATTTTTAAGTCTTCAATCTTAATTAAATATTTAATAAGATTTTTAAATCTTTAAGTTTATTTTAAGATTTTTTTTTAAAATTAGTTTTTTAAAAAAGAAGAAATGAAAATGTCACTCATTTATGAGCATCGTCATTCCTTTGTTTTAAAAATAAATTAGAAATAAAATATTTCTCTTTATAAAAATTTGTAAATCCAAAAAAAAAAAAAAACACGCTTGATACTTACTTATTTTTACTTCTTTTCGGATGATTTTTCTTCTGTTGGGAAATGACAGAAAAAACGTGAAACTAACGAATTTATATGAAAAATTTCATAATTGCAGAGGTCAAGGGAGATAATTCATGAAAAATTAATTTTACTCTTTAATTAAAAAATTAAATACACTCAACGGAATCTTTATAGCTTAAAATGTAGCTTATCTTTTATATTTTTAATATTAAATCATTGGATTTTTAATTTCAGTGAAAATCCATAGAAGTCAGAATCCATGTTTATCTTACTTAGACTCGTGCATCTGCAACACAATTCTAAAATATATATATTTTTACAAAGTACATAACATATTCCAAGATGATTTATAAATTTTCTTATTAGAAGAAAAACTGTAATTTAGTAAAAAGTCTGTGGATATTTAATTTCTTTGAAAATCCAAAGATGTCAGAATCTATATTTATCTTACTTAAATCACTATCACTGCATTATAAAACTTAGAGCAATATAAAAAAATTAATTTACAATAGGATATTATTTTTCTGAATTTGAAAAATTAGTTCCTAACAGTACACCATGACAGTTGTTTTTGATGGACCTTAAAATCTTTTACACACAAAATGAAAAATTTTACTGTACTGTTTGACTTTTCTTTAATACACTTGTGGAATCTTCCACGTCAGCCAGTCACCTCTGTGTAGGTAAATAAACTATTCCCTGTAAGTGAATATATGACAAAAATTCATTGGTTAATCTACTTCAAACTGTCTCATCTCTTGCTGCCAAAATGTGACCTTCAAGAACTCCCGTCTTGACCAGTGCAGTTAGATGTTAAAGAACTTTACAACATTCACGCAAGTACAATTCTCAACTCTTTTGGTGCAACAGACAATTCCTAACATGCAACAACTCATTCTTCTAAATTACACTTTAATAATTATTTTTTTCTTTATGAGCTCAAGTACAAATATTTCCAAGTCTAAGAGACATAACTCTGTCAAAACCTTTCAGTTCACATGCATGTATATCAAATACTTAATAAATTCAATTGTTACATTTTGAAACAATATGTCATGATTTCTTTCTATTTTTCTTTAATTGTTGTGGACGAATGTTTTTAGAACACCAACACTAAAAATCCTTCTGATCACTCAAAATACATTCGCCAGTCCGCAACACACTTCTTAAAAAATAAGTATATAAAACAAATTCAGACTAACACTTTTTAACTAATTATTAATTTTAATTATTTTACACTACTAATTAAAAACTTTTATATTCCCCACTTCCAGGGAATGTGCAATAAACAAACTTATTTTATTGCAAGGTTTTATACTTTATCCTTGAAACAACATGTTCATTAAAACAACATTTTACAAACAAAAGGGTATGTTATTTTTCAGTTTTAATACCAAATATAAAAGTCAAAATTATTCAAAACAGAATTAACACTTTCCTTGGTCACATTTGTTTCATCATTATCTGGTGAATTAACTTCAGACTACCACTTTCTTATCAATGTTGAATTTTGTACAATTTTGTGCAAAAAGTGGATCAGAGAGCCTACTCAGCTTAGTAAATATTTTCAGGAAATATCAGATTCTAATTGTCAATAAACACACAAGTGGGCGTTGCACCCATGTACAAATATTTTTCCAGAGCGTGACCAAGTCAAGTTTTCCCGCCAATTTTTCATTGATCCTATCACATGATTACATTAATTATAAATAGCAGGTACAAGCTTGCTCTCTCTCTCTCTCATTTCTTCATTTGCCTAAGAAGATGTAACCTTGAAGGATTCTCATCTCGACCATGGGCGGTCAGACATTAAAAGCATATTCATGCATGCATGTACATACAAAATTTTCCAAACAAGCATCAAGAACTTTTATCTTTGAAATACTTTTCTAAAGCTACAGCTTATTCAGCATTTCTCAGCTTTATAATTCATCCAACTTTTGTGAGCTCAGATAAAAAAAATTAAATCAGTCAAAGGGACACAACACCAACAAAATATTAACTTCTACACATGTATATCATTACACAAAAATAAATATGTTTGTTGTTATAAAACTTTTTATTCCTTCTTGCTGTTTCATATTTTGTGATATTTTACATTAAATATAAATCATGTGGTCATGTTAATAAGAGACATCTACAAATAGTCAATTCTTATTAACATAATTCAACAACATGCCTCGCTTGTCCCTAAAATTTAACTAAGGCGCAAATCATACAAGTACCACCACTATTTGTCTATATTTCTGAGATGAGGTATTGTAATTATTTACACTATTTATGTTGTTCAAACTGTCCTCAACTTTGTTGCCATATTCACAATGTTTCAGATGTTATACTAGAACAATCTACCCTGGCAGATGAAATAAAGGGTTCAGTTTGAAATGCCAATCATCTAAAGAAGGTTGGAGTGTACAACAGCCGAAATATCGTGAATATGGTAACAAAGATGAGGACATCAGTTTGAACAATGTAAATAAGTCCCACCACTACATGAAATTTAAAAGAACAGCTATTTATTACAGTACGCAAATAAAACAAATACAAAATTTGCATGCAAGAGTGCTGAACAAAAAATTTCTTATATAAAACTAAGGCTGGATAACCAAATGCACAAGACAAAAAAAGATTAGACCTTTTGAAATGAGGAAAAAAGTTTTGAGGAAGCAAATTTGGACAAGGCAGAAAATACAAAAGTGCACCCATCTAATTTCTACAACAAAATAGTAATGTCTTAACTAACACATAGGGGTTTTGCAGTTTCAACAAATTGTTGTCACAGGGACTTTTTATCTTTTTCCTTTACTGGGAGTTCAATTTTAAGTTTTGGTTTTGTTGAAATTCTTCTCTGAAAACAGAATTTGTAACTTCATTCTGGTTAAGACTTGCTGTCAACTCATCTTTCTTTCTCCATGCCTTGAAGTGGGGGATGCTTTCTTCATTGAAGTCTGAATGCTTTCTGCTCCTATCAGCGGGTCATTCTCTTTTTATGCAAAAAGTGGAAGCTCCAAAATTTACAAGTGGATGAGACCATGTCTCTGATAGGTCAGTAAATACAATAAATTTATTTTTCTGTAATCCAAAAAGTGAATCTACAACAATTCATGAAGAAATCTTTTTGGTGTTTCTTTAGACACTAATTCTAAAAATAGAGAATTTCACACAATTTTTTTTACAAAACTTTTCTCAAAAGATTCTATAAAAAACAACAAAGACAATTAAAATATTTATTTATTACACCTTTAACTGAAGACTAACTTTATTTTACACTATTAAAATATAAAATTTTTATACATATGCTTATAAAAGGAGTTAACTATAGAAGAAAGATTTATTCTCCTATTTATATTTCCCCCATTATGGGCATTAGTATATACATGATATAATAACACTGTGATTCATGGACAGAAAGAAATGGCTGAAAAGAAAAAGAATGACAAACTTATTTTGTTCTCAGAGAGACTTTTATACCACTAAGATATACACATATATACATATGTATACATGTCCCATAGAGAGAATAATATATCACATATGTTATAGACAAGCGTATGGTTGCAAGAAAGAAATACGACAACAGCAGAAATAGATTTACGTGGTTTATTTCAACAGGAATGAGTGTGTTTGGGACAGCTACCTTGTGGTATAGTTCATAAGCCGGCTTCAGATCTAGGTCAATCTCTCATAGTAGTTCACACATGTTGACGGTGGTTGATGCTCCTCTGCTGTCAGCTGCTGACCGTGACAGGTCTCTACCCTGGGCACCTGTTGACTGCCTGTTGAAGTTCCGTGTGACCCCTTTTATAGTGTTTTTTATGGCTTAACAGGCTCGAAAAACGAAGCGAGTATAATTAGGAGGGAAGCATTTTTATTGGATGAAAAATAGAACACTTTAAATATTTTATTTTTTGACCAGAACTCGTGTGTCGGGAACATTTGTAAACGAAGATAATGGTCATTTTGTGACGGGGCTTTGTCCCATTCACATCCAGCTCTCGCTCTTGAGTATTTGCCTGTAAATCAGCCGAGATATGTCTTATTTTATTTTATAACACATATATCTACACAGTGAGTAGAATGTAAAGGAAAAAAAGGAAAGATCCTACATATAATATAAAAATACTCCTCTGTCTGGACAAGCCATGTTTAGGACTCCAGATTCAAATTAGCTGGATTCATCTCCTATGTCTCGGGGAGGACATATTCCATGAAATGCGAAACACTGAGTCTTGGGTTTTACCAAATTAAGGACTGCAAGCCAGAGTTTCTTCCTATATGTGGGAAAGATATATTCCCAAAAGGAAATGGCACCATTGACTTGTAAGTTGCTTGGGAGGCAGAGTTAGCCTCTGCCCGAGCCAGGGGTGGGCTTGATTTGGCTGCTGTAAACAAATTGAATGACTGGTGACTTATGTCACTGCATGAAGTGACGTCACTATTTCATTGTTTTATCAGTTTTTCTTACTCTATATTAAGTTAGATTTAAATAGCTTTTTGATTCAAATACCTTCAATAACCAAATGAAATAATACTACTTGAGCCTTAACTGAATGAAAGATTTAATTTCTTTTCCCAAAACCTTCTTCATATTTTGGACAAGTCTCAAACTTTACAATGACATCACTAAATGTTTTATTATTTTCATTTAAATATGCATCATTAGATATAGCACTATCCTTCACTGTAGTAGTGTCATAAAGAGTGTCTGAAATTTCAGAAGTTTTATTTTCTAAGAAGTCAATGTCTTATTATTCTCATTTAAATATCTATCATTATGTATGGTATATTGTTATAACAAGCATATGGTTGCAAGGGAAGGAACAAACAAAGATTAAAATTTCAACAACATGTATTGAACAAGTGTGAAGAATATATACTTGATGTATGAAAAGGTGGCAAAAATTCACCACTTTAAGACTGCCTTGCTTAAGACCTGAATGACAGCAATATTGCAAATGTTTTGTTTAAACAATAAAATATCAAATCTTTTATCTAAGTTGTTGCATCCTACATTATTTTTCTTACTTCAAGCATTATTTTTTAGTGGATGCCCATACTTAAGTAGACACACCATTTATACATGTAATATATTGGATAATATATAGTCTTGATATATTTGTAAAGTTATATCTGAAATCATCATGTTCCCAGTCTTTCAATGGAAATTCTTATTGTGTTTGTAAAACAACACACACAAATTGTTGAGTTAATTCCCCTTGACACAAAATCGCTATTTGGAAAAAGTAGATCTACAGAGATGGTACTGTTAATTTATTTGCATGGATGGGCGTAGTTATAAGATTATTATTAGCCAATCATTGAGTTAGCCATATATATATATATATATATATATATATATATCTCGAAATAAAAGTATAAAATTTAATATTACAAGACATTAAACACAAAAATAAAAAAAAACAAAAAAAAACACGGTTGCTTCCCACTCCCCCCGTTGTTGTGTTTTTTTTTTATATTTTTTATTTTTGTGTTTAATATGTCTTGTAATATTAAATTTTATACTTTTATTTCGATCATTAAATTTTGTACCTACAAAAATATCTTTAAATATATATATATATGTGTGTGTGTCACCCAGGGAGATCATAACATTCTATAATTGAAATAACTAGATATAATCATAAACTCTAAGCTAACAATTTCTGCTCTCACATGTTTCATTTGTGGATTTCTCTTTTGGCTTCTTTCATTCCAGTCAACTTTGACCTTCAAAAATTTAAATGGAATGTCAATCATCATCTTCTGTCTTAGTACCTGGTCTTTCTTTGTCTTCTCCCCTTAGTGCATTTTTTTTTGTTTCCTAAGATTCTTTCGCACTTAGTAACCCGTTGGTTTTATCATCTTTCTTCAGCTGAAATGATTAAAAAAAAGGAAACAGACTGATGAAATTGAAAGATTCTGGATTTTCATGGAAAAATGATGAGAAAATTATTAATGTAACAATTAAGTGGGATTCTAACAGCTTGATGAGACCTAGCTGCCAATCTAGTACTGCACTTAAGTTCATGAAGTTGAGGTTCCAAAGAGTTCATATGAAAAATTACCTTGAAAATCTTTATAGAAAAGACACAGGGAAATTACAATGGGAAATTGGCTGAAACTGAGATACCAGGCTAGGAACAATAACATTGCAGATTCTCCTTTGGATTTTATCAAAAATCTCTAGATATGTTGCAGAATCACCAGACCAGATGTGGCAGCAATAGTCAGTGCATAGACAAATGGTAAACTTATAAATAAATGAAATAGATTCTGGTAAACATTTTCTAGAATGACACCATAGACCAACTTTCTTAGCAGCAATTTATACAATATAATCTTTCTATTTTATATTAGCAGAAAACAAAAGACTGAGAGGGTGCAAAGAGTTACTCCCCTTGAGGTTAGCATCAGCTATGCTGATAGAAGGTAAAAAAGGTTCTCTAAAATGTTTAAAAGAGTACAATTTCTTTTTTCAGGCATTAAAAATTTCATTAGTAATGCGATTTTTTTATTCTTTTCAGTGGTTACCAGTGTTACAAGGATGCATTTCTATAGTAAGGGATTCCACCGAGTCCTACTTGTTGATAAAAAAAAGTTTTCATTCATGAAGTAGATATAAAATAGAGAAATTTGAAATACAATGTTTGGAAGTTTCTAGATCATTCTAGTATATTCGAGAAAAATCTAGATGATTCGAGAAACATCTAGAAATATGCAAATTAGGTGTTAGCCCCTATAAAAATGAGATTTTGGAAAAGGGTTGTCAGTTGATGAATGGGAATTTCTGCTGTTATCAACTCTGGATTTTGATTCAAGGACTATTATATCCAGCCGAAAGAATCTCTATAAAAAGTTGCCGACCAGCAAAAACCCAAAAGGGAATTTCATGGAACAAATTTGGTAAATAGAATTTTGACTAATTTTCATTGGCCAAACTAAAAATTAATATTTATTTACACACCTTTGTGGATTTCCAAATATAGCACTTAGATTACTTGAGCCCTAAAGTGATAAAGATATTTGACTCACCTTCCTCCTACTTCGTAACACTTCGCCCGTAAACTCTGTTTTCTGTTTTTCATGCCGTAATTGTATATCTTGTATATATTTTATGTTGTGTTTTAGTAAATTAAATATTTGTTTGTGATTTAGCTCTGTGTTGTGGTAAATCATTTTTTTCCTTTGTTACAATTATCAACATGTAACACCAGCAAAATCTTGTATTTGTGAGAATGTAACATTCTTAAATATTTGTTTTCTGAGTGGCCATCTCTTTTGTTTTTTTTTGTTTTTTACCTCCAGATTTTTTTATATTCAATGCACATGCAAAATCTTTGTGCCAGCAGTAAGTCATTTTTCTTAAATTGCTTTTTCCTTCAGTTCTCCAACCACAATAAGTAAAGCTTAAGTGTGGTCTTATCTTTAATAAAATTAACCCAGAGAGTTTTATGTGTAAAATTCTGCCTATGTTTTCTTGAAAAACTTGTTAATATTAATTCTGTGTTAACTGTTGGTTAACTTCATAAACTAAAATGGCCGACATTTATTGATTAAAGAAAAAAAAACCTTCTTAGTGTAAGTGTTAAATTGACACTGCCATGAATTTTATGAAGGCCAAAGAAAATGTATAAAAATACTTTTTCTTTCTATAGGAAAAGCTATACTTAAGAGGCTAGATACTGTAGAATCTATTATGGATCAAATTGATAGAGATTTGGTTGTAAAATAATAGAAAAAGATACAATTTATGAAAGAGGATATCACTGGGAGATTTGCCTGAGCTTATTATTTTAAGCATTTACACTCCTCCCAGGTCTTTTGAACAGTTTCCTGTTTAGGATTGGGTTTCCAGTTCCTTCTAAAGTCTAATTCAGCTCTGTAGTCCTAACACTTATCTTTTCCTCTGTTAACATGTCTCCACAGTAACCCTCTGCCTTGAGTGGCTCTTGGGCCTTGAATTGAGTGAACATTAGTAAAAATAAAAAAAAATCTAATTTCTGGAATAATGGTCCTGAATGTCAGAAATGTCAGTCTGTTATCGGTCATGTCTTTGAAAATGAAAATTCTGAAATTTCAGACTCTCTTTGTAACACTACATTGAAGGCTAATGCTATATCTAATGATAGATAATTAAAATGAAACTGATAATTACATGACATCAGAAATGAAATTTCCCAAATTTAGAACTTTTTTGGTGATACTAATACATTGAGCGACATTTAAGAGACTACTTAAGATCTCTTTCTGATTCACAAATAAATTTCACTAGACATGTCAGCTGAATGTCAGCACTAAGAAGAGTAAACCCAAAATTAAAAATTCATCTTCTGCACAGGGGCTCCAAGCATCACATCTGGTCCACAAAACAAATCATGCAAAAATCTAAACTGCTATAATCAATCACAACATACCCTACCCCAACAAACAAGGTATATGCCTGGGAGCCTGCACCTGTTAAAACAGCACTCCTTGCCAACATCAGGCAGTTTGGCTCCAATACCTTGGCCTCATCACATGAACACCAACGCATCAAACACCAATATTGATTTCAACCAAGAAGAAAGGCATACATCCACCTGGCCAACGACACCCCACTCTGCTTCACTAATCTGCACCAGGCCTCTTTACTGACACCAACTATAACCTCGGCCAACTGACAATGCCCTTACACATAATCACTTCCCTTACCAACGGCAACTAAAGAACTATTCTGGGGCAGAAGAATATGCCAGAAGGATCTTCTCCATTTTTTTCCCCTATGTACAGAATGGAAGGCTTTAGAGAAATGTACATAAAGTAAAGTAGCCTGCAGATAATCTGCCAAACAGTCAATACTTATCCAACACTTGATCAATTTTTTCGAAAGCCATTTTAATTTTTTAGGAGCACCTTTTCTATCTCTGGCAATTTTTTGTTGAGAAGCATTGAGGTGAAAATTTTTGCTGCAATGGAGATGAGTGTAATTCCTAGATCTCCTTTCTTTGGGAAAAGAATTATGCTGCCTTCTGTCCATCTTTCTATGACTTTTCCATCACATGTGGTGTTACAAAGTTGGAGTAGAATATCAATGAAATCCAGAGTCTTCCAAACCTCCAGAAGAATGTTATCAAGTTCCACTGCTTTCGTAATTTTTGGTGTTTTTTTAAAGCTGCTTCAAGTTCTGCATCTGTAAAGTTTCCAGGTTTAATGTCAAGAGGATGTTCAATAATTTGTTCGACCTTAGTATCTAAGGTACATTTCACAAGAGATTTTTAAAGTGGTCTTGCTATTTATTCAATCTTTCAGCCTGACTGTTGGCCTTTAACTTGGATTTGTTTGTTGATTTTCTGCCACTAATCTCTGATTAATAAGTAGTGAGTTGATATGAGTGGAAAGGATCTATGCATTTATTTGATTCTTTAATTTAGTTAAAGTTATAAAATTGTGTTCAAAATATTTAGATTTTGACATTAAATAATCCATAAAGATTTATATGGTATTAAACAAAATCAACCAACTGATCTCCATGAATACCACTGTCAACAATACAACCAGCACATCATCACACTATGTCAACACTGATTGTCACCCTAATATTGGTTTGCCTAAATTACTATACAAAGACATCACAAACAAAACCCTGGAGCTTATGGCATACAGTTAACTTAGTATTTATCAATCCACCCACGAGGATAGAATGTGGCCCAAGGCCGGTTTAATGTGGGTATCCCCGAGCCCGTAGGCTCGGCCAAAAATATAGCCTTTTTGAACCCGCCTAGACGGGTTCAGGCCCTGTCTACCTCCCCGAACAAAACCTTGCCCTTTGGCAAAGCTTCGTCCGGGTTCCTCTCTGCTAATGCAGAGAGTTCGACAGACGCCGACTCGGAAGCTCACAAAGGCAGCGTACTACACTTTGATCATTGCCCCCGGGCCGAGCATACAGTTAACTTGCCTGCTAAGAGATTCCCAAAAGGCAAACACTGGAACAACTCCCAACACACTACAAAGACTTTATGCACTAGTATCAACAGTTTAAATATACTGAGAATCAAATAAATGCATACATCCTTTCCACTCATATCAACTCACTACTTATTAATTAGTTGTGGGTAGTATTTGAGTGGTTTCACTGGATCTGGAGTTTTATGTCTTTCTGTGCTCCCCCAACAGAAGTGGAAGTGGTGAATTCAGTGCTGGTTGATGATTCTGTAAACACAGAGGAGCAAGAAAGCTTGTATATTGCAGATGATTTGGTTAGTCCAAGGTACAGACATAAGATCAATGGACCCTGTCAATTTCATCATTTTTGTTTTTCACCAAAAGTACAATGTCATTCATCTTGAAAGTTACCCACCTAAAGTAAATGTGTTGAGTGTGCTGTGGCTGATTGATGGCTTATCTCCAACTGTTATCAAGTCTTTGTAGACAAGCTAGCTTAGTTTTGCATCCATTTTGTGGTCAGCTTCATTGTTTGCAAGGGTGACACTTTGGTGGACCAGTTAACAGCATGCCATAAGCTCCAGGATTTTGTTTGTGATGTCTTCATATAGTAATTTAGACAAACCAATATTAGGGTGACAACCAGTGTTGACATAGTGTGATGATGTACTGGTTGTATTGTTGACAGTGATATTCATAAAGATTAGTTGGTTGATTTTGTTTAGTGGCATATCAATCTTTATGGGTTATTTAATATCAAAATCTAAATATTTTGAACATAATTTTATGACTTTAAATATATTTTAAACACAATTGTATGCCTTCAACTACAGATAAAATGTATTGCTGGTAATTGTATTGTTTGTAATTTCACTAAAAATATGTACTGTTGGTAACTTCAGTACAAATATGCATTGTTGGTAATTTTTTTATATAAAAATGTATTGCTATTATTTTTACTACAAAAATGTATTTTTATACTTTCATAGTATTTTGTTATTGTTTCGGAGTTCATTATTTATCCATAGCAAGGAGCCTAATAGGTGCTACCACTCTGGGTCAGAATGGACCTGGGAACAACAGTAATTAAGAGATGGTTCCATGTTCCTCAAAATCTCCAATCTCGCGATCAGAGCCTTTGCTCTGGATGTAATTTATCGTCTGTTATACTAGAACATTACCTATTCTATTGTAATAGACTCTCCCACACATAATATGTAGGAGTAGCGGTCGCCAGTTGGGCTCAGTGGAGTTGAGTGAGTCAGTCGATGTCGGACATTGAAGTATCAACGATCACAACTAGATTGCTGCGTCATTAACTATTATTGCAAGTTCCTAACGTTTTGTACGTCGGACCCCTTTTAGGACCTCCACTGTGAAAACTACTTTACAACATCATCATACCCAGGTCTATTCATGGAGGAGACTACAAATTCAAGGACATCAGTCCAGTCATAATTTCTGTCTTTATACAGGAAAAGAATATTTTTCAGTGAGCAATGTTGCTGCATAATGTTACCTAATCTTTGTGATCTCCAAGAACACTGAAGTTCCTGTGTGATCGATGTTACTTTACAAAAATGTCTGTAGGTCTCACCCATGAAATGGGTTTCACAGTTGAAGGAAACAATGTGGGGCATTTCTTGGTGGCATAGGAAGAAATGATAGAGCCCATGAACAGTGTCTATACACGGTATAGCTGTAAGATACCAAGTGAAGCTGTCCTGAATTGTTTGCCTTTAGAGTTGGGCATTGTGATGAGGCATATATATATGACATTGAATGGTTTTCTGATGGGCTGATTTGGGTGCTTGCCATATATTAGGAAGGGATAAGCCCACATTTTGTGTCAGCCAGTCCAATGTTTGTTTTCATATCTGGTTGTCACACGCAGATTTTGATGTAAGTCGAACTTCATTACTGATAATGGTTTGGGCTCCATGTTCAAGGTCATAGTTGGGAAGTGTATCCAAATGGAGTGATGTGTGTCATGCCATCAGATGGGAATATGCACCTGAATTTGTTGCATTTCGATTATTTTTTTGAGTAGAATGTTAGTGAATCATGACTGAGAATTTTCTGACCAATCAGGAGCAGTGTTGTTGAGGTTGTGACCAGTATCTCTGTCTTTGAATACAGGTGAGATATGGTCAGCAAGAGTGAGAGCACAGATTAATTCACCGAGGATGGTATACACTGCCTCAGATTCTATTGGTTAGGATGTTTGACTGGATTCTTTCCTAAAGCTTGATAGACTTTTTCAACAATAATCATTAATACATCAGAAGTTCACCTAGAGAAATGAAAGCCATATTGCTTATTGGAAAGAAGAGATGCTTAACAAATTCAGAGCTACTAGTACTTTGACCAAAAGGTAGAAAGCTAATAGGTCAATAGAAGGATTAGATGGTTCACCCAAGTTCTTAAAAACTGGAACTACAGAAGAGGATTTCCAACAAGCCGGAAAGCAAGAAGCAGCAAGGCATTTATTGTAGAGTTCAGAGAGAACAGGAGACAGTTCAGGAGCACATTTCTTAAGGACTGTTACAGGGATACCATCAAGTCCACATGCTTTGTGGGGATCCAGTTTAGGGATGATAGCAGAAACCATGGATGGAGTTATATGCATATTACTCAATAATTCAGTTCTAAGTGGAAAATCAGGCAAAGATATTCCAGATGAGTCAAGAGTAGAATTGGAAGAGAATTTATGAGCAAAATATTCTTCATCAGCAGAAAAATTTAACACCTCAAATTGAGTGAAAATAGAAGACTTGCTTTTATTTTTCAGACAGTTACAGAGCTGCCAGTAGTCACAAGAACCAAACTTCTTAGAGCCAATACAGTGCTTCATTCAGACTTGTTAGAAGCTATAGTGCTTCATTCTATCAGCAAACAGAGTTAATCCCTTCTTTACCTATGTGATATTGGAGATAAGTCATTTGAAACTATAATAGCCAAATCTTTGTTCTTTTGCTTGATTAATAAAACTACATCAAGTGTATTTCAACTTGTCACTGATCTTCACAAACCATTGCATTGAATTTTGGATGCTATAATAAACTTCAAGCTGAAAGTGAATTTAAATAATTTTGAAGTAATGAGCCGTCTTTGGCATTGATGCAACAATATAGTTAGTGATGGCCCTAGGGTTGCTGGCACCCCAAGTGAGCTGAACTTTGGCACCCTTACAAGTATATTTTTTAAAAAATTTTCCCAAGGAGAAAAACTGAAAATGTAGAATGGGTTTATTATTAGAGTCTGTCTATATTTCTGAGATGAGGTATTATGTACAGTATTTTCATTAGTCGGACTATTTTTCCTCTGAAAAGTTCTCCACTGCCTTAGTTCAATACCCGATTAAGTCAGGGAAAATTAGCAGGAGATAACTGATAATTGACATCCATCAAACATGGCACATGGAACTAGAACAGTCTACCCCAGTGATCGAAATAAAGGGTTCAGTTAGAAATTCCGACCACCTGAAGAAGGCCAGAGCATACAACGGCTGAAACGTTGTGACAAATATGAGGGTTTATTACTATATACAATGTAATACAAGCTAAAGAAAACATTCATTATTCTACATGAAACATTTTTATCTGACTTTTAGATCAGCAAATCTTTTCCTGGCACTTTCTACAGCTATCTTTATAAGATAATTTTCTATTGACAAAATAGCCAAAGAATTTAATGTTTTGAGTCATGGATGACCACAAGTATATTTTTATAAGTTTTAGTTTTGGAAGATCCCAAACACATGACATGACAGCATGATGGTGCTCTCAGCTTTGATGGCACCCCAGATAACTGCTTAAATTGCCAGTACCTTGAGCTGCCTCTGAATATAGATTTAATCTCATTAGGAAATAATTCAGTAATGATTGGATCAGATCAGGGATGTTGTTTACATGGATCAAGAACTAGATTGGTCTCAAAATGGAGCCTTATGGGAGACATCACTAGTAATTTTCTCCCAATAAAATGAACCATGTTGCAGAACAACTTTTTGAAGACAGGATGCATTGCCATGAAGTTGTGATTAACAAACTTTTTCTGCAGGTTATTATAAACAATGTGACCTTTATTTATAGCCTTGTACCAGACTAGACAAAAAAGTGCTAAAACCCAAATGCTGATTTTTAAGGCAAGAAGTCACTTTTCACCTATTAGAAATTGAATGTAACAATCTTTCAACCCAACTTTCTACCAATTTTCCCTTTTGTCATGTTAATCAAAGCTTTGTAAAATACCCAACCAAAAAGTTGTTAGGATCCTACTTATATTAATAATTTTATCATCAAAAGAGAAAGTGTAATTTAGAAAAATTTGTGTATCTTTAATTTTAATGAAAATCCAAAGTCAGAATCCATATTTATCTTACTTTGATCAGTGCATCTGCATTTAACACAATTTTAAAATACTATATATTTTTTATAGAGCACATAAAATATTCCAAGATAATTTTCTTGTTATCAGAAGAGAAAATGTCATTTAGTAAAATCTGTGGAACATTAAATTCACTTAAAATCCAGATTCTACCTTTTCAATTTCATCAATTCATTTTCTTTTCTTCCTTCTTTTTAATCATTTCACCCTAAGCAAGACAATAAAATCACGAGATGCAAGGGGTTACTGAGTTTGAAAGAATCTAATAAAACAAACAAAAAAAAAACATTAAGAGGACAATAAAAGAACAGGTACTAAGAAGACAGAAGATGATGACAGACATTACATTTAAATTTTTGATGGTCAAAGTTCACTGGAATGCAAGAAGCCAGAAGTAAGTTCCACAAGCGAGATGTGTGAAAGAAGAAAATCTATGGTTACATCTAGCCATTCCTACCGTAAAATAATGAAAGCTAGCTGCCAATCTAGCACTGTACTCAAATTTGTAGAGGTAAAGTACCAAAGAGAAAAGCTCGACACCAAACTATTGTATACAATTTTTAAAAAACTATAATTTTAGACAGCATGAAAAATTTAGAATATGAAATTTTTGTGCCTGTTCTTTTACAAAGACAAAAAGATTTTCCATTGAAAGATTGAGAACATGATATCTTATCTAAAATGCACATGAACAAATTTTAAATAATTCTTTCTGATATGCATCTTCTGGGTTAAATCCGAAGAGTAATATTAAAATAATTCTATTTAAATTACATTCATTTTTTTCCATTTCTCTCTAAGCAAGTCAGTAAAGACACTAAGATGGAAGGGATTACTGAGTGTGCAAGAATATAAGAAGAAAATTTATTATGCAATAAAAGAATGAGAATAAGAAAACAATTTATTTCGCAATAAAAGAACGAGAATAAGAAAACAATTTATTACGCAATAAAAGAATGAGAATAAGAAAACAATTTATTACGCAATAAAAGAACGAGAATAAGAAAACAATTTATTACGCAATAAAAGAACGAGAATAAGAAAACAATTTATTACGCAATAAAAGAATGAGAATAAGAAAATTTATTTCGCAATAAAAGAATGAGAATAAGAAAACAATTTATTTCGCAATAAAAGAACGAGAATAAAAAAACAATTTATTTACGAATAAAAGAATAGAATAAGAAAACAATTTATTTACAATAAAAGAACGAGAATAAGAAAACAATTTATTACATAATAAAAGAATGAGAATAAGAAAACAATTTATTTCGCAATAAAAGAACGAGAATAAGAAAACAATTTATTACGCAATAAAAGAATGAGAATAAGAAAATTTATTTCGCAATAAAAGAATGAGAATAAGAAAACAATTTATTACGCAATAAAAGAATGAGAATAAGAAAACAATTTATTTCGCAATAAAAGAATGAGAATAAGAAAACAATTTATTTCGCAATAAAAGAATGAGAATAAGAAAACAATTTATTATGCAATAAAAGAATGAGAATAAGAAAACAATTTATTATGCAATAAAAGAATATGCGAAGAAAATAATTTATAATAATTTATTAAGAAATAAAAGAACAGAAATTAAGACATTGCATTTAAATTTTTGAAGGTCTAAGTTGACAGGAAAGCAAGAAGCCAGACAAGAGTTGCACAGGCAAGAAATGTAAGAGAAGAAACTGTTACCATAGAACTGGCATCTAGATATTTCAACTGCAAAATGAAGAGGCCTTGGAGCCAATCTAGTAGTATGTTTAAATTTATAAGATCTAAGCACTAAAGAGTAAAGCTCATCAGAACAATTACCATGAAAATATTTATATAAGAGTCACAGGGAAGCTACGTTACAGCAGTGAGAAAGTGACTAAAACTTAAATGCCAAGTCAGGACCAATAAGATTGTATATTCTTTGTATTTTATCAAGAATCTTTAAATACATAATTGAAACTAAAATAAGGAAATTAGTAAAACATAGCTCTAGATTAACAAGTTTTGATTTTTTCAGTGAAACATTTTTACTGGATAAATTAGCAAATTAATTCACAAGTTTTATTTTTTTTAATTTACACTTCTCATGTATAAACAATGCGTCTACTCAAATACAGGTATCCACTAAAAATAATGTTTGAAATAAGAAAAATAATGTAGGATGCAATAAGTTAAATAAAAATCTAAAGATTTTACATTTTTATTGTTTAAACAAAAGACTTACAATACAGTTGTCATTCAGGTAATTTTTATTATATAAAAATGAATTGCTGGTATTTTTACCATAAAAATTGTATTTTTATATTTTCATAATGTTTTGTTTGGGGGTTTACTATTTACCCTAGGACCCTAACAGATGCTACAACACTGGATCAGGGTGGACCTGGGAATAACAGCAATAAAGAGGTAGTTCCATTCACCTCTAAACCTCCAGTCCACTAATCAGTCAGAGACCTTGTTGCCGGGTGTAGTTTATTGAAACTAGAACTGTTTAATAAGATAAAACACACATATCAAATTAAAATGATTATGAAGCAGTGTGTCTGTGATTTTTTTAAAAGTGTAATTTATGTGCAAATGCTTAGCAACACACTTCATATATGATTCACACGGCTTTTAAATTAATATTCAATGAAAATGTTAACTTACATCAGATGAGTATATTTTTTCTCTGCTATGTGTTTGTATGTGAATTTTTAAACTTCTTTCCCATGTAAATGCTGAATTGCACATATGACATGAAAAAGGTTTCTCACCAGAGTGTGTTCGCATGTGCATTTTCAAATGTGAGTTCTGTGAATATGCAGAATCACACACTTCACATGAATACGGTTTCTCACCAGTATGTATGCGTATATGAGCTTTTAAATTTGAACTACGTGAAAACATTGAACCACATATTTCACATGAATAGGGTTTCTCCCCAGTATGTGTTCGCATATGTACATTTAAAGATGATTTCAGTGAAAATGCTGACCAACATATCTCACATGAATATGGTTTCTCCCCAGTATGTATTTGCATGTGTGCTTTTAAATATGAGCTTTCTGAATGTGTTGAGCCACATACATTACATGAATATGCTTTTGCTCCAGTATGTGTCTGCAAGTGAAATTTTAAAGAAGAGTTACTTGAAAAGGCAGAACCACACACTTCACATGAATATGGTTTCTCTCCGGTATGTGTTCGTATGTGAGCTTTTAAACATGATTTCCGTGAAAATGTTGAACCACAAACTTCACATGAAAATGGTTTCTCCCCTGTATGAATTCGCATGTGTGTTTTCAAATATGAACTATGGGAAAATGCTGAACCACATGATTTACAGGAATATGGTTTCTCCCCAGTATGCGTCCTCATATGAGTTTTTAAATTACAACTATGTGAAAATGCTGAACCACACACTTCACATGAATATGGTTTTTCATGTCTATGTGTCTGCATGTGAGATTTTAACTTTGAACTCTCTGAAAATGTTGAACCATACTCTTTACACAAATATACTTTATCACCTGCATGTATTAACATGTGACTTTTTAAATTTGAACATTCTGTAAATGCTGACCCACAGACTTCACATGAATATGGTTTCTCACCAGTATGTGCTTGTATTTGGGTTTTTAAATGTAAAGTCTGTGAAAATTCCAATCTTTCTTCTTCACGTGAATAGGAACTGTCTCCAGAGTTTGTTTCCATGTCTATCTTTCAGGAAGAATTCATTTTCATGGATATATTAATACCTTGTAACTACAAAAAAAAAAAAAAATGGTATTTTTAATGTTCTGTAAATTCATTTTCAATAAAGCATTTTAAAGTATAAACAAACATTAAAAAAAAAATGTTTTCTGCTGTCAGAAATTTTTATTCAGTTTAGATGTTAAAGTATTCTAAGTTTTAAATGGGATGGACATAAAATCTGAAAAATAGAATGACTCAAAAATACAAAATTGCACTTCCTTTGTACTTGATTTTAGCTGCATCAAAAGGATTTTCTTCTTAATGCTATAACATTTTGCAGGAAAACAATAGTGAATATACTGTTGCATTGTGAGAAAAATCATCTTGAATCTTCAGAAAAGAATTATCAATTTTCCCTTTCCCCATAAGATGTTTTTGCTTGTCAGCCATACTGCACTGCCTTTTCAATGCATTTAAAGAAATTCTCTTATTTTGACATGTAAAATACTGATTACTAAAGAGGAATGAAAATTCATATAGGAAATCAAGCAAAATCACTGATGTTAAATTTTCTTATTCTACGAATGATGAAAAACATTCACCAAACAAGAAAGGCAAACAAAAATAATGTCTGCATTTAATAAGAACCGAGTATATCAGCCTTTTCTAAATTGAAATAAGATTTTTCATACATGAGAATAGATTAGAAAATCAGTAAAACATTTTAATGTAATGACAAACAAATGCTTGCTTTTAAGTTACATTAAGTTTATATTGGTTGAAATAAAATGTCTTGCTCAGTTATAAAGTGAAAAATATCTAAGTTTCAGATGCATTTTAAAAAATGAAAAATGGTTCTTAAAGGTTTAATTTTATTTTTAATTCCAAACTAACAGTTTAAATTTAAAATTTCCAATAAGCAAAACACTTTGATGTATTTTTACCAGAATTTCAAAATTTCCAAAGCAAAATAGACATTAAATTTCTAATAATAATTTATGCTTGATTTTAGCTGCATCAAAAGAATGCATTTTTTCTCAAAGTAACAGCATTTTGCAGAAAAATCAATAGGGAATATCTTGCAACATTTCATATTATTTATTTTGAGAAAAATCTTCCTGTCTTCAGGAAAATTCCAGCATACCTCATTTTACACGTCTCAAATAGGATGAATATCAAATCTGCAAAATAAGATAATTGAAAAATAATTAATTACACTTCCTTTGTTTGATGTTAGTTGCATGAAAAGAAAGCAATTTTATTTTTCAATGTTATATTTTATAGGAAATCAATAGGGAATATCTTGCAACATTTTATCTTATGCAATTTAAAAAAAATCTTCCTGATTCTTCTCAAGAGAATTATCAATTTAAATCATTTTGGTGTTTTTGCTTGTCAGCCACACTACAATGACTTTTGTATGTATTTAAAGAAATTCTCTTATTTTGACATGTAAAATATTGATTATTAAGCAGGAATGAAAATTCATGTAGGAAGTCAAGCAAAGTCACTGATGTTATAATTTCTTATTCTGCCATCCTGATGAAAAACATTCACCAAACAAGAAAGGCCAACAAAAATAATGTCTGCATTTAATAAGAACCAAGTATATCAGCCTTGTCTGAACTGAAATAAGATTTTTCCAACATGAAAATAGATTAGAGAATCAATAAAATAAAACATTTTAATGTTATGAAAAATAAATGTTTCCTTTTAAAAGTTACATTAAGCTTACATCAGTTAAATGTTTTGCAGTGAAAAATTCAAGATGCATTTTAAAAATGACTCTTTCTTGAAGGTTTAATTTTAGTTTTAATTTCAAATTAACAGATTAAATTTAATATTCCCAATAAGCAAAATACTTTGCTGGAATTCAAAAGGAATATAATTCGATTGGAATCTTTTTTTCCCCTCCTTATCAATAAAATCTATATTGCACCAAATAAATATAGACAATTGACACAATGTTACACCAAGTTGCCACACACGTATGTTCTTCCCCAAATTCACAAAGTTGGTATTCCATTAAGACCTATAGTCAGCTGAAGGAGATCAGCATGCCATCTGCTTCCTCATGGATATAGTCAACCCAATCACTGACAGGAAAGTCCTCATCCTATGTTAGAAATTGAGAAGACATAATAAAATTGATCCAAGGGGCTCCCATCCACATCAACTGGATGGGAACCTTGGATGTAGTAAGCCTGTTCACCAGAGTTCTTACAGATGAGGCCCTGACAGTGGTTTGGAATCAGATCTTTCCCTGAGAGAACACACTAACATTCCAAAAGATAATATGATGGAAATGTTGAGTTCTGTGTACAGACAACATTCTTCCAACTAGAGTCTGACATATACCAACAGGAGGAAAGTTTAGCTGTGGGATCACCACTGTCACCAGAGATGGTAAACATATAGAGGGAATAATTTGAGGAAATGACTTTAGAAATGGCACCACTAAAGCCAACAGTATAGCTGAGATATGTAGCTGACACCTTTATGACAAGCTGTACAAATACTTCTGGGCCATGTGAACTCAATAAGGCCTTCGATCCAATTCACAACGGAAGAAGAGCATAATAATCATCTAGCCTTCCTGAATGTATTAATAACTCACACAGAGAATGGGTTCAAAACATTTTTATATCACAAGCCAACCTTCACCAGACAATACCTAGACTTCAATTCCTACCATCCATAGTGTGGAGAAAGGGATTGTTTAATGCCTACAACACAAGCTGAAAATTGTGACAACCCAGACAAAACGTAATTGTACTCAATGTGTTTTTTGAAAAATAATTCTGAATTTAAGAAAATGTATTACAATAACAGAGTTGCTACTAACAAAAAATTGGTAGTTATAGAACTGATAATGTTTATTCAGATTGAGTTCTATCTTAATTAATCACTGGCATTGAAGTGATGCCTTTATTTTTATTTTGTCAGTAAAATTAACATAATCCTATATAATCAATAGTTTAAGAATACAATTTTTTTTTATTTTATATGCTTTTATAAAAATTTTTTAAGAAAGGTGTGAAATCAGAATTATTTCCCTTTTGAATAAAAATAATCTAAGAGAAAAAATGAAATTCTTTTAAAAAAGATTCACAATTGAAAATGGAATTAAATTTTTCACTTCTCCAAATATACCTTTATTTAATAAAATCAACTCTTGTCACAATGGGAGAAATTTAAAAATCACACTGAAAAATTACAATTAAATATTAAGTTGGGTGCCACCAAAGATTCACTAAAAAATGAGCATACATGATGAAGAAATGACCCAAACTTAATAAAAATAAAGTTTTATTGTCAAAATCTTTGTTATTCTTAAGGGAAATTTGGATATCTTTTTGTGGTGAAAACACATTCATTAGGAAATGCTTGCAAAGATCAGGTAAATGAGGGATTTCAATGAAAGAAAATAATGTAGGTACCTCTAAAGAAATGTGATACATAAGGATTAAAATGAAAAATCTTTCTTGAAGCTTTTGTGTTAGTTTTAATTCAAATTAAACTTTACATCAGTCAAACATGTTTTTATTTAAAAACGGCAACTGGATGAAATTCAAAATCATACAGAAAAATTAAAAGTAACTTTTCTGCAAAACAAATACTAAGTTTAAATTTTTTTCTGTTCATTCTAAAAGAAAATGATGTGGTACCTTCCAAAGAAATGTGATACCTAAGGTTTAAAATCAATTTTTGAAAATGAAAAGTCTTTCTTGACTTTTTTTTAATATTTTATTTTCTTATTTTAGTTTTAATTTCAATTTAGATTAAATTTAATATTTCTAATAGGTAAAATACTTTGTTGTATGTCAAAACAGATTTAAACTGATTCTACGGATTTTTTTCAAATCACTAAAAACAAAAAAAAAAAAAATACACTATATTGATGATTTTAGCCATTTTCAGCCATCTGTTAGCACAATGTAAATCTCTTTATTAAAAAATCTTACCAAAATAAAATGTACTTTTCTGAAGCTTTATTTGACGAATATTAGCTAATTAAAAGTATAATTAATCTGATTTGGGATAAATATTATTTACTTTTTGTTATATAGGAATAAAGTGTCACTGCCAACACTTGAATTTGAATACAGATCACCAGTGAGCAAACACAGGCAATTCAATTATTGAATTAAGCGTATCATATGACCATAGGGGAAACGCATAAGTAGAAAGTAGTGTGACGTCTAAAGAATTGCCATTACTATTCTATCCTCCATTACCATATGGAACGCTATTCTCTACTCTATTCCGTATACTATTTCTTTATTCAGATCACTATATGAATTACTATTTAAGTGAGTATTATTGAGCAAGTACTATTAGTGCAAGTGCTATTTGAGGTGTCTGACCCTAGCATTGTTTAACGGTGTACTATAGTTGTATCTGTGATTACAAAGTCTCTACTACAACAAGCATTACAAAGTGGAAATGAGTATTTGTTGACATCACAAAACTTTTAGTTTAAAATATTGCAGAAATACATTTTTTAACACAGAGGTAGGTGTTTATTTAAGGTGTTGAAAGCTTTATTAACAACCAAAAATTTAAGTAATTTTTTTCTTTGGCAAACATAACTGTAAAAATTATTTCAGAAATATAACATGGATACTTTTTATATAATTTGTAACTACCCAGCAATTTATAAAATTCAAGAAAATATTCATAGTAATCTAATATTTTATTGAATTTTAGATATAATAGCTTTAAATTCATTATAGTTACTGTTGTTATTTTCTGATAATGTTGAGTATGGATGTCCACATTTACAAACATAGGCATGTCTATACATACACTAAAAAATTCAAAATAATTTTTAAATAATGAGGGGGCGCACTAAATTGTAGTAAGCATTTCCATTTGTGATTAATAAATATAATTTTTAGTTAATAACAATATCACTTAACCCATATAAATGAATACAGAATTTTAAAAGATTTAAAATTTTATAAATTATTCTAATTAAAATTTTAAAAAATGAAAAAAAATTCTTGTAAAAATTCATTATTCACCAAAAGAATTTTTTTCTAAAGACAATAGTGTCCACAATATATTTTATTCAGAGAAGCATTTAAAAGCTTTTCAAATTAAATAATGTCCTAGTTTTATTGCATTTTCCTTTTATGATTCAGAGCAGATTTTTGGTAAAAAAAAAAAAAAGTGAAATTTGATGATTTAATTCTCCCAGGACTTGTCATTATAACTAATATAAGCACTAAGTGGTACAAAAAGGAATTTCCCAAAATTTCATGAAAGTAAATAAGTTGGACGAGGGTGGGAGATACAGCAGCAAAAAAAAAAAGAAAAAAAAAAAATTACAAAAAAGAATAGTTTAGAATCTGACAATTGTTTGATTTTTCAAGAATTTACAAATCAATGTGTTTTCATTGCAAAAAGACATTAAATTTCTTATACTAATTTATGGTCACCTGCTGGCACCAAAAAAAAACAAAAACAAAAAAAACAATATTTTTAGACAAAATTACAAAGGTTTTAAAAAGGATCAAAAACTATAATTTAATAATCAAAAAATCCTTTGGTTTTTCCTCTTGATAATAATTATTTTGACAATAAAACTTTGTTTTAACTTTAGGGCATTTTTGATAACGTATGCTCATTTTTTAGCAAATCCTTGGAGGTACCTAGAATGTTTCATTAAATTATGCAAGCACCAATTATCAAAAAAATGTTTTGGGGGTTTATTGAATTATTTTTGTAAGATTTGGAACAAATTTTCAGTATTGTTACACTTAATATTGCATAAGTTTAAGTAGCTCCACAGAAAACATGATAACGAAGGTTTAAAATGAGTTTTTAAAATTGAAAATTGTTTCACAAACAAAACTTTTATTTTAGTTTTAATTTCAAGCTAATTAATAGATTAAATGCAATAATTCTGATAAGCAAAATACTTTACTGTATTTCAAAACTAATAAATTGACTGAAAATGAGTTTTCGTTTTGAAGTTAAAAAAAAATTAAAGATTTTTTAAGAAAAAACATTTCTAAAATAATTTCCTTCATTTTGAATAAGTTCTGAAAGTTTTGTTTGCATGAATTTACAAACAAAAAAAAACAACATGTTTTTGTTTTACCGCAAAAAAAGACGTTAACTTTCTCCAATAATCTTTTGCCCACAGCTTGACGCAAGAAAAACATGATTTTTTTTAACCAAAATTTCGAACGTGATAGAAAGGATTAAAAAAAAATTTATAAAATGATAAAAAAAGAAATCTCCTTTGATCTTTCTTCCCTCTCAAAGTTTTTGACGATAAACCCCCTCTTAAAAAAAAAAATGTTTAGGACAGTTTTTCATCACCATGGTATGCTATTTTTTTAACGATCAGTGGAAGTAACTAAGTTTTTTTTACGGAAATAACATCTTCAGGAATTTTTCTTTATATAACAACCCACCCCTATTAAAAAGTTACGAAATATCGGAAAGACAGATGAACAGACGACAACTGCAAAATATTTCAATAAGGTTTTCTAAATAACCTATTCATACAATTCATTCAATAGTGAATATATTTTTATTTAAAAATTATAAGTACTGAAAATTTTGTTTGAATCGGATGATCCCCTGTTTTTTGTCAAATTTTAAAACAGTGTAGCGAAAAAACAAAAACATATCCATTTTGTTTTGGGATTTGGTTGTACCTCTGTTTATTCAGAAAAGAAAAAATATGACTATTTTAACTTTTTCAATCCCTGTGGGAGGGACAACTTAAAACAAAGTAATTACATTTACTTTTTTACTTACTTCAGCGATACAAGAAAATAAAACTTAAACTTTCTTTAAATGATACAAATTTCAAAGGGAGAAAGAAATCAAATCGAAAGTTTTTGTTTGATGCAGCATAGTTACTTAAATTAATTAATTACTTTCATGTTTTAAAATTTAAAAAGTAAAGCCATCGTTATTTTAAATTTTTTAACAAAATCTTAAAAATGGCCTTTTAAAAATTCATGGATCTTCTTTGACTTTGATGTTTTATTTTGATTTCATCATAAAAAATAATTCATTTGTTAGCAAAGATAATTAAAAAATAAAATTTAACTGAGAATTAATGAAAATATCTTAAATAAAAATAAAATCATCCTGGTTTTTTTAAAAAAAAAAAAAAAAAAAAAAGAGAATCGCTTAATTTTAATAATTTTTTAAAGACTGATCTTTAAAAAAATCTGAAACATTGGAAATGCCATTCTTCATGAGAATCGTCATTTCTTTATTCTAAAGATAAATTAGAAAAAAGATTGCTTCTGTTTATGAAAAATGGTAAATAAAAGAACCCGTTTTTATACTTACTTATTTTTCAATGACAGAAAAACAAATAAATAGCGGAACAATCGAATTTATGAAAATATTTTCCTAATTGCAAAAGTCAAGGGAGATAATTCGTGAAAAATAATTTTACTCTTTAATTTTAAATTAATTAAAAAATTAAAAAAAAAACCTCAAAGCAATCTTTGTAGCTTAAAGTAAATTGGAACACAGGCTCTCTCTCTCTCTCTCAGCAGCCCTACAGAATCTCCCCCACCCTTGCTCCAGTGATGCCTGGCCTTGCCTGAATTGCCTCTGAATAGCTTTGGGTTGCTCTAGTGTAGGTAGAGTAGATCACCACAAAAAATGCGATAAGGTTTAATTGCTTTTAAATATTAAGGACACTTTTGTCTAAAAAAGTTTTTTGATGAATAATTTTTACAAGATTTGTTTTCCTTTTTTAAAAATTTTAATTAGAATAATTTAACAAGTTTTAAATATTAAAATTCTGTATTAATTTCACCCATTTAGCTGATATTACTATTATTAAGTAATCAGCTATTTCAGTAAAAAAAAAAAAAAAATTCCTTTCAGCCAATTTAAATTAGTTTTTAAAAATTCATTTTAAAATTAAACCTTCTGTGGTGATACCTAAATGCTTTTCTAATTAAATAATGTCATAGTCTTATTGCATTTTTATTTTATGATTCAGAGCAGATTTTCGATAAGTGGTGTTTGTTTGACAAAAAAAAATTGATGATTTAAATTCTCCATATCAGAAATTAGGTTATCTCCCCTTGCTTCTATTGGAAGATTCTATTATCTACTTTTAATGGTATAACCCAGTTTTCACACCAACTCTTATTTGGCATGTAATTATGAACACTAAGATAGTACAGCCCATAATATCAAAGGAAACAGACGTCCTTAGCTGCCTCTGGAGAACAGCAACCAGTTTTGGACTAGAAGGCCCACCTCTCAAGAGAAGATATGTGTTTCAAACTTCCAGATGGCCCACAAGACTAATAACCTTTGTTTGAATAACAGACAATTGTAACCAACTATTTTTAACTAAAATGTATTTGAATTGCCCCAATTGTTTGACTATACCTATTCATGTTTTTTTAGCAATTCTCTCATTTCATATTTGATGTATATGTTATTGTTGTATATAGAATATCTTTAAACAATTCAATTGTCTCTTCTTTGTCATCTGCCTGACTCGATGTGGAAATCCCATATTTGCTAAAAAACATGCATATATTTATATATACCCTAGCAAATAGTTTAGCATGATGGCAAGGAAAATTTTTTTTAAATTTTGATTGGGACAGATTGAATAGAAATGAGAGAGGGTATTTTTTAATCTGCTGTCCTTTAATATGTGAAAGAATTTGTTATGAATTGCCACTTCAGTTGAGTAAAAAACTTACCTGCAAAGGAAAGAGAGAAAAGAAAGATTTTTTGCTGCTTTTATGTGAAATTTATTGAACATGAGGTGTGATAAATGATTAATGTTTTTGGTCTTCATTGTTCTGTGGGTCTAAAGACATGTGACGTCCTAAAAATTATTCTAGCCTTCTCTGTAAAAATTTAAAATCGGCCTTGTACCAAATTTTCAAGCATGTGTTGAGATATATTTTTTAATAAAAAAAAAATAAAGAATTATGAAAATTAAGAAAGATATGCATTTTCCACCCAGAGGAATTTTCTGATATGAAGTGTGAAATAATTAAAAAAATAAAATAAAATGATTTTATTATAGTTCTTTTAAGATGGAAAAGTATAAAGTTATAAAAGGCATCAAAACACTTATTGACAGCAAAAATAATTTGAGAAATGATATCAGTCTAAGTTTAGAATTATTTGAGAAGAGAAAGATTTAAAGGAAAAAATCATATAAGGAAGAAGAGGCCATTATTAAAAATCTGCTGAAAAAGAAAGTCCTAGACCAATATACACCTAAAGTCTGGAGGCACGGTGGAGTAATAGATAGTGGCTTGGATTGAGGGATCGGAGAGCCGAGTTCAAATTCCAGTCGAATCCATTACATTCAGTTATGTGCTAACACCCTTGGGAAAGGTGTGAATCCTCTTTCTTCTCCCTCCAGCTATGGGTAAAATAGCAGGACAGACTGGGTTCTATAGTCTTGGATGGCAACTGGTCCAGGAGAAGGAAAACTCTGAATTCAAATCTGCTCTTAGAGGAGGGTGAATGGAGTCTCTCTGAGCCTTGGTTGGCAATCCATTTAGTGTTGGTGTCACGATAAAAAACACCCTTGATAGCCCTAGCGAAACATCAAGAATTCAGCTATTTGACAAGATTATGAACTACACCAATCAAAGTATTGGTGAGTTCAATATCGGCTGAGGCTGCAAGATGATGATGATAAAAGTCTGTTTTTTTATGATTCAAAGTGCAGGGATAAATATAAATGGTCCAGGCGTTTTTTGTTTGTTTGCTTTTTTTTTTGTGTGTGTGTGTGGGGGGGGCATTCTACATCTGGTCTTGAGGGTATTCTACTATGTTTTGTTGATGATCAACTGTGAGATGGAACTAAAAATTTTGAATTTGGTATGATAGAAAAATTGAGTACATTTGACATAAGTTGTGAACAGTCATCTGCATTCAAGTATATAGTCATTGAACTTAAACAGAGACCCCATTTCTCCATGTGTACCATGAAGAAAATCGCATAAACAAATTTGAGCCTATTACTACGGAGAGACAGTAACTTCAAAAAGATGATGCAGTTACCACTGAAGAGGAAGCTAAACTGAGGTGCCTTATTAGAAGACTGAAAAAATAGTGTTTGGTCAGATGAGTCTCAATTTCTACTGTGACATTTGGATGGTAAGGCCAAGCCAAAATTTGGTGAAAATAACATGAAATTATGGAACAATTCTGCCTTGTTATTAATGGTTCAGACTGGAGATAGTGGTGTAAATGGTATGGGAGAATGATTTCTTTTTCATGCATTGGGTCTCTTGGTACCAATGAAGGATTGTTTAAATGTCACAGCCTATTTTAATATTGTTGCAGACCATATGCTTCAGCTTATGACGATGGTGCTCTTGTGGTGGACTTCACCACATAAATTTAACTTTTGATTAGGAAACAGGGCTGACACAGAAAAGGATAAGCCAAAGACATTGTTACACATAAAATATGTATTTAACAAGATGTACAATAACAAACAACGTTGTGAAAGAAAGCATGCATTTAAGTAAGAAAAGATTGAATTAACCAAGAGTTGTCTCCCTTTTACTGTTATTTTAGTGTTCCAAAGTTCACTGGAAGAATATTCATGAGAGTCTCTTGTAATGATTGTTATTGAAAGATATTGCCATATAAGAAGAGTTTATGCGAGTGTGTACAAGGTATGTTCAGCATGTGAGTGGTGTGTGTGAGTGAGAAAGTTGGCGCATGTTTTCAACTGTCATGGATTTGTTTGGCAGTTGGAATTCTCACTAATGAGATGAAAAAAACCTTAGCTTATATAAGCAACTGCAGGCTCCAAATCGCTGTGCAGGAAGAATTATTCTTCACATGCAAATGATCTGATTGGTTGGCATCAACCAATCAGCGAGCAAGCCTCGGGGAGACTTAAGAAAGCTTCTGTGATCCATTTCTCCCAAAAGTGCACAAAATTGACTACTTAAAAATAGAGCGATTACAAAATTGTTGCATTACTGCGATTTGTAAATTGCATATAATAACATAGTGGTGATTAATTAAGCAATGAATGCTTGGCGTTATATGTGATTTGTATTTTTGCATGTATGTATGTTCGTGCATAATAGATATGCACGAGATAACTGAACTGGATTGCTGGCATGACATACCCTGACATCAGTGTTGCTGTTTACCAGTTCAACCCAGCAATCTGAAATGTTAAAGTTTCCATCTAAATAAGACAAATAAGATCTTAAGTCATGTGAAAAACACACCTAGTGCTATCCAATTTGCAAGACTTAAAAATCTCAAAGATTTTAAGATTGTAATTAATACTGATAAATAAAGATAAAAGGAAAACTTAGCTTATTCATTTCATCCTCTGAGGGACTTTATCAAAGCAAATGTAAGGATTTCATTTTGTGACAAGTATTTATATACAAGCAAAATCCTGACTATATTTCTGAGATGAGGTATTGTACTTATTTACACTACTTACAATGTTTGGACTCTTGCTATGAATGTTCTTCATTGCTATATTCACAACATTTCGGCTGTTGTATGCTCCAGCCTTATTCAGGTGATTGGAATTTTGAACTGAACCCTTTATTTCATCCACCGGGGGTAGATTATTCTAGTTCCACATGCCATGTCTCTTCAGGATGTCACAATATCAGTTATCTCCCTTTAACTTGACACAACAAGTTTTTTTGTTCATCTCTGCTGTAGCCAGGTATTGAACTCACAACTCTTTGGGTCAAGTCACTGAATTCAACCAACACTTTTTGTGTCCAGGACTCAGTGGAGAAAGGCATCTGGTTGTGGGTAGTCAGGGAGGACAGTTTTTTTTACTGAGTATAAAATGGTGGTTTGTCCATTGACATGGAAATCCACTAAGAATCAAGAGAGTAGTCGAATTACCATTAGTAGCAGAGAGCTTATCATTCGTTGAAGAGTGTGATATGCCATTGTTTATTATTGCTAAAATTATCTACAATGATAGGAATGACACCTTACCAATCCACTGTAAAGTAGATAATAAAAATTTGTGTGAAACAGTGAAGAAACTAAAAAGAATTAGAGACATCATACTATGGATGGAAATGTCAACTGTTCAAGAAATTATTGAAAAGGAGAAAATAAAACTCATGGATAGAGACACACTCACAAAGGATGACTTTTAAAATTGCTTCAAGAAGTACACATATTAAAAAAAAAAAGCTGGGAAAGTTAAATCCTTTTTGAGTTCAATTTGATGATCCATATTTGTTTAATTAACAAAGGAGAAAGAGAGAGATTTTTAGGTTAAATGGAGTTATTCCCTGTGATATGAAGATGCTATAAACGAGATTGTTATGAAAATGGATTGAGTGGAAGTGAAAGAAAGGCTGGGTCAGTATAGCTTGAGTGAAGCTTTATTCTACTAGGAATCTATTCTGGTAGCAAACCGTAACAGGAAAATGGCCAACTACTTCATGGAGAGAGGAAGACAAAACAAAGGGAAATCATTCAGTCCTGGAAAGTCAAAGAAAGATTAAAGAGTTCTTCTATTTTCACCACAGAGATTATACAGTGTACATGAACCTTGTATTCTCAATTGAATAAAGTTTTCTTAAAGCCTACACCTGTGTACTTTTGCCATTACATATGTATTTGGGAGCTCCTTAAGGTACAGAGGCATTATTCAATAACAACACAACATGGTTAATTTTTGGTGTTTTTCATAATTTACTCAAACCATTTATTGTGAAGAAAAACAAATGTTGCCATATGATATCGTATTGTCCAAAAAGAAAAAAAGTTTACTATTTAGATGGCATGGTGGGGAGTAATGGATAGTGGCTCAGATTGAGGAATTGGAGAGCTGAGTTCGAATTCCATTTGAATCAATTACATTCACTTATGTGCTGATACCCTTGGGAAAGTTATGAATCCTCTTCTTCTCACCCCGCCCATCTATGGGTAAATAGCAGGACAAACTAGGTTGTATAGCCTTGGATGGCAACTGTTCTACCACAGAGAGAAATGGCAACCTACAACGGGAAAAATCTGCCTCGTCAGAAGTATCAAAAGATACATGATCACCTATGCATGTATCATGTATGGCACACAACTGACTTAGATGGTATTCATTTGGTACATTTTAGGCAATTCTGGATCAATATTACAAGTCCAAACATGTTCCTGATGCACTGATAACTTTTAATTTTAACAAATTTTATTCAACACTTTTGCATGTTATTTAAATCCAGAAATAATTTTTAGATTATAAAAATTGTTTTTTTTTTTAGATAATAATGATTTAGGGATACAAGTCTTACTAATTAACCTATAGCTTGGGTAAGACAAGGTGGATTCATACCTTTCCCAAGCGTATTTGTGCATAAGTGAATATAAGGAACACAACAGGAATTAGAACTTGGCTCTGTGATTAACAATTCTGAACCATTATCCATTATATGACCCACACATCCAAGCTTGTCGCACATGGTATTCCCAAGCAGTAACCCATTCAGATACTGACCCAGCCCAACATTGCTTATCTTTGGTGATTGTATAGGAATTAGTGTATCAACATGATGTGGCAGTAAGCTTAATTGTCATATTCAGTGTGTATTTTTTAAGCAGTTGCCAAAATGAATTCATTTTTTGTTTACTGTTTCTAATGTTGCAACTGAAATGCAAAAACAACATGGAGATTTTAGAACAGGTAGCAAGATTGATGGGAAAAAAATCAAAAGTAGCTGAAGATTCTGACTGAAGACTCCTTATAGAATGACACTCCATGTTTGAGTAATCCAATTGAGTTCAGATCAAAAAAATATTTGAGAAGAATAAATATAAAACAACACACTATATAGTCATCACACTCAAAATATCTATATTAAAAGGAATATTTAGGAGAGGAGGAAAAGAGAAAATGTAACTTCTTTTATCCTGAATTAAAAGTGCAAATGAAAAAAAACAAGAATCTTACTCCAGTATGAAATTTGAAAATAAAAAATAATAATAGCAAAAAGTACAAAATTTACAAAACAAGGGTTGCACAACATTTTCATTTGTGCACCAAACAATTAGGCAAGATAGCTGTTTTGAAATACAATTCTGTTGGGCTCATAAAAATAATTATAATTATTAACAATAAAATGTTCACTCATGATGAGTCATTCAACTGTCAAAAGGAGTTGAGAAATATTCCAGTTGACAGGTGTTGATAGGTTTTTGTTAGACAACAGTTAGATTTACAAACTGAGATTCAAAAATGAGTTCAATCTCATATTTTTTATAAAATGTTAAAAATCAAGGTTAGTACCTCAAACTTTGTGACAAACTTTCACAAACAACTAGAGAAAGAAAATCATATATATTTCTGAAAATTTGTAAAATCTTTTTCTTTTAGTTTTTCTTCTTCATCTAAGCTACCTCCATTTTCTTTATGTTCCTTTCATCGCCGTCATAATCATCAACTTTTATTTTGTTTTTGCTCAGATTCTAGAACCAGATGACATCTTCCTTGTGAATGCCAAAACCTTCTCCTTTTTTTCTATTTCTTCTTCCTCTAATTTCAGTTCCCAGAGCCAGCCAACCTCTTCCTTGTAAAAACCAAAACCCTTCCATCTGACAAGCCAAAATTCTTAAAGATACAAACAGCTTCGAAATTGAACCAAAAATTTGAAAACCAAAGGGCATAACTTACTTTTCTCCATTAGTTAAAAAATAAATCCCAAAACATATTCTTAAACCACACCTGCTCACAAACTTCATTTTGGAGAGTTTTCAGCCCATCAAACTTGAGCCTCTTTTGTTACAAATTTTGAAAACCAAATTTTCTACATGTATCTTTTTTTATAAACTATCAGGCTTCATTTTAGTGATATTTTTTAGATCAATCTGAGTTACATATATATAAAGTTTTACACATCAAATGTCATTCGAGCTAATTTTATTTAACTATCTGGTTTCATTATAGCAGTTTTTTTATTTAAAGAATACGTTAGTAACATTCTTCTTCCAATAAATGTTTATTTAAACACTCCCTTCAAAAGAAAGTGTAATAAAAAAAACTAGTCTATTGTATTATTTTTTATTTTAATTATTTTTATATAATTTTACATTTCCTTTTTATTCTATAAATTTTTTTATCATATATTAAATATTATTAAAACTGACTTATTTCTATATAGCTTCCATGTAAATCAAGTGTTAATGAAAACATCTATTAGTCAGTATTTACTTATGAGTCACTATTTAAAAGTAAATAAAATATTTTTTGTTATTAGTGATGAAAAGTCAATACTTTACAACATGGATTGCAAGACAATATAATTGAACATATCTTTTATTTAAAGTATGTGTTTATTCATTAATTTTTCAATCATCCACCATATTTACCTGATATTTTACCAATGGATGACTGCTAATACCTATTTTTCCAGAATTCTCAAAATTTAAAATTGAACTTCCCAGAGAGGCTGCAAAAAACATCTGGAGGAATTCTTTAATGAGGCGCAGGAAAAAATTCTGGAAACATGGAATTAGGAAGTTGGCTGAAAAATGTTAGAAAATATAAAAGTGAAATATTAAATATGTCTGAATTTCTGTGATGATGAATTATGGTTATTTACATAATTATCAGATTTATTTACATCATGATTAACAACAGACATTAGTAGCGATTTTCCAAACATAGCTTAGATATGGGACAAGGCCGAAAGTATGGGGCACCTAGTGAGGATTGAACTCACTTTTCAGTAGTAACTGATTTAACAAGACAAGCTTGCTAACCATTACACTATGCCAAGGTGTCCATATTGATTTTCCAAGTGTAGCTTAGATATGGGACAAGGCCGAAAATATGTGGCACCCAGTGAGGATTGAACTCACTTTTTAGTAGTAACTGATTTAACAAGACAAGCTTGCTAACCATTACACTATGCCAAGGTGTCCATATTGATTTTCCAAGTGTAGCTTAGATATGGGACAAGGCCGAAAGTATGTGGCACCCAGTGCGGATTGAATTCACTTTTTAGTAGTAACTGATTTAACAAGACAAGCTTGCTAACCATTACACTATGCCAAGGTGTCCATATTGATTTTCCAAGTGTAGCTTAGATATGGGACAAGGCCGAAAGTATGTGGCACCCAGTGAGGATTGAACTCACTTTTTAGTAGTAACTGATTTAACAAGACAAGCTTGCTAACCATTACACTATGCCAAGGTGTCCATATTGATTTTCCAAGTGTAGCTTATATATGGGACAAGGCTGAAAGTATGTGGCACCCAGTGAGGATTGAACTCACTTTTTAGTAGTAACTGATTTAACAAGACAAGCTTGCTAACCATTACACTATGCCAAGGTGTCCATATTGATTTTCCAAGTGTAGCTTAGATATGGGACAAGGCCGAAAGTATGTGGCACCCAGTGAGGATTGAACTCACTTTTTTAGTAGTAACTGATTTAACAAGACAAGCTTGCTAACCATTACACTATGCCAAGGTGTCCATATTGATTTTCCAAGTGTAGCTTAGATATGGGACAAGGCCGAAAGTATGTGGCACCCAGTGAGGATTGAACTCACTTTTTAGTAGTAACTGATTTAACAAGACAAGCTTGCTAACCATTACACTATGCCAAGGTACAAGGACATTAGTATGATTGTAAATAAAGCAAATAATTGTAAATAGGTTGTCTACTGAATTTAATGTAAAATTACATTTTTATTTTTATTTAAATCAAAAATATATCATTCTTATTTATTATCCTAAAGTCGATTAATAATTCTTATAATTTGAGGAGAAACTGTAATTTTTATCAAAGTCTGTGGATGTTTGATTTCACTGAAAATCCAAAGAAGTCAGAATCCATGTTTATCTCACTTTGATCAGTGTATCTGCATTTAATACAATTGTAAAACATTACATTTATATACAACACTTAACATATTTCAATATAATTATATTAATAATTTTCTTATCGTTAGACCAGAAACTTTAATTTAGTAAAATATCTGATGTTTTAATTTCAATGAAAATCTTAAATGGTCAGAATCTCAACCATCCATCTTTATTCTATTCAGTTTTAAAATGCAGTATTTTTATACAGCAAACAAAATATTACAATATAAAATTTGTGCATCAATTGTTTTAAGTAATACAATGTTTACATCAGATTTTATTTGTGTAATCTGAGAAGGTGATCATTTCAGCTATCACTTGACTCATATGGCAAGATTAAATATAATCTAAAATATACTGAGAGATAAATTGAACAGGTACAGATGCTGATCCCTTGTTTCCTGTTTAAGAAGGGGTTCCTGGATCTTTCCCTTTTCTTTGGCTTCTGTATTAGTGATGTTATGAATCCCTTGTGGTATGTGCAGTCTGTGGCAACATCTCTTCATACTGAGGGTACTGGGTTGGCAGTTCTCTGATAACTGTTCCTGCCTGGTTGTTAGGAGCTCTAACTTTTGTGTAGCATCTTGATCAGCTGCTCTGATCAACAGTTGCATAATATCAGGGTGCTTGTTGTGCCAAGGTGTCATTGTATGTACCACAAGTGGGCAACCCCAAGGCCACATTATGTTGCAGGCTGTGCCAGCTCCTTTCTATCCATGTCACATACAATGACCATCAGCTATTATTACTTTAGGCCTTCTCACTTTCATTACTGTTATGGTAATTTATCCACACATGCATGGATTCTCCCAGCTATAAATAGGAGCAGGTACTGCCTTTTGGAGTGGGAAGTTTCCGCCAGTCAGCTCTGACAGTCGGACCAAACATTCTTGCTGTAACATTCTTGTTTGTATATGTTTGTATTACTCTTTCTGTTAATATATTTGTTTAACTCACTTCCTCTCTTTGTGTCTTTATTTCAGGCCCTTACAAGGCCACAACAATTGCCAACATTACCCAACATGACTACAAACAATCAAAGAAGTAAACATAAATCATCATTTAAAAAAAATCACCTAAACGCTTTAACATTTCCTTTTCCAACATCCGTGGCATTCAAACCAACTTCTGCAGTGTAGAATCGTAGTTCCCAGACTGCATGAATTTAAGCGAACTACTAGGCTGGCATCTCGGTCCCACCCTTTCATTGTCAAAACAGTTAAATGTAACCATCTCTTCTACTCAAACAATAAAAAGAATACCTGCTCGACCCGGTGGCTAGGATCAAAGTGTAGTATCTGCGCTTTGTGAGCTGCCGGGTCGGGTGTCTGTCGAACTCTCTGCTTCCAGAGAGGAACCCGGACGAAGCTCCACCGAAGGGTAGGGTTTCATTGGGGAGGTTGACGGAACTGGCCCGCCACGGCGGGTTTGGATGGTTATTTATTTTTGGCTGGGCCTACGGGCTCAGAGATACCCACATTAAAAAGGCCTTGTGCCACATTCGATCCCCGTGGGTGGATTGATAAATACCATCTCTTCTACTCAAATAGCTACTTCTCTCACACTTCCCATCTGTGGAACTCCCTTCCTCTTGCTTGCTTCCCTGATAACTATAATCTTTAAAAATTCAAGGGTAATGTCAATCAACATCTTCTGATACCTTGATCTCATTCCCTGTTCTTCTGTGTATCCTTTCCTCAAACATATCTCTTTACTCTTGTTCTTAGTCCTCTGTAACCCTTTGCATTCTAGTGGCACTCCCGCCCTGCTTGGGATGAATTGCTTAAAAAAAAATATATTTCAATTTGGTAAATTTCCTTGCTGCTACTTGCTTTCCAACTTGTTGGAAATCCTCTTCATTAGTTCCTGCTTTTAAGAACTTCACCCAGAAATGAATCTCTACTGCATGATATACATATAATTCCATCCATTGTTTTCACTATCATCTCCAAACTTGGTCCCTACAAAGTATGCAAACTTAAAGGTATCCTCGCTATTTTTCTTAAGAAACCTTCTCCTGAAGTAGTCCCTGTTTTCTCCAAGTTCTATAATAGTTCTTTTTCTTGCTTGCTGGAAGTCCTCTTTTGTGGTTTCCATTTTTAAGAACTTGCGTGAACCTTCTGATCCCTTGAATTATCAGACTATTTATCTTCTACCTTTTTGTTGGTAAAGCATTAGAGGCTCTAATCAACTCTGAATTGGTTAAGAATCTTGCCTTGCAGGGTCTTCTTTCAGACGAACAATATGGTTTTCGCTTTTCTAGGTCCACTGCTGATGTATTAATGTAAAGCTTTAGACAAGAATGGCTAAGTTCAGTCTATTGCTTTTGATATCTCAAAGGTGTTTGATGGGGTTTGGGCATGCTGGGCTTCTTCACAAGTTGAAAGATTATGGTGTTCATGGCCAAATTTTAGACTTGATTCAATCTTTCTTATCAAATCACAAACTTGACTTACTTTATTCCTAATTTTCAACAATCTTATTGATGTCATCAGTTCTGGATTCAATATCTATGCTGATGACACAACTATTGACTCCTATTTTAATGGCAAGTCTGATTGGTTCAGAAGCTCAAATTGGCACCTGATCTCAAAAAGGAACTACAGTTAACTTAATTTTAATGTCTGGAAAAAGAAATTGTTATCTTTTTAAACATTCTAGAGAACCCTTTCCCCCTTCTATCGGCATGGCTGATGCTAACCTCCAGGAGAGTAACTCATTGCACTGTCTCATTCTCACATTTTCTGCTGACATGAAGTGGTAAATTATATTGAAAAAATTGCTGCTAGATCTACTGCGAAGAAAGGTGATTCACGGTGTTGTTTGAGAAAATTATTCTTGCCAGAATGTATCTTACTTCTTTATAAGTCTACCATGCATTAAATATTGCTGCCATATCTGGCCTAGTGCTTCTATTATATATCTAGAGATAAAATCCAAAGAACAATCTGCAGTCTTATTGATCTTGACCTGTCATCTCGGTTTCAGTCACTTTCTCACCGATGGAATATATTTTCTCAATACCTTTTTTTATAAATATTTTCATGGTAATTTTCTAATGAAATTTTCTATTTGAAACTTCAACTTTGCAAATTTAAGCACAGTCCTAGATTGGCAAGTAGGTCTCATAATTTTACTGTTGAAATTGCAAGATGTCACCATAGAATCTATGTTAAGTTTCTTCTTTCACATTTCTCACCTGTGCAACTTGCTTCTAGTGTCTTGCATTCCTATCAATTGTAATCTTCAAAAATTTAAATGCAATGTCAATTGCGATCTGTCATTTTGAATCTTGTTCTTTTATTGTCCTTTGTGATCAATAAAATTTTCTGTTTTTCCCACTCTCAGTAATCCCTTGCATCTTATTGGCTTTATGGCCTTGCTTGGGTTGAAAAGATTAAAGAAAAAATTTTGTATATTATTTTATTAACTTAATCTGTAAAAACTACTACATTATTTGATTTGAATGAATTAAAGTGAACAGGATAACTGATAAAATGTAGATGAAGATTGCCAAGTTTTTGACATAAAACCTCTTTGAAATTGTATATTTTAGCATTCGTTTGCCAATGAAAAGAAAAAAAATGGCTGATTCAGATATACTGTCTTTTATTTTTCTTTTGAACTGTATTTTATTTTTTCCCTGTTTTATATTTTTCAGTGTTGATTTTGTTTGTCATTTGAAAAATAACTTGTGAAGAAATGAGTAAAACAATTATCCATTCTTTATTTTTTGACAAATGGTTGTCATCCAAAAGAATTAGAATTTGTCAATAGTCCTTCATCTCATTTAAGCAGGATCTTCAGTTTCTTCTTGGAAATAACCAGCATCGGTGCATTCACAACATCACTAGATAAAAAGTTCCACCTATCTATCACCCTCACGGCAAAGAAGATTAGACTTTTCAACCGTTTTTGAGTGCTGTTTCATTATACTGCGTGAGTGAACCCGCATTCTCCTGTTTAAATTGAAGAAAGTGTTCACTTCTTGTCACAACCTAGATGGGTAACTGCATGGGAATACAGGGTGCTATAAACTTGGATGTTCAGATGATGTAATGGATAAAGGCCCAGAAGAGCCAAGTCCCAATTCCAGTTAGGTCTGTTATATTTGCTTACGCGCAAATACATTTGGGAAAGGTATGAATCCACGTCTCCCTTTAGCTATGGATAACTATTATGATTTGCACCAGCGTCGTTACATTTACATCATCACTAGATAAAAAATTCTACCTATCACCCTCACAGCAACTATTTTCATTATACTGCATGAGTGAACCAGTATCCTCCTGTTTAATGTGAAGAAAGTGTTCACTTCTGTTTTATAATAGCCAATCAGTATTGTGGATATATCCCACAGATCAATGAATTAGCATCTTGACTGAAGGGATGATAGTGTGATTTGTCCTTTAGCTAGGCTGAGGCATTTGTCCTGAATATATAGCAATAAGTCAATATACTTTTTTGTAGTTTGGACTCCAGATAACAGCCCATATTTGAATACTGGTTAAACAAATGTGGCTTTACGGTCATACATTCCTGGTTCCTGTATGATCACCGAAGTTAAGCAATGTCAAACCTTGTCACAACCTAGATGGATAACTGCATGGGAATATCAGGTGCTATAAGCTTGGATGTTCAGGTGATGTAATGAATAAAGGCTCAAAAGAGCCAAGTCACAATTCCAGTTAAGTCTGTTATATTTGCTTACACGCAGATACCTTTGGAAAAGGTATGAATCTACTTCTTCTCCCTTTAGCTATGGGTTAATTAGTATGATTTGCACCAGTGTTGGTGCATTCACAACATCACTAGATGAGAATTTCGACTTATCTATCACCCTCACGGCAAAGAAGTTAGATCTTTCAATCGTTTTTTTTTTTTTGTTGTTTTAATCATACTGCGTGAGTGAACCTGCATCCTCCTGTTTAAGGTGAAGAAAGTGTTCACTTCTGTTTTATAATAGGCAATCAGTATTTTGGATATATCCCACAGATCGATGAATTAGCATCTTGACTTAAGGGATGATAGTGTGATTTCTCCTTTAGCTAGGCTGAGGCACTTGTCCTGGATATGGAGTCAATATACTTTTTTATAGTTTGGGCTCCAGATAACAGCCCCATATTTGAATACTGGTTGAACAAATGTGGCTTTACGGTCATATAGAGTTGAATTCCTGGTTCCCGTATGATCACCAAAGTTAAGCTATAGGCTAATTAGTATGATTTGTATCAGTATTATTTCCAAAAATCTTTACAACCTAGAAATATTTTGTTATTTGTAAATAACATTTAAGAACACTTTTTAATGACATATGAAACAATCATTAAAGAAAATTATGTCATAAAGAATATATTTCATGTTTTCCAATGTATTCTTGACAAAATATATTTTGCAGAATGAATCATGGGACTAATTTTTCTTTGTCAATAAACATCTACACATGGTTCCTTAACTTATGTATACATGTTCAGGGTTTCTATATCAGTGTAGTGCGAGAGCCCTGACTGAACAGTCACTGATGGATCAATGAATATTTTAAAATTTTATTTATTGTGATGGATATGTGAATCTAGCAGTATGAGGTAAATTTAAATCAGTGAGTCAGTATATATGATAAAGTGTTTATATACAGAGAAAAAACACAGCTTTAGTGTTTATGGGTATCATTTCTGATTTCTCAGAAATCATGATAAGGTCATTTACATTTATGTTGAATGGATAGGTCGCACCCCTAATATTTTGTGAAATTTTAGGTAAAAAAGTGCAACCTATCCAAGAGTATATACAATAATGGCCCTATTTACTAAGGAGAGAAAACAATAAAATTGATTGATTGCTTCATTTTCTACAGTTTTTCAACCCTTTGCAGGTTATTTAAAACCAGAAAATATTTTTAGATTGTAAGTTTAGTGATACAAGTCTTCCTAATTAACCCATATAGGGGACAAGAGATGGATTGAGAAGGTGAAGAAAATGTTCACTTTCATTTTATAGTAGCCAATCAGTATTTTGGATATTTCCTATAGATTAGTCTTGACTGAAGGGATGTTAGCTCGATTTCTCCTGTAGCTAGGTTGAGGCACTTGTCCTGGGCAGTAAGTAGATATCTTTTTTGTAGCTTGGGCTCCAGATAACAGCCCCATATTCAAGCAGTAATTGAATAAGTGTAAAGGGTTTTTACCTTGTTTGGAGTAGGACTCGCAAAGCAACATTTAATCATAACCGTCTTCACCAATTCCAGAAATATCTGATCTTGGAGATAAGTCACATGAAACTAGAATACACAATATTTCCATTATTTACATGTGGACTATTGTCTTCATCTTTGTTGTTATCACGTTTTGGCTGTTGTGCACTCTTGGCTTTCATAAGGTGTATATTGATCCACATAACCATTATTCAATCTATTTATTTTTGTATTGCCCGCTTTGTTTCCACTGAATCCAAATACGCACTGGCTGGCCCAGGGATTGAACTCAAAATTACAAGGACACCAAATTCACAAACCAACACTTTGAAGATAGCATAAGGCTAGATTGGAGATTGCAAAAATGATCAACATATACCACTGAAGTGTGTACATTGTTCAAGATCAAAGATAACTTCAGAAATTGTTAATCTGTGTCCAGTTTAAAAAAAAAAAAAAGGAAGTATAAAAAGCCTACCATTGTCAATCTATGAAATTTTCTGATATTGTGACAGCAAGAGAGTGTTAAAAATCACCAGATACCTGGTCCTGAATCAGGTAGTGAAACCTGAGATTGAGCAGTAGGCCTCGTATACAAGATGTTCTTCAGGAAATCTAAATGAAATGGGCAATAAAATATAAGTGTGATGTTTTTCTTGTCACTGAGAAATGTGTTATTAACAACAAACACAATTAAGAGCCATTATTAGGTGTTTACTAGCAGGAACTGCCCTCACACGTTAATACAATAACAATGTGGAATTAGTTTAATGTTTCAGTGTGGGTTAAGTGGTAACCACATGGTCAACTGCAATGGTATTAAGATGAGAACACCGAGCTTCATTGATTTCATCATGGCACATCCAGAGATGTCCTTCAAGAAAAAGCTAAATGCTTTCAGAAAGACCATTAGTATTTGTTGGTTGGCGTCAAAATTAAGCAAGTTGACTGGCAAAATCAGTTGTTGCAGAAATCTACTTCAGAGAAGTCCATTTACTACCATTTGCTGACCTGATATGTAAACTACATAAAAAAATCAGTAAAATTCTTTCTTGTTTACTATAAAAACTGAGTTGGTCTTCCTGTCATTCCATTTGCTTTTATCTTATTTCTTTTGATGCATATATGACTATACTACTAAAAAAACAACAATGTTGGTGTGACCAACAATTTGCCAGACAACCTAAGAAAAAAAATCCCAAACAAGGAAAGAAAAAAGAAAGATCAAAAGGCAAACACCTATTTACTTAGTAAATTAAAGTACTCAATGCCTGGAGTATCAAGGCAGCAAAGTTAACACTTAACAAAGGAAAGCTGAAATTGCTACTCACATTTCACACTCTCTTCAAGCATTCTAGTCCCCTGAAGATTGTGAGAATGCAAAATGGTTTGATTAAAGATAGAAAATGAACAAGCTTCAGCTTTTAGAATGCTAGTGTGATTTTTTTCTTTTCACTGAAGAAGGCTGTGCTACCCATAATCAGACAAATAGATGTATCCATTGTTGAGTGGCTACTGGCAGTGATGCCATGAAAGTAAGTTCTCCAATTTATTTTCATGGAAACTACAACAGATATGACACCTTCATACAGAGCAAAATTTCAAGTTATTTTATGAATGATTTTCAGTGGATGTGGAATATTTGAATAATTCCTCTTTTATTTTGAATGAGCTGCATAACATATTGGAAGATAAACCCATTAAACCAAATTATTAAAAAGGTTTGAATGGTCTAGAATTCTCTGACAGAATAAATATTTTGTGCAATTGATTTAATATTAATCTTTTTATTGTATCAAATTCTGCATTAATTCAATTGTAATTAATTTTATAAGTTTTAAATTTATTGTGAATTGTTAAAGGTTTTTCTTTTTGAAATCATAACAAATGTGGAGCCATATTTTCTTTTTTCCCCTTTATTACAAGTGGAAATGACTTGGTTCAGTTAGTATTATTAAAATGATTCAAATCATATACGTTTCCTTTTTTGGAAAGCAATTGCAATTTCTTTAAATACTGCAAATAAAAGACTCAAAATTTTATTTTTATTGGCTAACAAAGCATTTACAATATTGTTGTCATTCAAGTCAAAGTTTTAAAATTAAGAGTTTAAGCAAGCAGTTTACAATCGGATGTTTACTGTCAATCATTTGAACTTCAGTAAGTGATGTACAATTTGAAATTTATATTTTCTTTTCATATATTTTCTTCCAAATTCTATTAAAGACTGAGAATAACAACTTTGTGGAATTTTGTGCAAAATATTTAAATAATAAATCTTTAAATTCATAATCAATTATTCTATCTTTCCCTTTATAATTTTTTGATTAACAATTACGAAATCCTTTTGTAAATTGGTGCAAATACTAAAGTTGTCCCAAGGTGTTGTCCAGTATATCTATTTACCTTTTTTCAAAATCCAAAGAATAATTTTTTATGTTATCAGTTCTAACCTGGTATACTGACTTTAGTTACTTTCCCACTGCCATAATGTGGCTTCCCTGTGGCATTTTTATAAATATTTTCATGGTAATTGTTTTGATGAACTTTTATGAATTTAAACACAGTACTACATTGGCAGATAGATCTCATCATTTTACAGCTGAAATTGCTAGATGCAATCATAAGTTTTATGCTAACAGTTTCTTCTCTCACACTTCTTTCTTGCTTTTGGATCTCTCTTTTGGTTTCTTGTTTTCCAGTCAACTTTCATTATCAAAGATTTAAATGTAAATCATCATATTCTGTCCCTTAATTCCGGTTCTTTTATTGTCCTTTTTCCTTAATAATTTTTTTTTTCTCAGATTCTTTCACCCTCACTGTGTCTTAGTGGTTTTGTGAAATGATTTAACAAAAAAAAAAAACAAAACGGCTGGAGTCCAGGAAAATAATTTTTTAAAAGTTAACTTCTATGCAGATACTTAAACAAACATTCATATCAGCATATTTTTTCTCCAGTGTGAGTCTTCATGCAAAATTTAAATTCAATAAAACAGGTGAACCACACACTTCACATGAATACGGATTCTTATCCAATTATGTTTGGATGTGCATGTAGGTATGAATTCACATCTTCTCCCGCTATCTATAGATTAAATGGGACTTTTATCTGGAAAACTCATTGTTACATGTACAAATTCTTTCCAATTGTTGCAAGATGCCCTGAACCAGCAAGAAGATGAAGACTCACTAAACTACACGATGATGCCAAATAAACTCTGGAAAGACCCGAATCATGTGAGTGCAGGTTCTGCTGTAGGTGGACAAAGTGGTTAAAAAATGTTTGCATGTATACTTTTAAATGTGATCTCTGTGAAAATGTTAAATCTTATGCATGACAAGAAAATCATTTTATCTAATGTAAATACTCTGTAAACACTGAAGCCTACACAACAAATGAAAGTGATTTCTAATGAGCATGTATCTGCATATGTTTTCTTAAGTGTGTTATCCGTGAAAAAGAAAAACTACACACTTTACAGGAGTGTGGTTTCGCCCCAGAATGTGTTTGCATGTGCCGTTTTAAACCTGAACTTACTAAAAATGCTGACCCACAGAGTTCACATGAATATGGTCTCTCACCAGTATGTGTTCGCATATGAATTTTTAAACCTGAACGCTTTGAAAATGTTGAGTCACAAACATCACAGGGATATGGTTTCTCACCAGTGTGTATCCGCAAATGACTTTTCAAACTTGTACTTTGTGAAAATGCAGAACCACATACTTCACATGGATATGGTTTTTCACCTGTATGTGTTCGTATGTGAATTTTCAATTTTGATTTTTCTGCAAATGCTGAACCACACACTTCACATGAATATGGTCTTTCACCAGTATGTGTCCGCATATGAGCTCTTACCTTTGAATTGTCTCTGAATCTTGAACCACACACTTTACATGAAAATGGTTTTTCACCAGTATGTGTTTGCATGTGAGTTTTTAAAAATGAGGTTCGCGAAAAGGCTGCCCCACATATTTCACACGAATAGGGTTTCTCACCAGTATGTATCTGAATATGCCTTTTTAAATCATGGCTCATTGAAAATGCAGAACCACATACTTCACATGAATATGGTTTCTCACCAGTGTGTGTTCGCATATGATTTCTTACCTGCGATGTTGCTGCAAATGCTAAATTACATATTTCACAGTGATATGGTTTCTTAACTGTGCGTGGCTTTAATTTCCTTTTTAAATTTAAAGAAACTGAAAAGGCTGATCCACACACTTCACATAAATAAGCTTTTTTTTCCATGTTTGTTTGTATCTGAGTTTTTAATGAAAATGCTGAACCACACACTCCACATGAATATGCATTTTTCTCCAGTATCTGTACATGGGGTTTTAAATGTAAGCTCCGTGAAAATTCCAATCCATCTTCTACACACGTATAGGGACTATCTTCAAGGCGTGTTTCCATGTCTATATTTTGATGAGCACTTGTTTCCATAGACATATTGATAATCTGCACAAGAAAATAGAATGTTTTTAATGTTTTTTGCAGAATTACATTCTAAAATACAAATAAAACACATTTAAAACAATGTTGTTTTTAGCTGTAGGTTTTATTAACTTTTCAGTCATAAACCATATAGTAATATGATCTTAATTAGACATTTTCTTATTCAGAACTGAAACAACAGTTCGTAATGCATCACTGGTATGAAGCTGTGAAAGCAGTTCATTTGTTTTCCAAGAAATTTGAAAATATTGAGAGGAGAAAAGGTATTATTAAAGATCATAAGCTTTTGAAAATAAGATAAATCAGAAATAGATTATTTCACTTCATATCTTTGTGGGTTTTGTTGCATGAAAATAATGTTTCTTTTAAAATTTTAATATATTTTTAAAATGACAGGTAATGGAATATTTTGCAGTATTTATGTTATGCAATTAGCAACATGTTAAGAAAAAATTTAATTTTAATTTTTAAAAAATACAATCATTTTTCTATTTTTTTCAAGCATTTTTATTCGACTGTTATGCTACAATGCTATTTCTACCTATTTTGAAAAAAAAAAAATTTGTTTTTTTCCTTATAAAATTTCAAAGCTAGAGTTCAAATGAAATACACGTCAAACTGCTGGCAAGCACAAACAAACGTGACCACAGTAAAATCTAGTGTCAAAAAGATGCTTTCTCCCATTAAACTGCTTTTTTGGCTACCTCCACATTTCAGCAATGTTTATTGTTTTCAAAAAGCAATAATTGAAATTGGAATAAATCTGAAACATATGAAAGGGAATTTATATATTTTTTGTTTTTGCTCTTATGAAGTGACAACAAAAAAAAATAAACACTATTTATTAGACTGTTTATTTACAAGAATTATTTTATATTTACACCATTCTAAAAACTAATACAATTAGAACTTATGCAATGCAATGTTTATCCTTTACCAATTTATGAAGAAATAAACGTGAACATTTTTTATTCATAAATCTATAAACATTTACTAAATTTTAAAAATAATTGAACTATATCCTTATTATTTACCATTTTATAAAGTTTGAATCAACTGACAATTACCCAATGTTTTAACAAACATTCCAACAAATAGTGTAAACAAACAACCTAATAAATAAATAGTGGTTATTATTTTTGTTGTCTCTTCTCAAGAACAAAGAAAATGTATAAATTCATTTTCATTTGTTTAGGGTTTATTACAATTCTAATCATTACTTTTTAAAACAATAAACACTGCCAAAGAGTGAAGGTAGTTAAAAAGCAGTGTCATGGGTAAAACTGTCCTTTCGACACTGCATCTTATTGCAAGCATGTTTATCCATGTTTGTCAAATTGCCTTAAAAATCTCATTTCTATTCTTTTCAAACATTTTTGCTTGACAGTCATGATACAATGCTAATTCAATCCATTTAATGAAATTGTTTTTTCCTTACAAAATTTTAAAGCTGGTACTCAAGTAAAAGATACCCGTGTTAAATTGCTTTTAAAATATTTCACAAATATTCTTATTCAACTCTCCAGAAAGAATTCACTAAACAAGGTAAATAAAAATAATGCCTTTAATTAAATCCAAAACATATTAGACTTGTCCAAATTATTTTAACAATTTATAGAGATCTTTTTTTTTTTTTAATCATTTCACTCCCAAGCAAAGCAATAAAGCCACCAACATGCAAGGGTGACTGAGTGTTAGAGAATACAAGAAAAATATACTATTAAAGAAAGAAGACAACGTAGCTTGCTAGTGCTTTTTCTATAAATACTGCCATAGTAATTGTTCTGATGAACTTTCCTCTATGGTACCTAGACTTTATGAATTTAAGTGCAGTACTAGATTGGCAGCAAGGTCCCATCATTTTACAGTTGATATGGCTAGATGCAACTGTAAGTTCTATGATAACAGTTTCTTCTCTCGCACTTCTTGCTTGTGGAATTCTCTTCCGGCATCTTACTTCCAAGTTTGATCTTCAAAAATTTAAATGCAATGTCAATTATCTTCTGTCTTCTTAATTCTTGTTCTTTTATAGTCTTCTCTCCCTTATATTCTGATATTCTCTAAGAGTATCCTCTTGTGGCTTCATTGCCTTGCTTGGAATTAAATAATTAAAAAACAAAAGCTATACCTAAAGTGGTCACTCAGAATTTGACCCTATGATAACTACAGTGGCTAGTGCCTCTTGAAAAACTGATAGACACAAGTAACTTTATTGGAAAAAGTAGTAGTAAAGCAAATAACTAGAAATGAGGTCTCTATAGCCTACTTATCTTTCCTCTAAAATCCTGTGAATTTATTGTCATACCTCATAATCTGCACTTACTTATTTCTACAATCTTAAACTCTTCAAATCTAGTGTCAACTGTTATCTATCCTACATATGTTCATAATATGCACTTCCTTTTTACCCTTCGATCAACCAGATTCAGTAAGCTTCTACTCTGAGTGTCTCTTGGGCCTTGTAGTGGATGAAGAATAGTATAAAAAAAAGAAATCTAAAGTTTCAAGGTAAGGTCTAACCAAATACAAGATTTAATTTTTGTCAGTTTTATGCATTGATGATTGGGAGTATCAATGTGGGGAAAAATCATTATCTCATTTCATTTCTTGCACTGGTATTTCCTCTTAACAACTCAGCATATTAATGAAAATTAATAAAAAAATGGGGGGGGGGGTCACCTTGCGCCATAGAAAAAAAAAGAAATTAATATAAGTGGGTATTGGGAGTTTGTAACTATGCATGCATCATTCAATAAGTAAATGGAAGTAATTTTGAAAATAAAACTCAAAAATATATTTGAATTACAAAATTTAAGTTAAGAACTAAATTATAGAGGGTTGTAGCACTATGGCCCCTTTCAATGAACTTGTGGCCCACAAATCCCCAAATTTTTTTGTGGCCCAGTTAAGACCCACTGATATAGACCAACACCTGGATATACCCTACATCTGTTTTTTTTTTTTGCCACTTGATCTCCAAAAACCCGTAATCCACTTCTTTACTTTGCATTCACCTTTGGTCAATGTGAATGCCGCTTAGGTGATAAATAAGTGCATGTGTATGAAAAGAAATGTACGGCATTGATAGATTCAGGTTGTTCCCAGTCTCTTGTGAATGAATCAGTTTGTAATACTTGAAGCAAATAGGACGTGAATGTACTGACATCTGATCAACAGGTCCACAAGAGTTGAGGAATTGGTACCATAAAGCTGAAAGTGAATAACATGAACCAAGTAAATGTTAAAGTCTTATTTGTGGACAGTTAAATTATTGATATTTGATCATATCCTGGGAATGAATATTATTAGAAAATCGAATGGAGTCTACATAACTGACTGAGGCAAAGCTTTCTAACCACAAAAATGAACACTACTTAGTGCAGAGTTCAACACAAACATAAAGATTTTTTTTACTGTAATGTGGAAATAGTTTGATGGTTACTCACTGGAGAAAATGCAAAACATGGTGTCTGTCTATATTTCAAAACTGCTTGCTTGGAAAACCAAACCAGTTAAATGAAATAAACATTTTTTTTTTTGTGATGTTAGAAAATTCACTTGTAACTTGTTAGGCCAATGAAAGCTTGTTATCACTTCCAAAATGCTTGTTGTAGTCGAGACTTGTAACACAGATACTGGTAGTAGTAATGCATTATATAATACTCGCCCTAATAATACTTGTTCAAATAGTAATCACCAAATAGTATAATAATCAGTATAGAGAAATAGTATAGTGGATAGAATAAAGAAATGCAATCCATACAGTAATAGAGGATATGGTAGAAATGGTGATCCGTATAGTAATAGAGGATAGGCTAGAAATGGTGATCCGTATAGTAATAGAGGATAGGCTAGAAATGGTGATCCGTATAGTAATAGAGGATAGACTAGAAATAGTGAACGCTTGGTCATCACGCTACTTCCTATTTATTCGTTTTATGATCATATGATCTACTTAATTAAATAATGGAATCACCAGTGTTTGCTCATTGGTGATCTATGTTCAAACTAGAGTGTTGACAGCGACACTCCACTCCTATACAACAATTTTATTTTGGTAAGAAAAGTTCTGCATATAAATGTACATACAAATTAAAAAAATTTTCAGAATAATAAAAAAATGAAAAATAATACCATGGGAAAATAATTTCATTTCATTTCTTGTACTGGTATTTCTTATTAACTCAGCATAATTAATAATGAAAATTAAAAGGGGGTGGAATTCAGCTTGAACCGTGGAAAAGAAAGGAAACAATATAAGTGACTATTCTGAGTTAATAACTATGTGTGGATCATTCAAACAGAAATGGGAATAATTTTGTAAATAAAACTCCAAAATATATTTCAATTACATAATTTACGTTTATTAGAACTAAAAATATAGGGGACAACACCGGGGAACCTTTCATTGAACTTGTGGTCCCACAAATCCCCAAATTTTTGTGTGGACCCCTTATGACCATGTGAGCCTTGGTTGAGAACCACTGAGTAAGAGTGTGTGAATTTAAAGATTGCGATTGAGTTTATGATTTGAGATGGCCGGCAATTTGAAAGGATATAAAGCAATACATAGGGTTGTGAAATTACTGAAAAGGAGAAGCAGCGCTTTTGTGCTTCAATACTGTCGCCCTCTATATTTTAGTTCTAATAAACTTAAATTATGTGAATTTGAAGATAACATTAAAATTCATGATTTGAGATGGTTGACAACTTTAAAGGCTATCAAGCAGTCGTCTTGCATTCTAGACCTGGAGAGAAAAGAATAGGGCTATGAATCTCTGAAGGGCCCTATAAAAGGTATAATTAACCAGAAAAATAAATCTCCAGCTTCTTTCCTGACTTTTATATTCTAACTTGATAAAAAAAAAAAAAGAGTTGTTTTTCAAACGATCAATACCAAATGAAAAAAGCAATAAAGGAACAAACAAATAATCACTCAGTGTATAAAGGAATGAAGCAGCGTTATGTGAAAAGAGTGGAGAGGGATGATTCATCTGGGTTAGAAATAGTTGGAAACCCTTATTTTCAGCAAGAGTGTGTGAATTTAAAGATTGTGATTGAGTTTATGATTTGAGATAGCCTGCAATTTAAAAGGTTATCAAGCAAAACATAGGGTTGTGAAATCATTGAAAAGGAGAAGCAGCAGTTTTGACCATGAATCAGGATATCAAAGATAATGAAGTGTCAAGCCACGATCCGTAAATTCAAACTGGACATGTTAATTTTGAAAATTTTATTTATTATGAAAATTAAATGATAGCAATGTAGTTGTCCTTTTGTCTTCTGGCAACCAATATTTTTACCATCTTGGGTAAGACAATAAACTACGTCCAACAGCAAGGCCTCTGATCAGGAGGTTTTGAGGAGCATGGAACCACCTCTTAATTGCTGGTGTTCTCAGGTCCACTCTGACCCGGGGTGGTAGCACCTGTTAGGGTCCCAGATATAGGTAGATAGTTAACCCCCATGAATGTGTAAAATAGGTTTTAACACCAGAAATACTTTTATTACCAGTAATAAATTTTTGGGGAAAAAAAAAAATTACCAGCTATATGTTTTTTGAAATAAATAATACCAGTGATACATTTTTAAACAAAAAAAATATTAGCAGCAAAAAATTTTGTTGGCATTAAATAACCCATTGTGGTTGATATGCCATAAAATGAAACAAACCAATCAATTAAACCACTATTTTTAGACCCAGTCTGCAACTGGCAATAATCATATCTTGCAAATCTGCCTGGAGAGTTCAAGTATTATGATCTTCTTCAGACAATCACAAAAAGAGGATGATAATTATGTATACACTAACCATTGACAAATATGCATAACACCTACCCACTTCCTTAAATAGAAAACATGGTAAACAAAATTGCTAAACACAATATATATATATATATATATATATATATATATATATATATATATATATATATAGTATTTCTGATCTCCAGAGTGCATCAGGTCTGATGCTCCTGTTATATATTTAGAGATTCTTGATAAAATCCAAAGAAGAATCTGCAATGTTATTGATCCTGACCTGGCATTTCAGATTCAGTTCCTCTCTCACTGCTGTAAAGTAGCTTTTTTGTGCTTTTTCTATAAATACTTTCATGGTAATTGTTCTGATGAATTTTCCTCTATTAGATTCCTCTAATGGATTGGCAGCAGGCTCTCATCACTTTACAGTTAAAATATTAAAAATAACCATAAGTTCTATGCTAACAGTTTCTTTTATTGCACTTCTCGCTTGTGGAACTGTTTTGGCTTATTGCTTTAAATTTTTGAATATCAAAGTTGACAGGAAAACAAGAAGCCAGAAGAGAGTTCCACAAGCAAGAGGTGCAATAGAAGAAACTTTTAGCATAGAACTTACAGGTACATCTAGCCATTTCAACTGTAAAAAAGGATGAGACCTTGCCGCCATTCTAACTGCGTTTAAATGTATAAAGTCTAGGTACCACAAAGGAAAGCTGATCAGAAAAATTAACATGAAAATATTTATAGAAAACGCACAGGGAAACTATGTTATGGCAGTGGGAAAGTGACTGAAGCCAAGACGCCAGGTCAAGACCAATAATATTGCTGATTTTCCTTTGGATTTTATCAAGAATCTCTAAAATACATAGCAAAAGCACCGGGCGTTAAGTGGTAGCAATATTCAATGCATGGTAGACAAAGATGTAAGATAGATTCTGGTAAGAAAAATTGTTTGGCATGAGGAACTAATTTCCCAGCAATAAAGTACAATAAAGTCTACGTTAGATGAAATTATAATTTGAATTTCTTACGTCAGTTAACATTTTTTGCTTAATAAAACAAACATCGTTACTAATAATAATTATTATTAACGGTTTTAGTAATTAAAAGAAATAAACAAGAAAAAAAAAAATGATAGAAGATTAAAAAGACATTTTCTCAAAATTGGTTAATTTCTTTCTTTTTTTTAAATTTTTGAAATCTATATTCGTTTTTTGTTTGTTTGTTTTTTTTAAATACTGTTTTAACGAAAATGTTATGTCAGTTATTTTTTTTTAATGAAAATTTTAAAAAATGCTCATGAATCACGAGATTTAAATTTCGTGGTTTGGTGTAAAATTTCAATACTCCAGTAATGTCAATTAAAATTTAAAATATTACATAATTTATTTAGGAAGATTAAAAAGAAAATGAAAAATAAATCTTTCTTCTTTTAAATAAAATAAAAGGATGCAATTTTAAAGAAGAGAAATTAAAAGTTTTTTTATTTTATTTTTTTTTTTTTTAACGCGGGATCGCCCATTTTTTTTTCCTCACAAATTTAATGTCCATAATTAAATAAGAGAAGGCTCTCATGTTTTCTTTTTTTCAGTAATTTTTTTAAAAACTGCTTTATTTTTATTTTATAATCAAAACAAAACTTTTTCAATAATACAGTACTACTACACTGAAGTCAAACATTAAAATTTCAAAATTAAAAACGATTGACAAAATTCTTTTCAACCGATTTTTTTTTTAATTCTTAAAATAAACGTTGTTTACTTCCAAAAAAGGAAACGTCTTAATTTCTTATCACTTTTATGTTGAAATATATTTCAGGAACAATCTTCATTTTTAAATCGTCGATTCTTTGTTTACAAAGAAATTAAAAATTGAAACCGTCACTTTCTGCAAATTCGTAAATCCAAAGAGAAAACGCTATACTTACATCTATCAGGTGGTTTTTGTTTGATTTTGTTTCTTTAGGGCAATTCAATATTTAGTAAATGGCGAGGAACATAAAATAAATTAATTTCTGGGTTATATTTCCTTCCAAAATATCATGCTTGCGGCCAAAAAATGTCGTATGAAGAACAAAAGTCAAGGGAGATAACTCGAGAAAAATTAAGATTTTTATTTTAATTTTACTCCCTCTAAAACAAACAAGGGATTGATTATTCGATTTTGTTTTTTACGGTTTACAACCATCTGTAATTTATTTAAAGCTGAAATATTTTGAATTCTAAGAATAATTCTTTTTTTCTCTTTTGGAGGCATGAACAATTTTTGGTAGATAATGATTTTGCTAGATTTAAGATGATTTTTTTTTTAAGAGATAAGAATTTCAAAATTTTATGTTTGGCGCAACCCAATCTTCTTACCCTCATTTACTATAATAATTTATTCTTGTTATATTATATGGCATTCATCGATCCTGGGAGACCATGGATCTGTAACCAAAAAGTTTGCCCTATTTATGAAATTGAATACTGATCAACATAAGCATGAATATAGTTGAAAATCTGAGATAACTTCAGAAATTGTTAATCTGTCCTGTTTGCAAAAAGAGGAAGTATAAAAAGTCTGCTGTTGTCAACAGCAATAGAGTGTAGTGAACAAAACAAGATCTAGATTTAAAATTCAAATGCTAAGCACTGACTCATTGATTTTGTTAGAAATTAAGAATTTACAAACTTTGTTTAACACACACGCAAAAGCAAATCCAAAACAAAACTCGTGAAATTTCACACCTTGATGTGAAATGTTTTTCGGCCAATAGAAAACTAGGAAACATTTAAAAACAAAATTCAGATAATCTTCAATTCTCAGAAACAAATTCTTTTACGGACCTTTTCACGAGTCGACGCAAAGTTTATTCATCGTCCAATGGAAAGGCCTGAATCATATCCGGGAGTGAATTCCCAAATGACCTTTTCAAGCCCCACAAACAAAATAAAAGACTGGCAAGTTCACCTGTCACCAGAGAGAAGGAGACGAGTGTATTAACATGTCTCCTTGACAAACGTCAAGCGATTGTTATTATTATCTCAACCTTTCTCCCTCACCTCTTTTATACTTGATAAACAAACGGAACATTTTAAGACTGAGCGATTACTTCAAAGACATTCCTACCCTACAATAATGCTAATACATACATACATCCACACATATGTTCTTACCTATGTACACATAAACTCATTCTTGCAAGGACTACTATGAACATTTTGATGACCTGGTATCAACCAAAATACATTAATTTTATTGGTAGAGATAATTGATTTATATGTATATAAATTTGTTGTTTCATTTTATTTTCTTGTTTTATACCCCTCTTATGGTGGGCTATCTAACAAGGCCAAATCAAACTAATTTGTTTCAACACTCATACATTTCACTATAACTGATAACCCACTATAAGAGTGTTAAAATGCACTCTCCTTAATCAAGAAGCGAAACCTGAGATTGATCAGTAGGCCTCATATACAAGATGTCCTTAAGGAAATCCGAATGAAATGGGCAATAGAATTTTTTCTCCTTTCACAGAGAAAGGTTCTGTTACTATGAACTGGCCCAATTATTAGGTGGCTACCAGCAGGTACTGCCCTCACAGGTTAATATAATTAAAATGTGGAATTCATTTTAAGTTTGGAGGTGGGTAAAGTGGTAACCCCATGACCAATTGCAATTGTGTTAGGATGAGAGCACAGAGCTTCAATGATTTCATTATATCACATGTAAAACTGCTCAAGAAAAAGCTAAACACTTTCAGAAAGACAATGATTTTCATGCATGACAATACTCTATAAAATTTGTTCAAACAAACTAAAGAATCTGAGAATAAAATGGGTTTGAAAGACATGATTTTTTTAGATTCAGCAAAATGTGAAAATTTTCCCACTTCAATACTATCTTCAGAATAAAAGTTGATCTGAAGATGACAATGAAGCATGACACACTCACCACAAGTGTTGATATCTATAACTGCACTGTCTATAGATCATAAACCCTAATATATATATATATATATATATATATGTACGTATGTATGTATTATATATAAATTATATAATAAGCTTAAAAGCCACTCTTATTGGGCGGCATTTAAGCTAGCCCCTGTGAAGAGCACTTGATTGGATCGTCAGCTTGTTCAGGTATTTGGGAGACCCTAAGTATTTGCATATTCTTAGATCTCCTGGTTGCTGTTTGAACTGGGTTTTCATTTGCATGGAGCTTTCTTTTCCTCACTGCAGCCTTGGCTTTTTTGATTGCAATCTGGTCCTCTGTTGGCAAAGATTTCTTTTTGTGAGGTATAGTGTTGCTATATGCAATAAACTACTGAATAACTCAAAATTGCTGCATTTAAGTATTATATTAATATTTAAGCTTACCTTTTAAAAGTTCAATGGTAATTCTTCTGCCACCACTTAATTTAAAGACAATTTGATGTACATAGGTCCTTACTTTCCATACAAACAATTTTTTTATTCCAAGAGTGACTTTTATGGGATTACCCAATTAATTTTGATTATTCTCAAATCTATTACCAAGTTATAAAGATTTTTATTGTACAAAAAAAAAAAAAAAATAAGTCACAAAAAATCATGTTAAAAAAAAATTACTGAAAACAATCGCAATAACAAAAACTTGGAAACCCAAAATTTCTGTAACATAAGCTAATGCAAGATAGATTTGGCATGTAGTCACACTGGAAGCTTCAATATGAGGTTTTCAGAGTGTATGGGTGTCAACGTGAGGACAATGCAGAAGATTTGGATGAGTCTGAGTGCATTTACAAAGGTACAGCAGCTTGGAAAACTCACTCTGATTGTTCTGATAAAAAAAGAACTCCTGAATTTGTTAGTGAGGGCCTCAGACTCAACACAGAGGCCTACATCAAGTTGCTTGAAGAGGTAGTGCTGTCCTGTGTCAAGAGGGTGGCTGCTGGAAGACTATGTCTGGCAACAGGACTCTGCACCATGTCACATAAGCAGGAGAAGACAGTCACTGCTGTCAGACAATTTCTGTGACCAGATCACCCCTTTCATCTGGCCACCTAACTCCCCAGACTGCAACCCCCCCTGATTATTATTTGTGGAGCACACTTGAGTGCGAGACCAACAAAAATCCTTGTAACATCAAAAATGAACTGAAGGCAAGGATTATAGCAACATTCACCAACTTAAACAAGGAGACTATCCAGAAGAGCTGCAGGAGATTCTGAAGTTGTCTGGAGGCCGTGGTTGAAGCCAATCATAAATTCATTGAATAAATTTACTCTTTAGTAATTCAAGATATTTTTGTTTGATTTTGGTAAATATACCTGTTAAAATGAGATGTCAGTGTTATTTTAACTTTTGCATAATTTAGATGACAATTTATCTATTGCATCATATATATAATATATTATATACATATAGTAAGAATAAATAGTGCCATAAATATTTCTTAAATAATATCTAAATATAAAAGTTTAAAAATCGTAATATACATATACTTGATGTAGAAAAATAATTTTAGTTACTATAAGTAATTCTAATACATTTCCTTCTATTATAAAGAAATATAGTCTATTAAAACTAACAATGAAAATATTTTAAAGTTGTAATTAAAATTGTAGTTAAAAATGAATTCTAACCTAAACTTCTTTTACTTAGTACTACACGCACTTAAAAGTATCCAATAAAACACCTACAGTAAAATAAAATTAATATGAAATGCCAGAAGATATAAGCTTTTAAATGACCCATGTCCTTTGTACTTACATGAGAAACAATATATTACTAGGTTTATATAAAAAATAAAAGTTTACTAAATCAGTGAAATTAAGTAGCTATTTTTGATGTCATTGTCATAAATTTTACTTAAATAATATTTAAATACAAAAAAAAAAAATTTTGTAACCTAATGCACATACTTATACTTGATGTAAAAATAATTCTACATACTATAAGGGATTCTAATACATTCAATTGTTTTTAAAAAATATAGTATATTAAAATTAAAAATTAAAATATTTCAAATCGTAGTTAAATAAAACGTATTCTAACCTAAACACCCCCAAAAATCTTTAAATATACAAATAGAAAAAAATGCCGTAAGAATTTTTGCCGTTAACAATAAATTTTAAAAAAATCCAGATGACATGCATTCAACGGATGTCAGATTTCATTGAATAATACATCCCTACCCCCTACCAAAACGTAACTAATAATGAATACATCAAAATACAGACATAATGAACACGCAGACACCCCTTGTATAGTTGAAGTAGATTTATCTGTAACCTTGGAAACGTGAATTATGATTTTAGCTGTGTCTTTAAAACCCAGTAATTTTAAAAGTTACTCCAAAATTCGCTTGAGGATGAAATGGAACTAATGTCTTTAATTTAATTACAAAATTAAATTCGTAGCTTTTAAGCTTCCATTTTTGAAACATGGTTAGAACTGTGTAGCAAAAAAAAAACATATTTTAAATAAATCAATTTATAATATATATATATATATATTCCATATGACTAGTGGCTCTCTTGTTGCTTTCAACATATGAGGATCTGACAATCTCATTCAGTTTTTATGTTTGTGCCATATGTGACACTTCAGTCCGACTAGTGACCTGCATGCAAGCCCACATATTGTGCAACAGTGAGGATCTTGGGACATAGGAACAAGAATATTTGATGACACTTTTCACCAGTGTCTTTCCTCTCTTAGCTGGTCAATATGACTGATTTCAAAATTTCTGATACCACTCTGGTAGAAATATCTACAGTTATTTCTATCCAGAACAACTCACTCAAACTTAGTATCGACAGTTAAAAATTTACTCTTTAGCTTGTCTCCATACTTGAGTCATGGCTGTCCAACAGTCCTTTGTCCACTGCCAAGCTAGTACATATGAGATACTTAGGTATTATGATGTCACTCATCCTTGCAACATGACCAGCCCAGCGATGTTGTCACTTCGTCTGGAAGTCTCAATTCTACCAATGTTGCATTTTGCAAAATCAACATTGGACACCCTATTGTCAAAAATATATCCACAGATCTCACAGAGACAACTTTTGTGGAAGACATCCAGCTGATTGGTGGGGGACCTATATTGGTCCATGATTCTGAGCCGTACAACAGTATGGCCAAAACAGCTTCTCTAAAAACCCCTATTTCGGTGTCCAATTTGATACTGCTCTCATTCCATAGATGCTGGCAAACCTTCCCAAATGCACTTGTAGCTTACGTAATCAGACTTGTAATTTTATCATCAAGGGATACATTTGCATTCATCTTACTTCCTAAATATGTAAATGACTTCACATATTTCAAGTTCTTCCTATCAATTTGTATAGAAGTGTCTGGGAATTGATGAACTGGTGGAGGTTGTCTGACACCCTGAATCTGCTTTGGACAAGGATACAGCTGGTGGATTACCTCCATTTTTTTTATTGCTAATAGTAAGATCAAAAGCCTTTCATGCAACAGAGTAGTGGTTGACAAATTCTTGGGCTTCCTCTAGGGATGCTGCCATAAGTGAAGCATCATCAGCAAACAGCAGATCATGAATGTCGCTAAAGTGTTTTAGCTTTGAACTGCAGATGGTGAAAGAGGCCATAACTAGTTCAAAATTGAAATTTAACACCAGTGTCTATGTCACCAAAGGTATATTTGAGCATTACTGAGAAGAGAACAAAGAGAACAGGGGTCATGATACAACCTTGCTTCATGCCTTTTGTAACATCAAAGGAATCAGGGAATTCCTCTCAGATACAACAGCAGCTTTCAGTGCCAAGGAAAGATTATAATATTCAATATTTTGTCTGGGATTCCAAAATTTCTAAGAACATTCCTGAAGGCCTTAGTAAGGTCAACAAACACCATATGCTCCCACTTCTTTTTGCGCACATTTTTGGCTACTTGACAGGGTGAGATCATGCCAATAGTACCACAACCGGAGATGAAACCATGCTGTGATTCTGTGAAAATCTCATTGACCATATGCTTCAAAATCCTGTTTAGAATCAGTCTAATATTTTACCAGCAAATGAGAGCAGAGATATTCCATGATGGTTGTCACAAACATTTCTATTAATTTTGTTCTTGTGTAGGTGTTGAATTATGGCATCCTTGCAGTCACGAGGAACATGGTCAACCCTTCATATCATTTTGAAGAGCTTGTATAGCTTTTTGACTAACTTTTTACCACCATACTTGTAGTTTTGGGACAGAATAGCATTCTTTCTAGATGCTTTACCTGAAGAGATTTGTTTAATGGAGTCCAAGACTTCCTGCAAGGTTAGCTCAAAAGACATTTCTTGTATTTTAGGACTTTGGAAAAATGGCTGCAATAGTGTCTTCATCAGTGACAGTGTTTTCAAAACAGAATTGAAGTGCTGCTCTGACTGAAGTGTCTGCCCATTTGAGAAGAGTACTGGTGTGACTCCATTCTCTCTCAGACCACAGACCTTAAGAACATGAAAGAGGGACTTTGAGTCCTTCCTATCTGCTGTTTCCTGAGGTTCTGTAGCCTTTGCATACTACCAGTCCCCTTTCATTATCCTAAGAGATCGCTAAACTTTAGATACTGAGTATTCTCTGCAGAAGGAGTTATATCATTAATTCATGCTGTGCAACTGCTCTGAGTAACTGGACTTATATATATATATATAATAAAAAGAAAGAACTGTAAGATATATAATCCAGTGTTCTTATAGATATTTTTATTTTTACAAAATAGTGCTCGATATAAATTTACAGAGCATTAATATTATAAATTAATTGATTAAACCATATTTTAAATAAATTAATTTATAATATATATATATATATATATATATGTGTGTGTGTGTGTGTGTGTGTGTATATATATATATATATATATATATATATATATAGTTTTATAAGTGTTCTAACAAATGAAAAATGTATATTTTAAAAAAGGAGAAAAACCATAAACATTTTTGGTTATAATGTGGATTTGTTTTAGTGTATATATTATATTTTATTCTTATATTTTTGCTTCACATGTTTCCGGTCTCATAACCTTCTTCAGGCAAATTAAAGGATTCAATTTTTAAATGAATAAAATTTCCTTATTTTCTTTTAATAATTCATTGTTTATTTTCTGTATTTGCATATACAAAAAAAAAAAAACATTATCACAGAGACACTTGAATGCACTAAAGAACCTAGTAAAAAATAAGGAAATCTACATTACATCTGTGAATAAAGGAGCCGGAATTGTCATAATGAATAAGAACTCATACAATGAAAAAATTAATTCACTTGTAGATTAGGTAATCAGACTTGTAATTTTGTCATCAATGGATACATTTGCATTCATCTTACTTCCTAAATATGTAAATGACTTCACATATTTCAAGTTCTTCCTATCAATTTGTATAGAAGTGTCTGGGAATTGATGAACTGGTGGAGGTTTTCTGACACCCTGAATCTGCTTTGGACAAGGATATGGCTGGTGGATTACCTCCATTTTTTTTATTGCTAATAGTAAGATCAAAAGCCTTTCATGCAACAGAGTAGCGGTTGACAAATTCTTGGGCTTCCTCTAGGGATGTTGCCATAAGTGAAGCATCATCAGCAAACAGCAGATCATGAATGTCGCTAGTTTAAAGTGTTTTAGCTTTGAACTGCAGATGGTTAAAGAGGTCATAACTGGTTCAAAATTGAAATTTAACACCAGTGTCTATGTCACCAAAGGTATATTTGAGCATTACTCATACAATGAAAAAATTAATTCTCTACTAAATAATACCAACACATGAAAAATAAGCAAACAGAAAATAATTATTGAATGCCAAAAATTTAACAATGCAATTAGGAAACTAATTGAAAAGAAAGATAATTCATGGTATAGACTTTCACCCTAGAATACCCAAAATTTACAGTCTCCTAAGATCCCACAAAACAGACATCCCAATGCACCCCATTATTTCAGAAATAAACAGTGCCCCCAACAAACTGGCAAAAACTATAACAAAATTTTAACCCCTCTCCTTGGAACAATCAATCCATTACATAAAAAATTCAGTCAACTTAGTTGAAAAACTATGAGAAACAAATATAACTGACAAACCTATGATATAGATATAAATTACTTTATACTAACATCCCGCTTGAAATATGCTTAAATCTCTTAGAAAAGTATCTAACACAATCAAAAGAAAAGCTCTACCTACAAATAGCTAAAACAACAAAAATCTGCCATTTTATCACCAATGAGTGCCATTTGACATTTAATAATAATTTTAATAAACTAAAATTTGGATTACCAATGTGATTGCCTCTTACTGGAGTGATAGTATGTATTTTCTTAGAATTTTTTTAAAGTTAGTCTTTTCTAAAATATTTTATCTGGATGATCAACATAGTTCCAGTATAGTGATGATGCTCTATTAATAAATCCCTGTGATACTGATTTACCTGATCATATAGGTAAACTAAACAAAGTTGAATCTATAATAGAATTTACACACAAAATGGAAGAAAATACTTTACATTTCCTAGATATCATGCTACACTGCGTTGATACCAGCTTGAAATTTAGTGTCTGGTGAAAATCAACAAAAAAAATTATCTAATAAATTTCTATTTCCACCATAACTAAATAAAAACTGGAATAATAATCTAACTCTATTTAAGAGCACTCAGTATTTGCACAAGAGGAGAAATACATTGAAAAAACTTTTCAAGGCCCTCTGATACCCTATTTCATATTGGAAACAAAATGTTCATAAAATATCCCAATATAGAAAAGCAGCCCCTCCTGATAAACTGTTGTAACCTAGGGAAGGTTACTAAATAGAATAATCACATAAAGGTTGATAATGAATGATAATACTTGGGACACAAACAACACATATAAGATTTGCCAGCAGTGCATAGAAGTAGTCAACTGTTAAAAGTGAGTCAAGTGAATTCCATAATGAATCTCAAACTGCCGATCAACACATACAGTATTCACTACTGTATTTATGAGAATGGGGGTATACCCATTATTGTTCATAGGTATGCTACAGCACAAACCAAATGAATAAAAAATATATACTGTTCGATGCACTATCAGAACAATGGAATAGGATTTTTTTATATATATATATATATATATATATATATATATATACACACACACACACACACACATACATACATATATATATATATATATATATACACACACACAAGGTGTCCTAAAATAATGTATACACTCTTTGAATCATTATAACTTATTCAATTTATGTATTTTGACTTGTAAATAAGATTAATACAAAAGAAAGAATACACATTTAAAGAATTTGAGAGTAAAATATACAAACATAGAAAATTAACTTTAATAAAAGCTACTTGGGGCAATGGTAGAATGTTCATATAATGATGAGTTCACATCAAGTGCTCAAACTGGTTGCTGTCCTGTTCAATACACTTTTCATATCTTGAAGAAATAGACCTACAAACGTCCAGTATCATTTCCTCTGGTATTTGAGTACATTCTCCTTCAATTGCTACTCTCATTTTAGTAATTGTTTCAGGTTTACTGCAGTGAACTTTGTCTTTTAGAAACCCCCACAAAAAGAAATCCAAGGGTGTCAAATCTGGGGATCCAGGTGGGTATTCAAATGTCCCTCTTTTTACACTTCATCTGTTTTGCATATTTTCATTCATGTAAGTTCTCACATCACAATAATGTATTATTAATTATTAATATTTAAAGAGTGCATACATTATTTTGGGACACCCTATATATATATATATATATATATATATATATATATATATATATATATATATATATATATATACACACACATACAGGGATAGGACAAAATAATTGGAACACTTGTTAAATTCAAAGAAAATTTATTTAATATGGAGTTGGTCCTCCTTTAGCCTTACAGACAGCTTTAATATATCTAGGAATGGAATCATACAGCTTCCTGACTTCATCCAGAGGAATTTTCAGTCATTCTTCCATTAAAACCTTCTCCAGCTCTTTACGACACGACGGTGGAGGATAGCAGCTTCTAACTTGTTGCTCCAAAATGCACCACAAATGTTCAATAATACTAATATCTTGAGAATGGGGAGGCCATGTGTGCTAGCTCACTTTCATGCTCTTCATACCAATTCTTAACCACTTGAGCAGTATGTATTGGAGCATTATCATCTTGGAAGATGCAATCACCACCTTGGCCATTGGATGAACATGATCTCCCAAAATGTTCAGGTAATCTTTGCTGTTGATTCTACCATGCTATTGGACTGAGACATTTATTTAACTATTGGACTGAGACATTTCCATGATATGCCGGCTCAAACTGTCATTGATCCACCTCCATGCTTCACTGTTGGAAGAAGAAGTCAGGGTTGTAAGCTTCTTTGGGCTGCCTCCACACATAAACTCACCCTGAAGTTGGGAAAAGAGAAAAACTGGACTTGTTTGAGAATATGACTTGCTTCCATTGGTCTGCAGACCAGGCATTGTGAACTCTGCACCACTTCAGCCTCTTTTGAATGTTGCGAGTGGAGAGAAGAGGTTTCCTCACAGTGGCTCTTCCATGATATGCAGCCTTATCGAGCTCACAGTAAACAGTTTTAATAGAAACTGAACTATTCAGATGGTTATTCAACTCAGCAGTCACTTTGGCTGCATTTGTCCAATGATTCTTTGTGACATTGCATTTCAATGCACATCAGGCCCTGTCAGTAAGTTTGCAAGTCCGGCCCGAATTGCTACTGTTGCTAGAGGTCTTGCCCTTTTTCTCGAATTGCATCAGTGTTCTTGATGTGGTAGCTCTTGAAAAACCAAACAGTTCAGCAACCTTAGTGATCGAGGCTCCTGCCATGCGAGCTCCAACAATTTACTTTTTCGAACTCAGAGAGGTCACACATTTAGCTTAAATGTTACTAAATTCTAAAAATAAATAAGACAAAGGCAGTAAATTAGATAAATAAACGTATTTACAATAGATATAACCTGCAATTACAAAGTTTTAGTTAAAGTTCTTAATACAATAGGTCTTTGAAATATAGGAGTGGATTTTGCAACTGTTCCAATTATTTTGTCCAACCCCTATATAACTTAAAATTCCCATTGCCTCTCATTTGTGTATGTGTAGTTGCATCAGCAAACCTCATCCAATGAAGTACTAAATGATGAAATGAATCACACAAAAACTTTTTACACTTTGTCATACATCTTGCCTTCAATATATATATATATGTGTGTGTGTGTGTGTGTGCAGGGTGCTTTAAAAGTCATGTGACAATTGGCAGAAAATATACACTTGTGAAATAGCAACTAAGGAAAATTTGCATGATATCATCTTCCATTATTCAACTAATAAAATTTCTTAATATATTGTCACATACAGAAACATGATTCCATTTGGTAAATAAATATAAAATTTAAAAGGTTATCAATGGTAATGTGACTTTTGTAACATTGTGTATATATAAGCATAAAAGTGGACATTGAAGTCAACATCCAGAGAAAACAGTCTGTTTCATGCTAAAAGCAATCATCAGGCCTGATTATTGGATTAAAACATTGGTTTAGGAATTTGGTGATATAGCAATAGTGAGTTCAAGTCCCTGGGCAGTGCAATGTGTACTTGGATTCAGTAGAGACTGAACAAGCAATGAGCAGTACTAAAAAATACGAACTCAACTAGATGTAGGCAGTGGAACAAGATTAAATAAAGACTAAAGGTTAGTTAGATATACATCTGTTGAAGGGTGGAGAGTACAATGTCTGGAATATTGGGATAAACAAAAGAAAATGAGGACAATAGTCCGTATATAAATAATAAATTCTTACCCCCCAAACTTTAGAGAGAAAAAAAAATGTCATCATTTATGTTTGAAGCACATAAGAAAACAGATCTTTGGAGAAGAAAAATTCAATATTGATTATTAAGAGGATTGTTTAAGAGAAGACCAGTATTAAAGGTGAAAATAACTTGGTTCAGTCAGTATTACTAAAATAATTCAAATCATATACATTTTTCCTTTCATGAAAAGCAATTGTAATCTCTTTGAATACTGCAGATAAAAAGACATAAAATTATATTTTTTTATTTGCTAAACAAAACATTTACAATGTTGGCGTCATTCAAGTTAAAGTTTTTAAAAACAAGATTTTAAGCAAGCAGCAGTTTACAATCAAATGTTTACTGCCAATCATTTGAACTTCAGTAAGTGATGTAATATAATTTGATATTTATATTTTCTTCCAAATTCTATTAACGACTGAGAATAACAACTAAATGGAATTTTGCGCAAAATATTTAAATAATAAATTTTTAAATTCATGATCAATTGTCCTCTCTTTCCCTTTATAATTTTTTTAACAATTATGATGAAATCTTTTGTAAATTGATGCAAATACTAAAGTTGTTCCAAGATGTTGTCCAGTATACTTGAATATATATTTTAACTTTTTTCTTACATTTCAAATAAAGTATACATTTTTGTAGTGTGTGCTTTATAAGTTTTTAAAATTGTAGGGAAAATGCTGCACCTCAGAAGAGATTCGTGATAAAATCCAAAGAAGAATCGGCAATCCTGACATCTCACTTTAGTCACTTTCCCATTGCTGTAATGTGGCTTCCCTGTGCCTTTTCTATATATATTTTCATGCTAATTGTTCTGATGAGCATTCATTTTACAGTCAAAATTGCTAGATGAAATCATGTTAACAGTTTCTTCTCTTGCACTTCTTGCTAGTGAAACTCTCTACTGGTTTCTTTCTTTGGAGTCCAGTTTGATCAAAAATTTTAAATACAACTTAAATTGTTATCTTCTGTTCTCTTTCCCTAATAGTTTTTTTTCTCAGATTCATTAACACATAGTAACATCTTGCATCTTAGTGGCTTTGTGAAAAATTTTTAAAATCAAAAACAAAAAAATATGGCTGTACCCAGGAATAAGAGGTTTTAAAGTTAACTTCTATGCAGACACTGAAACAAACATTCACATGAGCATATTTTTACTCCGTTGAGAGTCTATATGAGAAATTTAATTTCACTAAAACTGGTGAACCACACACTTCACATGAATATAGATTCTTGTCCTATTATGTTTGGATGTGTGTGAAGTATAATGGAAAGCAGGTCAAAATAAGAAATTGGAGCCAAGTTCAAATTCTAGTTTGGTTTGATAAATCCAATTACATACAAATACCTTTGAGAAAGGTATGAATCCACCTTTTCCCCTCATCTATGGATTAAATGGGAACTTTATCTGGAAAAATCATTGTTACATGTACAAATTCTTTCTAACTGTTCCAAGATGCCAGCACAGAAGAGGAAGGCTCACTAAACTACACAATTATGCAAAATGAACTCTAGAAAGAGCTGAGTCATTGAGTGCACATTCTGCTGTAGGTGGACAAAGTGTTTAAAAAATGTTTGCATGTATACTTTTAAATGTGATCTGTGTGAAAATGCTAAATCTTATGCATCACAAGAAAATTATTTTATCTAATGTGAACACTGAAAACAATGAACAACAAATAATTTATTTCTAATGAGCATGTATCTGTTTATGCTTTCTTAAATGCGTTATCCGTGAAAAAGAAAAACTACATACTTTACATGAGTGTGACTTCCCCCCAGTATGTGTTTGCATGTGTCGTTTTAAACCTGAACGCTTTGAAAATGTTGATTCACACATTTCACAGGGAAATGGTTTCTCACTAGTGTGTATCCGCAAATGACTTTTCAAACTTGAACTTTGTGAAAATGCTGAACCACATACTTCACATGGATATGGTTTTTCACCTGTATGTGTTCGTATGTGAATTTTCAATTTTGATTTTTCTGCAAATGCTGAACCACACACTTCACACGAATATGGTCTTTCGCCAGTATGTGTCCGCATGTGAGCTCTTACCTTTGCATTGTCTCTGAATCTTGAACCACACACTTTACATGAAAATGGTTTTTCACCAGTATGTGTTTGCATGTGAGTTTTTAAAAATGAGATTCGTGCAAAGGCTGTCCCACATATTTCACATGAATAGGGTTTCTCACCAGTGTGTATCTGAATATGTCTTTCTAAAGCATAACTATTTGAAAATGCAGAACCACATACTTCACACGAATATGGTTTCTCACCAGTGTGTGTTCGCATATGATTTCTTACCTGTGATGTTCCTGCAAATGCTAAATTACATATTTCACAGTGATATGGTTTCTTAACTGTGCGTGGCTTTAATTTCTTTTTTAAATTTAAAGGACCTGAAAACTCTGATCCACACACTTCACATAAATATGCTTTTTCTTCAGTGTTTGTTTGTATTTGATCTTTTAATGAAAATGCTGAACCACATACTTCACATGAATATGTATTTTTCTCCAATATCTGCACACGAGGTTTTAAAAGTAAGCTCTGTGTAATTTCCAATCCATCTTTTTCACATGTATAGGAACCCTCTTCAAGGTGTGTTTCCATGTCTATATTTTTATGGGCACTTTTTCCCACAGACATTGATAATCTGCAAAAGAAAAGAGAATGTTTTTTGTCTCTTTTGGTTTTTGTTGTATTACACTCTAAAATAGTAATAAAACACATTTAAAACAATGTTGTTTTAGCTGTAGGTTTTGTTAACGTTTCAGGCAAAAACTAAGAATTGTATAATATAGTAATATTATCTTAATTAGGAATTTTCTGAAACAATGAAATTCTTTTCCCAATATAATTCTGACATGTAGTTGTGAAAAGAATTCATTTGTTTTCCAAGGTATTTAAAAATTTATAGAGGAGAAAAGCTATTTTTAAAGATCATATGCTTCTGAAATTAAAATAAATTAATTATAGATTGTTTGACTAAACAATGTGTGATTTGCTGCATGAAAATAATATGTTTCTTTTAAAAACTTCCATATTTTTAAAACAATAGATTATGGACTATTTTGATGTATTTATATAGTGCAATTTAAGATGTTTTAAAAAACAATCAGTTTTCCATTATTTTCAAACATTTCTCTTTGATGGTTAAACTAGAATGCTAATTCTATCCAGATTATGGAATATTTTGTTGCATTCCATATTGTGTAATCTAAGATGTGTTAAGAAAAAAACATAACCCTGGGGAAGGGTCAAACCAGTGCTAAATCTTAGCCAAAGATTACTAATAGGGTACTTTAATTCTGTTGCATTTTAAAATTAAAACTAGTGAGCATGAAAAATAAAAATACTAAAATAAACATTTTAGTAAATACTAGTAGTAGAGCCCGGCGTTGCCCGGGGATGTAACAGTAAGAGATAGATCAAGTATCGACCATCATAAAGACTGAAAAATAAAATTGACAAAGATTATTTTTGAAGGTTGACAGACACGCATGTCTTAATTAGTTTTTTTTTGTTTTTTACGAATTGTTAAAACCGAAACTCAAACAAAAACATTGTTTTCAATCGTTATGAGTCTATCGATTGAATAGAATTTTATTATAAACAATTGTCTTGTAAATGGAATTTTTAAAGCATTCTGAATGTAAAAATAAAGAAAAAAGTGTGCAAGACAATAAGAAACACTACCTGCCAAAAAAAAGTGAAGTTTTGTTGAAATCGGTTGAAAAATGTAGGAAATCCGATCCCTTATATAAACAGACACACACACAAGCAACCTGGGTTTTATAATAAGTATAACTCGATATGAGTTGTCCCCCTTTCATTCTCGCAACAGCGATGCCTCTTAATCATGTTTTCAAATTGATTTCGTGCAAAAACAATTGTGTTTTTCCAATTTTTGGCACTGTCAGAACCACCGCAATGTAATTTTACGTAGTCCTGTGAAGTTTTGTCGAAATTGGTTGAAAAATGTAGGAAATCCAATCCAACATATAAACGAACAGACACACACACACACACACAACCTGGGTTTTATAATAAGTATGATGAAACATGCATAAAAAAAGGATTGCTTCCTAAATACGCATGCACGCACACACACAACCTGGGTTTTATAATAAGTATGATTATCACTTGTGTGTCTCCAACACCACATAACAACCAGATAATAAATAATATTCATTTTGATGTCTCCACACCTTGCTGTTTCTCATTCTTATGAGTATTTTTGTATATATAAATATTAGGGGGGTTTATAATTATTTACTCTGAGTTCTAAATCCCCTACACTTAGCAATATAACATAAATAATTAATGTACAAAGTCTGCTTTAAACTAAATTAGGTGACATCACAGAAAACACAATACCTAAGGTTTAAAATATATTTTTTAAAAATGAAAAATCTTTCTTGAACTTTTTATTTTAGTTTTAATTTCAAGCTAATAAATTAAATTTAATATTTCCTGCAACCAAAATACTTTGTTGTATTTCAAAGACTAATTTAAATTAACTGGAAGGGGATTTTTTTCCCTAAAATCGCTGATTAGTGTCCTTTCTTAGTTGTCTTTTATCGCAATGCAATTCTCTTTATTAAAAAATCTTCAAAAAATATACTTTTCTGAAACTTTATTTGAGGAATATTAGCTGACATAAAGTAGATAACTCAAAGAAACTGTGATATCTAAGGTTTAAATTAATTTAAAAAATAAAAAAGCTTTCTTGAATCTTTCACTTTAGCTTTAATTGCAAACTAAAGGATTAAAGTTAATATTTCCAGTAAGCAAAATACTCTGATGTTTTTCAAACAGAGCCTATATTGATTGAAATCAGTTTCCATATTTTTTCATGCAACATCAAAGTTGTCCATTTTTGAAACATTTGTAAACACAAGTCTCAGTTTTCAAAATTTTGCAAAAATAAAATATACTTTTCTGAAACTTTATATGAGGAATATTAGCTGCTTTAAAGTATAATTAATCTGATTTAAAATAATTTAATTTAAATTTAAAATATTACAGATATTAATTTTTTAACCAAACACTAGCCATGTTTACGTTTTGTCATGATGAGCGATCTAATGTTGTTCTAATGAGACTTTCTCTGTAAAACATAATTTAAGAAAATGATGCGAGTACCTTTTTTTTATATAATTTTTAAGTACTATTAAATTAATATTAAAAATTTAAGAAAATATTCTCAGTAATCTAATGTTTTATTGAATTTTAGAAATTTTGGCTTTAAATTTAATATAGTTATTGCTATTATTTTTTGATAATGTCACATAGGGTCAACTGTACTTTTAAAAATCTTGGTCTGTTATGATTTATATTAAACTTTTCCATTTATAATTAGTAAATATACTTTAGACTTCATAATAATATCATCTAAAAGGCAGAAATTAATACAGAATTTTAAAAGATTTAAAACTTTATAAATTACTAGCAGTAGAGCCCGGCGTTGCCCGGGGATGTAACAGTAAGAGATAGATCAAGTATCAACCATCATAAAGACTGAAAAATAAAATTGACAAAGATTATTGTTTAAGGTTGACGGACACGCATGTCTTAATTAGTTTTTTTTTTTTTTTTTTTACGAATTGGTCAAACCCAAACTCAAACAAAAACATTGTTTACAATTGTTGAGTCTATCGATTGGTGAATAGAATTTTATTATAAACAATTGTCTTGTAAATGGAATTTTTAAAGCATTCTGAAAGTAAATAAAGAAAAAAGTGTGCAAGACAATAAGAAATACTACCTGCCAAAAAAAAAGTGGATGTTTGATTTATTGGCTGGAAAATGTAAGAAATCCGATCCCATATATATAGGAACACACACAAACAACCTCGGTTTTTTAACGCTAAGTCACTCCATGGAATCGCTAAAACATAGAGCATAGTCTGATGAAAAAGACGCTAAAGTTTATGAAAACAAAATTTTATCGTCAAAATGCTGATGTTTTTATGAAGAGGATAGACTAAATTTTTTTTAATTATTTTAAAAAATTTTCCATCTTTTAGAATATTCTAAATTTTGATTTAAAAACCTTGTTTCTCTTTTGTCGCAACAAGGGGTAGTAAATAACATAGATAATTTTTAGCGCGTTTTTGTATTTACACACATTAATTTGGAAAATCTTGCAAAATAAAAAATAATTGTCAGATGTTAATGAAACTTTCAGAAACTATTCACAGATGATCAAATTATTATATGTTTTTTTTTTTATTAAAGTCATGGCAGAAATATTTTTTATATTTATTAACACCCCATAACTAATTTTATGAAAAACTCTAGAAATTCGAGACCATCGGTTTTAGTGATTACAATAGTTAAAAGCACAAGGCTTTGAAGAATGCAAATCATGTATTTTTTTTGGTTTTTTTTGGTCAACGTACCTGAAAATCAGCTGTGAATTGTAACATACAAAACTCAATAAAACAAATATATTATTTAGTTTCAAATGCTTTTATTTCTTTTAATTTGTTTTTATGAATATGGACAATATTTTCTGGAAGCAAAAAATTTTTTCAATGAAAATTGAATTTTAATACAATTATTTCTTATTTCTTTAATTTTAAAAAGATTTTTTAAAAATGTTTAAATTGAATTTTAAAAAATATTTTAACATTAGTTAAAGGCAACATCAACCTTTCAAAATGTCCGTGTGAGATTGTCATTGTCTAGAGCTTTGAAAATTGTATAATTTGGACCAATCAGATTAGCCATGGTAATTAAGAAATGTAATTTTTGTGTTTATAGTCGGACAGTAATGATCAAGTATGGAAGACCAACCAGAATACAATTTAGCTGCATTATTTGAGTTCAGCATTGTTCTCCACTGTTAAGCCCTTTACTTTTGCGAAACACGTATGGAGAAGTTAATTTGAGTTTTCAATTTCAACTGAGAAGGGTACCTACAAGTAACAGTATCATCTTATGAAATTTAACTACTGCTAAACTTCAATTTATATGATCTTATTTTTATATTAATCTCAGTTATGACATTTTTCCATAAATGAAATATCAAAATTAATAATAAAATGAATGGAAATACAAATAACACAGTAAAATGTAATAAATGTACATAAAATTATAGTATTTTATGTACACTTCTGATAAAATTTCATAAGAAAGGTACCTATAAATTAATTAGATACCTTTTTCTTATGAAATTTAATCTCACTATTAACAGTCTTATTTTTTAATTTCCTTATATTTTCCATAAAGCATCGTAAACATAAAAATGAAAGCTAAGTACAAAAAAAAAAATAAAAAATTAGAGCGCTGAAAGTTTTCCTTAAAAGTAACGAGGTAAATAATTTGTTCACTTAAATAATCTCACTTCCTTCCATCCGTAGAAAGAATTACCCTCCCGTAAGTTATCTAAACATCATGAATGTGCCTTTCGTCAATCATCAAGCGATGCGAAAAGTTATGACCTGCTTTGTTTTATTTTCAAATTACATTTTTTCGGCGCAGAAGCTAAGTTAAGCTTGGTTCAAAATATTTTAAATAAACAGTATAATATCTGTTTTATATTATAAATTCTTTATTTTTACATTCAGAATGCTTTAAAAATTCCATTTACAAAACAATTGTTTATAATAAAATTCTATTCAATCGATAGACTCATAACGATTGAAAACAATGTTTTTGTTTGAGTTTGACGAATTCGTTAAAAAAAAAAAAAAACACTAATTAAGACATGCGTGTCCGTCAACCTTAAACAATAATCTTTGTCAATTTTTCTTTTTCAGTCTTTATGATGGTCGATACCTGATCTATCTCTTACTGTAACATCCCCGGGCATTACTGCTAGTATATATTATTTATAATGTCATCGTTTTATTGTAGTTTTTATTTTACTATTCAGAGCAGATTTTCGAAAAAGCAGTAATTGTCTGAAAATTTTTTTAAAAAATAGATGATTTACATACTCCAAGGAGTCCTGCTTTTTAACTAATAAAGAAAAGTTTGTGATCAGAATTTAATTTCTAGAAATTTCATCAAATTAAGAGGAGGGTAACAACTAAAATATATATGTTTTTACTAAGATTTTCTAAAAAAATAAAAAAAATAAAAAATATATTTAAAAAATAATTTCCTTCATTTGTGAATTAAGTCATGAAAATCTCATTAAAATGCGACAATTATTTGATTTTTGCAAGAATTTCCAAAATAATGTGTTTTTTACCGTAAAAAAAAAAGATGCTAAGATTTCTTAATAATACTAAAAATCTTTGCAATACTGCTGACGCAAAAAAAAAAAAAATTTCAACAATTTCGAACGTGCAATTCATTATATTGAATAAATTTTTAATTTTATAATAAAAAAATAAATTTGTCTTTCCGCAGTAATAACCAAAATTTTGACAATAAAACTTTGTTTTTATTAGATTTTAGAGTGCCTTTCGTCATGCTACACTTTTTTAGCGAATTTTTAGAGGTACTTATTTAATTTCTTACTTCAGTTTATAAAAGAAACATACTCGTTACAACTAAATTACTAATATAACAATATGAATAACATCAAACTTAACCAAACGACAAAAATTTAAAACATTTTCTCAGAATTGGTTAATTTCTCTATTTTAAATTTTTAAATCGATATTCATTTTTTAAATACTGTTTTTTTTTTTTTTCACGAAAATTAAAAATTCGTTTCTTTTTAAATTTTAATAGTTTTAAAAACGAAAATTTAAAAAAAAATGCCGATCTCTCAATGAATCACGAGATTTAAATTTCGTAGTTTGGTGTAAAATTTCAATAATACAGGAAAGTCAATTTAAAAAATATTACATAATTTATTTAGGAAAAAGGAAATGAAAAATAGCAATTTCGGGTGTCTTTCTTCTTTAAAGTGATGCAATTTTCAGGATAGAAATTAAAATCTTTTTTTTTTAATAACTTGAGATATGAGATCGCCCATATTTTTTCTCCAAATTTAATAATGTTCATAATTACATAAGGGAAGGGTAAGGCCCTTCTCTCAAGTTTTGTTTTCAGAAATTTTTTAAAAATTGCTTTATTTTTATTTTATAATCAAAATAAAACTTATTCAATAATCTACTGTGCTATACTGATATCTTTATAAATTATAAAAAGTCAACATTTAAAATTTAAAAAAAAATGAATTAAAAAAAGATCCATTTTTTAAAGGAAATTGACAAAATTCTTTTCACTCGATTGGATAAATCGTTTTAAATTCTTGAAAACGTTGTTTACTTCCAAAAAGGAATCATCTTATAATTCCTTATCATTTTTTAGATAGATGTTGAAATATAATATATTTCAAGAACTGTCTTCATTTTTAATCGTCGATTCTTTGTTTACAAAGAAATTAAAAATTGATTGAAGGCTTCACTTTCTGCAAATTCGTAAATCCAAAGAGAAAACGTTATACTTACATCTATCAGGTGTCTTCCGTTTGATTTTGTTTCTTTAGGGCAATTCAATATTTAGTAAATGTGGAGGAACTATAGAACGTAAAATAAATTAAATTCTGGTTTATATTATCATCTAAAATAAATATATCATGCCTGCGGCCAGAAAATGTCGTATAAAGAACGAAACTCAAGGGAGATAACTCGAGAAAAACCGAAATTTTTCTTTTAATTTTGCTCAAAAAGTAAAAAATAATGAGATAAAATTCTCAATGAAATCCTTAAATCTGGATTGATTAATCCAGGGCCGGCGCCAGAGTCTCGACCCCACAACCCCGAAACTTTGATACGGGACCCTCCTCTCTACTACAGGTCGATTTCAAAGTTTCCCAACCTGTGGGTCGCAAACCTTAGAAGGAAAATTGGTGGGGAAGGACAGTGCTTTTTTTAAATTACCAAAAATCAGGAAATTATTCAATTTCAATGAAAAGTTCATTACGTATTCATTACTTGCTTTTATAATAAATAGGTTTTTAATTTTACAAAAATTGAGAAAATGGTATTCATTTTTTGTAATAACCACCAAGAAAAATTGAGATTTTTTTATTAATTTTGCTAAAAAAATTTTACTCAAAAAAAATATTTGTCAAAAATTTTTACATTCCCATAAAGATTAATCACTGATCCATCGCCATTGAAAAATAAAAGTTTTACAAAGATTCCAACACAACACAAACGGGATTGTCTTAAAGATTTGTTTTAGAAACAGTATTTCACTTTTTGGGAAAATTTTTCATGTGTTGAAATCTTTAAACATTTTTATTTTTTAAGCAATCGTTTTCTTGGTTTTATCTTTCTAGAAATGTAAAAAATAGAGACTAGAAATTTTATTTTAACTACTAGCCATGGATTTCTAGTTAGTAAAAAAAAAAAAAAAATTCAGAGCTCCTCCTTAGTGGATGATCTTGGAATAAAAAAATGATTTTACCAAGATCTTAATTGATTTAAAGAACTGTTCAAAAAGAAAATTACAATTTAAAAAAAAATAAGCGCTACTGAAATTAGTACTTCTGGCCTCCCTCCTCAGTAGGCAAGGGGCCCCCAAGCAGTTAAAAGGTTCAAGATAATAAGCACTAGCTCTATTATAGTTGATAATCGACAATATAACTTAGGTAGTGAAAAGTAAAAAGTACAAAAAGCCAAAAAACCACATCTGAAACTAGCCCTTTTGGGGCGCCAACCTCAGCGGGGGTTCCAGAGTAGTACTTACCACACTGACCATACAGATACAAAATGTATGTTATTAGTTGATGATTGACAATGTAATGTCAGTTTAAAAGTAATTTTAAAAAATAGCAGATGTCCACAAAACAATGCTGAGAAAATGGCAGAGGCCACAAGAGGGCTCATAAAAAAAAAAAAAAAAAAAAAAAAATACTCCCTCACATTTGGTTAGTTAGTTCCTATTTATACTATTTACATTTTTGTATTGTTGTCCTCATCTTTGTTGTCATATTCACAATGTTTCAGCCATTGTACACTCTGGCCTTCTTCAGGTGATTGTATAGGATACAAATCCTATATTCCAACAAATGACTAAAAAAAACACACAAAGTAGATTTGCACACCTGCAAAATCGGATCAAAATGACCAAAAACAGATTTGACAATAAAGTGTGAAATTAATTTTCTGACCAATGAAAGGAGGCGATTTGCTAAACCAAAAAAAAAAAAAGATAACGAGCCAGTGTGAAAAAAAAGTCAACAATAAATACAGAGTTTTCAAGTCAGTCGCCAGTCAGTCACTCAGAGAAGGGCGCAAAAGATCATTGACCGTAAATTTTATCACTGACTCAAACTGACACAAAGAGCCGAAAAGTGGAGTAGGAAGGAACAACAACAAATTTACAACTGACTTCAAAACAATTCATACATTTTCCTTTTATCTTTATTCCACATTCACACTCTTTTTTTTTAACTTAAATGGCTTGCCCCTTTTTCATTTTACAACTATACAAAACAAAAGAAACAGACATTATTCTGCTACTCTGTTAAAAGACAGTGAACACAGACATTTTTATCAAAATCACAATTTTGCTTAAACGAATCTAAATCGTTAATCCTTTTTACCCTATTCACAAGATAATAAATATACAATGTTCTATTTTTTATAAACGTTCCTTATCGTGTTGTTTCTTCTTGAGATTTGCGTTGTATTTTGTGGGCAGGGTATCCCGTATTAAATTCTCCTTTAATCCGGGTACGCTGAACCCCACAATTGGAATTTTGGACTGAAATCTTTATTTCATCCACTGGGGTAGATTGTTCTAGTTTCACATGCCATGACTCTTCTGAATGTCTCAGTTATCTCCATTTAACAAGTTTTTGTTCACCAATGCAGGTATAGAACTCTCACACTGTGAGTCAACGTCATGAATATGGCAACAAGATGAAAACATTGGGCTTCTTTTAGCACTGCCTCCAAGTATATGCTAACAGCAACAGTTTTAGTTGGATCAAAACTTCTTTGGTCTTTCCTCTTAAAAAGGGACAAGTTTTGATTATTAAATTATATTTTGTAATCTTTTTTTCAGAACCTTCAAAATTTTGGTTAAACTTTTTTTTCTTGTGTCAGTTGGTGACCATAAATTAGTATAGGAAATTTTAGTATCTTTTCGCAATGAAAAAACACATTGTTTTGGAAATTATTGTACAAATCAAATAACTGTCGAATTTTAATGAAACTTTCAGGACTTAATCTTAAATGAATGAAATCATTTTAGAATTGTTTCTTTTTTACAAAATCTTGGTAAAAGTATTTTTTTAATATCTGTTACTCCCACCTAATTTAATGAAAATTCAAGAAATCCATTTTTGTAAGGCTTAATTTTTACTAGTTATAGCCCAAGTCCTTGAAGAATTTAAATCATCAATTTTTTTTTTGTAAAATAGGACACCTAGTTATAGAAAATCTACTCGGAATCATAAAATAGAAAATACAATAAACTAAGACATTATTTAATTAGAGTAACTTTTAATTGCTTTTATGAATATCTTATGAATACTCATCTTAAGAAAAAAATTTTAATTAGAATAGTTTTTAATGTTTCAAAGCTTTCAAAATTCTGTATTAATTTGTCACAGTTAGATGATATTGTTATTAAATAAAAATTATATTTACTAATTATCAATGGAAAAGCTTACAATTTGGTTATTTGAAATTTTTTTTGTGTGTGTATAAACAAGCTGAATATTTGGATATACATACATTAATACACAGAGAACTATAGTAAATTTAAAGTCAAAGTACCTAAAATTTAATAAAGCATTAAATTACTTTAAATATTTTCCTAAATTTTTAAGATTACTGGATAGTTAAAAAATTATATAAAACTGACTTGCTCAAAGTAAAATGTTGGAATTTGTCTATATTTCTTAGATGAGGTATTATGTATACTATTTACATTATTCAGACTATTGTCGTCATCTTTGTTGCCATATTTATCACATTTTGGCCATTGTACGCACCGGCCTTCTTCAGGTGGTTGGAATGTCAAACTGAACCCTTTATTTCACTCACTAGGGTTATTACCTTCCATAATGGCGTAAGAACTCTAAAATGTGTCCATTTTCTTTTAAGAAAATGTAACAATTTCTTTTAAGCTTCCAAAACAGGACCTAATACCTAGAATTACAAAAAAAAATCATTAGAAAAAATCATTAGGAAAAAGAAACTGATTACATTTTGAAAACTACTTAATTACTTTTCAATTTATTTTATGACCCTTGCAAAGTTAAGCTAAAAGTTTCACTTTTATTTTTTTTATAGAATGTATCTAGTTTAATTTTCTAATCCCCAAATCTCAAGAATTAAAGAAAATGTTACCATCCACATGAAACGAATGACCAATGAAAGGAAAACTAAACACTTTCTAAAAAATTTTAATTTTTTTTTTACAAACCAAAAAAGTGAAAAATTTAGAAAATATCAAATTTTTTTTAAGAAAATGCATAAAAATAGTTGAAGCAAAAGTGTGACAGTTTGGATAAAATACAATCAATAGTTTTAAAATGCATCATGAAAGAAAATATAAAAAGATTTAAAATAGAAACCTCCAAAAAAAAAAAAAAAAAAAAAAAAACTCAATACCTAAGGTTTAAAATGAATTTTAAAAAAATAAAAATCTTTCTTGAAACTTTTATTTTAGTTTTAATTTCAATAGATTAAATTTAATATTTCCAATAAGCAAAATACTTTGCTGCTTTATTTCAAAAACTAATTTCAATTGACAAGAAGGATTTTTTTGCTAAAATAGCTGAAGAAGTACCCTTTTTAGTTGTCTTTCATCACAATGTAATTTGTTTAGGATACCTAATAATAACAATTTCAATATTAAATTTTGTGGGGTATCCACTTAAATTTATAGAACAATCTTAAAAACAATTTTAAAAATCTTTAAATTTCATTTAACCAAAGAAAGAACAATTCAATCAAGAATATTGTCTTTTATTTCAAATTACATTTTATAAATTTATTTTCACCATATGTACTTCAATGATGGTTTTGTTTTCCTTTTGAACATAGTAAAAGGCAATTAGAGAAATTAATAAAAAAATGTTTTAATCTTTATTTTCTGACATCATTAAGTAGGGTACATTGTCATGGAATCATAGTTAATATATTCTCATTCCATAGATTATTATGTGGCACAGATGTTTAGCCATGTATCTGACTCAACAAAGTTTACTAAATATCTACATTGTTCAATATTATCCCACCAGCATTTGTTTTCCCCCCATTCAAGTCCAGGGATGTACAATAAAATTGTCCAACCTATGTTTCCACTAATTTAGTCTTTGTCATATTAAACTTTTTAAAATATCCAGAATACAAAAATGTTAGAATTTGACCGGCATTATTAAAAAAGAAAAATATGTATGAAGATGTGAATTTCCCCCCCAAGTAATATTAAAATTGATTTCAATTCATCTCTTATTGTAAAAAAAAAATTGGTGAATTTCACTTTTTGTGTTGATAATGCAGAAATCCCTGTTTGAAACTTAAAGATTTCAGTGAAATTAATTTAGAAAGTGTATAGAATGTGAATGTGAGGTCTGAATAAATTTTAATGTCCATCAGGAACTTTTGATCCAAGAAGAGTTGAACTGTGGTGACCCTGGATGAGATACAAAAGTAAGTTTTTCACTTTATGTCATCTCACACTGTCAAAGGACTTTGGTACCAACATGACCTCAGACACACCAAATACAGAATCAAGTCACAAAAATGACTCCTTAAACACATTCTGTACTATTTTTAATTCAACCAAGTTTTTTCAAATTTTAATAATAACGAAAATAATATAATCTCGTTTCATAAATCATTATATACAATGCAGCACACAACTTTAACATTGTGCTTGACTCAATCCCAGTGAAGTCCAATGTACCTTTCCACTAATTTAGCCTTTTATCATATTAAGTTAACTTTTTCAAAATATCCAAACTTCCATTTAACATGTAACAATTAGGAAAAGCTGAAAAAAAATTTTGTATGAGGATCAGAATTTTCTTAAGTAAAATTAAAATGGATTTCAATTCTTCTCTAATTGTAAAAACTATTAATGAATTCCACTTTAGTAATGATAAAGTAGAAATCCCAGTTTGAAATTTTAGTTAAATTAGTTTTGGTTTGGTTTGTTTTGTTTTACAGCATATCAACCTCAATGGGTCATTTAATGTTGACAACTTTTTTTTTTTCCTGGTAATATTATTGTTTTGTCAAAAATCTATTTCTGTTAATATTTTTTTCCTCAAAAATGTAGAGCCAGTAATATTATTTTTTCAAAAAAGTATAGCTGGTGATACCATTTTTTCAAAAAACGCACAGCTGTCAACATTATTCTTTCCAAAATGTATAGCTGGTTCTACCACTTCGTCCCCATCCCCTCAACCTCTGACGTCTTCCTCATTGGGTTGAGGTGTCCACTTGGTCCAAACCGAACTTAGGGGTAACTGGCCATACATTCCCTGAGTACCCATACATTATTTTGACCGGTCAACTGGTCAAGTCCTGCTCACTGCCCATACTGTGTTAGTTTTTAGATCCAGTAAGCGATGTGTTGTCCATACGTTCATGGTCAACTGGGGATGTGGACATAGCTGTGAGAGTTGGCACTAGGAAGTTTTAGAATGTGGTAAAATAAAACAAGAAATAATATCTGGAGAAGCCAGACAACAATGGGGTAAATATTGACGTCTTTTATATAAGAAGATAACATCAGAACAGAGGTTACAGGGAGAATAAAAACATTTAACATAAATGAGAAAAGAAAAAGAAAAATAAGAAATGCATCCAGCAAATTCCCAACAGAGAGAGGGTTTGTGTGTGATAAATGCGTATTGAATCACCTGGGGTAGGTTTATGACTAATAGTCCAGTCTCATACACACTTTTCAGAACAGGGGGCAGTCTTCTTTCTTTCCTCCAAATCTCTCGACTCACTGCAACGACAGTCTCCTTCCCCGACTCTGCTTTATTAGCAAAATCTCGAGTTAATATAGAAAAAGGATCAGCTGATCACAATTGACCCTTGGCCTGGCATGTAGCTACCACGAGTGCCAAAAACTATCCCTTGACATGTAACCCTATTCTCCAATTATTTACCTTATCTCAATCACGAGTTTTTCTCGCTTCACCAAAATTATACTTTGGGATATCTAAACATTGATTCAAGCTTTTAATCAAAACAAATACTGTTAAGCAAAACCAAGTATCTCACCCATCCCCATTGTTTAACTGACATCTATCAAACATGGAACTAGAACAGTCTACCCCAGTGAGTGAAATAAAGGGTTCAGTTCGACATTCCAACCACCTGAAGAAGGCCGGAGCATACAACGGCCGAAACGTTGTGATAAATATGGCGAAAAAGATGAGGACAATAGTCCGAATAATGTACATAATACCTCATCTCAGAAATATAGACAGAGTCAATATCATGTTTGGTGCGATCACTAGTGATGGCAACATTATGCCTCCATTCATCTTCCCACAGGGCCTCAAACTCAACACAGAGGCTTAATTCAAGTTCCTTGAGGAGGTAGTGTTGGCCTGGGTCAAGAGGGTGGCTGCTGGAAGACCCTATGCCTAGCAACATGTATCTGCACTATACCACACAAGCAGGAGAACCTAGTCATGGTTGTTAGATAATTTCTGCAACAGCATTACCCCTTACATCTGGCCACCTAACTCTCCAGATTACAACACAGGTGAGCGAGAGGCCAACAAAACTCCTTGTAACACCAAAGATGAACAAGGCAAGGATTATGACAGCATTCACCAACTTAAACAAGGAAAACATCCAGAAGAGTTGCAGGAGATTCCAAAGTCCTCTGGAGACCATGGTTGAAGCCAATGGTGATTTTATCGAATAAATTTACTCTTTAGTTTTTCAAGATATTTTTGTGGAATTTTGGTAGATATATCTGTTATAATGAGATGTCACTGTCATTTTTGCATCATTTAGATGACAATATATCCATCGCACCCTATACAACTCCACTGCAGGTCAGAAAAATTGGTTTTTATCTGTGTCCAAATAAATTTTATAAAATTCTGCCTTTCTTCATTTCATAAAAAACAATCTAAAATCTAACTTGATATGTTGATTGATTTTTTTTAAGGCTTATCAACCCTTTGTGGGTTATTTAAAGCCAACACATATCTTGAGAATGTAAGAATAATTCTTTTTTGCAAATGAATACAAGTTGAGTATCCTTCATCCAAAAGTTTTTCAGGTGTTGACATGACTTGCTATAAATAGAAAATTTTAGACATCACTGGGAAGGTTCCTGGGTGATGTGCAGCTGCTGTAATTGACCCTCATCTGCCCTGGGTGGGGGTTCCCCCAACACAGCTACATAGCCTAATCTAATTTATATGTATTTCCTTTTCTAGTTTTATCCTATTGGTTATTAATAAATCTACCGATGAACAGAACTTCATCTTCTACAGAGTTTTAATTGCCTTTAGGTGTTTATCTGTCTTCAAGGTTACGTCTGCATATGACACCGATGCATACACTCAGAGACAGAACAGGGTATATGTTATTTATATATAACTACTTTCAGGGAGGCACAGTGGAGTAATGGATAGTGGTTTGGACTGAGGAATCGGAGAGTTGAGTTTGAATCCATTACATTCACTTACGTGCTAATACACTTGGGAAAGGTATCCATTACATTCACTTACGTGCTAATACACTTGGGAAAGGTATCAATCTTCTCCCCCCAGCTATGGGTAAATAGCAGGACAGACCGAATTCTATAGCCTTGGATGGCAACTTATCTACTGCAGAAAGAAATAGCAACATACTGCTGGAAAAAAATCTGCCTTGTCAGTCATATATCGAAATATACATGATCACCTAAGTGTGTAACATGTATGGGATATAACTGACTGACTGACTTTCAGGGTATATGTATGTGTTATGAAATGTAAAGAGATATTGTGTTCATGCTTGAATTCCATTTCCAAGCTGCTCTATTTTATAGATGCTATATACAAATTAAATAACCTGTATTCCAAATTCTGAAAAAAATCTGTAAACTGAAACACTTCCAGTCCCAAAAATTTTGGATAAAGGATCCTCAACCTGTATTGCATTAACCCCTTCCCCACCAATTATTTTGGGAAAAACGTTTCATTTTCAGACAAATTTTTTATTTGCTTTTAGTATAGTAACTTATAAAGTGAAGCACCTTGAAGAATCCGAGTAATGGCTAACACCTCTACCAGTCGTATGAATTGACAATTGAACTTGTTTCAAGCTCAGAAGTGCATAAAAAAAATCAAGCTCGACATATAAACAAATCTGTAGCAGGTTTTTGAACCCTCTGTTTTAGACATGTTTATTTGTCCGTGTCTGAAAAAGATACTTTTGGTAAAAACGTTTATAAATGTCTACATCAGGGATAGGCTTAACAGTTTTTTGAGAATAACATTTTTTCCAGACGCAATGGATTGATTTATCTTTTTTTACAACTTAACCCTTTGTGGGTTTATTTAAAGCCCAAACCTATTTTTATGTTGTAGGAGGTCACACTCAGTATTCTAGATTCAAGTTTTACTATTTAGCCCATAGCCGGGAAAGAGAGGCGATGGATTCAATTGATGAGGGTGTAAGATAGTCGTACTTGGCAAGCTAGATAAGACAGAAATATGGCAGAGATGTATTTGATTGTAATCCTGTGTCAATTTTACACATTTCATCACTTTAAATGCTGAACGTCAATGAAACAGTTTATGTGGAACTAAATTTGTCACAGATATATGTCTTTATTTTAAGAGTTGTAAGGCGTGACTTATTTCTTCACTGCGAGCATGTTATATTAAGCTACTGAAAGTGTATGACAGGTACATGTTTAAGAAGAGAAAAAACTTGTTTGCAACTGGCTTTATTCAGGAGAAGTGAGAGAAAGAAGGATAAAGAGAAATAGGATATGTTAAGGAGATGAGAATCATGTTCTTTAATGTTGAGTAGGGAGCAAGTATTAAATGATACAAGTATTAAACAATAATACAAGGAAGCATATATTAAATGACAATTTTGTTTTTTTTAATCATTTCACTCCAAGTAAGGCAATAAAACCACTTAGACATTGTCGGGTGGGGGTTTACTAAAGTGAGAGAATATAAAAGAAATTATATTATTATATGGTTTCACCCTAAACCAATGTGTCCTAACCTGGGTTTAATTGAACCCAAGGGGTTTGGTGAGTCATTCTCAGGGGTTTGGCAGTGATCAAGACATATCAATGATGAATATCTTGACAAAATCATTGAAATTCAGTAGAACAAGTTCAACAGCAACTCTTCAGAACAATGCTCTCAACATTTTGGTGTCACCAAATCATAGCGTACCCTTTTATTGATAAGAAAACCCTTGAGATACTCACACCATTGGTTACAATGTATCTTTGCAAGCAATCATTTTCGAGGATGGTAGACATTAAAATAAAGAAAAGGAACAGACTTTGTTGCGAAAATGATAGTGGCATCTACCAAGGTGAAGCTGCACATTTCTGAACTCGTCTCTTAAAGGCAACAGCAAAGTCACACTGATCTGCAGTAAATATTCATTAAGGTATGTTTTTGTTTTTGTGTGAAAGTCATGTTCTGTTGGTTTCGTTTTTTGAACATAGTGATTTTGTGTGCAACTGATGCATGGTTCATTTGAGCAGTAATGAAATATATACCCATATTTTGAAGAAATCATATTTTATTCTTCGAATTACGAATGCAATATGGAACCCTCACATAAAATTGATCTTGTGTCACATCCTGTCCTAGCAGAGAGGCCGGGTCAATATATACTGTAAGAGCTAGAAGAGGTCACCTGACAATGTGACCTCAGACACACCAAATACACTAAAATGTATTCTGTGCTATTTTTAAAACAAATGAGAAATATTGAAAATCCAGTAAAATTTGTTCCCATTCCATTGACCATGTCTTAGGAAAACTTGTCTAATTCTTATTTAATACTGTTATTGCTCACTCTTTTTCCACTGAGACTGTGTACACACTGCCCAGCCCAGGGATTTGACTCACAATTACTATGTCACTAAATTCACAAACACTTTAATCCACGAGTTCATTGTTCAGTGAGAACAATCTAATCCAGTAGATTAAATAAAGGGTTGAGTTCAAAATTCCTTGACTGTTACCTAGATCAACAAGAACCTGATGAAGTCCAGAGCGTACAATGGCTGAAACACTGTGATAGCAGAAATAAAGACAAGGACAATAGTCTGCATGAAAATAATAAACGAAATATCTAAAATATTTTATTAGGTCATTGATGACAACATCCGATACCAATTCAGTCGTCAATGTAGAAGTGAAGCAAAAAAATTCAAAAATTTGTATTGATTATGATTTGTGATTAAGAATGAGGATAAAATCTTGTTAACTGGTGCATGTAATGAATTTATTTACTGATGTCACATCATAAAGTATTCTCCAGTATACTTGAATATTCATTTTAAACATTGAACTGTTTGATAATGTGGATCAACACTTTTTATAGAAACATGGTATTTTTGTAGTGTGTGTTTTGTAGGTTTCTTTTAATTGTAGTGAAAATGCTGAACAATGCACTGCACATGAATACAGCTGTCTTTCAGTGAGAGAAATTCCATGAAGATACTGAAACACTTTCACATGAGCATACTTTTTCTCCTGTGTGAGTCTTCATATGAAATTTAATCTCACTATAACCAGTGAACTACACACTTTACATGAATATGGATTCTTATGCAAGCATGCTTTCATGCATCCTTTTAAATCTGATCTCTGTGACAAAGCTGAATTACATGCTTCACAGGAATATTGTTTTTATCTGGTGTGCATCCATATGTGAGATATTGAAGTTTAACACTCTGAAATTGCTGAACAATACACATGAACCATATCAAATGAACACAATCTTTAATGAACATGTATTTGCATGTGTTTTTGTAAGTGTGTTATTTGTGAAAAAGAACAACTACACACTTTACATGAGTATGGCTTCTCACTAATATGTGTTTGCATATGTCTTTTTAAACCTGAGCTGCTTGAAAATGTTGATCCACACACGCCACATGAATATGGTTTCTCACCAGTATGTATCCGCAGATGAGTTTTTAAAGTTGCACTTTGTGAAAATGATGAACCACAAACTTGACATGCATATGGTTTTTCACCTGTATGTGTCCGCATGTGAATTTTCAACTTTGAATTTTCTGCAAATGCTGAACCACACACTTCACATGAATATGGTTTCTCACCAGTATGTGTCCGCATGTGCATTTTCACCCTTGAATTGTCTCTGAATCCTGAACCACACACTTCACATGAATATGGTTTTTCACCAGTATGTGTTTGCATGTGATATTTTAAATAAGTGCTCCATGCAAAAGCTGCGCCACATACTTCACAAGAATATGGTTTCTCACCAGTGTGTATTTGAATGTGCCTTTTTAGACTATGACTCACTGAAAATGTTGAACCACATACTTCACATGAATATGGTTTCTCACCTGTATGTGTCCGCATGTGCAATTTTAATTGTGATTTTGCGATAAATGGCAGGCCACATACTTCACAGGGATATGGTTTCTTAACTGTGCGTGACTTCAAGTTTCTATTTAAATTCAAAGAAACTGAAAAATCTGATCCACAAACTTCACATAAATATGCTTTTTCTTCAGTGTTTGTTTGTATGTGGGTTTTTAATCTTGAACACATTGTAAATGCAGAACCACACACATCACATGTGTAAGCTTTTTTCTCCAGTATCTGAACATGGGATTTTAAATGTAAGCTCTGTGAAAATTCCACTCCATCCTCTTCACATGTATAGGGACCATCTTCAAGGCGCGTTTCCATGTCTATATTTTGATGAGCACTTGTTTCCACAGACATATTGATAATCTGTACAAAAAAAAGAATATTTTTTAATATCCTTTGGTATTTGCAGTATTATACACTAAAATACAAAAAAAAAAAAACACATTTAAAATAGTTGTTTTTAGCTTTACATTGTTAACTTTTCAGTTTTAAACACAAATTTAAAAATATAGTAATATCTTAATTAGACATCTTCATATTCATCACAGAAACAATGAACATCTTTTCCTAATGTAATACTGGTATAAAGTGAAAGTTCATCTGTTTTCCAAGATATTTGAAACTTTTGAGAGGAGAAAAGGTATTATTATAGATCATATGCTTTGAAAATAAGGTAAGTGAAAAATAGATCATCTGACTTCTTATCCGTGTGGGTTTTGTTGCATGAAAATAACATGTTTCTTTTAAAATCTTACTGTATTTCGGTAATATTCTTATTCTCTCACTCTGAGAGACTGTACCTCCTTTTTAGAACAGTTGTTGAATTCTTCAGACGCTGATTCTGTTCTCTGTGGTAAACTAAAAAATATCAGGTATGACATTATGAATAAATTTGAAGGTAATCAATGAAGTTAATTTACAATTGCAATGAAATGAGACTAACCATATTTTGTTCAAATTGGTCCTCTCCACATTTTTCCCCCATGTTACAGTTATTTCAACATAACATCTCTTCTGGCTCCCCTGCTTGCCAGCCAACTTTGACCTTCAAAAATTTAAATGCAACATCAACTCTTTTTTTCTTATTCTTTCAAACTCAGGAACCACTTGTGTCTTAGTGGCTTCACTGCCTTGCATGGGGTGAAAACCAAAAAAACAAAAAACATTGCCTGTCTTGAAGTCTGCCAGTTTTCAAGCTTCTATGAATTCAAGAGAAGAGAAGTGCATACAAGACTGGCCTTCAAGTATATTGTGCACACTTGAATGAGCTGCATAAAGACATGTCTGTCAGATTTCAAAATCTATTTTTTCATTAAAATATCAGACTGGATGATCAATCCATTCATAGATATCAATAACGATGAAAAAACAATGATGGAGGAAAACCTGGTTTCAATCCAAAATGACATTAAGCTGAAGTTAAAAATATCAAATGAAAATTTTTGGTTACAAATAAACATTTATGACAGCTATTCTGCACTGTGAAATAAGATGAAGATATATTTTATTGCTTTTGCAATATCATTTAATTGAATAGGATTTTAACCTTTACCACACTGGAGAAACACTTGTTAAATGTTATTTCCAGTATTTTAAGCTGAAAATCACCTACTACTGCTTTGGAACAAGGCTAAACTTCCATTTTCCAATACCATTTTGAATTCTTGTTGTATCATCGATTAAACCCACGTTAATTTTTTTTGCAATTTTTTGTAAATAAAAATGACTGCATCAACATCCAACAAAGCCTATATTCAGAAGTTTTTCTTTGATTCAGACTCCGATGATGATTCTGAAGGTCTTACTTGTGGATATTGATAGTGAAGTGGTTAAAGATGATAACTGCATGTCACTATGCAGAGAAAAAAACATTGATGATCCCTAGGTGCTGAGTGGTTACTATCATCCATAGCTGACTAATTTTATGGAAGCTACTGGCAATCACTGATATACCTGATAGCCTTTCTAAAGGTGAATTTTTTCGTCTATTTATAAATGATGAAATATTTGTCAACAAGACAAATATGATAAATGAAAGAAAGAGCAAACAAATGCTGATGTCTTCTTGTATATAAATACAAGGAAGCATGTCACTTTTTTGACGAAATGAAAGCTTTCTTAGCAAGTTTGCTTCTTACTGCACCCCAGAACTCCACAAGGAGTAATAAAAGTTAAAGTATGTTGAATTGTTTATGCATTTGTTAATTTGTTTTTTTTATTTTGTGTTTCAATAATAATGTCATTAAAAGCTTTTCTAAACAAATAATGCATTTTTTAGTTTACAAATTTGCAGCAGATTTTTGGGAAATGAGAAGTTTGAAAAAAAATTTTGAATGATTTGCATTCTCCAGGGAGTCCTACTTTTAACTAATAAAAAGATTTTTAGTAAGACAATTTAATTTCTTGAAATTTCATGAAATTAAGTAAGTGGGGTGTAAGGTAAAAATATAAAAAAAATTAAAAAAAAATATTTCATTCATTTGTGATGAAGTCCTGAAAGTTTCATTGAAATCCAATTATTTGAATTTTGCAAGAATGTACAAATCATGTTTTTCACCAGAAAAAAGGCGTAAATATATAACGTCAACCACTAACACAAAAATAAGATTTTAAACCAAAATTTCGAACATGGTACAAAAGATTAAAAAAATGCAATAAAATAATAAAAAAAAATACTTTGGTCTTAATAATAACAAACATTTGGACGATCTTTGTTTTTATTAAGTTTGGGGTCTTTTTTTGATCATGCTCTACTAGGTTTGTCTTTGCAAAAAAACAGCACAGAATGAAGAAAAAAGGCCCTTAACTTGATAAAACAATTTAACGTTTAAATGTTTATGTTACTATTAAGATTTAAGACCAAAGTATTTTCTAAAAATTTTTTCAGATTTTTCAATCCTTCCTATAATGTTAAAAATTTTACTTGTTTTTCTTGATTCAAAATTTTTTTTAATTCGATAATATTGGCCATTTTTTCTTATTTTGTAAACAAAATCAGTTAGCAGTTTAAAAATCATGCAAAATTCAGTTACACCTTTTTCTTAAGTTATTTTAGCAAAAAATTTTTTTAAGACAGACATTTCCAACCATGATGCTTGCTTTTGGGTGTGTTTGAGAGGTGTTAACTGATGTACTTCAATATATCGACAACTTATGTCAGGGGAATTTTTATATTTAGGTGCCGTGCCTAAATATAAAATAAAAAAAGGAAATAATATTTGCAGTTTGTTTCACACTGAAAAAGGAAAAATTGAATATATTTAAAAAAATTAAAAAGAAAAGAAACATTTTGAAAATGTGACAATATTCAGTCAGAAATCTTGACAAGTGTTGTTGGGTTGTTAACTGAACTAATGCAAAGCAATTTCTGAAGTAAAAACATCTGGGAATAAAGGGAATCAACTCTACCTGACGTGACTTTATTTCAAAGCTGTGCACCCATACTTTTGTCGGTGGCAATTTTTAATAAAATTTTGGAATATTAAAAAATTTTAAAATTATATTTGGGTTTCAGATTTTAATAAGCTTTCAAATTTATGATCTTTAAAATGTAGATAACAATAAGCTTTCAAATTTATGATCTTTAAAATGTAGATAACAATAAGCTTTCAAATTTATGATCTTTAAAATGTAGATAACATAATAAGATCATTTCCATTGAGTCACAAAAAAAACTTAATTTTAAAAGATATTACAACTTTTTATCATATTATGTATTTAAAATTGAAAAAAAGAAAAAAATTCATGTAAAAATTCATTTTTCATCAAAAAAATATTTTGGCTTCAAATAAAAATTAACCCGAGTATATGTTATTCAGAAAAGCTATTAAAAGCTTTTTTAATTAAATATTGTCTTAGTTTTATTGGGTTTTGTATTTTTACAATTGAGTTAAAAGTTTGGACAATTTCGCACATTTTTTTTTTTACCAAATAAATTGATGATTTATATTCTTCAGAGTCTTGTGCATTTAATTAAAAAAAAAAAAAATTAAGAGTCACGAATAAAATCTTTCAAGTTTTCATAAAATTAAGTTCTCTTTGGGTTAACAGATATAAAAAAAAATATTTTTACCATGACTTTCAGAAAAACAAACATTTCTAAAATAATTTCATTCATTTGTGAATAAGTTCTGAAGGTTTCATTAAAATCCAACAATTATTTGATCTTTGTAAGACTTTCCAAATCAATGTGTTTTACAATTGAAAAACAACTAATGCTAAATATTACCTGACCGCTGATCTTAAAAAAAAAAAAAAAAAAAAAAAAAGATTTTCAGCCTAAATTTAAAATATGCTGCAAAGGAATAAAAAATACCTTGGTCTTTCCTCTTATAGGTACCTTCATGAGATCACTAAAAACAGAGCATAACATGGTGAAAAAGATGCCAAACTTGATGAAAACAAAATTTTAGCGTCTAAATGTTAATGTTATTATTACGAGGAAAGATCAAAGTATTTTTGGGGTATTTTAAAAAAATTTTCCTCCTTTTTAAAACATTCTAAATTTTGATTAAATAAAACCTTGTTTCTCTTTGTATCACCAGAACTAGTAAAATAACAAAATTTTAGCGTGTTTGTTTCTGTATGACAGACATTAATTTTGAAAATCTTGTAAAAATAAAAATCATTGTCAGATTTTAATAAAACTTTCAGAAACTATTCACAAATGATGGAACTTATTATAAATATGTTTTCCTTTTTTAAAGTCATGGCAAAAATATTTTTTTCATATGTATTACCCTCCCCACCTAATTGTATGAAAACGCTATAATTTCAGTTTTGGAAGATTAGTGATTATATTAGTTAAAAGCACACAGCTTTGAGGAAAACAAATCACGTTTTTTTTTTTTGTTGTTTTAAGTTGGACCACCTCTACCTGAAAATCATCTCTGAATTGTAACATACAAAACTCAATAAAGCAAAAATATTATTTAATTTCAAAAGCTTTTAATTGCTTTTATTTATTTTAATGAACATGGACAATATTGTTTGAAAGCAAAAAGATATTTCAATGAAAAATGAATTTTTAAAACAATTATTTGTTATTTCGAAAATATTTTATTTTTACATTATGTTGTTAATTCTTCTAAAATTAGGGAAAAGTTTGTAGAATTTAACGAATGTTGTTATTAAGTAGATATATATTTACAGTTTATAATTTCCAAAGCTTCTTACAAATTAACAAACAACAGTATATAAAAAAATACGATTTGTGTCAATAATAAGACTATAAATCAAATCTATGGAAGACTGAAGTATCATGCGTGCAATAAAAAAGTCACGATTGAGTTTCTGCCCAGAATGTAAGTTAAATATTGAATTTTTAATACAACTATTTGTTATTTCTTTAATTATAATAGATTTTTACATTTAAGTTTTTAAAATATTGTAAAATTAGTTAAAAGCCACATTGAGTTTCATAAATGTCCTTTTGGGATAGATTTATTTTTGCGAAACACATGCTGAGAAGTTAATTTGATTTTTCAATTTCAACTGAGATGGGTACCTACAAGTATCAGTATCATCTTATGAAATTTAAATTTGTAATTTATGTAGACTTCAGATAAAAATTTAATAAGAAAGGTACCTATAAATTAATTAGATATCTTTCTTATGAAATTTAAGATCACTCTCAACAGTCTTATTTTAATTTCTTTATATTTTCCATAAAGCATCGTAAATATAAAGGTGAAAGTACAAAAAGAAATAATTAGAATGCTGAAAGTTTTCCTTAAAAATAACGAGGTAAATAATTTGTTCACTTAAATCTAAATAACTTCACTTCTCTCCTTCCATAGAAGGAATTATCCTCACATAAGCTATCAAAATGTCATGAAAATGTCTTTTGTCACCTGTCAAGTGACGCGAAATGTTATGACCGGCTTTGTTTTATTTTCAAACTACGTCTTTTTGGCGCAGAAACTAAATTAAGCTTGTTTCAAAATATTTTAAATAAACATTATAATTTCTGATTTTCTTAAAATATGTTTTGAAAAAATTATAATATTTTTAAAAGAATTTCAAACTGAGATTTTCATTTTCTTTATAAATTCGAAAAAAATGGCTGACATGATTGATTATCTGTCAATTTTGCTGAGTAAAAAAAAAAAGATTTTTAACAAAATGTAAAAAAAATACCCCCAAAATACTTTGATCTTTCCTCTTAATAATAACAAACATTTAGATGATAAAGTTTTGTTTTTGTCAAGTTTGGCGTCTTTTTCGTCATGCTATACTCTTTTTAGCGATCTCATGAAGGTACCTAAACAAACTTTTTAATGATAAAACTTTGTTTTTATTAAGTTTGGGGCCTTTTTTCTTCATGCTATGCGTTTTTTGTTTTTTTTTGGGCGAAAAATTGAAGGTACCTAGAATTTCTCCTTTGACGTGTTTATTCTGTATTTTAAGGAAAATGATGCCAAACAACACAAGATTTAATTTTTGCAGTTTCAGGCAAAATTCCAATCTCCAAGAAAGGGTCACTCAATAAAAAAATTATGGTTCTAGGAACCTCCAAAGATTCGCTATGATGTAAAAATGACCCCCCACCAATTTAATAAAAACAAGATTTATTTTTAATTTTGTTAGTTATTAAGAGGAAACACCAAAGTATTTCTTGATTAAATTATATTTTTGTAATCGTCTTTAGAACCTTCAAAATGTTGGTTAAAATTTTCTTTCTTTTTTTTTTTTTTTCTTCTTCTGCCAAGAGGTGACCATATTTTGCCGAAAAATTTTAATAAAAAATTTAAAAGTATGAGTTTTTTACTTTTTACAATGTTTTTATTTACACAACAAACATAAAAATAAAATCCTAAATTTATCGTTTGCGAAGAATGCAACAAGACTTTTTAGTTCGATTATTAAACCTAAGCGTATTTCATTTTATAAAAATTGTTTTATTATTCAACACTTTTATGTTAACTGAGTTATTTAAATTTTAAAACATCAGCGATTGATTTTGAATAAGTTTTGAAAATAATTATTGCAATAACAGAGTTCTTGAAAAAAATGACTTGTGAACATGAAAAATGACAGGGAAACGATCGATATTAACGTTTATTTGAAATTCCGGAAGTTAAAAAATTTGGTTATTTTAAAAAAAAAAAAATAATAATAGTAACTTCTAAGAGAAAAATTATATTTTTATAAGAATATCAAGTATTTCCCACTTGTCCACAAGTCATTTTTAAGAACTTTAAAAAATTTAAATATTGCTATTCGGTCAACATGAAAGAAAGTATCAAATAATATAAAACAATTTAGAAAAAGAAATTATCAAAATTCAAAATTATTTTTTAACTCGATTAAAATTAATAAAATTATCTAAAATTAAAAATATCCGTTATTTAAAAAAAACCCAAAAAAACAATCACCTTAATTCCAGATCATAGATGAAAAATATTTTAAACACAGAAATAGTCATTATTTTTTATTCGATTTTTTCCTTAGAGATAAATAACAAAAATTGTTTCTCTTTTTACAAATTCGTAAATAAGAGAGAACGTTATACTTACCTTTTCTGTTTGTTTTCGTTTGATTTTTCTTTGCTGGAATTCAATAATACACAGAAGAAAAAAAAAAGAGGAACTCTTTGTTTCTAAAGAGCGAACGTCAAGGGAGACAATTCATGTAAATCTGAAATATCTAAAAATTTTACTCAGGAAACAAAAAATTCATTCAATGGTATCTTAAATCTGAAAGTATCTCTCTCTCTCTCTCTCTATATATATATATATATATATATATATATGTGTGTGTGTGTGTGTGCGTGTGTGGAGAGGGTTGGTAAAAAAGTTTTTTCACTTACTTAAACTTCTAACTTTACTTAATAAATGCAATTAACATTTTGGCCAACCCAATAGATATATAAAATATTTTTTTTTTTTTTTTTAAATCTGTAAATTTACAGATGCAAGAATGATAAAAAAAAAAAAATTTGATTTTGTAATCATTCAGAGGGAAAGTAATATGTAGGACTGGAGGTATGCAAGCAGATCTCAATAGAACCCCCAATTTTTGGCCTTGTTCCAGACAGAGAAAGTGAATACCAGTTTGTTTCTGACTTTTTTATCAGTGTTAATAGTCAATGTTCAAGTGCATTTCAAATGCTGATTTTTCAAGAAGTAGTCAATTCAATGTTGGTATTTTAGCTTAACACAAACTTCCTATGTTCATTTTTGGAAATTAGCCTTGTGCCATATTAGGGTAAACTATGCAAATATCCTTTTTTGGATTCCATTCAATGTGACATTCTTCTAAAAATTTAATGCAATATATTTCCTTGATATTAAAATTCTCACTTTGTGACAATTGTAAAAATATTGATGAATTTTATCAGAAACTCCAGCTTGAAATTTTAATGTTTAGTGTGTAAGGCATGACTTGAATTATAAAAAAAGGGAAGAATATTTTTGAAGAATTTTTTGTGGACATTATCTTATGACAGCATTCATTCCTAACTTCTGGCCATACTGAGCTATATTTAACAAATATTTACTTAATTTTTGTTTTCTCACAAGTGATCATAGTCAGTGTTCAAGCCCAGTAAAAAGCCAGGATTTCAAATAAAGTTTTTTTTTTGAATGTGAGAAATCACTTTCTAATTTGAAAATTGGTTTAAGACAATCTTCCTCCTCTATTTTTTGATAAAATCATTTACTTTCTACCTTGGACTATATTAAGCTAAACTCTGTAAATACCCAGAAGACTACAGTCCTTTTTAGATTAACTTCAACAATTTCTAAGAAAAAAAAATATAATACCATATATCACTATATTTGGATGTATATTGGCCTTGTATAAAGATTAAGAGAAAAAAAAAAAAAGAAAAATACAAAATAAATGTTTATATATCACAAAATAATAAAACAGAAGGAAAAGGTGAAGGAAGGTATGTTTGCTTTCAATGTAGTAAGTATGGGTTAGCCTTTTGAGGTCACCATTTAGTTGTTTATGTAATGTTTTGTTATGTGTCTTCCATTGTTTATATATTAATAAAATAGTGAACATTATTACCCACCTTTCCTTTTTATTTCACTTAGTACCTCATATTTATATGTTTGGGAGCTCCTCAAGGTACAGAGCCATTATTCAATAACAACACATCACCATCAGTTTCTTTTTTTTTTTTATAATTTAATCAATGGAAAGCAACTGAATCCATTTATTGTGAAGAAAAACAAATGACGCCATATTGTATTGTCAAAAAAGAAAATTTTCATTACATTTCTTGGTGATTCCTGGTCAATATTACAAGTACAAACAGGTTCCTGATGCATTGTTTCTAGAGTCTGTCTATATTTCTGAGATGAGGTATTATGTACATTATTTACATTATTTGGACTATTGTCCTCATCTTTGTCGCCATATTTGTCACAACGTTTCAGCCGTTGTATGCTCCGGCCTTCTTCAGGTGGTTGGAATGTCGAACTGAACCTTTTATTTCGCTCACCGGTGTAGACTGTTCTAGTTCCACGTGCCATGTTTGATGGATGTCAGTTATCAGTTATCTCCTGTTAATTTCCCTCTGAAAGTTCTCCACTGCCTTAACCGGGTATTGAACTCACACTCTTTTGGTCCTGTCACTGGATCTTACCAACACCTTTATCCACAAAATAAAGGGTTCAGTTCGATATTCCAACCACTTGAGGAAGGCTGGAGCGTACAACGGCTGAAATGTTGTGATAAACATGGCAATAAAGATGAGGACAATAGTCCAAATAATGTAAATAATGTGCATTGTTTCTACTTTTGATTTTAACAAATTTCATTAAAGAAGTTCAGTTGTATTGTGGCAATTGTCGGATATTAATTGAGGGATTGATTTGGTTTCTATGGCTTATCGACCCTCTGCATGTTATTTAAATCTAGAAAATATTTTTTAGATTGTGGGAATTTTTTTTAGATAATAATTACAATTTTCCTACTCTATTTTCCCATAATTTAACCTAGGCCAAACTCTTATTAATACCCAGAAAAGTATGGTCTTTTTTAGATTCATGCCAATAATTTATAAAATAAAATGTAACTTAGTAATATGTTCCCAACATATATCACTATATTTGGTTTTGTGTAATGATTAAAAGAAAATGTAGAGTGTTGCTTAAATACAAAATAAATCTTTATGTAACATAACAGAAGATGAAAGTTAAAATTTCAAGAGTCCTGGTGCATATGAATCAAATAGAAGAGATGAAGAGAGCCCAAAGAAAATTCATCTCCATCCCCTGAACACTCTACAGATCCTACATAGGAATCATTTTGTACAAAAGGAAATGTTGATGATCACCTCAATATTCGGCAATGAGTTCCGCTAATGATGACAATTTATATATGTATTCAAATGTAGCAGACACTTGGGTGAAAGAATGTATGTATGTTTTCAAATGTAGCAGCAGGCTACTTAAAAGTTGGTGAAGGAAAGAGTGTATGTTTTCAAATGTATCAGGATGGTGTAGCTGTCCAAAGTCACCAGTGAGTTGTGCAAAATGTTCTATGTATGTTAAAGAATGGAAAAAATTAATTCAATTCTGGTTTAGGTTGATTTTCAATCCTGTTATATACATATACTGAGATCTGCTTTGGAAGTGCCATTTTGATTCTCATTATCTCACTGCTTTTTGATTGGTTGGTCAAAATATGGCTTTGTAGCCTAGCGATTCTTAACATACATCTATTTTTAAAGTCTGTGGGAGTTGCTAATAAAATTTCATTTAGTTGTGAACATGCATGTGCATATGAATTATTTTTTCAATATTATAGTTTCGTCAATTTCAGGGAAAATATTTGCAACTACAAGTGTGTCTCTATTTGTGTCCTTTAGTGCAAAGGTAAATATCACACCTAGTAAAGGAACATATTGTTTCAGAATGCAAGGGCAATATGGCACTCACTAGTAAATTAAGTTTGAATAAATTACAATATGATTTTTCAAGGAATCAATTATAGAATAAGTTAAATAATAAATAAATTCAAATATGTAACAACAATTTTAAAAAAATCAATTATTATTAAATTTAAATATTGAATAAAATAGAGCCTTTAAAAATCAATTCTTTATAAAAATTTTAACATCAAGTTTAGTTTTCATTGGAATTGATAAGATTCAATTAAACTTTAATTAAAATAAAGGGCAAGGTAAATTGTTCAGTAAGGGTTACAGACATTTAGACAGAGGCTTTTAGGTATATTTCAAACTTAGATTTACACAGGGGGTTGCCTATTCAATACATTGCACAGCTAGGGTTTCTGAGTATGCGTTAAGGTTTGGCTTCATGTGAATAAACTCAAAAGTGGGGTCTTTTTTCAAGGTCTGTTCAGAAAGGTCAACAAAACTAAGTAGATACTATACGATGATATACATAGAAAAGGTAGGTGGATGAAGGGTTCTAAATAAAGTTTTTATTCACAAAATAAATCTAGATTAATTTGTATCCCTATAAAGCATAAAAGTGATGATCTATTTCTTTTGGGTACTTAAAAAATTTAAGGGTTTTCTCTGTTTGCAATAGAAATTCTGGGAAGTAGCCGGACTCTAAAATCAGTTTCTAACACTGCTATATATTTGATATATTTCATAGTTTCTTAGTATCCCAGAAGACTCAACTTTATATTAAGAAACCCTTAAAAAGGGTGTCTTTTGAAGTTTATGCCAAAAATGTACACAATGTAGATCATAGACAAAGATAGATTATGCCGAATTAAGGAAGTAAAGAATTATGCCAATGTTTAAATTAAATAGGGCTTTGTATTTAAATAATTAAACCCCTAAAATGTTGGCATTTATTTGTTTGTTAGTTCTTTTATTTTTGACAACTGTATAGATTTTAATTAATAAATTCGCATTGATTTCTTATCTATGATTTTAATTTGTACTAAAAACTTTATTTTATATTTATCAGTCTGAACAGATTTAATTTCTTTTTAATTAATAAACTTAAATATAAATCAACCCTATTTTAAAGACTAATAGGGAAGCCAAATTATGCTGGTGGGACAGTGACTCAAGTGGAGATGCCAGGCATGGACTGATAACATTGCAGATTCTTGGGATTTTATCAAGAATATTTAAATATATAGCAGAAGCACCTGATGTGGCAGCAATATTCAATGCATGAATGAATGATAGATTTATAAAGGTGTTGATGAATTGATTCACTTGGCAGGTTAGTTAAAGCTAGAAAATATTTTTAGAGTGTAAGAATTTTTCTTTGGCGAAAATAGTTTAGTGATACAAGTCTTACTAATTAGCCCATAGCTGGGAGAATAGGTGTAAAATAGATTCTGATGAGAAAAACTTTCTAGCTTTTCACAACTATCCTAGCAGCAGACCTAGCAATTGATTCAATATGATTGTTCCATAAAAGCAGAAAATTTTAGCCTGAGAAGGCAAAAGGAGTCTCTCTCTGAAAGGTTAGCATCAATCATGCTGATAAGACTAAAAAAAAAAGTTCTCTTAGACAATTAAAAGAGCAGTTTTGTACCCGTTAACAACAGACTGAAGGTGATATTTGAACATATCAGATTTACTATTAAAACAGGACTAAACATTGGTTTCATCAGCTTAGATACCTTGCCAAGAACTGATGATATTAAGAAAGTCATTGATGAAAATTATGAACAAAGTAGGTTCAAGGATAGAGTCCTGAAGGACACCCACATTAATGTAAAAAGATCTAAAATAATGGCTGTTCAAGACAAGTTTAATTTTGCCATTGTAGAAGACAATTTGAATCTAATCAAAGATTAGTCCAGAAATACCACAACCCTTCATCTTATGAAGAAGACAATATGCCAAACCATGTCAAATGCCTTCAAGATATGCAAAGTAGCAGCTCAAGCATCATTATTCTTATCTAAAACTTGATAAACCCTTTCAGTAATTTAATACATCAAAAGTTGACCAAGAAAAGCGAAAGCGATAGTTACTACTAAAAGAAGACTTTTGTGAGGTGAGATGCTTATCCAATTCAGAGTTGATTAAAGTATATCCACCATCATGCCATCTACACCTGAATAAAATTAAAATTAAAATAAATTTTCCTTAATAATCCATGTCTCTTTTTCTCTCTCTCTCAACTAACAAGAATGCAACTCTCATACAAAAAGAAAAGACTAAATGACAGCTCCGAATCAGAAGTTTGTTGATCCAGAGTCTATTTATTGTGACTAGAAATCAATCCAAACAAGTAACTTTTTCTATAAAAATAAAAAGAAAGGAACACCGGAAAATAAATAAAATAATTTTTGGCCAATCAAAAGACGACTTTTGATTTTAGCCAAAGCGAGTTTTGCACCCAAGCCAGATGGAGCCTTACAAAATGTACCTAAAGGACTGGGGGAGAGACAACCAGAAATTTTCCAAACATGTCATGCAAAAAAGACATGTTTTTCCCACCCTTTTTGAAGGATGATATAACCAGTATATTTGCACTGCAATGTCTCCAAAGCAACCCAACTACACTTTCGATGGCTGGCAGCAAGATGACAACTACTATCAAAGTCTGACTCATAAACTAACAACTACCAAACCTAACAAGCTTTTAACAACCAGATCTATAAAGAACCTGCCCCTATTGTAGTTAAATTAAATATATTATTTGTTTATATCTTTAATTCTGTTCCTTTATTTGGAAGTATTCCAAGGTATCTGATAAATCATACTATAACCCTCTGGTGTTATCCCAGAAAAACATCAAGTTAGCATGCTTTGTGGGGGATCCAGTTTAGAGATGATAGTAGAAAACATGGATGGAGTTATGTGCATATTACACAGTAGAAACATAATTGTAATTGGAAAGTCAGGCAAAGATATTCCAGATGAGTCAAGATAACTGGAAGAGAATTTATGAGCAAAACATTCTGCTTCATCAGCAGATGATAACATCTCAAATTGAGTGAAGAGAGGAGAGATAGAAGACCTACTCTTATTTAACACACAATATATAGCTGCCAGTAGTCATAAGAGCCAAACTTGTTTGAGGCTATACACTGTCTCATTCTGTCAGTGAACAAAGACAGAAACTCATTGAAGACACGTTTATATTTATTACAAGCAGATACAAAGAGGCATCTGCTGTAGTCAGAACTATCACACTGATACAGCTATATAAAGTGATTTCTGTGGGCTATAATAGCAAGTGTGAAGCAAGAAGATTGTGGTTTCTCCTGGAAATTCTAAGTTTGCACAAAAGCCTTGATGCCAACTTTTACCCATGAAGAAACCTCAATGATACATCAGTATGCTGGTCACAGAAAGAAATCCTTTGAATACGGGTTCATGTCTAATAGATGAGTCAAAAGAAATATCAACAGATACTACAGCATGATCCAAATTATGAAAAGAACAGAGCTGTGATGCTCAACAAGAAACAGGAGAGGAGGTAAGGAACAAATCAAGTAAAGAAACATGTTGATCAAAATTATTATGGAAAAAAGTAGGGAATCTATTATTTGACTGAGAGGCTGTGCAACAGAAAATTGAGAGTCTGAATACAGACATCAGACTGATTAAGTAACTTGACACAATGAACATTAAAATCACCCAGCACAATGAAGTTTCCAGTCACTTTCTTACAGCCATAAAGTTGCTTATGTCTTTCATGGTAATTGTTTGAATGAGCTCTCTCTCATGGTACCTAGAAATTTTTAAGTGCTATACTAGACTGGCATCAAGATCTCATCAATTTATCTGGCTGATGTAGCCATAAATTATTTGAAACTTCAGATGAAAATGTCATCTCTCTTTGAATTTGGAACACCACAAATTATATTAAGATTGGTTTAAAAGAGTCAAATGCACGTGAAACATGACTGACCAATGAAAATCAAACAACACAAAAGTAAAATATCAGAATTTCTCTTTTTTTCTCCAAATCTCGGTCTCTGATGAAGCTTTAATAAAAGTAAAACATGTTAGATTGATGTTTCTTATTTGTTCATTATCTTATTGTTTTGTCAGATTCCAATCTATTTTTGATCCCAACTCATTCCAGAGAATATAAATAAATCTAAAAGACATGCCAGTGTAGCTAATCAGTATTTCATTTATTCATTTTCTACAGCTTATCAACCCTTTGCAGGCTATCTAAAGCCAGAAAATATTTTCAGATTGAATTTTTTTTTTTGAGGTAATAATGGTTTAATGATATAAATCTTACTAATTAACCCATAGCTGAGAGGGAAAAGAAGTGGATTCATACCTTTCCCAAGGGTATTTACACATAAGTGAACATAACAAATCTAACTGGAATTGGAACTCTGCTCTCTGATTAACAATTCCGAGCCATTATCCATTACACCACCTGAATACCTAAGCTTACAGCATCTGCTGTTCCCAAGTATTTACCCATCTAGGCACTGACCAGGCTCAACATAGCTTAACTTTTGTGGTCATATGAGAACTGGTGTTCAACATGATGTGGCTCTAAGTATTTGGCAAGGTTGATCTGAAATAATATACAATATGAATCCATAGTAGCATATATACTTATCTATATATAAAAATTTATTTTTTCAATGAATATCAGAGTAAATGAATTGTCATCTGATACACCAATAATAATTTATTAATAAAAGGAATACAATCAGTCAGTTATGTGCCATGCATGATACATGCTTAGGCAATCATGTAACTTTCAATACATGATTGATGAGACAGATTTTTTCCCACAGTAGATTGCCATTTTTTTCTGCAGTAGACCAGTGGCCATCCAAGGATATAGAATCCAGTCTGTCCTGCTATTTACCCATAGCTGGGGAGAGAAGAGGATTCATACCTTCCCCATGAGTATTAACACATAAGTGAGTGTAATGAAATTCAACTGGAATTCGAACTCGGCTCTCCAATTCCTCAATCCGAGCCACTATCCATTACTACACCATGAGGTAATCAATGGATAACAAAAATAAAGAAAAACCAAATTCTATTCTTGTTAAAACTGAATGTTAAGCATTAGAAAATAACTGGTTACAGAATGTAAAGTAAAAATTAACATTGTAAAAAAAAAAAATTTAAGAATGAAAATACTTCTATATATTTGAAAATAACTAGTCTTCCTTAAAAATGTTATGTTGATACTTAAATAATTTTTTTAAAAATCAAAGTCACCCTAAACAAGGCAGTAATGCCACTAAAACACAAGGGAATACAGGGTATGGAAGAATTAGAAACAGAAATGATAATGATGAACAGAAAGAGAAGAGAGTAATCAGGTGGACAGGAGAATTGCCACACATTTCTTGGGGCAAATAATTAGAGTCATTTCCCGTTACCTTATTCAAGGCCTAGTAGTGAGAGTTTTCCTTTTCTTAGTCAAGTCTAGAGAGCCTAGTCTACCCTACTTTTTAACCAATGACTTGGAGAGAGAAAAGACAAATTCATCTATTTTCCAAGGGAATTTGTGATAAAGTGAGACAACAGACTGACCCAAAAATTTCACTCAGCTTGCTGCTACCTCTTTCGGCACCAATATCTTTTATGCTTACACGCAGCTTCTAGGTTAAAAAATGCTCCCATATCCGATCCAAAGATAACAAACATTTCACTTTGTTAATACTTAATAATAACAACAACAATAATAATAGTAATAATAATAATAATGTCATGCTAATTTTTTTTGATCAATCACCCCAAGGAAGGTAGTAAAGCCACTAAGACACAATGAGTAACAGGGTATGGAAGAATTAGGAACAGAAACATTAATAATGAGTGGGAAGTGGAAAGAGTAATTGGGAGAACAGTAGATAGCGATTGACATTGCATTTAAATTTTTGCAGATTGGAGTTGGCTGAAAAGCATGGAGCCAGAAGGGAGTTCCACAAGTGAGAAATGCAAGAAACTGCTAGCATAGAATTTACAGTTACATCTAGCCAGCTCAACTGTAAATTGGTGTGACCTTGACACCAGTCTACTACTGCACTTAAATTCATAAAGTCTAGGTATCATAGTGAAGAGCGATATTTCCACTTATTTACAGAAAATGTGGCACAATTTCTGTCTTAAATTTAAACTTAGCTAGCCACAAACACTGACCCAAACATACCATAATATCCCCAACACCAAAACAACACATTCTTACTACCTTTCTTACTACATCCATCATAATACCTCATTGTCTCTATGAAAATCCTAACTAGTCTTCATATGCACAATTCATTGTCTGTGGGGAGAGGGAAATAAAACAACAATTTAAAAACTAACCCCAATGAGTATCATAGTGAAGAGATCATCCAAACAATTACCATGAAAGTATTTAGAGAATAGACATGGAGAGGCAACCTTACAGTAGTGGGAAAGTGACTGGAGCTGAGTTGCCAGATCGAGACCAATAATATTGCAGATTCTTCTTCAGAATCTTATCAAAGCACTCAAGGTAAATAGCAGGGGCAATGGGCCATATGTGGCAGTAATATTCTAAGCATGGACAAATAGTAATCTTATAGATATGTAAAATAGATTCTGGAGAGAAAAATTGTCTTGCCTGACACAGTGAACTGACCTTCTTAGCAGCTGACAAAGCAATGGATTCAATATAGTCTTTCTAATTCATATTAACAGAGAACGTGAAATAAAAATATATAAAGTACTTAAATTTTATAATAAAAAATATATAAATTATGTATATGAAATTTATACCAACATGATAAACAAATGATAAGTATAATAGATAAAATACATAAAGCAATAAAAAATACACAACAATATCTCAATAAATAATAAATGTACAGGTTGAGAATCCTTTATCTGAAATTCTCGGGACTGGAAGTGCTTTGCTTTTCAGATTTTTAATACAGGCTATTTAATTTATATATAGCATCAATAAAATGGGGCAGCTTGAAAATGGAACCAAAGCATAAACACTATATCGTTTTGCAATTCATAACACAGCTTATACTGATAGTTTTATATAAAATGTAATAAATTTAGTGGACAGGGTGTTCCAAATGTTGTGTGATAATTGTCAGAAATTAGCAATCGGGGAAAATTTGCATATCATCTTCCATAATTTGACCAATAAAATTTCTTAATAATATATTGTCACATACAGAAACATTATTCCATTTGATAAATAAATATAAAATTTACAAGGATATCAATGGTAATGTGACTTTTGGAATACCTTTTACATACAGATACAGGTAATGACAAGTCATGTAGTGGTGAAATTAAGATTTCATGTAAAAATAATGTTTTTTTACTTTCTGTATGTGTACAATGTTAATAAACATAAATGCTTTCTTTTTAGTATCCATCTGCAGGATTTTTTGACATTTTAAATAATATCTTTACTGAGCATGAATCAACTGATAAGTAATCCATGAATAAAGGTGTTGCTGTGATGATTGCTAACAAAAAATTGGTACCAATGTAGGCTACATAGCTGGGCTGGGGAACCCCCACCCAGGGCAGATGATGTCTGTCACAACAGCTGCACATCACCTAGGAACCTTCCCAGTGCTTTCTGAAATTTTCTATTTTTGGCAAATCATGTCATCACCTGAAAAACTTTCAGGATTTGGAGATTTTTGGATTTGGGAATTTTGGATGAAGGCTACTCAACCTGTAATATAAACAAAATTGAATAAATAATCATCACTTCCTTGTTTGCTATAATTTCTTCATTTTCAAGGAGTGATATGAAAAAAATGTTTACTTTGGCAACAGCATTTTGTTAAAATAGTAACCTAATCTGAAGAGACATAGAAGAAAAATGAATCATTTCACACAAGAAAGAATTGTTTCTTTATAAAGAGAAAAGATTAAATTTTGTCTACATACTAATTTCACCAAAATAGCCTCAAGAATAAATGAGATATCAGAAGTTGAAATTGAACGAGATTTCCCCATTTTAACGTGTTTTTGCAGTGTAAACTAAGGCAGTTAAGGATACATATTTACAGCAATATAGACTTTTGAAAAATTAATCTAAGTCTTCAAATATCAAGAATTAAAATACTTCTTGTCACAATTTGACTAAATGAAAGCACATGGAATAAATTTCCTCGATGTTGGTTCTCATAGTGTGTTGCAATGTCAGCAAAGAGTCTGTTGAGATTGGGAACGGAAACACTTAACCAATTGCTCTCCCAACAACTACAGGGATAATAGAGAGAGAGAGGGGGGAAGCGATAGGACGTAACAAAAAATAACACTGCTTTGGAAATGACAGTAACTTGAGGAACAAAATACCCACAGGAGCAACTTCACAAGACACTGTGTCTTGACAAATGCTGTTTCCACCCCCCAGCTTTTATGGCATTAGGCATCTTACATAGACCCAGATCTTGACCAGTTGCAGAGAGGTCTGAATCTGCCAAACTGTCCTGTTGCTAAGGAGAAAAACATGGATGTAACCTGGTATTGACAAACATGTCAGCATGCAATGAAAGGCCTCTTTTGCATCTACTGACATGCATTCGCCACATTATGATAGAGCAGCTTTGTTGACTTCTCAGTTTTTTGGGTTTTTTTTTCAGTAATCTTGTTTGACCACCCTTCTCTCCACAGCAAGAATAGTCTGGGAAATACATTTAAGAAAATGTGGCAAAGTTTAACCTTCGGACTTGCAAAAAAAAAAAAATAAGGGGGGGGGTCAAAAGGACATTTTTTTTTCTTGACACTGCTTTCAGCCTTGACAATATTTGATTTAAAACATCATGTATAGAATTTTGATAATAACAAAAATGTTACACACTATTTAGTTGTTAGATTAACAAGATCATAAAAATGTGAACCAACTTCAATGGAATATCATTTACCATTTTATAAATATAAAAACAAATTGTTTTATTAATTTTTTTTAAACTTACAAAATTATAAAAATGTAAACAAACTCCAATGCAATATTATTTACCATTTCATAAATAACCATAAAAACAATTTTTTCATTCATAAACTAATAGAACGGATCAAATGTCAAGATTTAAAATACTTCTAATCATAATGTTACTAAATGAATGGATATGGAACAAATTTCAAATACTTCCTGCATATTCGTTCAAATTGTGATAGAATAGCTCAACTTTTTGCATTTAAAAAAAAAGAAAAAAAAAGACAGTTCCTTTTGTTTGCCTTCTACAATCTCATGTCTTCTTGCAGCAGAAGGAACAGTCAGTGAAATACATATCAAAATATGCAATTGTTCATGGAAATGACTATTTTAGTCAGCATCATTAAAATGTTTGAAATTATATGTAATATTTCCGTCACACTTAAGTGTTAACTAGGTGGTCACTGCAAAAAAAAACAAAACAATTATAATATCATCAATTGGGGCAGATTAAAACTCAAGGTTTTACTTTTTATCATCTGAAAAGTATCTATAATATTGGTGTCATTCAGATAAATCTTTTGGCAAGAAATTTTGGGTATGAACGATTTACAAATGGCTGATACAAATCATTTAGATTCCAGTATGTAGTAGAAACAGTATTGTTTTAATTTTTTATTCATTGATTCCATATTGTTACTTCAGTCCCAATTAAATATACACTGTATTTTGTCCATTAGAGCAAATATTGAAAAAAAAAACTCCGCATCTCAGATAAAAACACATTAATTTTTTAATGTTTAGAAAAAAAAATAAAGCCCAGGACTTTAATATGTCATTGTTGAGAAAGTTTTAAATAAGTTAAAAGAAGCTTACAATGAGAGATCCAATACAAACTATTCAATTTCCCACATAGAGGCAAAGCAAAAGCTTAAAAAAATTATATTTACTTTAGATATTATTTCCTCAATTAGGTTTTATGAATAACAACAAGAATAAAATCTTGTTAACTGGTGCAAGTACTGAATTCATTTACAGATGTCACATGATAAAAGTATTCTCCAATATACTTTAATGTCCATTTTAAACGTTTCTGTTACAGCATAAATTTAAACTTTGAAAATGTGGATCAACACATTTCACATGAGAATGGTATTTTTGTAGTGTTTTATAGTTTGTTTTTTTTTTTTAATTGTAGTGAAAATGCTGAACAATGCACTGCACATGAATATGGCTGTCTTTCAGTGAGAGAATTTCAAAATATAACTTCCAAAAAGATAATGAAAATTTCATGTGAGCATACTTTTTCTCCTGTGTGAGTTTTCATATGAAATTTAATCACCACTTACTTCATATGAATATGGATTCTTATCCAAGCATATTTTCATGCATCATTTCAAATCTGATCTGTGACAAAGCTGAATTCCATGCTTCACAGGAATATTGTTTTTATCTGGTGTGCATCCATGTGAGATATTGAAGTTTAACACTCTGAAATTGCTGAACAATACACATGAACCATATCAAATGAACACAATCTTTAATGAACATGAATCTGCATGTGTTTTTGTAAGTGTGTTACTTGTGAAAAAGAACAACTACACATTTTACATGAGTATGGCTTCTCACTAATATGTTTTTGCATGTGTCTTTTTAAACCTGAGCTGCTTGAAAATGTTGATCCACACACGCCACATGAATATGGTTTCTCACCAGTATGTATCCGCAGATGAGTTTTTAAACTTGTACTTTGTGAAAATGCTGAACCACAAACTTGACATGCATATGGTTTTTCACCTGTATGTGTCCGCATGTGAATTTTCAACTTTGAATTTTCTGCAAATGCTGAACCACACACTTCACATGAATATGGTTTCTCACCAGTATGTGTCCGCATGTGCATTTTTACCCTTGAATTGTCTCTGAATCCTGAACCACACACTTCACATGAATATGGTTTTTCACCAGTATGTGTTTGCATGTGAGTTTTTAAATATGAGCTCCATGGAAAAGCTGCTCCACATACTTCACATGAATATGGTTTCTCACCAGTGTGTGTTTGAATGTGCCTTTTTAAATTATGACTCAAAGAAAATGCTGAACCACACACTTCACACGAATAAGGTTTCTCACCTGTATGTGTCCGCATGTGCAATTTTAACTGTGATTTTGCACTAAATGCCAAGCCACATACTTCACAAGGACATGGTTTCTTAATTGTGCTTGACTTCAAGTTTTTTTTTAAATTTAAAGAAACTGAAAAGGCTGATCCACAAACTTCACATAAATATGCCTTTTTTTCTGTGTTTGTTTGTATGTGGGGTTTTAATCTTGAACACATTGTAAATGCAGAACCACACACATCACATGTATATGCTTCTTTTTCCAGTATTTGCACATGGGGTTTAAAATGTAAACTCTGTGAAAATTCCAATCCATCTTCTTCACATGTATAGAGATCTTCTTCAGGGTAGGTTTCCATGTTGATATTTTGATGAGCACTCTTTTCCAGAGATATTGATAATCTGTACAAGAAAATAGAATATTTTTCATGTCCTTTGGTTTTTGCAGTATTACACTCTAAAATACAAATAAAGCAAATTTAAAACAATGTTGCTTTTAGCTGTAGGTTTTGTTAACTTTTCAGTCATAAACCACAAATTTAAAAATATGGTAATATAATCTTAATTCGGCATTTTCTTATTCAGCATTGAAACATCTTTTCCTAATGTAATACTGACATAAAGTTGTGAAAGGAGTTTGTTTTCCAAGATATTTGAAATTTTTGTGAGGAGAAAAGGTATTATTAAAGATCATATGCTTTTGAAAATAAGATAAATAAAAATAGATCATTTGACTATATGTATGAGTTTTGTTACATAAACAGTCTCTTTGTTACCTTATTTTTGAAATGACTGAATATGGAATATTTTGCCGCATTTCATATTGTGCAATTTAAGATGTCTTAAAAAGAATGGGTTTAAATTTTTTTTCTTCTGACTTCGCTTCCATTGAAGCATTTTTGCTTGACAATTATACTAATTCTACCCATTCAAAGAATAATAAATAAATTAAAAGCATTTCTTAAATTGATTTAGCTTTGTTGGTGTTTTAATTAGTTTGAAATTACATAATACCTTCAAAAGGCTTCCCTCATGACTGAGTGAATTATATCTTTAACAAATATAACTTTCCTTTTAAACTACGTTGGAATGTAATTAGTTAATAACTCCCAGGTCTTGATTTATAAAACAAAACAAACATCATTACTAATAATATCTGAGGCTTTACCATAAAAAACATGAAAAAGCAGAAAAAATAAAAGAATTTTAAAACTTATTAAAAAACTTGATTAAATCATCAGTTATTTTAAAATCTGAAAATTAAAAAAGAAAAGTCAAACAACTCACTGAATCATGAGATTTAAATTTTGTAATTTAGGGTCAAAATTTAAATCCCCTAAAATAAAAATGTTACTGAAGTAAAGAAGATGAAAAAAAAAAAAAAATTAACAATAAATTTGTAGTTTTCTTTTTAAAAAATGAACTAACATTTAAGAGAGAAAAAAGTTTTAACATGAGATTGATTTTTTCTTTTCTTCTTGCTTACATTTTCATAAGGGAATCAGGCTATCATGGCAATTTTTCAGTTTGTTTTCATCTAATTTCTTCTGAAGGGTAATGGAATATTACAGAAAAAGAAGGAACTATAATGGATCCTTTTAAAAAAAATATAAAGGAAATAATCCAGAGGTCTCTTTCACAACATTGATATAACCAGCATGTAATAAGTCCTCTGACTGGTCAATAAATGAGCCGATGAAAGCTCTGTCTTGTTTCCACTTTGGCAAACAATTTAGAAACTTTCTTTTGACGACTGACCCTGGAGCAGTGAATGTACCGAGCTAGTTTCTAACCAACAACAATAACGTGGAAAAGTCAATGGACATGTACCACCCGAATAAATACCTCTAATATATATTTTAATTTTATGTTTCTTTTGTTGTGGCCCATTATTAGAAGTGGACACATATCGTGCATAATTGTAAGTGTCCACAAAAGAATTATAGAAGGTAAAATGAATTAAAAGTTTCCAGGTTATATTTTCATTAAAATAAAGATCTAACTTGCAGTCAGAAAATGTCTTCTAAAAAGCACAATTCAAAAGATGCAAACAATGGAATCCTTAAATGTGAAAATAGTTTTATTTTTATATTAAATACTATAAATGAATTTTTTTTAAATTGGAAAATTTACAAATGCAAAAATAACTTTTTAATTTCTTTTTTGTAAACCTTGTTGTCATCATCCAGGGGGAAAATCATAGGTATCACAAGAGAACCAGGAATATGCAAACCATGGAAATATTTTGCAATTGTTTTCCATATAAAACTCTTTTTAGGATTGCTCCAATACTCCAATTGTGAGTAAGCTATAAGTTATTTTTGTAAATAAAATAGTTTGCTTCCTACAGTTTTCATAATGAAAATATTATTTCTTTAAAAATATAATAATCATTTTGACCAAAAATATTTATTACCTGAAAAATACTAAGTTAGGTACCTCCGTGAGATTGCTAAAAAAAAAAAAAAAGATATAGCATGATGAAAAGGATGCCAAACTTGACAAAAACAAAATTTTATCGTCTAAATGCTTATGTTATTATTAAGAAGAAACACCAAATTTTTTTTAATTATTTTTTAAAATTTTTCTTTCTTTTTAGAATATTCTAAATTTTGATTAAAAAAACCTTGTTTCTCTTTGTATCACCGGAACTAGTAAAATAAGATACACAATTTTTAGCACGTTTTTTTGTATGACACACATTAATTTGAAAAACCTTGCAAAAATAAAAATAATTGTCGGATGTTAATGAAACTTTCAGAAACTATTCACAGATGATCAAAATTATTATATGATTTTTTTTTTTTATTAAAGTCATGGCAGAAATATTTTTTTTTATAATTTATTTCACCCGCCATAACTAATTTTATGAAAATGCTATAAATTTGATCATGTCAGGTTTAGTGATTACAATAGTTAAAAGCACAAGGCTTTGAGGAATGCAAATCATGTTTTTTTTGGGGGGGGGGTAATTGAACCCCCTACCTGAAAATCAGCTCTGAATTGTAACATACAAAACTCAATAAAACAAAGATATTATTTAATTTCAAATGCTTTTATTTGCTTTTAGTTGTTTTTATGAATATGGACAATATTTTCTGAAAGCAAGAGACTTTTTTGATGAAAAATGAATTTTTAATACAATTATTTGTTATTTTTTTTAATTATAATAGACTTTTACATTTAAGTTATTAAAATATTATAAAATTAGTTAAAAGCTGCATCGGGTTTCCTAAGTGTCCTTATGAGATAGATCTTTTTTTTTTAGCGCGTTGTAAATTGTATCATGTAATTATAAAGTACGGAGGACCAACCAGAATACAATTAAGTTACGTTATTTGAGTTCAGCATTGTTCTATGCTGTTAAGGCCTTTACTTTTGCGAAACTCATGTGGAGAAGTTAATTTGATTTTTCAATTTCAACTGAGAAGGGTACCTACAAGTATCAGTATCATCTTATGAAATTTAACTACTGCTGCTAAACTTTAATTTATATGATCTTATTTTTATATTAATCTCAGTTATGATATTTTTCCATGAATGAAATATCAAAATTAATAATAAAATGAATGGAAATACAAATAACACACTAAAATGTAATAAATGTACATAAAATTATAGTATTTTATGTACACTTCTGATAAGATTTCATAAGAAAGGTACCTATAAATTAATTAGATAGCTTTTTCTTATGAAATTTAATCTCACTCTTAACAGTCTTATTTTTTCTTTATATTTTCCATAAAGCATCATAATCGTAAAGATGAAAGCTAAGTACAAAAAAAAAAAAAAAAAATTAAAAATTAGAGCGCTGAAAGTTTTCCCCAAAAGTAACGAGGTAAATAATTTGTTCACTTAAACCTAAATAATTTCACTTTCGTTCTATCCGTAGAAAGAATTATCCTCCTGTAAGTTATCTAAACAACATGAAAATGTCTTTCGGCACCTGTCAAGTATCACGAAATGCTTTGTTTTATTTTCAAATTACATTTTTTTGGTGCAAAAGCTAAGTTAAATAAACATTATAATTTCTGATTTTATTAAAATAAGTTTTGAAAAAATGATAATTGATTTCTAAAAGAATGTCAAAGTGAGATTTTCATCTTTTTTATAACATGGAAAAAAATGATTAAAAATGATTGATTATCTGTCCTTTTTTTTGACAAAAAAAAAAAAAAAAAAAACAAGATTTTTAACGAAAATTTCGGACGTGCTAGGAACGATTAAAAAATGTAAAAAAATACCCCCAAAATACTTTGATCTTTCCTCTTTAATAATAATATGAACATTAGACGATAAAATTTTGTTTTCGTCAAGTTTGGCGTCTTTTTCATCATGCTATGCTCTTTTTGTTTACATTTCGTAGAGGTACCTAAGTGTATTTTTTAACCTTTCTTATATTCCTGAGATAGAATGTGTTCCAGAACTAATTTTTGAAAATAATAGTTGTTCCATATTTTTTAATTTTTTTAAAGTATTAATAATCAACAAAAATAAAAAATTAATTGTTATTACAGGCTACCATATTTACAAAGGGAAACAATGCAGTTTAGAGATATCAACACAGTTGTGTTACTGTCCGTCAACTTGACTCAAGAGATGTTATATAAAAATAACTTTTCTTAATGATTTTTTTTATAAACTTTGACGTTTATTTTGCATAGTTAAATCAGATAATGATTAAAGAAACTATTTCCCGTAATATTATCGGGATATTGCAATGATTTTTATTTTTGAATAGATTTTTTTTTTTGTTTACCATATCGAGTTTCTATCAATCAGTGGCAGCCATTGTGATTTTTGTCGATTCAAGGGAAAGTTTTGACTTCGTTGCCGTTTAATTCAACTTTATTAATTAAAATTTAAAAGTGTTTTTTTTTCTTTTACGTATGTCGTGAAAAAACAGAAAATTGTAAGAACTCGTTTTTAAATTTTTCGACGAAATGTAAGATTTTCGTTAGAGATACTTGTAACTCCGGAAGAAATAAATTTCGTAGGCTTCTTTAAATAGCAAATTTTATAAGAAAAAAAAAAAAATCAAGTTACTAACGTAATGTCGAGAATTTCCTTCCTTTGATGTCTATAAGTATTTTCCATCCGCAAGAACTCTTTAAAGTTTAAAAGCTGCCGTAACTTTTTATAATCAAACAAAGTGTTGAATTGAAATATTGTCATTCTTGATTCGAGTTTTTATTCAGAAATAAATGACAAAAATTCTATCTCTTTGTACAAATTCGTAAATCAAAAGAGAAAATGTTATACTTACATTTTTCTGCTTGTTTTCGTCTGATCTTTCAATATTAAATGACGAGAAAAAAAAAAGTAACTACTTGTATTTTCAATCCCGAAAAATGTCTTCTAAAGAGCGAGCGTCAAGGGAGATAATTCATTAAAACTGAGATGTTTAAATTTTACTCAGAAAACAAGAAATGCATTCCTTGGTACAGTGTGACCCGGATATAAGAGAGATTTTCTCTGGTCCCAAAGTGTTCCCATACTTACCTAAACAAAATAGACCAAACCCGGATAAGAGAAACCCGGATATAACAACTTTCTTATACCCGGGTTACACTGTATATTAAATCCGAAAGCAGCTAAGATTATTAATAATAATATTAATAACAATAATTAATACATATCCTATATATATATATATATATATATATATATATATATTATATATATATATATATTATGCAAAAAGTTTGCATTTCTTTAAAAAATTAAATTTCTTTTTAAGTAAAAACAAAAATTTAATAAAAATGATGCAGGCATACTCGAATAGTAATTTTCTAAGCGCGGCTTAGATATGGCACAAGGCCGAAAGTAAGGGACACCCAGTGAGGATCGAACTCACTACTCAGTTGTAATTGCTCTAGCGAGACAAGCTTGCTGACCATTACACCAACTCAAGGTGCCCATATAGTGATTTTTCAAATGTAGCTTAGATATGGTACAAGTCCGAAAGTATAGGGCACTTCGTGAGGATCGAACTCACTACTCATTCGTAATTGTTCTAGCGAGACATGCTTGCTAACCATTACACCACAACATCATGCTCCAGGCATACTTGGATATGATGAGCAAGACAGCCTGTAATGGACATGGGTTATCTCCCCGACGAAAGAGGCCCTAAATCGCCTGTGCCATACACAGTCATGTAAATTACCTAGCATTTTAGGACTAATAAAATACCTGTAAATGAGCATGAAAAAATCTGCATAACTGACTAGGGCACACATAGGCAGATTTTATCTTTGGGTGAGGATTATGGATGGCAAGGAATACATTTCAACGGGCCAGTTGTGATGTTTAAGGACAAAGACATGGCAATGAGTGAATGTTAAACAGATTTCAACAAATATATTACTACATGCTATTTCGGCACCATGACTAACCGATTTGATCCAAAGCTATTACCGGAATTTGACGGTGCTGATCCTGAACAATCAATTATTGAAAGGATAGAGAAGGGAAAATTTGTATGTTGGCTGTGTGTGGTGAAAAGTTTGTTGTCCTGATGCATCTAACAGGTGGTGCATATGCAGTGTATCAGCAGCTGAGTGAAGAAAGAAAAAAAAACTGCCTGCATAAAAGAAGACCTATATACGGACTTTGCTGCTGACTTGTTTGCAGCATATGAATGATTTTGTGGCATGACGTTTACACTCTAGAGAGTCTGTCAATGTTTTTTTTTTTTTCTGGCAGAGCTATGGAAACTCTCAATTCTGTTTGGCGGTATATCAGAACAAGGCTTACTATGTGCTTTTGTGGCCAGTCTACATGTGTGTCAAGCAGCACCTCTGTGCATCCTGATGAATGGACATTGCATAGGTGCTGGCTCATGTGAGGGCAATATTAAAGGATGACCCTGCAAGAAGGGAACTAGCTGTGGCAGCTATAAAACCAATGCATAACTCAGTGGAGGGAATTGTGAGTACGCCAACAAAATGTTATGTGTATGATGGGTCAAACCATATAGCTTGTGACTGTGTTGCTAATGTTTAATGTGTTAGAAGTGTTTAAATTTCTGATTTTTTTTTTTTATTACTTTTCAGAACACTAACACAGTTTGAGAATTCTTAATCCAAAATGATGTACTTTCCGCTATGGTACCTAGACTTTATGAATTTAAGAGCAGTACTAGATTTGTGGAATGGTCTTATCATTTTACAGTTGAAATGCCTAGATGTAATCATAATTTCTATGCTAACAGTTTCTTCTTGCTTTTAGAACTCTTTTCCGGCTTCTTGCTTGCTAATCCACTTTTATAAAAAATCTAAATGCAATGTCAATCGTTATCTTCTGTCTTCTTAATTCTTATTCTTTTATTGTCCTCTCTCCTTAATAGTAGTTTTTCTCATATTCTCTAACACTCAGTAACCCCTTGCATCCTAATGGCTTTATTGCCTTTGATCTTCAAAATTTTAAATGCAATGTCAATCATTATCTGTTATCTTCTTAATTTTTGTTCTTTTATTGTCCTCTTTCTTTAACAGTAGTTTTTCACATATTCAATAACACTCAGTAATCCATTGCATCCTAGTGGCTTTGAGTTACTTTGCTTGGATTGAAAGGATTTAAAAAAAAAAATTATTTCTGTTTTTAAAAGTTTGCATGAACCCCTGGAAATATAAGCCTCAAACAATCAGTATTGAACTTCTTCTATATGAAACATCCCTTCCAGATATAGGCAATTATTGGTTCTTCTCCAAAATTTTCTATCTCGTGTAGCTTTTAGCAGTTTTTTCCCCCAAGTGGTTTGCTGTCTTCCCCAATTTCTCTCTTTTTTTCAAATCATTTCACTCCAAGCAATGTCACTAAAATGCAAGAGAAGTGAAAAGACTTTAGAAGGAAATGGAAACGTATTCCTAAACAGAGAACAAGGGGTAAACCTCTACTCTTGTTCAAAAGACCCTAAATATGCATCATGAGGGTTGTCTTCCAAGCATTACTTCCTCATTATGTGTCCCAATAATTTCAGCTATCTTTTGATTTTGAGTATGAGTGTTCTTCCTTGTTGTTTACTCATTCTGTCCATGGAATTTTCAGTATCCTTCCATAGAACCATATTTCTGCTGCTTTTAGTTTTTTCCTTATCCTTGAGGAAAGTATTCAACATTTACTGCCACATCAGAAACAAAGAAGGGAGTCCTGTATTACTAACAAAATTTTTCTGTTTCTCAGCACTTTGCACTTGTAATAAAGCATCCAACTGTTGCAAATTCAGAACACAAACTTTGAATTAACATGAATCATATCCTGAATGTACCTATCAGTTCAGAAGGTCCACAAACTGAGAAACTGTCTTGTTCTTGGCTTAAGCATAACAATTTATCAGCTATTTCTGGTGCAATAAACACATGCTGATCATGGCCATTTTTCCTTGCTATAATTTGATGTTTATATTATTTATCATGAATCATTTTCATATTATTAGATTTATTTCTTACAATTAAGAAAAATATGTAGATCATTAATTTCCACAGAAATACAAATCAATCAGAATCCTTTTTTAAATTTCATAATTGAATCTATATTTAGCACAATTTCAAAATATTACGTTCTTATATAAAATATTACAATATGAAATTTGTATATCCCTATATGAAATTTGTATATCTCTATAGTTTAACTAATACAATGTTTGCACAAGATTTTACAGTAAAAAAAAGTAGGGGTAAATTTCAGACAGAACTTTATTCATACATCAAGACTATTATTCACGTGGACGAAAAACATTTCAATAGTCAATCTTTTCAGATACATATTAAAATCTATAGAACATCAAAAACAATTCTAAACTCTTTAAATTCAATGAATTAAACTGAAATAAGTAAACTAACAAAAAGTAAATGAATATTGCAAAGTTTTTATGTTAAAATCTTTCTATAGCATTTTGGATTTTCATTTTATGGCCTTGACCAAAAGAAAGAACAACTGAATAAAAAATAGTGTTTTATTTTTATTCCAAATTACAATTGATAAATTTGTTCTCCATATGTATTCAATACCAACTTTGATTTAAACAGTTCCAGAGAATTTCAAGCAATTTTACTATTTTTATTTGACTTGAGCTTGTTATCTAGAAGGTAGGATGCATTGACTTAAAATTATTAATTATGGCTCTATCATTATATACAATGTGGCTCAAAAGAATAACTGAGTCAAAAGTGTTAATGCATTATATATTGCTGCCAGCTCTGGTCAGGTGCTTCTGCTATGCATTTAGAGATTCTTGATAACATACAAAGAAGAATCTACAATGTTACTGGTCTTGACCTGGCATCTCAGCTTCAGTCAATTTCCCCACTGCTGTAACACAGCTACTCTGTGCTTTTTCTATAAATATTTTCAAGGTAATTGTTCTGATGAACTTTCCTCTATTTTACCTAGATATCATGAATTTAAGTGCAGTACAATACCTTTTCACTTTCAATTTGAGAATAATAACTTTCAAAATGGAATAATTTATTTTTATTAAAAAAAAATTGGAAAATTAACCAATCACATTTGTATTTTTTTTATATATTTAAATTTCAAAGTGAAAATTGTTTTAAAAAACTGAATTTAATTTGATAAAAAAATTATTTGCCTAAGGATTTTCAAATATAATGAAATAATTTAACCAAAACTTTATAAATTTAAATCTGTATGAACTGAAAGCAAAACTTTTTAAGTTTGTAATCCATTTTTTGAATAATGTATAAAACAATGAAAAATATATTTAACTGACTAGAGTGTGTCTTAAAATTCAATACTATGTCAATATCAGAAGACCGAAAATGAAAAAAAGAAAAGTCAAATTCTGGCTGTCTACAAATCAGATGGAGATTGGAAGTCAAAAGCCTGACAAATTGGAGTCCCTCAGGCAACTGCTTACAGGTGGGTACCCCACAGTGAAAAGGAAAACTCAAGAGGTGGACAAAGATTCAGAAAAGTGTCAAATGAGAACAGAGATTTTATGTGGAAGAAAACTGAAGAAAACCCCCAGAATAACGTTTAATGAGCTCGTTGATGCCATTTACCATAAATTCAATTTAAAATTGTCCAAGCAGACCTTACATTACTACCTGGACATGATTTTAGACACTCTGAAAAGCATCAGATTTGAACAAGAAACAGCAAACACAGAGAATAAATGAAAAGAAAAAAATGTTTGTGAAGGAACTCCTTGCATTTCAGGCCAGAACTTGCCAACTTTCTTCCTGGAAAAAACAAACTACAGTATCCATATTTCAACGATTGAAAGGCAATCTCATTTAGGTACAAGGTGCTGCATAATTGCAGCAGTATCAAAAGGTACCAACATAAATGTAATAGGCTGTATTAGCAACTTGGACCTAATTTACAATGAAGTCATGTGGGGATCATACACAAGTAACTTGATGTGTGATTTTAAAAAGACTCTGTGTTTAACCAAAGAAAAGTATGGTTGATCTGTCATTCTTGTCATTGACAATGCACCTTGCCATTCAAAGATGAGAAGAAATGAGGTAATTTCCAATCAAATTTTGAGGCTAGGACAGTACAGCTGCATGCTCAATCCAATTGAGAATATTTGGTCAATTTTCAAAGCTGAAGAGGAAATTGGCTGAAAATATTCAAGAAATTCTAATGACAGAAGGGTTAACCTTGAGCATCAAAGTGCATAGACTCTAGACCTTAGAAATTTATATAAATGCTACCCTTGCAATGGTAACACCAGCAATGTGCTCAAATTTCATTGCAGGCATCCAAGGCAAAATGACAAAAGCCTTAAATCCGGAAGACATGACATTTTAATTAACAAGCTTTATTTATAATGAAGATTCAATCATTTTCTTCTATAGAATTTTTTTTTATCTTTCTATTCATTTGGATCAGATGTTACTATTTTCAAATTTAAAGTTAGTGTTCTATTTTGAAAGTTACTATTCTAAAATTGAAAGTGAAAATGTATAGATTGGTGATAAGGTCTCACCATTTTACAGTTAAAATGACTAGATGCAAATATAAATTCTATGTTAACAGTTTCTTCTCTCCTATGTGAAACTTTCTCCCAGTTTCTTGATTTCTGATCAACTTTGATCTTCCAAAATTTAAATGCAACATCAATTGTTACCTTCTGTCTTTTTAATTCCTGTTCTTTTATTGTTCTCTCTCCTTAATAATGTTTTTCTTTTCCTCATATCCTCAGACACTCAGTAACTCTTTGTGTCTTAGTTTACTTGCTTGGGGTGAAATGATTATAAAAAAAAAGAAAAGAAAAAAAGATACCCCTTTTTATCTGTGAATTGCCATGACTTTTTGGAAAAGATATAGAATTTCCTCTTGCCTTGTGGAATTCAGAATTAAGTTAGGACTTAATAGAGACTTTGAGGTATTATTGTGGCTGTCGTAAGAATATGCTATTTTGGTGTAAGGAATTACTGGGGTATGTTTGGGTCAGTAATTGTGGGTAGCTAAGTTTAAAACAGATCTTTTGCCTTGTGCCACATTTTTGTATTTTCAAATAAATATTACTTTCTTCTATGTTACCAAAACTTTATGTATTTAAGTGCAGTACTAGATTGGCAGCAAGGTCTCATCATTTTACAGTTGAAATGCCTAAATTTAACTGTAAGTTCTATGTTAACAGTTTTTTCTCTCACACTTCTTGTTTGTGGAACTTTCTTCTGACTTCTTGCATTCCAATCAACTTTGATTTTCAAAAATTTAAATGCAACATTCATTGTTACCTTGTCTTTTTAATTCCTTATCTTTTATTGGTCTCTCTCTTTAATAATGTTTTCTTTTTCTCATATTCTCACACACTCAGTAACTCTTTGTCTTAACTGTCAGTCAATCAGTCAGGTATGTGCCATGCGTGATACACACTTAGGCAATCATGTATCTGTTAATACATGACTGATGAAGCAGATTTTTTTCTGCAGTAGACCAGTTGCCATCCAAGACTATGGAACCCGGTCTGTCCTGCTATTTAGCCATAGCTGGAGAGAGAAGAAGAGGATTCCTACCTTTCCCAAGGGTATTAGCTCATAAGTGAATGTAATGGAGTTGACTGGAATTCAAAATCAGTGCTCCAATTCCTAAATCTGAGCCGCTATCCATTACTCCACTGTGCCTCCTTGTCTTAACTATAAGTTCTATTTTAACAGATTTTCTCTCACACTTCGCATTTGTGAAACTCTCTTCTGGCTTCTTGCTTTCCAGTCAACTTTGATCTTCCAAAATTTAAATGCAACATTAATTGTTACCTTCTGTCTTTTTAATTCCTGTTCTTTTATTGTTCTCTCTCCTTAATAATGTTTTCCTTTTTCTTACATTTAGAAGGTAGGATGTATCCTCTTGGAACCATAATTAATCTCATCCTACAAATCATTATAAGCACTGAGGAACTTTTGGCCTTGTGCCAGATTCTATACTGTTTTATGTTGTAGCTTTCCCACCATCATCAGTGTTCCAACCTGGTTAAAAATTTGTGTCATAAATGTTGATTTTTTTTTCAAGATATTTCACACTTGGAACTTAGGAGGAACTCAATTGTAAAACCAAGTTTTCCACCAATTTCACATTGTGTCACATTGATACAAGCTTTACAAAATGTCCAGAAATATATGAGGCGGAGAGAATTGCATTTAACAAATAATGGTTATTAGAAAAAGACATACCAGGAGGTGAATATTTATGAGTAAAATTAAAATGCATTTCAATTCATCATTAGTTGTAAAAATACTGGTGGATTTCATTTTTGTACTGAAAAAGCAGAAATCCCACCTTGAAATTAAAATATTTTAGTGAAATAAGTTTAGAAACAAGGAAAACAAATAGACTCCAAAATGGCTGACATATTTGCATGTAAAAGATAGATGTTTATTTCATGTGTATACAAAATGCAAGTTTTTGTTTAATCATTTTTTATGATGAGCAGAATATATATATATTTTTATAATTATTTTAAAAAAATATGATTCACAGTGACACAAATTACAATGTGTCAAAACTAGTCCACAAGTGTTAAAATTTAATTTCAATACTAGACTTTAACTTTAGATGACCGTTTCATTCTCAAGCGATGTTTGGAATAACTCATCGAAGACAATTGAATCATATTTTTTTTAAATAATTTTAAACTCTACTTCTGAGTTTTTTTTTAAAAATAAAAATACTAAAGAACTTTGGATCATCAATCTGTTACATCAATATACAAACAAACACACATATATATATATATATATATATATATATATATGAGAGAGAGATGTGTGTGTGTGTGTGTGTGTGTATGTGTGATTTGGATCAAATAACTTGTTTTGCTTTTATTTAAGTATCATCAGAAAGTTTTGGAAATGAATTATGGAAGAGAAAGTTCCAGTAATTTTTCCATTGGTCATGTAGACCTCATGTGTCTTTGTTCTGTGGTGTTAACGTGTGTGTGTGTGTGTGTGTGCTTATGTTTGGATTCTCGTGGAGATATTTTGTCCAACAGAAAAATGACACATCAGCAGACTAACATCTCATTAGTATCTCACCACCACATTTAAGAACCACTAACAGAGCAACGAAAACTTCCAAATAGAATCCAAATATACCCATATTAACACCACAAGACAAAGATTGGTTTGGTTTTGTTGTTTTTGTTTAGCAGCATATCAATACATCTATGGGTTATTTAATGCAGAAATCTCAATATTTTGTATGTAATTTTATCAAAACACTATTTTCTCATAGCTGGGACCCTAACAGGTGCTACCAACTCAGATTAGGATAGACCTGGGAACAACAGCAATTAAGAGGTGGTTCCATGCAAAACCTCTGCTGCCAGATGAAGTTTATCATTATACCCAGAACTAACAACACAAAGACACACACGTGGTCTACCTGACCAATAAAAACAAACACCACAAACTGAAAGTACAGAAAATTTCTCTTTCATAATTTCCCAAAATTTGTGGAGGCTTAAATAAAAGTAAGACATGTTAAATTTGTTTCCTATCTGTTCCTTTTATATATATATATATATATATATATATATATATATACACACACATACATACATACACAAAAGTAATTAATAAAAAAAATATTTGTGTGTGTATATATATATATATATATATATGTATATATATATATATATATATATATGTAAGAATAAAAAGATGAGAAAAAAACTGGGAAATTTGAAAATGTTCATGAATATTCATCAAGTGGTTGAAAGCCTTGATAAACCAATGACACCATTGCTTTTGTATATAAATATGTGCAACAAAATAAATTTTATATTTGCCTTGATAAAGACCCCCAGGGGAGGATGAAACACATCAGCTAAAAATAGATTTTCTTCATCTTTTTATTCATTTTGTTCCTTTACAGATACTCCATCTGAAAATAATTTACACACACATATAAGCTCTGCCATCTGTCACTGAGCACTTGTGCTTTTACTGCTGGTGTTTGTACACTTTATAGTGTGTGTGATTGCATATGTATAGATATACAGGTTGCGATGGGTAAATTGTCGCCATTTTATATTTTTAATTTCATACATGCATGTTGTTTGTCGACTGCACAGTACAGTAGGGCTAGTTGGGTACCATCTGTGAGAAAAAGAGTGCCATGATGCAATTCACTCTGCTAAAAATTTGGAAACGTCATGCTGTACGGCTTGGAATTTGCACCAGAAGCTCCAATACGAACCTTTCAGTGTGTTTGTTGGGGTATTGTAATCTGAGGACAGTGCAGAGGATTCGGAAAGAGTTGGATGCATCTGATGGTGTTTACGAAGTTACAGCAGCTTGGAAAACTGACTCTGATCATTCCAATAAGAAAAGAACTCCCAAATTTGTTGTTGAGAAACTCTGACTCAATACAGAGGCTTACATCAAGTGCCTTGATGAGGTAGTGCTGCCCTGGATCAAGAGAGTGGCTACTGGAAGACACTATGTCTGGCAACAGGACTCTGCACCATACCACCTAACTCCTCAGACTGCAACCCACTGATTATTATGTGTGGAGTGCAGTTGAGCAACAAAACTCCTAACACCAAAGATTAACTGAAGGCAAGGATTATTGCAACATTCATTAATTTAAACAAGGAGACTGTCCAGAAGAGTTGCAGGAGATTCCAAAGTCGTCTGGAGCTTGTGGTTGAAGCCAATGGTTATTATATTGAATAAATTTGTTCATTAGTATTTCAAGATATTTTTGTGTAATTATGGTAAATATATCTGTTAAAATGAGACATTGGTTTTATTTTCATTTTTGTTTAATTTAGACAATTTATCCATTGCACCCTAATTATTATCGAAAGCTAGCACAGAGTTTTAGAATTTTTGAATCACTTATTGTGATTCTCAACAAGAATGACTTCATCAATCACAGAAAACTTATTTTAAAAGCTTAAAAAAGAATAAAATGAAATATATAAATATTTATAAATTTATAAAATACATTTTTCAGTGCAATCATTTTTGTCAAGAATCCTGAGGAGTGATCAAAAAATGATAAAACTTTCGATAAGTATTGAACGTTTTTACTTATATTTTATTAAGCACTTTATTTGAAAAAATTGTTATATTTGATATACAATAAATTATATAATTTTGCACATATTATCTGCTAGCACTAATAGCTAGCATTTTTTTATATATATATATATATATATATATATATATATATATATATATATATATATATATACATGCACACACACAGAGAAGATTGTGTTCAAGCATGAAACAGACTGTCGCCACTCCTTGTTGACCTCAGTGACCATTCTTATATTTACACATACTCTGTTCTGAATACCAAGAACTTTTACCCATAAATATAGTATGCCTTAAAACTATATATATATATATATATATATATATATATATATATATATAAATAAATAAAACAACAAGAAAACTATTCTTAGCTGACATGTTTCATCCTCTGAGATATAGACCCTCAGAGGACAAAATATGTCAGCTAAGAATAGTTTTTTCTCTTGGTGCTTTTTATACATTTTGTTCCTTTACAAATACACTCTATCTGAAAATAATTTACATAATCAAAATGGCAGATTTAATCCATTTCCTATATATATATATATATATATATTTTATTTATGTGTGTGTGTGTGTGTGTGTGTGTGTGTGAGAGCATGTATATACATATATGCATGCACGTAAACATGTAGATTGAAGTTGGTGTGGCAACTAGACACATAATTATTCCTGAAGATATAAACATGTGCAAAGTTTGTGCTCAGTGACTAACAGAAAGATGGACACATTGCATTGGTGACAGCAGATAGATGGTTGATGTGTATCAAAATTGTCCCTCGCCCTCTCTACAGTCCAGACTTTGCATCCCTGTAATTTTTGGTTGTTTCTGAAGCTGAAGGAGAACATCAGGCACAGTTGTTTTGAAGACATTGAGAAGATGAAAGAGGCTGTGACAAGGGTCCTGGATACCTTCACTTTGGATCCCTTCCATGGGGTCTTCACAGAAAGATTGGGGGACTACAACAAGTACAGTGAGGTCATAGAACCCCACTTTGAAGGAGATTAGAGTTTGTTTTTTTTTTACTTCTTTCAAATTAATAGATGTCTGTCTTGAAAAAACTTTCGGAATGCACCTTGTAGATTATTTGTTTATATATGTTAGCTCTGTCTTTGGGCACTGAGCACTTGTGTCGCTACTATTCTTAAGTGTTTGTATACTTTAGTTTATTTCATAGTATGTGTATATGTATGTAGATTATATAACAGGTATTTGCATAGCACATCTATTATCCTCAATTTCCTCCTGTTTTAGTGATTATATATATATATATATATATATATATATTACACACATATATAGAAAGAGAGATATGAGACACATTCTGGACATCAATTGGTCCAACTGTGTCACCAATACCATAGTTCTCACACATGCACAGTTACTCAGCCTATATGCCCTTTTCCATCAGTGTCAGCTCCATTGGGTGGGACATGTACACTGTATGTTGGATAGGAGGATTCTGAAGGTCCTTCTGTACAGGGAACTGGACACTAGCAAGAGGATACAGGAGCAACCTCTACTTCACTTCAAGGATGTCTTCAAAAGTGACTTGAGGGTGATGGATAGGGACATTAAAAGGTGGGAAGACATCGCCTACAGTTGCTCATGCTGGAGACATGATTAACACTGAGGGCTGGAGCAAGAAGAGGAGAAACAAAGTTTTACTGCTGGGGAGAAGCAGGCTTGACAGAAAGTAAACAACAAGGCGACATCAAGGGAGAGTGTCTTCACATGCATTTGTTGCAATCGAGATGGTCATTCCCATGTGGGCCTGTACAGCCATGACAGATGCTGCACCGCCATTTAGGCACAGATCCAAGGTTTCTCAAGACAGATGGATGCCACACATATTGTATGTAACAAACATATATTAGAATCAAATAACTGTTTGCTCAATGATGATAACACAGGTTAAATGAAGACCAGTCCATTTTGTGCAGATGTTTAAAAAAAAATTAAAAAAGAGGCTGTTATTTACACTATTTGGACTGTTGCCCTCATCTTTATTATGATATTTACAAAGTTTCAGCCATTGTACACTCTGGCCTTTTTCAGATGATATTTATTGGAATTTTAAACCAAGCTCTTTATTTAGTCTACAAGAGAAGATTGTTCTAATTTTATGTAACATGACTTTGGATATCTCAGTTTCAGTTAATCCTCCAAGTTTTTGTTCCCTTTACTATGGCCAGGTATTGAACTCACAAATGTTTGGGTCAATTGGGTCAAGTCACTTTTTAGATCATCAACCAACAATCTTATTCACTGGGTCATGTGTCCTCACAAGAATATAGCTGTAGTCCAGAAAAACAATTCTTAAGATTTAAAATTATTGGCAGATACTGAAGCACACCTTCACATGAGCTTATTTTTTCTCCAGTGTGAGTCATCATGTGATCTTTAAACTCACTAAAACTGGTGAACCACACACTACACATTCTCATCCAAGCACATTTCCATACATCATTTTAAATGTGCTCTTTATGACAATGCTGAATTGTATGCTTCACAGGAATACATGGCCTAGTAAATAAAAGCATTGGTTGATGATCCAAAAAGTGACTTAACTCAAAGAGTTGTGAGTTCAATACCTGGCCACAGCAGAGGGGAACAAAAACTTGGAGAGTTGAGTTATCAAGAGGAATTAATTTGTTTTGAAATTTCAAAAATATCACCTGAAGAAGGCCGGAGCATACAACAGCTGAAACATTGTGAATATGGCAATAATGATGAAAACAGTCTGAATAGTGTAAATAATTACAATACCTCAGAAATACATATAAAAGAGTTATTTTCATAACTGAAGCACAAGACTATATAGATCATTGGGACAGGAGAGAGTATCAAGAGGATTGAGGGAAGTATCTACATGGGAGTATTTGTCAGGGAGGGAATAAGAAGAGGAAATAACTGTTGTTTAGTCAGTCTCTTTAAATGATTCAAATGATATACCACATTCCTTTATGCCAAAATCTCTTTAAGTTTAAGTGGTCACTGCAATTTCATTGAATGAAGCTGATAAAAATTCAAGATTTGATTTTGTTTTGTTCATCACTAAACAAAACGTCTATAACATTGGCATCATTCAGGCCAAAGTATTTAGGTCAGAAGTTGAGAGTAGCAACAGTTTACAATTAGATGTATAGGTGAAGCAACAATTTTTCAAAAAATAATACATTTTCTTCCTCATTCTATTAAAGACAGAGAATAACAACTACAATGAAATATTTTACAAACTGGCACAAATACTGAAATAATCCACATCCCAGATAAAAATCAAAACATGAATTTCTTATTGTCTAAACAAAACATGTAAGTATTTTATGTCACTGATGGACAAAGTTTTAAACCAAGGCGTTGAGAGTTAGTTGATTAGATTTGATTTAACGGTGTGTCAACCCACAGAGGTATTATAGCTTACAATAAGATGTTCAACGTGAACTATTCAATCGCCAATGTAGAGGTGAAGGAAGAATTTTAAAATTTTTACTTTTCTATTTTCCACTCATACTGTTAAGTTTTGTGATTAACAATAACAATAAAATCTTGTGAATTGGTGTAATGATTAATTGACTTTTTACAGTTTATCAACCCTTCTTGAAAACAAAAATAGATTTCAGATTTTAGGACTTTGCTTACAGTATGCAGTTTTCTCAAGTGGTTCCCCATCTTAGTATTGAACAGACTTGATACTGCTTAACTTTAGTGATTCAATGAGAACAGGTATTTTCAGCATGATTGTGAATTGTTGCAAGTACTGAAGTTATTTCCAGATGTTACAGAATAAAAACATTATTCAGTATACTTGAATGTTCATTTTAATCTTTTGTCACATTCTAAAAGTGTGAATTCAGATGGACATTGTATTTCTGTAGTCTGTGCTTTCCAAATTTTAGTGAAAATGCTGAACCGCAAAAGAATATGAGTGTACTCCAGAAAAACAATTTTAAAAATCCAAATTCTATGCAGATACTGAAACACACCTTCACATGAGCATATTTTTTCTTCAGTATGAGTTTTCATGTGATCTTTAAACTCACTAAAAATTACACTACACATTCTCATCCAAGCATATTCCCATATATAATTTTAAATGTGATCTCTATGAAAATGCTGAATTGTATACATCATTGGAATAGTGTTTTTATCTAGCATGTATAAGTAAGATTTTGAAGTTGAACATTCTGAAAACTCTGAACCATACACATCAAATGAATATGATTTCTACTGAGCATGTATCTTCATATGCTTTTTTAAGTTTGATGTCTGTGAACATGAAAAACTACACAATTTACATGAGTATGGTTTCTCTCCAGTATGCGTTTTCATGTGTCTTCTTAAAGCTGAGCTTTGTAAAAATGATGAATCACACAGTTCACATGAATATGGTTTCTCACCAGTATGTGTTCGCATATGAATTTTCAAACTTGAACTACTTGAAAATGTTGAGTCACATACTTCACATGGATATGGTCTCTCACCAGTATGTATTCGCAGGTGAGTTTTTAAACTTGATCTCTGTGCAAATGCTGAACCACAAAGGTCACATGAATATGGTTTCTCACCTGTATGCGTCCGCATATGAGTTTTTAACTGTGTATGACCTTTAAATGCTAAAGAACACACTTCACATGAATATGGTTTTTCACCAGTGTGTGTTCGCATATGAGTTTTTAAACTTGCAGTCTGTGTAAATGATGAACCACACAATTTACATGAATATGGTTTCTCACCTGTATGTGTCCGCACATGAGTTTTTAACTTTGACTTTTCTGCAAATGCTGAACCACACACTTCACATGAATATGGTCTCTCACCAGTATGTGTCCGCATGTGAACTCTTACCTTTGAATTGTCTCTGAATCTTGAACCACACAGTTCACATGAAAATGGTTTCTCACCAGTATGTATCTGCATATGAGTTTTTATATATGAGCCCCGTGAAAAAGTTGCACCACATATTTCACACGAATACGGTTTCTCACCAGTATGTATTTGGATGTGTCGTTTTAAATCTGGGCCCAGTGAAAATGCTGACCCACATACTTTACATGAATAAGGCTTCTCACCAGTGTGTGACCGCATATGAATATTTAATTGTGATTTTGCTGCAAATGTTAAATTACATACTTCACAGGGATATGGTTTCTTAACTGTTTGTGCCATTACTTTTTTTAAATTTGAAGGAACTGAATAGGCTGATCCACACACTTCACATAAATATGGTTTTTCCTCAGTGTTTGTTTGTATGTGAGTTTTTAATGTAAATGCTGAACCACATACTTCACATGAATATGCATTTTTCTCCAATATCTGCACATGGGGTTTTAGATTTAAATTCTGTGTAAATTCCAGTCCATCTTCACATGTATAGGGATCTTCTCTGGGGTGTGTTTCCACATCTATATTTTGATGAGCACTTGTGTCTACAGACATATTGATAATCTGCACAAGAAAATAGAATGTTTTAATAGTGTTTCTAGTATAACACTATGCAAATAAAACACATTTAAAAAAATGTTTTAGCTGTACATTGTTATCTTTACAGTCATAAACCACAAATTCAAAAATATATTATCTTAATTATGAATTTTCTTATTCAGCATGCAAATGATGAACTTTGTTTCCTCATGAAATATTGGTATAAAGACAAAGAAGTTCAATTCCTTCCCACCACCTTTGAAAATTTTAAAAGATATTATTAAAGATTGTATGTGTTCAGTCATCTTAGAGCAGTGAGGGAAGTGCTTCTAGCAAAGTGTGTGAGTTTCTCTGTGGCACAGAACTGTCCATGAAAATCAAATTCACATGAATGGCCTCATCACACTCTCTTTGACCACTTTCTTCCACCCTTCAGCAAGACCAGTGGTAATTGTACCACATGCGATCGGGGCAGGCTTAGTTAGCTAGATCAAAGCACATCTCTCATTAAAATCTGTACAGATACCAAAACACTAATTGTCTCTGGGCTGATTTATAAAATGAATTACATCCAAAAAGCATGTACATAAAATCATTAGAAGAAATTTTAATGTCATGGAAAAAACCCCCCAAAAAAAACAAGCATGCGTTTCTTCGTAAAAGTTACTAAAAATTCAAGAAGATAAATGACAATTTATTGAAAATTAGTTTTAACCCATGAAAACTTCAGATTTTCCTATTTGAATTTTCTGATGAATCTTAATTCTTCAGTTAATGATTGAGTAAGTTCATGGCGAGCTCTATGACAATAAAATATCCATAGAAATTTCGCTATTGCATTGTTAAATATTTGAGCTTAACAACTTTAACAAAATCTTACAATAACAATCATAAATATGAATGCTGATTGTTACTTCAAGAAGTGGATGCAAATGAAGAGACGTGAAATTGACAATTTCCATTTCACTTAAACAGCTAGTTAATACTTCTATCTTCCTTTCTTTCATTTTTCACTGAAATCAAGTCTTTTCCCCTCTTTCCACGAGGTCAAAATCGAATAGTCCATTATTTATGAGGTACTGGCAGGACATAATGGTCATGTGAACTAACGAAGGAAGGGACAAGCACAATTATAACAGAATATTTCACTTGATTATATTTGATACATTTTTATTTTTCATGCAAAAACATTTCTATTTTTGTATTTCCTAAGTAGTTTGCCAAATTTTTGCCAAGTTTTCACATTGTGACTAAAGACCAATAATTATTGCAAATAACATGGGATAGTTATTTATACTTTTACATGTAGACTATTGTCCCCCATATTTGTTGTTGTTTTCAAAATAGTTTGCATGTAAATAATGATAATGCCTCATCCCAGAAATTCAGATAGAAAAATATGGAATAGATATGTTTTCAGTCTTATCTGTGATTAGTTTAATTGTTAATAAATAAAAAACCAATGTGATCAACCTCTAAATGTGTCAATTCCATAAATTTTGCCAGGGGTATTATTATTATTAACCTTATTCTAAATCAAAGTTTAATGTCCTGTCATAAGTGTGACAGTTACTGATGTGTATTTTACCAGTAAGTAAATGTCTAATTGGTGGCTGGGAATTAACTTGAGAAGTATTAACTAATTAAGTTAAGACCCCAAACTTGATAAACTTTTATGGTCAAAATGTTGATGTTATTATTAAGAAAAAAAAAAAACAAATTATTTTTTGATTATTTTATTAAATATTTTAATCCTTTCTAACATGTTCAAAATTTTGGTTAAAAATTGGATTGGTCAAAGGATATAGGGATTTTATATATATGGAAATTACATAAAGATTATTATTATAAAAATAAATTCAACATAAGTTTTTTAATCATTTCACCCAAAGCAAGGATGAAAGGGGTTACTGAGTGTCAAAAAATACAAAAACTATAATTAAGTAGAAAGGACATTTACAAATAAGAATTATGAAAACAGAAGATAATGACTGACATTGCATTTCAAAGTTGACTGGGAAAGAAAAACCCAGAAGAGAGTTCCACAAGTGAGAAGTGTGATAAAATAAACTGTTAGCATAGAACTTACAGTTACATCTAGCTATATCAACTGTAAAATGCTGAGACCAAATTAATTTGCCTTCCATTGGGCCAGATAAATTTACATAGCAAACTGCCCCCCACCAATTTTATTTTTTATATTCATGATTTGGCATATTTAATCTATAGTAATATAAAAAAGTTATTCTTAAAATATTTTGTGGGTTTTGTGTAGTTCTTCAACAGACAGATATGTTGAAGAACTACACAACCCCCCCCCAAAACAGAAGGTTAGAAAAAAGAAAGAGTTGATAAAAAGGAAGAGCAGAATAATGTTTGTATATATCCAGTGTAGAGACTGAAAAAGAAAATGAGAATACATCAGAGAAAGGTAAAGTGAAAATTAAAATGTTAAAAGCAGAAGGAATGGTGGTTGAAGGTATTTGAACAGAGAGAAAGAAGAAAAAAATTGATGGTCAGAAGAAAGATAATGCAAAAGTTAAAATGTGTTGAAAATTAGAAGGAAAGTTAGACTAATATTCTCAAAGATATTTGAATGATTTTTTTCTATGGTTTATCAACCGTTTGCAGGTTATTTAAGGAATATTTTAAGAATTCTTTTGGAGATAATAATGATATAGTGATACAAGTCCTACTAATTAACCCATAGTTGGGGGAGAAGAGGTGGATTCATACCCCTCTCAAAGGTATTTGCACATAAGTCAATATAACAAACCCAACGAGAATTGGAACTTGGCTCCCCAATTAACAATTCTGAGCCATTATCCATAAGTCTTCTTGTAGTGAATAAGAGCAGTTTCTACTTTTAACAAGTTTTACCTGAAACATCTTTAAAGCAACTTTAAATACAGTGTGGGTTGGAAAGATTGATTGGTGGAGTGAGATGCCGAGAGAGTGTCCCCCAGGCTTATAGGAGATAGGTTTGGATCCTCGGCAATAAGAGCACATTTCCTTTATGATTCATCTGAAATGACTGAAGACATTGCCTTGGAAAACATTCTGCACTCTCATTGCCCATATGAATAAAAGAAGACAAGAGGAAAAACTATACTTAGCCAACATGCTTCATCCTCTGATGAACTTTATCAAGGCAATTGCCTTCATAAAGTCCCTCAGAGGATGGAATATGTCAGCTAAGTATAGAGGACGAAACACATCGGCTACGTATAGTTTTCTTCATGTCTCTTTTTATTCATATGGAAAATGTGCTTAAGCAGGTGTCTGCAACAGGGATTCTTTCTACATTCATTTGCCCTTATACCAAAAGATGAGTATTACTAGATAGTGGCAGCCATCAGTATGCACATTGACAAAATTGGCAATTTGTGGTCTTCACTTATATATATAAATATATAAGTGAATATTGAAGTCAACACTCACAGGCAACAGACTATTTCATGCTAGACACAATCATCAGGCCACATGTATTGAAACATTTCAATCTGAAAATTGGACAAAAAAATAGCTTTAATTACCTTCCCAGACCAAACATACTAAATAAACAATCAGACCTAATCTCAAAACACTTTTTTTACTACGTTACTAAAACATCAAAAACCAAAAAGAATATATAAATATATAAAACAAAAATAAATAAAAAAACAAGTAAAATAAATTAATCCAAATAAATAAATAAACCACTCCCGCCAAAATAACCATTAGAACAGACTATTCACAATGCTCCACTGACACGTATATATAGTCGAGAAAAACCCCAACACATGTGGCCTGATGATTGCATCTAGCATGAAACAGTGTTGACTTCAATGTTCACTTTTATATTTATACATGCTCTGTCTCTGATATTGAGCACTTTATACCATAAACATAGCATATCATAAAACTATATATATATATATATATATATATATATTGATGATGATGCTTTTTAAGAGACCCACTCCAACTAGAGCGGATCTATAAATGGTTTCAAATTTGTTCAAAAGTGCCCATTAAACTTGAAAATAAACAAATCTCCTCTATTCTTATATCTTTATTAGTTTTATCAGGGGTCTGAAAACTAGAGGGTCCTTGGGAGCCTCTGGGCTGCAGCACATACTAAACTATCTATAAATCCAGCACTGATTACAAGTCATAATGTAACCACTGTTGGCTGTGCACTAACCTGGGTTTCATGACAAAAGGTTGCATTACATTTTCACTGCTAGCTGACTCACAAGACATATAACACATGCTTCTTTTAGTTTTGCTGAATGTATGGAAAACTGGCTTTCCAACAATACCAAAAAAGCATGGTCAAAATTGTTGTATATAGTTTTTCTCTTTTTTGGGAAAAATTATATTTCAACCCTTAATTTTCACCCTTCAAACACTTTGTACCTCAAGAAATACTTATTTTGGAAAATTCAATCAACTTTCTTTTGAATGAATCTGATCTGAAACTAATTACTTAATTCCAGAGGAAGGTAGTACCAAGCATTTAGAACAGTCTAGACAACTTGTTTCTGTGTTGACTCAAGTCATGATGCGACAGGCTCCAATTTATACCAATTTTGTGAAGTTCTCAGTGAATAATCTTTCATCTGTCTATGAATTTGCTTTTACTACTTGATACTCATTCACATGATGATATTTATTGACTAGCACATTGTTGTAGCATATGTAAGGATGATAATGGATATGTCACCATTTACATAAATATAGTAATAAATACTGTATGTTGGTCTGCAGTTGAAGATTCATTGTGGAATTCACTTGACTCACTGTTAGCAGTTGACTACTACTTCTATGTGATGCTGGCGAATCTTATATGTGTTGTTCATGTCCTAAGTATTATCGTTCATTACCAACCTTTGTTTGATTATTCTATTCAGTGACCTTCCCTAGGTCACAACACCCAGACAGGTTAAATTTTGGCTTGTTGTATGTAAAAGTTGCACTATGTCTATCACATACTGATTTCACTGAGCAGTCAGAGTTTGAATTAAATATTTCAGTGAAGTTGTATAATAGGCATTTAAAAAAACTTTTCATATTACTAAAGATTAAGCACTCCAAATCATGAATAGAAAAAAATAGAAAAATTATTAAATTTTATAAAAGTGACCCCAGTTCTTTTAAGTAAATTCAATGTAAATTCGAAGTGACTCATTTACATATGAAGTCACAAAGACTATAAATAGCTGCGGCTATTACCCAGAAGGCAGTTGAGTGCATACTACTTCATGTGAGTTAGTAACACTACACTACAATAGCAATGCAGAGAATCTAGCAAACCACACAAACAATTATCACATGAATATGCACAAGCATGATTTAGGATCACTAGCAGCTAAAGATAGAACAAAAAAGTTAAGACTAAAGTAAAATATCCCCCCCTCATATTTTGAAGTATGAAAAGTGCCAGTCCATCTACTACCAATAGTTGTGGAAAAACTAAAAAAAATTACTGGAAGAAGATGTACTTGAACAAGTGCCACCAGGAGGGGACCAAATGAGCCTCCCCATTAGTAATTTTAAGAAAGAAGGATGAGGATCTGCACATTTGTGGTGACTACAGAATAGGTGCAAATCCCAAAATATGTGCAGATTCATATCCTACTACTATTGTAGAATGGGCTTTGAACTCCCTTGCAGGTATGAAAACATTCTCTAAAATTGATCTAAAGTCGGCATACCATCAAATACCTATTGATGAAAACTTTAAAGAAGTTACAACAATATACATGCCAATCGACTTATTAAGATCGAAAAGAATGCTGTAGAGAAGTCAAACTGCAAGTGTAATTTTTCAAAGGGCTATAGAGCAAGTTATTCATAGCGATATAAAAAATACAATATGCTACCAGGATGACAATTGCGTTAGTGCTAATAACAAATTAAAATGGAAAATCAGTATGGTTTTAAATAAGTTAAAAATTACTGAATTAACAATTAATGAAAAAAAATGTATGCACAGCATTAAAAAAATATAATTTGGGGGATATCTAACAAAGGCATAAGAACAAAAAAGAATTGAATCTTTCTTAGGACTTGTAAAGTTCTACAGATATGTAGAATGATACTCCAATTTGACAGGACCTTTTACAGCATTAAGAAAAAATGAATGTGGAACTTATTTGGACAAAAGAATAACAAGTGACATTTGAAAATTTGAAAAGTGATCTGGCAAAGAAGCCAGTAATAAAAGTATTCAACTCTAGAAAGGAAATAGTAGTAGCAACTGATCCAAGTGAACATTCAATTCCGAGGATATTAGCTCAGGATGGTCATCTTATTATGTATCTTTTGAGAAAATTCTCAAATGCCAATCTAAACTACACAAATATTGAGAAAGAATCACTGACCATAATATGGATGACAAATAGAACTTGTCAGTTTCTGACTGTAAAGGAATTCCTATTAATGTCTGACCACAGACCTTTAGAATTCATATTTAATCCTCGAAAGGAACTTCCTAAGGTATACTAGAATTTTTAGATGAGCCTTAATATTAATGGCATTTAACTTTGATATTGAGTATGTGGAAGGCAATACCATTCCACATGTAAATGCTTTGTTGAGATTGAGGTTTATTACTTTTGAAAGTGAGAAAGAGGAGGAATAATTTCTCACACTGGGTTGAAAATTATATTTTGTTGATAGACAAATTAGCTGAGGATACAAAGCAAGCTCTCATATTGAACAGTATAGGATGAAAAAAAATAATAAGTGGAATAATTGCTCAGAGTCTGAAAAGGCATTCTAAAGAGGTTGAACACAAGTTAATTGTAGAAAAAGATGTAATTTTCAATGGAGACATAGTGGTTCTGCCAGCAACACAAAGGAGCAAAATTATAAAAAGTATAAATGATGTTCATTGCAGTATATTGGAGATCAGTGCTAGTGGCATGGTGACCAGGCTATTCTACAGATGTAGAAGAATACTTAAAAAGGTGTAAAATGTATCAGGGCAGAAGAAAATTTAGACAGACAAAAACACATACATGGCCTAAAGAGCCACAACTTTGGGACAGAGTACACATGGATCAAGTCCATGTTAATAGAGTGGAAACAGCTTGAGCAATAACTGAACAGTACTAAAAATAAAGAACTAAATGAGATATCCATAGACATGGGTAGTGGAACAAGATCATGCTGGTTGATTTTGTTTAGTGGTATATTGACACTTTTATGGGTTATTTAATGCTGAAATCTAAATATTTCATATACAATTTTATGCCTTCAACTACAGATATTTTGTACATAATTTTATACTTTCAGAGTAGACACATGTTTTATAGATTTACAGTTTGTAGATGATAAAATGTATTGTTGATAATTTAAAAAAAATGTATTACTGGTAATTTCAATCAAAAAATGTATAGTTGGTTATTTTTTTATACTATTTTAGTGCTGGTAATTTGACTATAAAAATGTATCATTGATTTTTGCTTGAGGGGTTCCCTGTTTGCCCATAGCTATGACCCCAAAGGAGAGATCACACTGGGTTAGGGTGGACCTGGAAACAACAGCAGTTAAGAAGTTGGAAGGAAGTCTATTCCTTAGATTAACTAAAAGGGTTCAATTTGGAATCCCTGTAGGTTACTTGAATTGATATACACCTGATGAAAACCAAAAGGCACAATGGCCAATGCATTTTAATAGCAACAACAAAGAGGAGGACAATAGTCCAAATGTAAATAGTATAAATAATAACTCCTCATCCCAGAAATTCAGACAGAAAATTAATAAGTTCTAATATAAGTAAAATAAATTTTAATTTTAGTTTTATTTCAAAAGCAAAATGTTTTAAAATCCAAAGAATGACAATTCTAATTCATTGGTCATCAATTTAAAATTATGTGTTCTATTAATCATGTGATCTACTTGCATGATTCTCCTTAATTATATGATTTACCTTAAAGAAAATGATCGACATGTGCAAGAAAAAACTGACAGGTGTGTGTGTGTCCAAACATTATAATCTCATTGCTGGAAAATTATGCGATCCAATGCTAAAAATTTATTTATTGAATTTCTGAATGATGTCCAAACTGTTTAGTGTATTAAAGACAGTGATAGTATTAGTTAAAAAAATATTTTCCCTTAGTTTTTATCATATGGTATTATTTGTTTAGTATATTATTATGGTATATTAAATAAAACTACTTTTTCTTGTGTTATTCCATATATACCTATTTTTAATGTATATTTTAATATTTACACTATTTACATTGTTTGGACTGTTGTCCTCATCTTTATTGCCATATTCATGATGTTTTGGCCATTGTATTCTCTGGCCTTCTTCAGGTGAGATTTGTTGGAATTTTGTGCCAAACTATTTATTTAGTCCATGAAGGTAAATTGTTCTAATTCCATCTGTCATGCCTTTGAATATCACAGTTTTTTAGTTAATTCCCTTTGATAGCTCAACTTTCCAAGTTTTTTTATTCTCTCTGCTGTGACCAGGAATTGAACACTTTGGGTCTAGTCACTTTTGGATCAATCAATGCTTTTATCCACTGGACCATGTATAATTACAATACCTCATCTCAGAAATACAGACAGATGTATATTTTAATGTTTCTCAACTCGAAGATCACACACTTTAATGATGCATGGTTCAAGTAGATCATACTCGGAAGGTAGATCACATAAGTAGCACCAAATTATGTTTACTTTTTCTTTTTAAGAGAAAAAGTATTGCTATAATAAGGTTTAGAAATGAAACCTAAGGGAAGTAATTCCAAATTACTGACTTCCAAATCCAGAAACAAGTTATTTCATTTTTCAAGATGTTTTTTAATTAGTTTAAGAAATTATGAAATAACTGCTAACAGAATTGTAACTTTTAAATTACAAAAGAATATCATTAATGTTTCACACTTATGAAAGAAAAAAATCTGAACTATTATTCTCCTGTAAGCACCTCCACTGAATTTTCAATACCGAAGGTTTAAAATCAATTTTAAAAAATGAAAAAGCATTCTTGAAGATTTCATTTTAGCTTTAATTGGAAGCTAAATGATTAAATTTTCTATTAAACAAAATACTCTAGTGTATTTCAATTATAAATTATATAGATTGGAATTTCAAGTTTTTACTTGCTTTCATAAAAATCAATTACAAGCGGTGGAGGTATCTCCACGAAATCGCTAAAAAAATAGCATAACATGATGAAAAGACGCCAAACTTGACAAAAACAAAATTTTATCATCTAAATGTTTATGTTATTATTAAGAGGAAAGACCAAAGTTTATTTTAATTAATTTAAAATTTTTTTCCATCTTTTTAGAACATCCTAAATTTTGATTAAAAAAACCTTGTTTCTCTTTGTATCACCGGAACTAGTAAAATAACATATACAATTTTTAGCACGCTTTTTTTTTTTTGTATTACACACATTAATTTGGAAAATCTTGCAAAAATAAAAATAATTGTTGGATGTTAATGAAACTTTCAGAAACTATTCACAGATGATCGAAATTATTATAGGTTTTTTTTTATAAAATTCATGGCAGAAATATTTTTTTTATATTTATTACTCCCTCATAACTAATTTTATGAAAACTCTAAAAATCCTATTGCATCAAGTTTAGTGATTACAATAATTAAAAGCACAAGGCTTTGAGGAATGCAAATCACATTTTTTTTCCTCTTTAATTGGACCCATCCTACCTGAAAATCAGCTCTGAACTGTAACATATAAAACTCAATAAAACAAAGATATTATTTAATTTCAAATGCTTTTATTTGCTTTTAGTTGTTTTTATGAATATGGACAATATTTTCTGAAAGCAAAAAATTTTTCCCATGAAAAATGAATTTTTAATACAATTATTTATTTCTTTAATTATAATAGATTTTTACATACAAGTTAAAATATTATAAAATTAGTTAAAAGCCACATTGAGTTTCCTAAGTGTCCTTATGAGATAGATCATTTTTTTAGTGCTTTGTAAATTGTATTGTTTTGACTAATCAGAAGATCCGCAGTAATTAAGAAATGTAATTTTGTGTTTATAATTGGGCTGTAATTATAAAGTATGGAAGACCAACCAGAATACAATTAAATTGCGTTATTTGAGTTAAGCTTTGTTCTCCACTGTTAAGTCCTTTACTTTTGCAAAACACATGTGGAGAAGTTAATTTCATTTTTCAATTTCAACTGAGAAGAGTACCTACAAGTATCAGTATCATCTTATGAAATTTATATGATCTTATTTTTATATTAATCTCAGTTATGACATTTTTCCATAAATGAAATATCAAAAGCATACTTATTATAAAACCCAGGTTGTGTGTGTGTGTGTGTGTGTGTGTGTCTGTATGTTTATATACTGGATATACTGGATTTCCTACATTTTTCAACCGGTTTCAACAAAACTTCACAGGACTACATAAAATTACCTTGCGGTGGTTCTGACAGCGCCAAAAATTGAAAAAACACAATTGTTCTTGCACAAAATCAATTTGAAAACACGATTAAGAGGCATTGCTGTCACGAGAACGAAAGGGGGACAACTCATATCGAGTTATACTTATTATAAAACCCAGGTTGTTTGTGTGTGTGTTCATTTATATATGGGATTGGATTTCCTACATTTTTCAACCGATTTCAACAAAACTTCACTTATTTTTGGCAGGTAGTGTTTCTTATTGTCTTGCACACTTTTTTCTTTATTTTTACATTCAGAATGCTTTAAAAATTCCATTTACAAGACAATTGTTTATAATAAAATTCTATTCAATCGGTAGACTCATAACGATTGAAAACAATGTTTTTGTTTGAGTTTGGGTTTGACCAATTCATAAAAAAAAAAAAAAAAAACTAATTAAGACATGCATGTCCATCAACCTTAAACAATAATCTTTGTCAATTTTATTTTTCAGTCTTTATGATGGTCAATACTTGATCTATCTCTTACTGTTACATCCCCTGGCAACGCCAGGCTCTACTGCTAGTTAATAATAAAACGAATGGAAATACAAATAACATACTAAAATGTAATAAATGTACATAAAATTATAGTATTTTATGTACACTTCTGATAAAATTTTATAAGAAAGGTACCTATAAATTAATTAGATACCTTTCTTATGAAATATGAAATTTAATCTCACTCTTAACAGTCTTATTTTAATTTCTTTATAATATATTTTCCATAAAGCATCGTAAACATTAAGCTAAGTACAAAAAACAAAAAATTAGACTGCTGAAAGTTTTCCTTAAAAATAACATGGTAAATAATTTGTTCACTTAAATCTAAATAAGTTCACTTTTCGCCTTCTGTAGAACAAATTATGATCACGTAATTCAATACCTGTCAAGGGACGCGAAAGGTTATGACCTGCTTTGTTTTATTTTCAAATTATATCTTTTCGGCGCAGAAGCTAAGTTAACCTTGGTTCAAAATATTTTAAATAAACATTATAAGTTCTGATTTTCTTAAAATAAGTTTTGAAAAAATGAAATTGATTTTTAAAAGAATTTCAAATTGAGATTTTCATTTTTTTTATAAAATGGAAAAAAAATGGATCCCATGATTGAAAACAAGACTTTTAACAAACATTTCGGACATGCTTGGAACGATTAAAAAATGTAAAAAAATACCCCCAAAATACTTTGATCTATCCTCTTAATAATAACATGAACATTTAGACGATAAAAGTTTGTTTTCGTCAAGTTTGGCATCTTTTTCATCATGCTATGCTCTTTTTTAGCGATCTCATGGAGGTACCTAGGAGGTATCTATTTTAACACATTTGTAAACAAAATTTAATTACTGATTTTAAAAATCTTCCAAAAATAAAATATATGTAACATGTTATTTGTGGAAAATTAGCAAATTTAAAGTTAAATTAAACTGATTTCAAACAAATATTACTTACTTATAGCATAAAAAACATAAGCATTTCTTAACCACACGTCCTGTTTTTCTAACATGTCAACTGATGTAATTGATGGGCTAAAAGGTGTTGAAAGTATGGATGAACAGAATTGACATAAATTTATGGAATCTAAGTGAACCCAATTTTGGGGGTATTTTTAACTACCTAGTAATCTTTACAAATTAACATATTTTCAGCATTTATCTAATATTTTATTGACTTTTAGTTACTTAAGTTTGAATATGTTTAGTTACTTAAGTTTGAAATTAAAGATTATTTTGGGGTAAACAACGTTTATTAAGCTTTTCAATTTTTGATTTGTAAATATAGTTTCCACTTAATTACAATATCTCCTAAAGGAGAAAAGTAATGCAGAATTTTAAAATTACTATAAAATTTAAAAAAATGAAAACAATTCTTGTAAAAATTCATTATTCATTGCAAATTTTTTTTCTTAAGACAATAGTGTTCTTAATATATCTTATTTATAAAATCAATTAAAAGATTTTCTAATTAAATAATAGTTTTATTGCATTTTTAGTTTACGATTCGGAGCAGATTTTTGGGAAATGAAAAGTTGGGAAAAAAAAATTAGATGCTTTCTTTACATTCTCCAAAGAGTCCTAACTAATAATAAAAAAAATTTAATTTCTCGGAATTTCATGAAATGAAGTAAGTGGAAGTAGTAATATGTTTACAAACATTTTCTACATAAAAATAATTTCAAACATTTGTGAATAATTCTTGAAAGTTTCATTAAAATCCGGGGATTATTTGATTTTTGCAAGAATTTCCAAATCAATGTGTTTTTCATCGGAAAAAAAAAGCACAAAAATACTAACAGTACGCCTACAGCGACGAAAAAAAAAAAAAAATAACTAAAATTTCGATCGAGCGAGAAAGGATTAAAAATTTTGCTCTTTTTTCTTAATAATAAACATTTCGACGATAAATCTTTGTTTTTACTAAATTTGGGGCCTTTTTCATCATGCTATCTTACAGCGAAAAAGTGGAGGCACTTACCTGGGAAGGGACAATAAAAAGAAAAATAAACATAATTCAAGATTAAAAATTTAAAAATAAAAATTAAAACAATAATTTCGTAATCTGTCTTACTCTTCTCTTCTGCGATCAGAAATAATGATTTTTTTTTTTTTAATATTTTCTCCTATTACTGTTTTTTAGTGTTTAGCACTAAAGAACATGAATACAAAAAATAAAAAAAAAATTAATGGAATTGTCCAGCTCACTATATTTACTTCATCATATGAAGTAAAAATTCATTGTAAAAAAAATATTGTTCTCCTCTACAAAAAAAGTCAAACCAAAAATACTCATACCACGTGATTTTTTAAAATTTAAACACTGATTTTTTTTTTTTTTTTAAATTCATAATCTGGAGTGTTTTTTTATTTTTCGTATCGATATTTACCAAAAAAATTAATTTTAAGAAATCACGTGGTAAGTACATAATTTGTTTTTTTTAGCTTTCGCTAAAAAAAAAGAGGAGGGGGTCAATAATGGACAATCGATTTTTATAGCAAACTGGACCCTCTAACTTGAAAAAAAATTAAATAAAACCTTTTAATTTAGTTTTATTTTTTTTAATATTCATAATCTGGGGTATTTTTATTCAATAAAACCATACCTCATAAAGTGCTTTTGATTGAGCCTTTGACAATTATTAACAAATTGAACCCCCCCCTTTACGGTAAAATAAAAACATGAATTTTAATAATGAAATTTGTGGTTTTCAGTGCTTAACTTTTACATAAAGTGAAAAAAAATTAAAAATAAAAGAAAAAGGTTTATTTCAAGTCGATGCACCCACCCTTCTTGATGTTACTTTTTTAACTACAAAAAAAAAAAAAAAGATAAAAATTTTATCACTGTTTAGTTTTTAATTAAACGTTTAGTGGATAAATTCAGGTTTTAACGCGGAATCGAACACTACTTCATCAAATTTTTAATTATCTCTAAAGCCATTGTTTAATTTTTTTTTTTTTTTTATAATCAAAATTTTTTTCAAAAGCTTATGTTTCTCTTAGAAAGTCAACATTAAAAAAATGTTAAAATTTTAAAAAAATTCATTTAGCAAAACGATTTTAACTCGGTTGTTATTATTTTATTATTATTATTATTAAAACTAAAATATTTTTGTTTAAAAATCGCTTGATTCCTGATTTAAAATATTATTAAATATTGTCAGATTTATTTTTAACTGTCGTGTTTTTCTTATGAGAATCGTATCGTCGATTCTTTGTTTACAAAAAATTACAAATGAAGTTTTTTTTTGTGCAAATTCGGAAATCAAAACGATAAAAAGTTGTACTTACTTCTTTCTGTTTGTTTTCGTCTATTTTTTCTTCTTTGGGGAAATTCATCATTACAGAAAAAAAGAGAAACTAGAAAAGTTTTTCTTTAAGATATTGCTTGCTAATCAAAAAAGAAATGTCTTCTAGAGAGTGAAAAATCAAGGGAGATAATTAATGAAAATCTGCTTAATGTCACAGCAGGATGGTTGAAATATGTGATCAATCCCCAAAAGACTGCCAACTTAAGCAATATTTTTTCTTTGGGAGAGAGGGAGTTAGGATCATAGGAGGACCCCCCCCCCTTAGGTAGTACCATTCCTTCGGTGCCCTAAAAGGACAAGTTGGGGCTTGAGCAATTTTTTTAGAGTTTGGTCAAAAGTCATGTAGAGGAGATTAAATCTCCTACTTGTATACGGGGCATGGTAGAGGAATTGTAGAGCCAAGTTCGAATTCCAGTCAAATCCATTACATTCACTTACGTACTAATACTATTGGGAAAGGTAAAAAGGCACGTCGGAGGATGAATATTTTCTCATTAAACATGACATGTGGAACTAGAACAGTCTACCCCAGTGAGCGAAATAAAGGGTTCAGTTTGACATTCCAACCACCTGAAGAAGGCTGGAGCGTACAACGGCCGAAACGTTGTAATAAATATGGCAACAAAGATGAGGACAATAGTGTGAATAATGTAAATAATGTCTTAAAATAATTGTTGGACTTTGTCCATTTCATAATATATATATATATATATATATATATATATACACACAAACACAAGACAAAACTTGGCATATATATATATATATATATATACACACACACACAAGACAAGAAAGAACAAAAATGAGGGAAAAAGACAAAAGTAACCATTTTTTATAAGGAGAAATAAAGCAAGAATGGATTTGTTAAAATGTGGGGAGGGATTATTTTTTACAATCATTCCTACATTTTAAAATTCTTGATTTCAAGACAAGAAAGAACAAAATTATTTAGGGAAAAAAGACTTTTGAGAAAGGTAGTCCATTTTTGTTTTGGTTAAAGGAGAAATTCTGTATGCATCAATAGGATTTTTAGTCTAAGAAATTTGGGGTCCCTTAGAGCATTATTTTTATAATCATTCCTACAGCAACTAGAACCAACATCAGCAAATTATGTATAAAAAATAAATAGCTCACTGGGCAAAAGGTATCAATATCAGTATTTTGTAAAAATGAATATTGAAAGAGTCTGCACATGCTAGGCTATGAGGATCTCCTTAGTAGGCCTAGCATAGAAATAAATACAATATGGGAGCTGATAATAATGAAAGAAAGACAAATGACAGTAAGTCTTCAGAAGAAATAGTCAAAACATGACAGGTGGCAGTATCACTAATCAGCAGACAGGTTAGGTTTAAGACTCCAAGTTCACTACAGAGAATTGGCCTACAGGACAACAGCCTAGTGGATTAAAGCATTTGTTCATGAATTTGGTGATATAGCAATTTTAAGTTCAATCCTAGCCAATGGTTATTTGGACTCAATGGAAATGTGCGAGTACTAACTGAGTAGTACTAAAAATAACAACTAGATGATATCCGTCGACACGGTCAGTGGAATATGAACAGTCTACCCTGTTGATTAACTAAAGGGTTCAGTTCAGAATTCCCTGTAAGTTACACAGATCAATATACACCTGATGAATGCTGAAGAGCACAAGAATTCAAAATGTTGATAAGAACAACAAAGGGTGAAATGTGTTCTTACAGCAAAGTGTTTAGATTAGTTGAAGTTACAGTCTAATACAAATCATTCGATCTAATCCCATTATTTTAAATTTATATTCTTTTTCCCTAACTTTTTCTTTCACTCTCAAAGACTGAGATTATGCAACTATAATGAAATCTTGGTAATGTTTAATCTTTGTGCCTGCCAAAAAAAAAAAAAATTGTGTCTAAAAGTCAGTTATTCTCTTAATACTACTATTACTGTATGCCCTTTTCACACCTTCAGCAATGTTTATTTACAAGATCATAAAAATATGGGAACCCAGTACAATGTGAAAAATTAATAAATAAATAAGGAATATATCTATATCTCCCAAAATAACTAACTTAAGAAAAACAACATTTGAGAAAATGGTTAAAAAAAAAACAAAAAAAACTCTATGTGATACCAGAAATGATATTGTTACATTTTTTTTGACACTCAGAGGCAGAAAGAGATAAAAAAAGGAAAAGAATAGAGAGGGAGTGCAAGGAGACATAAAAAAAAAAGATGAAAAAGAGAAATAACCACAAAATTACTCACACACAAAAAAAAGAGAAAAAAAATAATAAACCTAACACTAATAATAATAGCATCCCAATTAGTGCATAAATGAATTACATCAAACTTAATATAAAGATAATGAAAAATGAGAAAAACAGTTGTCATTTGCTGAAACCTCCTGAAGAGTGGACTGAACAATTATGGAAAAGTTAGTGTTCAAAATTCCAGAGTCAAGTTGCTGAATAAAACATCAGCTAAGTGACAAATTTTATTTGTATTAATTTGACTTTATTCATCTTTCATATAGAAATACAATCCAACATTTATTACTTACCATTTTATAAATAAATATGAAAACAAGTTTTTGGTTCATAATTTAATAAAAAAAAAAAATCAATGAACAAGAAAATTTGATAAAAATGATTTTCCAGACATAATAAATATTCTTCTCGGATTAATTTGTTTTAAGTTGTCATTTTTTACAAATTTATGAATAAAAAAAAAAAGCCCAGTGTGTTCAAATATCTGGACAGCATATTTACTGAAAATGGTAAACTAGACAGAGAAATTGAGAGCAGATCTCAGAAAGTCAACGCAGTCAGTTACCAACTTGCTCCTCTTCTAAAACATCCTAGTATTTCCATGAACACCAAGGCAAATCTCATGAAGACCATTTTCCTACCAATGCTGATATTACTTTGAGAGGAAACTGATCACTTGTGAAATGAAATGCCTGAGAAAAGCAGTGAACAAGACCAGGTAAGACAAGATCATGAATGAGGTAATAAGAAATATGGTAGGAGCAATACCAATCATACAACACATCGAACGACAAAGGATCAAGTGGTTTGGACACCTTACTTTATGCCTACCAACTAACCATCCCTACAAGCATACACCATCAGGTACTCTGGCTGAAGAGTGAGAGAGACCAAGAAGACGCTGGAGCAACTCAGTGCCAGACACTCTCAGAGCCCACGAGATATCTCACCTCCAGGCAAATCATCTTACCACTGACAGACTGTGTCTCCCCACAATGCCTAACAGCACAATCGGAAGGAAAAACTAAACTTATGAATAAAAAAAAAATTTCTTTTCATATTTATTTCTTTATAAAATGGATAATAAATATTTCATTATAGTTGGTTCACATATTTTTTATAATATCACGAATATAGAATTATTCTTGTAAATAAGCAATCTAATAAATAGTGCTTGATTTCATTTCAGTTGTTGCCATTTCTCAAGAATAAGGAAACTGTATAAAACCACTTTCATTTTTGGGGTTTTTATTAACACTAATGGCCGAGGTGTCATTTTCGACACTTTCAAATTTTCAACAAATTACTATGGAATAACTAGTTTTGGTTTGATGCTGAGGCTTATGGACAATTATTGAATTTTAGCAAAGATGCTTAACAGACTTAATTCTTTAAAAACTATTCAGTGGAATAGCTGATATTTGAGGTTTTACCTTGAATGGGCGAGGTGTCGTTTTTGACACCTAGGCTATTTATAGGATAAATATATTGAAAAATTTCTCACAAGCAATAATACTTGTGTTTATGTCCCCTATCTATACACACACACATAATATATATATATATATATATATATATAATCACTTTCTTTCAGTATGAGGTATACTAATATTTGTGAATTTCTTTTCAGACTTGTTATTCCTGACTTGAATATATTAAAGATGGCTGCTTCACGGCATAATGGAAATAAAGATGTCAAAGGAGCTGGTCATCCTAGTGTTAAAATCCCAATCATCACTTTTGAAAATAAACATTGGTGAGGGAGTGAAAAATATCTACAGTAATAGCAGTATTAACTGTCCTTTTGACACACAATTTTTTTTTGTGGGCACAATTGTTAAACATTGCCAAAATCTTTTGCGAAATAGAGTAAATATGAAATAATCTGCACATCAGCTAAAAACACAAGATTTGATATTTTAATTGTCTACATGAAACATCTAAAACACTTGTCACTTCAAAGTTTAAGTTAGAAATAGATTATTATGAGATGTGTAATGCAAACCATTTTCAAATTATACAGGTGAAGCAATATTATTTTATATTTATATTTTCTAGGAGCCTTGTGATTTGAATAAGATATAGAAAAGAGAAAAAAGTTATCAATACCCTCCTATAATTTCTAAGTCAACCCCCCCATTTTCAGACAGTAAAAACAGATAAAAAATAAAAGTAAAGATCATAGGAAAAAAAAAGAGTGAAAAAGAAACAGATATATATGTAACCTCAGTCAGATTTTCACTTGCTTTTCTGGTATTGTAAGCTTCAGGCCATCAAATCATTTTGGGGGTGAGGGATAAAAAAAAATAAAAATAAAAATAAACAACTATTTACTTACCTCACCTTTACCTCCTTTATACATCTTTCCCATTCATGACGATTAGAAAAATATCAAACTTCCTTCCTCATACCATTCTCATACATTTTCCTCCTTTCACCTAATAACCCCCACCCCCACTTCCCACTGTTTCCTGTTTCTTTTGTTTTTTTCCCTTCCTACAGAGGGAAAAATAAAAAAAATAAATGATAAATTTATATATCTCAATTATTCTCATTTTGTTTTTGTTTTTTCCTGCATCTTTCACATCTCAGGGATTTTCTCATTAAAAAAAAAAAAAAAGAAGAAATATCAATTAGTTATTGCACAATAAAAAAGGACATTTATTCAGTGTGAAATTAAAATGTAAATTTATTTACAATAATTTATGTAAAAAAGATGAATGTGAGACCTGCTTAAAATATTGTTTTGAGTGTTTCATAAAATTAAGTTAGAAAAAAATGTCCACAAGAAAATGGAGACACACAAAAAAAAAGTTCTTGGTAAAGGGAGTGATAGAAGTTCAAGAGATGCCATTAATTTTCTATACTAGAGGTTGAAAGATCAAAATAGTAGCAGAAGAATTATTAGTTGGATAGAAGTAGTATCAAATGAATATGTTTTGAAGTTGGTAAAGCTTTAGCATGACTTCTTTTGTATCTTGTCATATGTCCAAAATTGTATTAAGATTTGTATTACCCAAGGTTGTAGGTTGGTCAGTAATATCTCCAAGTTCAACATCCACTCCCCAACACATTGCGGATCTGATGATTTGTATCTCTCTATCCAGTGGGAGAACATGGGGGGGGTCTGTCAGCCACTTCAGGGTGCACCATTGCTCAATGATTGGCAAGTTTATTGCCAAGACTGGAAGTGAATTGCAAGCAAAATGTTCTACTTCCAACATTTTCACAAAAAAACTTGTGTAAAAATCTCACCTAACTAGACCAAGTCTAACCAAACTTACTTGAAAAATGAAGGCCACGTTAAGGTAGGCCAAGTTTTAACACCTTTATTGGTGAAAATGTCAGGAAATTAATTTAAAATGTGGTGAAAGAGGACCTCAAATTTTGTCCTTTTGTTAACTCTAATATCCTTTTTGTGACTGCCAGCAGATACTTATTTCATTAAGAGCATGTCATGAATTATTTTAGCAACAGGACTCAGTAGTTTTTTTTGATCATGTGTAGCATAGATTGAAACAGTGCCAGCCAAAATGTGAACCACGTGAAAGAAACAACAAAAAGTGTTGTTTAATTCTGCTTTCACTCAGTTGATCCCAGATTGAAAACTAATAAATATTAATGTTTTAAGATATATTCCGTGGATTTCTTTATAAAATGATAATAATGGAAATTTTTCTCCTCACTTTAATTGTCAGATATAATGTGTCATATATTCCCATATACAGGATTTTGATGGAAAAAGATTGAGTTTTATGGTACGTTTTTGGTTGTTGTTAGCAATGACAAAATGGAAACATAGGAAAAGAGAATATGAATATCTACAGAGATCCATTCAAGTTATGAAGAAGTTTCTAAAAATGTCATGTCCAGATGGAGATGTCGACAATCATGTTGTTTCCCCACTTGTTCTTGCCACAGGCTCTAACTACACAGACACAGCACCAGGGTCAGTAGAGCAATCGTTATCTTCACCAGCACCAACAACACCTTTAGCACCACCATCTCTACTATTGAAGACAAAGCAGTTTTATTGGATACTTAGCCTTCATCTTTGTTTCATTGCTAATCTGATGAATATGCACAATATGATGAAACTATCAGGTCATCCCATAAGTTCTGTCTGAATTTTGAATAAAGAAAACAAGTGACCAAATGTTACAATTACAGATTCAATCAACAATGTATTTTCCCTGATTATCTGACTTCCTTCCATCTATTAACAAGCTTACTAATTCCATTACTGTAAAATTCTTTTGGCTTTGGTTCAAAGAACTCACAAATGTCAGTTTTAACCTCTTCCTGTGTTACAAAAGCTGTTTCTTCCAAATGATTCTGTAAGCTACAAAACAAATGGTATCAATTGCTCCTTCAGATTACCTAGTCTGAAGGAGCAAGATCGGGAGAATTTTCTCCTAAACAATCTTTTGTGATGTGATTCTTGCTGTATGGGGTTGTGCATTGTCCTGATGAAACATCACCTCTTTTCGATTCACTAGAGCAGGTCTTTTTTTCCTCAAAGCTTGGTTCAAACACTCTAATTGCTGACAGTATATTTGAGCATTAATTGTTGCATTAGGTGGTAAGAATTCAAAGTGGATTATTCGTTGACAATCCCATCAGATTGAAAGAAGAATCTCTTGCCCATGAAGTTCCCTTCTTGGCTGTGGCTGGGGTCCTTCCCCTTTACCAAGCCACTGTCTACGACGCTTAACATTTTGATAAAAGATTCATTTTTCGTCGCCAGTCACAAGTCTATCCAAAAAAGGTGAAACAAGTTGGCAAGAATGGAGAGAAGAGCAGATGTCAACTCGGGATTTGAGGTTGTTTTCAGACAATTCATGAGGCACCCATTTTCCAAGTTTAGGAACTTTTCCAAGTTGTTGAAGATGACTATGAACAGTTGTATGGTTTGAACTGAGAACCACTGCCAATTTTTCAACTGATAAAGCAGGATTTTCTTCAGGGGCTGCTTCAAAAAGCTTTTCATCAAACTCAACTGGACGTCTGGTTCGATCTTCATCTTCAAGGGTGAAATCTCCACCTCTGAATTTTGCAAACCATCTTCTGCAAATTCTTTCATTCACACATTCCTCTCCATAAACTGAGTGAATGTTTCTAGCCGCTTCGGCTGCTGAGTTTCCTTTCTTGAATTCATAAAGCATTATGTGTCTCAAATGATTCTTGGGTACTTCCATGTTAGCAGGGTTTTAATCAAACAAAATTTAATTTTATTGTTCTCTGAAATAAAATTTGATCAGTTTAAATGCATCTAAACATAAAAATAATGTTCAGCTCCATTAGACATTATAAAATACTCTTTAAATTTCATTCATTTTAACAAAAAGTTAAAATTTGGACAGAACTTATGGGATAACCTGATAACTATACAGGATTAACCAAGAAAGATGTAGGTTGCTTAAATTTTTATATAAATTGTGATAAACTAAATTCTGATGATGTACATGCACATATGAAGATGGGTGCTGAAGCTTTTCAGAACAAAGACTCTGCTCTTTTAAAGTTATCGCTGGCAATGATTTTTTTTATTACAAAGTATTTCTAGTATTAAAGCTTATTTTTACACAACTTTGGGTGTTAACTACTTACCCATAGCTGGGACCTTAACAGGTGCTACCACCCTGGGTCAGGGTGGACCTGGAAACACCAGCAATTAAAAGGTGGTTCCACACTCCACAAAACCTCCTGATCAGAGGCCTTGCTGTTGGACGTAGTTTATCATCTTACCCAGGACACAGATGTAGTTTATCGTCATACCCAGGGCGAATGGTGGCAGTGAATAATATATGAAAGCAGTCTATATTATGAGAGATACATGCAATAATTATTTCAATAATGCAGCAGCTGACACCGGTGAAGATCAAACATTTCCCGTTTGTGAATCAGTGAAACTAGATTGTTTCACCATCACATATCTTTTCCATAATCTCATTTTAGGAATATTGACTTTAAATTTACTATAAGCATCAGTCTTATTTTCTGATAATGTTGTGAATGGTCAACAATACTTTCAGAAATGGGCATGTTACATAATATTTTTATATACATAAAAAAAGTTATTATTTCAAAAAGCCTTGTACAAAAGAATTTGTATTAAGATTTTCAATTTCTGATTAATAAGCATAGTTTTTACCTAACAACAATATTACCTAACCTGATGAAGTAGGTATGTTCAATACATCACTAAAAAAAGCACATACCCTGATGAAAAAAGGCCCCAAACTTGATTAAACTTTTTTTTTTATCATCTAAAATTTTGTTATCATTAAGAGGAAAGCCGAAAGCGGTTTTTGAATATTTAAAAATTTTTTTTAATCCTTTCTAGCATGTCCGAAATTTTAGCTAAAAATCTTGTTTTATTTTTTTAGTCATCAAAATTGACGTAAAATCAATCATGTCTGCCATTATTGATAGTTTTTTAAATATAAGTGAAATTCTGTTTCGCAGTTTGTAATAAGCTTTAAAATTCAATATCTGTACAGAAGCTTGTAAAATCCAGTTATAATTTTTTTCAAAAGTTATTTTAGGAAAATTAGAAAATTTAAAGTATACTTAATGTAATTTGAAACAAACATTACTTAATTTTTTAATAGAAAAAAATTTAGTTGGAAATAAGAGAAGTTAAAAAGATTGGGAAATTATTGAGAGCCAACATGTTGGAGAAGCAATCAGAAGTGAAAGGAGCACAAAACATGGGTGTCAACCACAGCTTCACAAATTACTAGTTTCAAAGAAAACTACAGGATGGGTCTACAATTCCGTATAATTGGTTGTTGTACTTTATTAAGGAGTAAGGAAGCATGGTGGAGTAATGGATAATGGCTCGGACTGAGGAATCGGAGAGCCAAGTTCGAATTCCAGTTAAATCTGTTACATTCCATTATGTGCCAGTACCCTTGGGAAAGGTATGAATCTTCTTCTCCCCCCAGCTATGGGTAAATAGCAGGACAGACCGGGTTCTATAGCATTGGATGGCAACTGGTCTACTGCAGAAAGAAATGTCAACCTACTGCAGGAAAAAGAAATCTGCTTCGTCAGTCATGTATCAAAAGATACATGATCGCCTAAGCATGTATCACACATGGCACATAACTGAGTCTATTAAAAATGATGCAGTGTATTGTTTTTGCTGTTGTTTTCAACAGACCCAGAACCAAAACACAGTATTCAAAAAATCTTGTGGATTTTAAATATGGAAATAATGCAGCAAAAGTATACCAGAACATGAAAAGCATCATTGTGCATCATTTCTTGCATGGAAAGATTTTGAGAGATGCATATCAGAATGGTCTATGATTGACAGAATAATACTGAAACATGGAGAAACAGAAGCAATAATGGAAGAATCTGCTCACTTATTTTGTGGATTGTATAGAGTTTTTGGCATTTTGTGGGTACCAAGAAGTCATTGCATCTAGTAATAATCCTGGTAATCTTCTTGCACTCATTAAACTACTTAGCAAGTATGATCCTCTGTTGCAGCGTCCTTTGGATTGTCAAGTCACATTCTGACTTGACACTCCTTGCAAAATTTTTCTCTGGCAATGTACAGAATGAGTTCATTGAGCTACTGGGCGGTCTATCCTACACAGAGTCAAAAGAAGCAGATACTATGGGATTATGTTCGACACAACTCCTGATGAGTCTGTCTATATTTCTGAGATGAGGTATTATGTACAGTATTTACATTAGTCGGACTAAGGTAAGGCTTCAAGAACACCAGAAAGCTGTAACGCAAGGGGAAGTAGAAAAATCAGGCGTGGCTGACCACATATGGAGAGAGAAGGAAGATCACTATTCCCTGTGGGATCATGTTGAGATCATAGACAGGGAACACCATTGGAAAATTCGTAAACTTAAGAAATCAGCACATATGCTAGGCCACAAAAATCTCCTGTGCCGACCAAGCATAGAAATAAATACAATATGGGAACCAGTAATAAGGAGTGCCAGAGAAAAGCAATGATAACAAAGTTGCAATATGAGCTCTGGTAAAAACATACAATGATAACAGCAAAATTGCAATATGAGCACTGGTAAAAAATGGTTGCTGAAAACATTAGGTTTATAATACCCAAAAATTCATACCCAGATGTCCTCAAGGACACATGGCACAGTGGATAAAGGCATTGGTTAGATCCAGTGACAAACCCAAAAGAGTGTGAGTTCAATAATTTGAGAACTTTCAGAGGAAAAATTAGCAGGAGATAACTGATAATTGACATCCATCAAACATGGCACGTGGAACTAGAACAGTCTACCCCAGTGATCGATATAAAGAGTTCAGTTCGAAATTCCAACCACCTGAAGAAGGCCAGAGCATACAACGGCCAAAACGTTGTGACAAATATGGCAACAAAGATGAGGACAATAGTCCGACTAATGTAAATACTGTACAACTCCTGATGTTTCTCACAATTAACAAATGCCTGAAATTCTCAGGTTTGTCAATGTTGACAACAAATCTAAAACTGCTGTAGTCAAGCAAGTGTTCATTGGTTTTATTAAAATTCACGAAAAAGACGCTGAGAGTGTGACAGAAGGAATTACCTCAAAATCGGAATGAGATGGTCTTGATTTGAATGACTGTCACAGACAATGCTGTAACAATGACTGGGAAGGTGTTTGGCATCCAGAAACACATGTCACAGAGAAACCCAAAAGCAATCTTTGTGAATTATGATAACCATTCTTTGAACATCATAGGAATGCATACAGCATCAGAACACATGTTTGCTATATCATTTTTTGGAGTTCTTGATTCATTGTACAATTTTTTTTCTCCAGCTTAGCAATACAGTGGGAGAAATTGAAGGAAACAGTAGAGATGGTTGTAAAGCAATCCCCAGATAAAGGATGGAGTGCTAGATGCGATGCTGTTCATGTTGTAAAAATGAAGTTGGATGATATAGTTAAATTGTTGAAGGATATGGCAAGTGATACTTCAGTATCAGTCGACACAGGAAGCAATGTCAGCTGCTTTGCTGCCCAACATGCAAACTTTCAGTATTCTATGCTGCCATTCTGGAACAATGTCCTGATTTATAGCAACCAAGTACCAAAGTGACTTCAGTGCCCTAGAATGAACTTCAATGAATCTCAAGCTGACATTCAAAGTCTGCAACAATCTGTAAATAGGATTCTCTATGTAAAAATTCAGTTGCAAAAGGCGAGGAAAATGCTTAGAATGGGGTATTGACATTGGTCCACAAAGAAGGGTAGGTCATGAAAAAGAACAGCTGGAGAGGAGACGAAAGATGAATCTCTAAAAGTGAGAAAAAAAATGGATGTTACTCTGAAGGCAGTACTGGACAGGTTGAATATAGAACTGAAAGATCGATTTACAAGGTTAAGTCAGTTATGTGATCAATTTGGGTTCCTCTTGGATATTGAAAACCTCATCGACTTGAATAAAGACATGATAGCAAAATGCAAAGTAGCTGCTGCAGTATACGAGGGAGATTTTGATAGAATAGAACTCAGTCCCAAAATTTACAATTATTTTTTAAGAAAACAGAAGATAATGTTTGACATTGCATTTAAATTTTTGAAGTTGACTGGAAAGCAAGAATCTTGAGAGTTCTACAAGCAAGAAATGTGAGAGAAGAAACTGTTAGCACAGAATTTACAGTGACATCTAGACATTTTAACTATGAAATGATGAGTCTTTCATACCGATCTAGTACTGTGGTTAAATTTGTAAAGTCAAGGTACCAAGGAGGAAAGCTTATCAGAAGAATTACCATCAAAATTGAAGATCAAGAAGAGAACTCCTCTGAATTAGTTTCAACCAGATGGAGGAAGAGGAATTGAAACTCACAACAATTTTGAAAAGATGGCTTAGCTTGCCAACATGAATGTAATGGAGAGGCCATGACAATGAAGGCAATGACTTTTCTTTATTGTATTAACGTTAATACAATAAAGAAAAGTCATTGCCTTCATTAAACCAAAAAATCCAATCAAGCTTTTCAACTTCACAATATCTTACGGCAATGATCTGTTCTCATATTTACAAATAGCATTGCGCATACTGTTGGCTATTGCTGTCTCTGTGAGCACTCTTTCAGCAAACTAAAATTAATAAAAAAAAACTATCACTGAAACACAATGGGACAGGAGCATCTCAGCAATTTGGCTTTATTAAGCATTGAAAATGAAGAATTTGGAAATATAACTGTAGATGGTGTTATTGACAAATTTTTGATCACCAACTCTGGTTGTATATCACAGCCTTATAAATACAAATAGATGAAATGAATTGCTCTGGTCTTGACATCTTTTCATTCAGGTTTAGTCAATGCACAGTTCTTGGTAGTGGCAGATCAAATAAAAACATATTTGAACTGCATTTAAATACTTTTTCAGAGCATTTGTATTTGTGTAAAAAAAAGCATTTATATTTAGGTTTTTGCCTAGTTTCAAAAGTATTTGTATTTTTGGAATCTGGAATATAATTACTTGAATTTATATTTGTGTTTCCAATTATATTGCATCAATAATCACAAGAAGTATTTGAATTTCTAATGATTTTGTATATGATCCATCCTGGCTTGTTGGCCACTGGTTGTGGTAGGGGGTGCTGAGTCAAGCTCTTGTCCCACTCTGGGCCAAGACCTTAGCACACCACTGTCTCTATCCACTCCAATATGTGAATGAATAGTAATTTAACCCTTTAGCACACTGTACATAGGTGACTTTATTTGTCAAAAAATAATGTTTGTACAGCCACTGCATAGAACTCTGATCATCAGATAATAGCATGATTGATCTTGCACTAGTGTTGTCATATCCTACTATGGCAACAGAAAAATGACTAACTGAAAATTGAAGATGATGTTAATGCAATTATGTGGCCACTTATATCCGATGGATGAGGATGACATACTTATGAATATTGCAGAGTGCTAAAGGTTAAGCCTGATGGCCTCTCCATTACATTCATGTTGGCAAGCTAAGCCATCTTTTCAAAATTGTTGTGAGTTTCAATTCCTCTTCCTCCATCTGGTTGAAACTAATTCAGAGGAGTTCTCTTCTTGATCTTCAATTTTGATGGTAATTCTTCTGATAAGCTTTCCTCCTTGGTACCTTGACTTTACAAATTTAACCACAGTACTAGATCGGTATGAAAGACTCATCATTTCATAGTTAAAATGTCTAGATGTCACTGTAAATTCTGTGCTAACAGTTTCTTCTCTCACATTTCTTGCTTGTAGAACTCTCAAGATTCTTGCTTTCCAGTCAACTTCAAAAATTTAAATGCAATGTCAAACATTATCTTCTGTTTTCTTAAATTCCTGTTCTTTTATTGTTCTTTCTCCTTAATGTTTTTCGTTTACTCATATTCTTTCACACTAAGTAACCCCTTGCATCTTAGTGGCTTTATTGCCTTGCTAGGGATGAAATGATTAAAAAGAAAACCCTAAAAAACAGAACATTCCTTTTTTATTAACCTGAAACAGATGGTGTCACCATAATCAGGCTCAGTAACAAGAGTTTAAAAAAACAAAAATCTATATGTTTCATTGTTTGATGTCATCACTCTAGATAGAAAAGATTAGATGGCTGTATAATTTTTTCACATGAATTTTTATATTTCCCTTCTGATTTATCCAAAGTGTGTAAAATCTCCAACATGTATGTTCATGAGATTTTTGAAAATAAACTCACTAAAAATGTTGAACCACATACTTTGCAAGAATATAGTTTTCATCTAGTATTAATTCAAAATAATGAACTATATATCGACTGAATGATTTCTAGTCAGTGTGTGTTTGCATATGTTTTTTTAAGTGCGATGTCTGTGAAAATGCTAAATTACACACTTCACATGAGTATGGATTCTCACCAGTATGTAACCGCACATGAGATTTTAAACTTGAACGATGTGAAAAAGCTTTACCACATACTTCACATGAATATGTTTTCTCGCCAGTATGGGTTTGCATGTGTCTTTTTAAAACTGAGCTCTGCAAAAATGCTGACCCACATAATTCACATGAATATGGTTTCTCACCAGTATGTATTCGCATATGACTTTTTAAACTTGAACACTTTGAAAATGTTGAGCCACACACTTCACATGAATATGGTTTCTCACCTGTATGTGTCCGCATGTGGCTTTTTAAACTTGCACTCTGTGAAAATGCTGAACCACACACTTCACATATATATGGTTTCTCTCCAGTATGTGTCCGCATGTGAGTTTTTAACTTTGAATTATCTGTAAATGAAGAACCACAAACTTCACATGAATATGGTTTCTCACCAGTATGTGTTCGCATGTGTCTTTTTAAATGTGAGCTCTGTGAAAATGCTGTACCACATACTTCACATGAATGTGGCTTTTCACCAGTGTGTGTTTGAATATGTCTTTTTAAATCTGAACTCAGTGAAAATGCTGACCCACATACTTCACATGAATATGGTTTTTCACCAGTATGTGTCCGCATGTGAGTTTTTAAGTTTGATTTTACTGTAAATGAGGAACCACACACTTCACATGAATATGGTTTCTCACTTGTGTGTGTCAGGACATTTCTTTTTAAATTCAAAGAAACTGTCAATGCTGAACCAGACACTTTCCATGAATATGGGTTTTCTTCAATATGTGTCTGTATGTGAGGTTTCAAATTTAAAATCTGTGAAAATTCCAAGTGATCATCATTGCATGTATGTAGATTGCGTTCAGGATGCGTTTCCATGTCTATCTTTCATTGAGAAATCCTTTTCATGGACCTATTGGTAATCTGCATAAAAAATAGAACATTTTTAGTGATTTCTTATGAATGTGTTTTCATTGTAAAATAAACAGATTAATCTTTAACCTACATCCCTGCAAAAACAAAAAACAACAAAAAAAAAAAAAAAAAAAAAGAACAAGCAAACAAAAAAATGTGTACCAAAAGGGTGTTTTTCTTTGACAATACCTTCACTCCTCAGTAGTGTTTGTTTTAAAAGGTTGTGATTAGAATTTTAATAAAATATAAACAATTCCTTTGTTCTCAAGAATTTACAACAGAAATATTAAATGCTACTTATTTATTACATTCTTTATTAGATTGTTTATTGGAATGGTTGGCAAAACATCAGCCAATTGATTCAAATTTTATAAAATGTTAAATAAGAATTTTCTTATAGTTGGTTCACATAATTTAGTAGTGGTTTATAAATTTATGAATAAAAATGTTTTTCATATTTATTTCTTTATAAATACTGCATTGTATTAGATTTAATACAATTTTATTAGTTTTTAGAATGTAAAGTTATTCTTGTAAATAAACAATTTAATAGTGTTTATTATTTCTGTTATGAATTCTAAAGAACAGAAAATGTATAAATTCATTTTTATCATTTGGTTTTGTTACAATTACAATTCTTTTTAAAACAATAAACATTGCCAAGGAGTTGAGGTAGTTAAAAGTTAGCAGTTTCAAGGGAAAAACTGTTGTTTTGACACACCGTTTTGTTTGTTGGCATGAATGTTAAATGTTCTTTTTGTCAGTTTTACAGTCATAAACCATAAATTCAAAAACATTTATGCATTTTCATATAACACAACTGAAACAAAAATCAGATTTTCTTTGCAATATCGACCTAAAGACATCAAAGAATTTGTTTCCCAACATCTGTGAAAATTCTGAAAGGTGAAAAGTTACTATTAAAAATAATATACTCTTAAATCTTTTGATTTTATTGCATGAAAATAAAGTTTCTCTTTAAATGTTACATTATTTTGAAGATGACAGATCATAAAATATTTTGCTCTATTTCATATTGTACAATTTGAAATGTCTTAAAAAGAATGTTAAGAAAAAACAATTAATTTTTCATCAACTCTTATTCCTTTCAAGCATTCTTGTTTGATAATTAAGCTACAACACAAATTCTATCCATTGTTTTTTCCTTCAAAATATTAAACTAAATCCAAATGATGTTAAATTGTCTAATACAATGCAAATCAAAATTGATGAAAGCATTATAAAGTACAGGCTCTCAAGAAAACAGTGTAACATGCTCCATAAGTTTTCTATGAGGTTGAGGTCAGGAGATTAGGGCGGTCATATCATAAAACTCACCTGTGTCGCATCAGAGCATTCCTTCATCAAATTTTGATTTGTGACAGGGAGCATTATCCTGCATAAAAATGAGCTTGGTGGGGTCAATTTTCACCCTTTCAGCAGAAGGGAGCAGAAAAGACTCTAGAATTCTCTTGTACTGCATGCTCCTGCGGGTCTTTTCAATAGGTTTCAAGTAACCAGTTCCATGAAAAGAAAAGCATCCCCAGAACATTATACTGAACGGATGCTTGACAGTACTTACTGCTAAATTCAAAGAGCTTTCAAAGCTTCTTCTTCAGATTTTAGATCGCTTATCCTTTGAATTTAGCTCAACTTTCGTTTCATCAAAGGAGAGAACATTTAGTAAAAAAAAAATCAGGTGAGTCACTTTTATTGAACAGCACTGTATATTGTACTAAGATTCTTACTCCACCATTCTGCAGATAAAATTCATCAAACAAAAAAAAATTAATGCCTGAATTTAATAAAAGCAAAATATATCAGCCTTGTCTAAATTAAACTAATTTCCCAAATGAGGATTTGTACAGATATCAAAATATTGTCACGAGGAGCAGATGTTTAATCTACAAAATGAATGACATCCAGAAAGTATATACATAAAATTAGAAGTTATATGATCTTATTTGACATGTTCTGTAGATCCTTGTCTGCTTGTTTGTGCAGCTCACCTTTATTAGAAAATGTCTTCTTAAGAGCGAACGTCAAGGGAGATAATTCATGACTAAATCACGTTTTATTCATTAAAGTGAAGCTATGGATTCACTCACAATGCTTAACATTAATGTTGTTTTCTTTTTTTCATTAAATGCAACAAATGATGTTTTGCTTAAAAAATAATTGTATGCGACAATCTGATTATTTTGTGGATCGGTATTTCAAAATAACGACAATAATTTGCTAGTGTACATAAGGAAGACCATTCTGTAGAAGTGCTTCTCGGAATTGTTTAATTAAGAAAACTGTGGAAATGAAAGCAAAGTATGTATTGAATTTAAAAGTAATGAAGGGTTTTAAGTAGGTATCCCAACACTCAGCTTACAGCTGATGAAATTCTTTACTAAACACTAAAAAAGGCATATATTCAACTCGCCGTGTTATTTCATTCAATATCTCCATAAAAACATAATGCATACCAAATAAAAGCTTATTTCATAAACTTTGTTTCTATCTCATTTATTTTTATATGTACTACAATGTGCAAGGAACATTACAGTTTGAAAATAGAGACATTTTGGTGATTTTGCAAATTTTTGGCCATTTTTTTTCACTGACAGCAATTTCCTCAAATTTTGTAACATGCACACTCTACAGGGTTTACAATTTTGGTAACACATTAGTTTGAAAGTTAACATTCTAAGCTCCATTTTCATATATTTTAATTTTAATAAGAAGTTTGTAAACAATTCAAATGAAAAGTTTGATCGTAAAATTCAAATGCTTCTTGTAAAAATAAAAACATAAAATATATCATTAAAACACTATGATAATAATCTATGAAACTAAATCAAATATGAAACAATAGCTCCATTTTGCATGTGTGTGATTATGTGTAACCATGTATGACTTGCTCGGCCATCATTTTAACTCCACGCAACAGTCAATACACAGCGTCAACACAGACACCCAAGAATCGACCAGCATGTTTTCTATGGACGAAATTTTCAAGGAAATTGGTAAGAATTTGTTTTAAATATTAATTTTCTAAATGTAAATGGGATTTAAAAACAGTTTTCGTCATAAAAAATATGAAACAAAAATCGATTTGTTTACTACGCTCAGATTCAAATCACGAAAATTAAAGTAGGACTTGATCGAAAAATGTTCATATTCAAAGAATGAGATAAAAAAATACATTCTACAAAAAAAATTCTAGAATGTCTTTTATGTTTTTGCAGTATTCTCACAATAATTATCAGCATTTCAGTTACCAAGTAACATTTTCTTTAAAGTTACCCCTTCAAACAATTTTCTTACTTTTTAAATTATCTAATGAATGGATTTTAGTTAAGATTTATTGCTATCTAGATACAGATTTATGATTTAATATTCATTTTCCTAATTTATTATTATTTCTTAGTAATATTTATTTCATACGGATTATGATTATTTTATTCTAAAATATTTTAATATGTCAATTTTAAGGACCACTGTGGAAATAAGTTTGTTGAAAAAATATTTTAGTGCTTCCTTATTTGTTACTCAGGTGTATGGATGATTCTAAATTTATATTTATCCCTGATTGTATTTAGCGTAAATTTTTCATGAACTGCAAATAAACTCAGATTCAGTAAGAAAACGTAGACAATAATTTGTAGATGACTACTAAGGAGTACTTCGACAAAATGGGATAGGATTATAAATTTTTTTTTTTCTTTTTGAAGATGACGATGTACAGAATTAGCTACAACGTTGTTTTATGACAAAAGGATGTGGAAAGAAGATGTCTTTGCCTAAAGTGGAATGTTCCAAGATGGCGCTGCTTCAAATATATTCATTGAAAGAGAAGTATCAGGAAACCTGGGATTCTGCTATTACTTGGCTACATAAATGGTTCCCAATCTTTCTTAAGAACAGATGGGTACACCTTATTGAGAAAGTTGTAGCAGAAGTTCAGAGTTGACAAAAGCAGATCGTCCTGAATTGTACCATGAGGTAACAATTTTGGGATTCATAGGTAAAAGATGTGAGAGTGTTGGATTGACTCTCAGTGTTTTGTCGGATCCAGCGCTGGGTTGTAAGCTTTTATGTGTGGAAGTAACAAATGGGCTCATACTTGAACTATATAAACTGGATATGCCAGCAAAGGAATATTAGTCAGATTAGAAGAACTTGGGTAGTGCCTGAATTAGATTATTTGCAGGGATTGTATGAAGAGTATACCAAGATTTACTTTTGACTACTCAGTGAAGAGGTATCCCAACACCCAGCCCACCATTACTGAAAATTTCCAAATAAACTTCATTTGATTAATTTTATGTCTGTGTTGTTTATTTTTATATGCATAATGTGAAAGGAATATTACAGTTTAAAAATTGAGACAATTTGGTGATTTCATACCGCTTATGATCAGAACTAACATGTGTCAGAACTTCAACCTTTTGATCAAATTGTGACAGATGAAATATTTCTATTTTAATGATTTCAGTTACAGATTTAGTGGTTGAATACCACTTCATGATATGGTGAGTTTTCTGTTGTTTTCTTATGTTCATTAGTGGGTATTGCTTGGCATGTGTTAAGCTTCTCTACAGTCCAGAAATTGTACATGTTGAGTCAGGACTGTACTTGTTCAGCATCTGCTCCATATACATTCTAATCTGTTGATTTTAGGTCGTTTTAACCATGATAAATGGAAACAGCACCCCTAGAAATGGCTAGATATGAAATTTGGTGTTTCTAGTGTAAGAAGTATTCATTTTATGACACAATTCAAGCAAGTCTCCTCTTCAGTCTAAAATCAGCCTTTCAAATACCGTGACAAATGGTTAAAAAACAGTTCTTTTCAATTTTGAAGTGGAATAATCTATCACTCCCAAAAGAATTAAGCATGTTACTGGTATAGTCATGTGATATTTGAAATTTGGGGTGAATGTGGGTCTTATTTCCAGTTTTATGAAATGGCAAACCTCAGGTTATGAGTTGTTTGCATGTCGTTGCAGAGGGTTTGATTTATAAAATTTGCATATTCAAACTGAATTTATTTAAGAAATATGCAGTGATACTATCTGTAATTTTATTAATTTCTTTGTTATGTACCTAACAAACTTGTATAATTTTAACTGTTGTCCTTAATTGCTTTTTAAAATATAGGAGTCCAAATATGGTATTTTGTCCTAATTCATAATAGACAATAAAATGGCTAACTCGAGCACATGTGTAAAATTAAAAAGAAATCTGCCAAAATTAAACGGTTTGAGATATTTTGATGAAATAAAAAGTGCTAAGTTTCTTTCATCATGTAGATTAAGAAGATACAATCAGATAACACCTAGTACCTGTTTGAAATTTTCATCTGTGGTACCTACTTTTATTCAGGTTTTTAACCACACACAAATTAATAATAGTTTTAAAAAGTACTAAAACCATGCATATGCTTTACTCAAACTGTAAATGACGGTTCTGACCAGGTAGGTAAAAAATCATGGTTATAGGTAGTTTAGAATTCCTTGGTCATATTTCACCACACAGAATGTAGTAATAAAAGAAGCAATGTTTTCTCCTAAATGTTACAGGATGTTCCCAAGGATAGATTAGAGAATATGTAAATTCATCCCCCCCCCCAAATGTCAAAAGGACAATTTTGTCTGTTGATACCACTATTATTTCAATTACTTTCACTCCTTGGCAATGTTTTTTTTTTTTTTATAAATAGCAATGATTAGAATTGTAATAAAACCAAAAAATATGATGAACATGAATTTATACATTTCTTTGTTCTTGAGAATTTACAACAAACACTATTTATTTATTAGATTCTTTATTTATAACATTCTAAAAACAAATACAATAGTATTAAAACTAATGGGATATTTATCAGAATGTCATAAATATGGCAAGTGCCATATTTCAAAGAGCTATTGAACAAGTTTTGTGAGATGACATAAAAATATTGTCATATGTCAACATGAAATATGTATAGGCACTATTGATGAAAAACATGAAAAAAAATTGGCCTTGTTTTAAGTAGATTAAGGAATGCAAGAATGATAAATATGTAAAAAAATGAAAATGCATACCGAACTGTAGTAAAATAATCTTTCTTGGATATTACATGTCAGTGGAAGGAGTGTCACAAGATCAGGTATTAAAAGAAAAAAATAAAGTACCAACAGTCACAAATAAAAAAAGAACTTGAGTTTTTTTTTTTGAATTAATAAATTTTTACAGATGATACTTACAATGGCATACAGAGTTAAGTGAACCATTTCAAAAAAAAAAAAAAAAAAAAAAAAAAACATTGAAAAGCTTTTGAAAATTGATTCTAGCAAAGAAACCAGTAGTGGAAATTTTTACCCCCCTCCCCCCCCAAAAAAAATTCACTAAATAAAAACTCACAGTATATTCAAGTATATATATATATAATAGAGATGGATGATCAACAAGACCAAGATGATTCCAAAATTTCTGACAAAGAGAAAAATCAAGGAACCATATCCTGAGTACCAAATAGGATGAGCAAAATCAAGATATCAGGAGAGGGGGAGAAAAGGAAAACAAAGAAATCCTGAAAGCAAACCAATGCATAAAAGAATCAGAAGATCTACAAGAGTTATGTATTCCCTATGTTTCTAACAGATGTAGTCTTATATTTGTATTGCCAAATTCACATATCCAAAGAATATAAATAGAATAGTAAGCAACATCATGTTGGCAAACTTTAGAGATATACGAATGTCATTGACACCAGTTAACACATCACAACCCTAGACAAAGGTATTTTTCTGCTTCAGCATGCTGATTGGCTTCAAATACACCTGATACAAATTCAAATATATCTGTAAATTTCTTCATGGAAATTAATCAATTGTTCAAATATAAATTAATTTTTGTTTTCATGGATTCAAATTCAAAGCACAAACTTATTTTAGTCACTTTATATTTTACAATAATTTATTAATTATATTTCATATTTTTAAGGTAAAATCTGTTATCAAAATATGAGGCTAGGTAACAAAATCTAGGAAGTAATTCTGAATTGATGTTATCCAATTTTCATAATCATGAAACAAAACTAAAATCCCCGGTTTAAAAAAAAAGGGGGGGTATCAGTTTTCATTGAAATTTTGTTTTTAAAATTTTGTTGAAATATTTTTTTTTTAGGCCAGCTATACCCCTCTTATTAACTTGTGATTAATTCATACTAGTGAATTTTAAATGTTCCAAATTTATATAGTTTTATAAAGATAAATCTCTAAACAAAAAATTATTAATACTGAGCATGAACACATCACAAATATGGTCTAAAATCTTAAGAAAAGAACAGAAGAAAACTCAAAGATTATTTTTTGAGGAGAGTTGATTTTCTTTTTTCATAGGAAAAGAATTCTCTGCTGTATATTTGTTTGCTAAAATTGACTTATTTTCTGATAATATCATGTAAGGATTTCTGTATTTACAAAAATTGGCACATTTATATACACACGCACACACACACAAAAAAAGTAAAAATTCTTTTTAAAATAAGTGGGGTGCTGAATTGTAGTATTATGATTAGTAAATATAGTTTTTACTTAATAACAATATCACCCAACCGCTACAAACTTTTACAGAATTTGAAAATATTTTAAACTATAAATTTTTATAAATTTTAAAAAAAGAAAACAATTCTTGTAAAACTTCATTATTCATTGAAATTTTTTTTTCCTCAGACAAGTAAAAGAAATTAAAAGCTTTCCTCATTAAATAATGTCTTAGATTTATTTCAATTTTTCATTTTAAGATTCAGAGGAGATTTTCTGTAGCTGGAGATTCTGTTTGACAAAAAGATTTTGATGACTTAAATTCTCCAAGGACTTGTGTTTATAACCAATATAAACATTAAAATGTACAAAAATAAATTTCTTGAAATTTCATTACCAAGATTTAAAAAAAAAAGAAAAAAAGTATTATTTCTGAAATAATTTCTAAGTGCTGAAAGTTTCATTAAAATCCGATAATTATTTGATTTTTGTAAGAATTTCCAAATCAGCGTTTTTCACCACAAAAAGAAAAAACACTAAAATTTCCCATATTAATTTATGGTCACCCAATGATGTAAGAAAAGCAGTTTTTAACCAAAATTTTGAAGGTTCTAAAAAGGATTAAATCACAAATTAATAATGGATATCGCCACAAAAATCACAATAACTAAGGTTTAAAATTAATTTTTTTAAAATGAAAAGCTTTCATTTTAGGTTTAATTGAAAGTTAAAGGATTAAATTCACCATTTCTAGTAAGCAAAATATTCTGGCATATTTCAAACAGAAATTATATTGATTGGAATCAATCTTTTTTTTTTTTTTCAGTAACACGGTCTCCATTTTTGAGACAGTCCTGGTTTTAAAAATCTTGCAAAAATAAAAAATATTTTCCTGAAACTTTCAGGAATATTAGCTCATTGAAAATATAATTAATTTGATTTGAAATAAATATTATTTACATTAAGTTTAAAATATTGCAGAAAGTATTTTTTTTAACTTGGATGTGTTGACAGCCTGATGACAAGTCTAATGTTGTTCTACTGAAAATGTTTATTAAATTTTAGAAATGTCTTTAAATTTACTATATAATCATTGTTCTTATTTTCTGATAATGTCATGTATGATTGCCCACATTTACAAAAATGGGTATATTTATTATAAAAAAAAAAAATCAAAATTCTTTTAAAAATATTGGTGTGTGATGATTTGTCTTAAACTTCTTCAAATTATGACTAGTAAATATAGTTTTCACTTAATAATAATAATATCATCTAAATAGCTGAAATTAAAGAATTTTAAAAGATTTAGAACTTTATAAATTATTATGATTAAAATTTATAAAAAAATCAAGACAATTCTTGTATAAAATTTCATTATTCATCAATACAGTGTAACCCGGATATAAGAGAGTTGTCGGGACCGGAGAAGTCTCTTATATCCGGGTTTGGTCTATTTTGTTTAGGTGAGTATGGGAACACTTTGGGGCCAGAGAAAATCTCTCTTATATTCGGGTTTCTCTTATATCCGGGTGACACTGTATTACATTAAGTTATTACATTTTTAATTTAATAACTGAGATAATAACTAATAAAATTATTATTATATTAATAATTAAAATATCTCACTGAGTTATTAATTGTTTTAAATTGATGAGATAATAAAATTATTATCTTAATTTAATTTAATAACTGAGAGTGAGATAAGACTTTTAAATGTCAAGGGGCTTTGCCCCAAGGAGGAGACAAGCTTTGAAACACGTGACCTTTTAACCATAATGTCATTTATGAGATATACAGTGTAACCCGGATATAAGAGAGTTGTTGGAACCGGAGTGTACTAAAAAAATAAAATAAAAAAAAAAAATAACATTTTGACGCACAAAAAAAAAAAAAAATCTTTAATTATGGTAAAAAGTTTTGGTAATTTTCACTTAGTAAATATAATCTTCACTTAAAAACTTAATAACCGATCCAACACTCTACAATACATGAAAGAATTTTAAAACATTTTTTTAAAATTAAACAAAAATGAAAAAATTAAAAGAAAAATGTAAACAATTCTTGTAAAAAATTCTTTATTCATTGAAAAAAAAAAAATTTTCTTCGGATAATAATGTCCTTAAAAGCAAATAAAAGCCTATCTAATTTGATAATTAAATAGTTATTGCAGTTTTTACTTTACAATTTGGAGCAGATTTTTAAAAAATCTGTTGTGAAAAAAAAAAAAAAAATTGTTTCTTTAATTACTCCAAGGAGTCCATCTTACAAGCAATATAAAACAATTTGCAAACTCTTTGAAATTCTAAAATTCATTTTTTTTTTTTTTGGGGGGGGGTATTTTTACGATGATTTTCTAAAAGTAAAAATTTCAAAAATTCAAAAGTAAATTCATTCATTTTTTAATAAGTCCTGAAAATTTCATTTAAATTAGACAATTATTTGATTTTTGCAAGAATTTCCAAATTAATGGGTTTCCCCCGAAAATGCTACACTAAAAAAAAGCGATGACCACAAGTCTTACCAAGTTTAAAAAAACAAACAAAACTTTTGACCCAAATTTTGAATGGGTTAAGGAAAAAATTAAAAAATATATATATTTTAAAATATTTTCTTTTTTCTTCTTAATAGTTACATAAACATTTTAATGATGAAACTTTGTTTTTATTAAGTTTCGGACCTTTTCATTATGTTACTGATTATTTAGCGAATTATTGGAGGTACCTCCAGAGATTCGTTAAAAAAAATGATCAAATGCCATATATGATGAAAAAAATGCCCCAAATTTCATAAAACAAGGTTTTCATTAAAAATCTTTAACAGAAAAGAAGACTAAAGGATTTTTTTAGGCACCTTCACTTTTCCGCTAAAAAAAAAAAAAAAAAAAAAAAAAAAGCAACAAATTTGATGAAAACAAAGTTTTATCGTCAAAATATGTTATTATTAAGAGCAATCACCAAACTCAAATTTTTAAATATGTTTTCCAACTTTATTTTTTTTAAGAAACTCAGTAGAGAAGTAACCATCAATTATAAATCAAAGAAGAGAGACCTCCACTTTTTCGGCACGAATTTTCGATACACAAGTTTAAAATTAATTTTTTAAAACGAAAAAACATTCTTGAAGATTTCATTTTTGGCTTAATTGAAAGTTTAATAATTAAATTTATCATTACCATTAAGTAAACAATTTTGGTGGATTTCAGATAGAAATTATATAGATTGGAATGTCAAATTTAATTTCGATTTCTTAAAAGCGGCCATTTTCTTAATTTTTAACTTAAGAAATTTGTAAACAAACAGAAATTTATCGATTTTAAAAATATTTTAAAAAAATTTCTGACACGTTATTTTAGTAAAATTAGAAAATTTAAAGTTAAATTAATCCGATTTGAAAGAAATATTACTTACTTATAGCATAAAAAAGTAATACACAACCAATTATTAACGATTTGTCCTGTTCATCTAATAGAACGCCTGGACTGTTGAATGACGAAGCAATGACAGCTACTACGGATGACCCTAAATGACATAATTTTCAAAAATCTGAGTGAACGCTTTTTTGGGGGTTTTAGCTACCTAGTAATTCTTACAAACGAACATATTTCCCACAATTTTTATTGACTTTTATTTACCTTTCGAAGACGCAAAAATAAACAATAAAATACCATTAAATTTTCTTCAGATAATTTTATAACAAATGAAATACCGTGATAGAAGTAACTTAATAATTTATGAAATGGTAATTTATTATTTAAATCGAAATTAAATGTAACATTCCAATCTATATAATTTCTATCTGAAATACACCAGAATTTTTACTTAATGGAAATAATACATTTAATTATTAAGCTTTTAATTAAATCTAAAATGAATGTTTTTTTCATTGTAAACTTAGGTATTGAAAATTTATGCCAAAATAGTGGAGGTACCTATCTAATTTATAATATTTTTTTATATATTTTTCATTTTATTTCTAATTATTGTTATGACAATTATTTTTATTATTAAATTTTATTATTAATTACATAATTGCTAAAACCCAATAAACAATATTGAAAAGAAATTGCTACTATATGCAACAAGGAAAAGACTTTTGGGAATATTTTGTGGCCCTTAAAAGGGCCGTTTTTTTTTTTTGTTTTTTTTTCTTCTACTGCCTCTTCAATCATCATTGCCAGGCTGATCAAAATGCAAGTCCTGCATGAGATAGTCAGCACCAATTTCACATTTGTTCAGTTGACAATAGTCAGCTTCAACATCGTGATATGAAATCGTATAAAAAGGATTTGCATAACTAATGATGTAGCCAACATATTCACAGTTGACACCATCAACTGCCCAAATATGTTTAACTGTCTTTCCAACTATCTTCCCAGTGAGTATTTCATGCAGGACTTCTGCTACCTGTGGTTGCTGATACTCCTCTAGCAAAGTCATTAGTGACGCATCTTTCAAGTCATTTAATGTCTTCTGTATTGAAGCTCTCTTCCTCCTTTCAGTCTGGACTGCCCTAACTTTGCTCTTTTTAGCAAGTGTCTCATCAACTATTTGCTGCTGCATTTTCTTTAGTCCCACATAGTGTCTGCTGTAAATCATTGCCATCTGGAGGTATTTCTTGAAATGCGCATCATCCAGATCATCGATGAATTTTCTTACTTGATTCCGCTTGGCCTTGATGATATCGCTTATGCTGGAAACATAAGCATTAGGCGCAAGTTTCCTTCTTTCGGAAAATTCACCAATGATGCTTTCCGCTAGCATGGTGTGTTCCCTCACAGATGTTAACAGAGACTGAGGTGAAGCCGCTATAGTGGTGAAAGATTTTTTATACTGCCTGTTTAACACCTCCACAATCCCTTTCAAACAGGCAGTCATCATTTGTCGAAACATGAGTTCATTTGTGGGAGGAATCAGTAGGGAGTCTATCACAGTCTTTGGCATTGTATTTCCAAAGAAGTCCTCTACACGGGCAAAAATAGACATTGGGTCCTCGCTGAGTACCTTCACCTTCTCAATGACCCCTTTGACGATGTTCATTGTGTCGATGGGGTCATTTTGAGTTTCAAGAGATGTATAGAAGGTACTCATCCAAGGCCCTGATAGCATCTTCCCTATGATTCCAAGCACTTGCAACTCAACAATAGCGGCTTCTTCTGTGAAAAGTGGCTGCAACCTGGAGACGGTTTCATTTGTCGAAGGAAGTTCTGAGACAAATTGCTTGCACTGTACAAAAATAGGAAAGTAAGTTGCACCCAGATGAAAAATTATATGCAGACGATTCCCTCGGAATCTAGTGATTTGGGACAATGAAAGCCCTTGTTGCTTAATGAAGGTTTTCATTTCATTTATAGTCCCTAATTCATCACTGAATCTAAGAGAATTCAATCCTTCAATAATTCGCCATGCTAGGCACTCACTCACAACAGGTGATGTACAGGCCTCACAATCCCTCAGGGCCTTCTTTGTCTTCCTTGTGATTGCTTCCAGTGGGTGCAAATTACAGTAGAGCTCCAAAAGTTTAACCTGCCACTCCTTCTCCAGTAGCAAAACTGTGGAATGATTGACGGGAGCTCTGTCCGTTAAGCAGCATTTTATTTTCGAAATTATTTTTTTCAAACTGGCATCAACACTTTTGCCTGTAGATAGTGAGCCCACTTTGGCTAATTTGTTGATGGAGTCAGTAATATGCTGCTTGTAGTCCATGGATGACCCCCCAGAAAGATGTTCCAACGACACAAGATGAGAAGATGTTGGAGTTGTTAATACTACACAGTTCACGTGCTGTCCTTGTTGTGTCGTTGAATCGAAAACTAAAGTGCAGTTTTCTGCACTTTCCACTGCATGGAATGTTTTCACATCTGAGAGAAATCCAAGCTCCCCAACCATTCTGTATACAGTAGTCAAGCTTTTTTGTTTAATCTCATGTTCCAGTGACATTGTTTTCAAAATACTGTTCACAGTTTTTACAATCTTTGAAGAAGGAACACCAGATAAGATACAGTCATAATAAATTTTCCTACTCAAGAGTAGACTGGAAGGTTCTGGTTTTTTTTGGTTTTTTTTCAGAACTTTTATTTTTTTTTGAAGTGACATTATTCTTTCTTTTTTTTGTTGCAGTTGCTTTTTGAGCATTTTTGTTTTTAGAACATTTTTTTTGTCACTGGAAGATGAAGACTGGGAAGAAGTTTTCGGTAGATTTAGAGTTGCACCCAATTCCAAATTTGAAGAGAGTTCTTGAGTTGCAGCAGACAGGGTTTGATTTGCAGCAGACAGGGTTTGATTTTCAGCAGACAGGGATGCAGCTGCAGCAGAAATGGTTGCAGCTGCAGCAGAAATGGTTGCAGCTGCAGCAGAAATGTTTGTACAGGAAGAGAGATTCATACTTGCTAGATATAAACTTGAGGTAACATCAGACAGGGTTGCATCTGAAGCTGATTTAGTTGCAACTGGGGTGGCGGTTGAAGAGGCAGTAGAAGATGGGACAGACTGAGTAACAACTTTTGTACATTTTTGGGGGAATTCAGCAAAGTTTGTCCCTTTATTTCTATTTTTGTAGAAACCCCAAAGCCTTTTAACTGAATTGATTGACACTGGTGAAAAACCATTCTTGGCATTCTTCAACACGGCCCATTCTGTTACTTTCTGAAGTGTTCCATATTTTTTGAAAAATTTTTCAAAAATATGGCCACAGAGAATGGGTTTTCCATGTTGGATGCGGCTATATGGTTTCAGAATTCTTTCTGTCCTCTCCATCTATAATTAAAAAAATTAAAAATAACATAAGTAAGCAAGAAAATTAACGCCTTGATTAGGAAATTTTATTTATTGAATAAAATATTATTTAATCAGTAATAGTTAATAAACTTTATCATTAACTAAATTAAAAAATACGTTTTTTTATTTCGAAAAAAATGTGAACTAACACAGTTGAAAAGAAAACTATATTCAAAATTGATAGAAAATGAAAAACCTAATTTCAAATATGCATGAAATAAACTTTAAAAATAACTTAAATTAATTATTAAACATTTTTTTTCAAAATTAAACGTCTTTCTTTATCAAAATTAAATTTTAAAATAACTGTCATTTAAACTAAAGTAAAATGAAAAATACGTTTTTCTATTTCGAGAAAAATTGTGAACACAGTTGAAAAGAAAACTATTCAAAATTGATAGAAAATGAAAAACCTAATTTCAAATATGCATGAAATAAAGTTTAAAAATAATTTGAATTAATTAAACATTATTTTCAAAATTAAATTAAACGTCTTTCTTTAACAAAACAACTGTCATAAAACTGAAGAAAGTGAAAAAATTAAGAACAACAAATATTGTTTCTTCTTAAAGTTTTTTTTAAAAAATTATCCAATTTGAGTCTGACCCACACTAATGTAAATACATAAAATAAAAAATATTTAGTGAAATAGCAAACGAAAACTTACTTTAAAATTAAACCTGTTGGAACACAGATAAATTATAAAAAGGCCACGTGTTGTCCCTTTATTAGAATAAAGGGACAAAACTCTTAGATGATGTGACCTTTTTATAATAATGGCAATTTCAGTCTACCATACATGAAAATAGGGACCTTATTAAGTAAAAAAATACAAAATAAAAAAATTATTTAAAAAAATAGAATAGCACATCTACGTTTATTAATCTTTACAATTTTGGACTCGTAAATTTCATTTTCACTTAATTACTATATCACATCCAGAAAATTATAGCCCAATACAGAATTTTAAAGTATTCTAAATTTAAAATTAAAAAAAAAATTTTTTTAATTGTTGTAAAAATTCATTATTCATCAGAAAAATTTTATTTCTTCAGACAATAATGTCCTTAATATTACTTATTTACAAAAGCAATTAAAAAGCTTTTCTAATTAACTTAAGTAATGTCATAGTTTTACTTTTATTGGATTCATTATTTTTCAATTCAGAGCAGATTTTCAGTTAGATAGCTCAAATTTTGAAAAAAAAGAAGAAAAAAAGTAGGTGATTTACAATCTCTAAAGACAAAGACTCCTACTTTTAACAAAAAAAAAATTTCAGGAAATAGTAAGGTTTTGTGCGAAATTTCATGAAATTAAGTAAGTGGTGGTAGGTAGCATATTGAAGAAAAAAAATTTATGAAAATTTTCTACAAAAAAAAAAACAAAAAACATTTAAAAAATAATTTCATTCAATTGTGAATAAGTCCTGAAAATTTCATTAAAATCGGACAATTACTTGATTTTTACAAGAATTTCCAAATCAATGTTTTCAACGGAAAAAAGCGCAAAAAAAATGTTATTTTCATGTACCCAATTACGTAATCAAAAGAAAACTTTAACCAAAATTTCGAACGTTGTTAGAGAAAGTATTAAAAAAATTTTGAAAAATAATTAAAAATACTTTGGTCTTTCATAACATAAACATTTTGACGATAAAACTTTATTTTCGTTAAGTTTGTGGCTTTTTTCATTACGCGGCTGTTTTCCAGCGAAAAAAAAAAAAAAACGGAGAAAAAAAATCTTATTCGTAACCACGTTTTTAACCAAAGAAAGCGCTTAAAAGCAGAAATAGAATTTGAAAAGTAAACATTTCTTTTTAAAAGTTTTAAAATATTCATTTCTTTTCAAAAGTTTTAAAATATTAGAGCCAAGAAAGTTAATGAGTCAGGAAGTTTATTTTTTTTACAGTTTAAGTGAAAATTTCAATATTTCGGCAAAATGAAAGAAAAATTTATTTACCTAAAAAAAATAATAATTTACGCTCTTTCTCTTAAAATGAAACTTTAAGGGAGAATTATTTATTTATTATTTTTTTTTAACGCTTGGTCCAGTTTTGCTTTTATTCCTTAGTTTTCATCTTTAAAAAACAGTCAGCGTGACCATAGCTTTTTCTTTCAGGAATTCTGTAAAAGTAGTTTTCTTATAATGAAAATATCAGCTTGCCTGCAGTGTGGTATCTTGGTAAATTTAAACAAAGTCAGTATAAAAATAATTTAACAATTACAAATGAAATTAAGAAAACAATTTTGATACGATGAAATAACAGAAAATTAATGAATGAATAAATGAAGATAAAATATTAAATTAGAAGATTTATTCTATTTTAGAATCATTTATTATATTTTTGCTTTTTAAAAAGAAGAAATTTAATTAAAAAAAAAAAAAAAATGCTTCGCCGTGCAAATTCCTGATTCAAAAGTGAAAACGTTATGTACCTACTTTCTGTTTGTTTTGGTTTGATTTTTTCTCTTTGGGCAATTCAGCGTTACAGAAAAAAAAGAGGAACCATAGAATTTAAAATAAATTAAATATTATTATTATTGGAATAAATTTTGATTAAAAGACAAAAGCAGTCGAAACCTGGCTTTTGAAGAGCGAAAATCAAGGGAGGTAATTAGAAAAAATCAACTTTAAAAAAACCTACGACTGAATGAATGGGATCCTTAAATCTCAAATTATATTTTTTTCTTTTCTTTTTTTTTTTTGCATGAAATTAATAAATTAATATTTTTAACTGCAGAAATGATAAAAGTTAGGCATACACACACGCGAGTGCGCGCACACACGTCATCCGGGTCATATACCTCCCCGGTCTTTTGTATAGGAGTAGAGATCCTTTGTTCCCTGTTTTTTAAAATTGGGTTTCCGGTTCCTTCTAAAATCGTCTCATTCTCTTTCACTCCCAGTTAATCCCTTGTGTCTTAATCGCATTATCGCCTTGTATGAAAAAGATATGGAAAAAACAATATATATATTTTTGCGTTCCGTTAAAAAGAGAATGGGGATCAAGAGACAACAAGACGTACCATAAAAATAACGAGATAAACCCAAGAAGATTTTCCCGCAGTAGGTTATTATTTCAAGAACCTAGTCTGTCCTGCTTTTCAATTGAGCCCTTAGCTGGGGTGGGGGGGACAAGAGATGGATTCATACCTTTCAAGAGTTTGAGCATGTAACGAACTTGACTGAAATTCGAACTTGAGTCCCCGATTTTTCATTCTTAGCTGTTATGGGGAATTTTAGTGTCTTTTTTGTGGTGAAAAACACATTGATTTGGTAATTCTTACAAAAATTAAATAATTGTAAAAATGTTAATGAAACTTTCTTGACTTATTCACAAATGAATTAAACTATGTTAGAAACATTTCAGTTTTAGAAAAACTTAGTAAAATTTTTTTTTTTTTTTTTACATATGATACCACTACACTTATTTAACTTTTTGAGAAATTCATTTTTGTCCAGCTTAATGTTTATATTAGTTATAAGCACAAGTCCTTGGAGAATTTAAATCAGCATTTTTTTTTCTTTTTGTCAAACAGGGCCCCCAGTTACACAAAATCTGCTCTTAATCATAAAATAAAAAATGCAATAAAACTAAGACATAATTTAATTAGAAAAGCTTTTAATTGCTTTTATGAATAAGGAAAATATTGACTTCAGAAAAAATAATTGTCTATATATAAATTTCTGTGACTTCCGTTACTCCATCTGTCCATCACACTGTGTAAAATAGCCATACATTAACCAATTGAAAACAAATTTTGAGAAGTGCAAACAGGTAAGGGAGTACAAAGTACAGTTGGTTAGACTCAGGTGCATAGCTTAGTATAATAAATCAATGTGTTTTTTACCAGAAGAAACGTGCTAAAATACCCATAGTAATCTTTGCACCCCCCCAAAAAAAAAACTATTTTTAACTAAAATTTCGAACATGCTAGAAAGAAGGAAAAAATTTGCTAAAATAATTAAAAAATACTTTGATCTTTCCTCTTAATAATAACTTAAACATTTTGACAATAAAACTGTTTTTATCAAGTTTGAGGCCTTTTTTCATCATGGTATGCTCTTTTTTAACAAGAAACTAATATGGAGAAAGCGAATCAAATTTCTTTCCATGCATTTATTTTGTCAAATTTGTGATGAGATGGTTTTTCATTCATGACTTTTTAATAGATGTATTAATTTTTGTGTTTGTTTCCATAGACATTTTAATTAAAGTTGCATATAGATTTTACTTATAAGGATTGCTCTGAAATTATGTTCAGGTTGACAATGTAAGTAGCAGGTGTTGTATGAAAGTAGAAAGTATACCTTTCCACCAATAACCCATAATTTCTTTTATCTTATTATAAATTACAATTAAACAGCAGTCTAACAAAATGACATCTAGCATGAAGCACAGTCATTTCATTTAAAATATGTACAGCCTAGGAGGCATGGTGGAATAATGGATAGCGGCTCAGACTGAGAAATTGGAGAGCTGAGTCTGAATTCCAGTCAAATCCATTACATTCACTTACAAGTTAATACCCTTGGGAAAGGTATGAATCCTTTTCTTCTCCCTCCCATAGGTAAATAGCAGGACAGACTGGGTTCTATATATAGCCTTGGATGGCAATTGCTCTACTGCAGAAAAAAATGGCAGCCTACTGCAGGAAAAAAATCTGCCTCATCAGTCATGTATCAAAAGATACACAATCGCTTAAGTGTGTATCATGCATGGCACATAACTGACTGACAGCCATTTACATTCATTAAAACTTGCTGATATATGTGGCACAAGTCCGAGTTTAATGAGAACATTGATATATACTGTTCAAACAAGGCTGTGACTATTTGCAGCTCCTGTCGAACTCTCTGCCCTGGCAGAGAGTAACTCGGACAAAGCTGTGCCGAAGGGCAGAGTTTCGTCTGGGAAGGTAGACAGACCCGAACATGTTTATGCAGGTTCTATTGGGATTTTTTGGCCGAGCCTATGGCCTCAGATGACCCATGTTAAACTTGGACTTGTGCCACATATATCCCTCGTGGTGGTGGGGAGAGGGGCTGTTAAATATTAACAATGGATATGAGCACAGTTTTATTTATTTTGTCTAGATGAAAATAAATTCTTTTAAGATGAAAATAAACAAAAAAATCTAAATAAATAAACTATGAATGCACATATAAACAAATAAATAAATAAACTATGAATGCACATATAAACACAAGTAAATGTAATAATTATAATAATCAACAATATATAATTAAATAATCAATGATAAATAACAAGTAAAAAGTTAACACTATAAAATAGCTACAAATAAGCGCATTCAGATTCACAATTATTCCTACTCAGTAGCCTATAGAATAATTTGCAACATCACCATTATTGCCTACCAAATAACTGTTAGGATAATACAAGAGACCCATAATACATCACTGGCCAGTATATATAAATAGTTGACCCAGCACACAATACATATGGCCTGAAGATTACTTTGAAGCATTTTGGTGCTTGGTGTTAACACCAGTGTCCATTTTTATATTTACATACACTCTATTTCTGATATTGAGCACTTTTTACCCATAAATATGGCATACCTGAAAATGATATTTTTGTTATGTGTGTGTGTGCATGTGAAGAGAGGGTAGAGTATAGACATAAGAATCAAAACTGTATAGTGACTGTTGTAGTGACTACTACTACGTTTGCCACGCCTACATGTTTCTCAACTGTGATTGGTTAAATAATAAATACTGATTATCACAGGACAATTTACTGATCGCAATCACCACACTGAATTTTTCCTACCGTTAATTTCACAAACATGCTTTTGTTATAAAATCACCGATTGGTTAATTTTTCATCCAATCAGATATTTTTTGTGTTCTTTCAAAATTTCTCCCACCTTTGTTCCCGGGGCCTACCGGTAGTAATAAAAGTGGGGTTTCGTTTCAAAAATAGACAGTAGAATTCAGCAACTCACAAGCATCTACACAGACTATTCATTCTACTCACTGCGCACACACAGACATAGAACTTGAATTACATTTCACCATCAGTTCTCTGTGAACAAGCCAAGTTGCAAACAGCACTGTTAGTTATACAAATAACACAACTGAATTAACTGTATGTTCATCTGAATACAACATTCTATTTCAACATAGAACTTTGAACATTCTATTCAAGAAACTTCCTTAATTACATTTAATCTTATTCAAGCTAACAGATAAAGGGAAACTACTTTTTTCACCTTAATATTCACACATTACAAAAATTGTTTTGTATTTGTTGATTTTAATATATATTTTGAAACAAAAATCGGTTTTTCATTGTTTTTCCTTGATTCAAAAATGTATAAATGTTAAATGCTCTTCAACACGCAGCCACATCAATCTTTTCAACACAACCAGCATTTACACTGTTTTATGCTTCATTGCAATCTTCAGGAGGCAGGAGTTTGATTTGTGGCCCTGAACAATGCTTTGTCACCCTCACCATCTTATCAACATTTGATTTTTTCTACCTACATTTATATAGATTAAAAATTAAACTAAGCACAACTATTAAAAAATGAAAAAATTTTGCAGATTTTGACATCATTCTGGGGTCTTTCATTTTTTTGTCCAAATCTGTCAATTTGTTTTTGTTTATGCTAAGTCTCAAAAAAAAAACCTCTATAAAATTCACTATTTTTTTATCCATAATGTTGAATGTATTAAAATTATTTAACATTTTAACAAGAAAAATCTCAAATTGATCTTAAAATTGGTGCAAAACATTGTTGATTTATTTAAGATGGAATTATGTGTCTGTAATTTGTATTTATTTTCAATTATTCTAGCTGAATTGTTCAATTATATTGCATATGATCCATTATTGTACATAATTAGGTTACAATGAAATTTGTATTTTATATGAATACTACTTTATGAAAATTGAGATGTAGTAGAATGGGGGATCTGTATAAGAAATTTAAATGTCATATTTTGGTGGGAGCTACAATATCTTTGAACTGGCCCTGTTAAGTCATCATATTACTGAAAGCATTTGGCTTCTTCTTGAACAATGGATCCAAATATAACCTAAAATAATGTATGTCTGAGCTATCAACAGCTTTGCTTTGATCATGAAATCATCACTTAACCTACCCCCAAACATCACATGAATTTTAATTTGTAAACATACCAACCTGTGAGTGTTGTTTCTGTCAGTAGCCACCTTAACAATCTACCTAGTAATTTTTACAAATGAGTAGGTTTTCAGCAATTATCTAATAATTTATTGACTATTGTTTACCTTTTGAAAATGCTTTGTGAAAAAATTAAAAAAATGAAAATACTATAAAATTTTCTTAAATTTAAAATCTAATAACAGATGAAATACCATGATAGAGGTAAGTAACTTAATAATTTATGTAATGTTATGGTAATTTAATTATTATTAATTTATATTTTTTAATATATTTTTCATTTTATTTTTTATTATTGTTACCATGACAGTTATTTTATTAAATTTTCATAGTACTTTAAATTTTATTAATAATGTCACTTTTGAAACACCGTACTCAAAAAAAGATTTAAACACACAAAAAATTAGTATTAATTATTGTAAAAAAATTTTGGTGGGATTTTTGAATTAAGCTTTTTAATTTTTGCTTAATAAATATAGTCTTTTTATTTGACATAACTGTGGCGGTATTACAACATTTTTGAAACTTTATACTTAAAAAAAGAAAAATGCAAACAATTCTTGTAAAAATCCATTATTCATTGAGATTTTTTATAAACTGTAATAATATCCTTTATTTATAGAAGCAATTAAAAGCTTATCTAGTTTAAATAATTACAGTGTAACCCGGATATAAAAGAGTTGTCGGGACCGGAGAAGAAATATCTTATATCCGGTTTTTTTTAACACAGGCTCTAATTTGGGACCAGAGAAAATCTCTCTTATATCCGGGTTACACTGATAGTTTTATTTTTATTGCAGTTTTTATTTTTACGATTTGAAGCAGATTTTAGAAAAGTTGGTAGTAGTTATGAAAAAAAAATTATGATTTACATTCTCCAAACTCTACTGCTTTTTTAGTTTGTTTTTTTTTTAACTAAAAAAGTAAAACCATTTTGTGTCGCTTTTATGTTATGAAATTAATTAAGTAATGGTGGTTTAACAGATGTAAAAAAAAAAAATAAAATAAAAAAAAATTACTGATTTTCTAAAAATAATATATTCAAAAATAAATTCATTCATTTGTGAATAACTTGCATTAAAATTCGACAATTAGAGCTAAAAAAAAACAAAAAAAAACTAATGCTATCATCACATTACCCGTACAGATGATGTAAAAAAAAAAAAGGATTTTAATTTAAGAGATTTAAATGCTAGAAAACATGCTAGAAAGGATTAAAAAAAAATACTTTGCTCTTTCTTCTTAATAATAATAACATAAAATCTTTGGCAATAAACATTGTTTTTATTATTAAGTTTGTGGCCTTTTTCATCATTCTTTCTCTTTTTCGGCGAATAATGGAAGTACGTACCTAAATTTATAATTATCACGCGAACGAATACATTTTATTTCCTGAATTATCTCCCCTGACTTTCATTCTACCTTTAAATATTTTCTGCTTGCAAACAAAAAGTTTCACTCAACAATATTTCATTTATTTCGAGTTATAAGAATTTCGTTCGACCCATTTTATTTTCCATTACTTGTAATGATAAATTGCCCCATAAGACGAAGAAGAAAAAAAAAACAAAAACAGACGGAAACAAACAGAAGTAAGGAATCTTTTCGCTTTTGATTGACGAATTTGTTGAAAAAGAAGCAATCATTTTGTAACGACATTGTATAGAAAAAAAATGACAATTAAAAAAAAAAAATGAATGACAATATTAATTAATTTTCCAATATTTAATAATAGTTCCTCCTCAATTTAAAATATGATCTGTGATTAGGGGAATTTTTTTGAAAACAAACGATTTATAATTTCGTTTTTAATGCTAAATGCACAACATCCGGACAAAATTAAGCAAATGATAAAAAAAAAATGAGTAGGAAAACCTAATAACATTTTTGTTTAATTATAAATAAATTAAAAATTTTTTTTTAATTTTGTGTCCGTATGAATAAAAAAAAATAGGTAAAAAATTTTCTTTTTAACAACCGCGCTAAAATGCTCCCAAATCGTCATAATTCCGTCTAAATGTACATGCTGAACTCGAATTAACAATTAAATTATGAAGAAACTTCCCGTTTTGGAGTTATCGACAATAAAAGTTCGAACTCAGTCGCGTTCAGCTGTCGGCCATTACTGGCCTTGTTTAACTACTACATACAGTGGCTGCCCCGACGCGAATGAGTCCAAACTTTCATTCTCGATAACTCTTGAACAGTAGATTTTATCAAAATTTCTTTGTTATTTTTGAGTTAAGCATATACATTTACACCTAAATATCAGTATCGCCAATAATTTGCTAAAAAAAACAGTATATGATGATAAAAGAGCCCCAAACTTAAAAATAAAGTTTTAACCTCAAAATGTCTATGTTAAAGAGGAACGAACAAAGTATTTTTTTTAATTATTTTAAAAAAATTTCTCCCCCTTTCTAACAATTTCTAAATTTGGCTAAAAAAATCTCAAGTTTTTTTTTTTTTTTTTTTGTCAACTTTGTAAGACTTGCGTGGTAATGGACATTAGTGTAGCAGTTTCCAGTTTAAAATATTAATTTGGAAATTCTTGCAAAAATCAAATAATTGTCTGATTTTAATAAAACTTTCAGGACTTACTCAAAACTGAATGAATTTATTTTTGAAATTTTTTAGTTTTAGAAAATCTTGGTAAAAATATTTTTCTTTTTTTTTACATCTGTTATCTCCCCCCATCCCCCCACAACTTAATTTTATGAAATTTTCTAAAATTTCAAAGAGTTCACAAATAGTTTTACATTACTTAAGCAGGGCACCTTGGAGAAAGCAAATCATCAATTTTTAAAAAATTTTTTTTCACAACTACTCCCAACTTTATAAAAATCTGCTCCAAGTCGTAAAATAAAAACTGCAATAAAACTATCTAATTAGGTAGGCTTCTCTTTGCTTTTATGAATAATATACATTAAGGACATTATTGTCTGAAGAAATGAATAATTAATTTTTCAAAAATTGTTTTCACTTTTCCTTAAGTTTAAAAAATATTTTTAAATTCTTCCAAACAGAGTAAAAGGAAGGCTATTAATTGAAGACTATATTTACTAAGTGAAAACTAAAACCTTAATACAAATCATACTCCCAAAACTTTCTACCATGATTAAAGATTTTTTTTTTTTTTTTCTGCATCAAAATATTATTTTTTTTAGTATGGTGTATTGTAAGTGATATTATGGTTATAAGGTCATGTGTTTCAAGGCTTGTCTCCCTTAGAGAAAACTTCTTGACATAAAGGTTTTCAGCTGCGAGCAATACTTTCATTTCACTTATGTGTTTCATCATTCCTACATTTCAGTAGGCTTCTTTTTAAATTTTGAAGGAATGATTTCTAAAGTTTTTTTTTCCTATTTCAGTAAATATTTTTAATTTTAGAATGTATTCATCTTACTTTATGGTGTGTATACTTTTCATACTGTCATGCATAATTGTTTTATTTATTAGTTTTTTTTACTTTAATTTGTTTTTAGTTTATTTTAAGTTTCTTTTCTTTTTTGCAGATTAAATAAAATAACTTTAACAATTCATAACCATCAAAGTATAGCAATTAAAATAAAGAATATAAATATATTATCTTGGTTATCAGTTTAAAAATTTAATGATTGAGAGTGAGATAGTTATTAAATTATCTCACTCTCAGTTATTAAATTAAAAATTAAATTGAGATAATTTTATTATCTCATTTATCAATTTAAACAATTAATAAATGAGATAATTTAATTATTAATATAATAATTTTATAAATTATTATCTCAGTTATTAAATTAAAATGTAATAACTTAATGTAATATTAATAATTAATAAAATTATTTATCATTATCTTAGCTATTAAATAATGAAATACCATTATAGAGGTAACTCAATAATGTAAGAAATTTTTATAGTATTTTAAATTATTATAAGAAACAAAAAATATGTTCTTACTTAGAATTCATAAAATTATGTCAATTCTGGTGCACCATACTAAACCTGTCAACACATTCAACCATCAAATTATTGATGGAGACGTGAAAATAAGGTATTTTTTAATTGCCACCACAAAAATGCTAAAAAATCAGCATATTGTGATGAAAACATTGTCCAAAAATGTAATGAAAACATAGTTTAATCATCAAATCTTTATTATTATTAAGAGGAAGGATCAAAATATTTTTGAATATTTAATTAAATTTTTTTTTCTTTTTCTGTTTAGAACATCTGAAATTTTGATTAAAAATCTTACATTTCTTGTGTCAGCAGGTGTACTAATTCTTAGCATAGCAAATTTTAGCCTCTTTTCTGACAACAGACACATTAATTTGGAAATTATTGCAAAAATCAAATAATTGTTGGATTTTAATTAAATTTTCAGGACTTATTCACAAATGAATTATTTTTAAATTTAAAATCTTGGTAAAAAAAATATTTCTTTTTACATGTGTTTTAGCTCTTTGAGAAATTCAATATGATCATTTTTAGTGACTATTCAGAATTTTAGCGACTAAAGCAGAATTCATTGAAGAATTTAAATCACCAAATTTTTTTTCAAAATCAGACCAGGTCTTACTGAAAATCTGTTCTGAATCAAGAAATTAAAAAATGCATTAAAACTAAAACATTATTTATTTAGAGAAGCTTTTAATTGCTTTTATGAATAATGTATATTAAAGACAATATTGTCTGAAGAAAATGAATTTTGACAAGATTTGTTTTAATTTTTTTACAATTTTAAATTGAATAATTTATAAAGATTTTAAATCTTAAAATTCCTTTTCTATGTAATAATTCTTAGGAAATATTGTTCTTAAGTGAAACTATATTTACTAATCATATATTGTAAAGCTTATTACAATCTGACGACCCCAAATATTTTTAAAAGGATTTTAATTTGTATATGTGATTACGTGCAGAATTTCTGAAATATGGGTGTACAAACCAATATATCTATCATTAAAGTTTGTGTTTTAATGGTTGTCTCCCGTGTACAGTGAAAAATACCCCTCATGAGCTTTATCATCTGCTCCACTATGTTTAACTATGAGTATATTTGGCTGTCACTTGGATATCAATAAATCGGTTAACATGTCAGTAAAACAAGACCACATAGTTAAAAATTGTTTGTACGTTTTATGCTATAAGCAAGTAATATGTTTCAAATCAAATTAATTTAACTTTAAATTTGCTAATTTTCCTCAAATAATGTAAACTCAGAAATATATATTTTATTTTTGCAAGATTTTTAAAAATTAAAAATTAACTTTTGTTACACATCTGTCATAAATAGCTGTCTTGATATCACTGAAAAAAATCCATTCGGATTAATATAATTTCTGTTTGAAATACACCACAGAATATTTTGCTTACTGGAAATAGTAAATTTTAAATCCTTCAGCTTTCAATTAAAGTTAAAATGAAAGCTTCAAGAAGTTTTGGTTAAAAATCATGTTTTTGTTGGGTTTTTTATGTTTTTTTTTTTTTTTTTTTTGCATCAGTTTTGATGTTGTTTTTGCAGTGAAAAGGATATTGATTTGAAAATTCTTGCAAAAATAAATTTTCTGATTTTAATTAAACTTTCAAGAATTGTTCACAAATGAAGGAGATTATTTTAGAAATGTTTTGTCTTTATCTCCCCCAACTAATTTAATTTTATGAAATTTTTGAGAAATTAAATTTTTCCAGTGCTTAATGCTCATATCAGTTAAAAACAAAACTCCTTGGAGAATTTAGATCCTTAATTTGTTAATCAGGACCCCCAGTTACCAGAAATCTACTCTCAATCATAAAATAAAAAAATACAATAAAACTAAGACATTGATTAGAAAAGGTTTTGCTTTTATGAATAAGATATATTATGGACACTATTGTTTTAAGAAATTTTTTTTTTTCAATGAATAATGAATTTTTCTTTTTCTTTTTTTAATTTAAAATAATTTATAAAGCTTTAAAATTCTGTATTAATTTGAAGCTTTTAGCTGATAATCTTATGAAGTAAAAACTATATTTACTAATCATAAATGGAAAAGCTTGCTATGATTTATCAACACCTAATATTTTAAAAATTATTTTGAATTTTTTTTGTTTGTATAAATGTACATAAATATAATTTTTGTAAATATGGACTTCCATACATAATATAATCAAAAAATAAGAGCGATAACTATCATAAATTTAAAGTAAAGTATATAAAATTTAATAAAACATTAGATTATGGAGAATATTTTCCTTAATTTGTAAGATCACTGGGTAGTTAAAAATCATATTAAAAAAGGTACTCACATTATATTCTATAAGTAACTTTTACAGACATGTCCACCATAGAAAAAATATTAGGTAAACTTCCTTCTAACGCAAATAAACAGCTACTACCATGTCAAATATGCATTTCTGCGATATTTTAAACTTGAAGTAATATTTGTCTCAAATCAGATTAATTAAACTTTAAATCGGGTAATATTTCTCAAATATAGTCTCAGAAAAGTATATTTTATTTTTGAAAGATTTTTTTCATTAAGAGATATACATTATAGGTACCTCCACGAAATCGCTAAAAAAAGATCATAGCTTGATGAAAAAGACGCCAACCTTGCCGAAAACAAAATTTTATTGTCTAAATGCTTGTTATTACTAAGAAGAAAGACCAAAGTTTTTTTTAATTATTTTAAAAAATTTTTCCTTCTTTTTAGAACATTCTAAATTTTGATTAAAAAAAACCTTGTTTCTATTTGTATTAGCGGAACCAGTAAATAACATAGACAATTTTTAGCACATTTTTTTGGTATGACACACATTAATTTGAAAAATCATGCAAAAATAGAAATAATTGTTGGATGTTAATGAAACTTTCAGGAACTATTCACAGATGATCGAAATTACTATAAATATGTTTGGTTTTTTTTTTATTAAAGTCATGGTAGAAATATTTTTTTTAAATATTTATTAGCACCCCCCCCAACTAATTTTATGAAAATGCTAGAAATTCGATCGCATTGGGTTTAGTGATTACAATAATTAAAAGCACAGGGCTTTGAGGAATGCAAATCATGTTTTTTTTTTTTGTTTTTAATTGTAGTACCTGAAAATCAGCTCTGAATTGTAACATACAAAACTCAATAAAACAAAGATATTATTTAATTTCAAATGCTTTTATTTGCTTTTATGAATATGGACAATATTTTCTGAAAGCAAAAAAAATTTTTCGATGAAAAATGAATTTTTAATACAATTATTTATTTCTTTAATTATAATAGATTTTACATTTAAGTTGTTAAAATATTATAAAATTAGTTAAAAGTCGCATCGGCTTTCCTAAGTGTCCTTATGAGATAGATCTTTTTTTTTTGCGTTGTAAATTGTATCATTTTGACTAATCAGAAGATCCCCAGTAATTAAGAAATGTAATTTTGTGCTTATAACTGGGCTGTAATTATAAAATACGGAAGACCAACCAGAATATAATTAAGTTGCGTTATTTGAGTTAAGCATTGTTCTCCGTTGTTAAGGCCTTTACTTTTTTCTGAAACATGTGGAGAAGTTAATTTGATTTTTTCAATTTCAACTGAGAAGGGTACCTACAAATATCAGTATCATCTTATGAAATTTATATGATCTTATTTTTATATTAATCTCAGTTATGACATTTTTCCATAAATGAAATATCAAAATTAATAATAAAATGAATGCAAATACAAATAACAGTAAAATATAATAAATGTACATAAAATTATAGTATTTTATGTACACTTCTGATAAAATTTCATAAGAAAGGTACCTATAAATTAATTAGATACCTTTCTTAGGAAATATGAAATTTAATGTCACTCTTAACAGTCTTATTTTAATTTCTTTATAATATATTTTCCATAAAGCATCATAAACGTAAAGGTGAAAGCTAAGTACAAAAAAAAAAAAAATTAGACCGTTGAAAGTTTTTGTTAAAAATAACGAGGTAAATAATTTGTTCACTTAAATGTAAATTATTTCACTTTTCTCCTTCCATAGAACAAATTAACCTCATGGAATTCGTAAATATGTCATTCATCACCTATCAAGAGACGCAAAAGTTTATGACCTGCTTTGTTTTATTTTCAAATTACATCTTTTTGGGACAAAAGCTAAGTTAAGTTTGGTTCAAAATATTTTAAATAAACATAATTTCTGATTTTCTTAAAATAACTTTTGAAAAAATGATAATTGATATTTAAAAGAATTTCAAAGTGAGATTTCCAGTTTTTTTTTTAAATGGAAAAAAACGGTCAATTTTGCCGACTCAAAAAAAACTAGATTTTTAACGAAAATTTTGGATGTGCTAGGAACGATTAAAAAATGGAAAAAAATACCCCCAAAATACTTTGATCTTTCCTCTTAATAATAACAAACATTTAGCCGATAAAATTTTGTTTTCGTCAAGTTTGTTGGCATCTTTTTCATCATGCTATGCTCTTTTTTTTTAGCAATCTCGTGGAGGTACCTATAATAACAAACTACTAAAAATGTTGCTAAAATCAACAATATTCACAAATTCAAAATGAAAACTCATTGCAGTCAATTCAAATAAGTTTTGAAATACAGAAAAAGTAATTTCTTTATTGGAAATGTTAAATTTAATCTATTATCTTGAAATTAAAACTAAAATAAAGTCTTCAAGAAAAACTTTTCATCTTTTAAAAATTCATTTTAAAGTTTAGGTTTTGCATTTCTGTGAAGATACTTAATTAGAAGTTAAACTTATGTTGAACAATGGATCACGTATCTTCTATTGATTTTGTTTGGTAACATCAATAATATAAGTACTTCTGGTCCTACTAGGGAACAGATCGAGTGGCAGCTTTGACTAAAACAGTTGTTTAGTACATCTCAAATGTTACTTCAGCTTTTTAGCTGCAGTCTCATATAGTTTATCCTTTCACCCTTAGCCCAGTGAAACAGATTTCATGTTCATATTTCCAAGATGCAACTCTTTTTTAAGATTAATTTCTATTATGTTCAATAGTTTTTTTCATTTCATTGAAACTTGTCCTGAAACAAAAGATTTTTTTAATTTAGGCTTAAGGTATATAAAAATTGTAAAAAAAAAAATTATCAATTAAAAATAATCATCTAACCAGTCCTGTATTTGTAAAATTTTACTTAAATATCATTTTATTAAAAAGACAATTTTAATGAATTCCTTAATTATTAATGAATATGTAAAAGTGAAACAAAAACTAAATTTAAAAAAATCTTTTTCCTTTTCAATCTTTGAAAGACATTTTCTGTTTGCAAGAAAGATAGTTAATTCTCAAATATTTAATAATATTTGTCCACAATTATAAAGATATTTTCAATAATTTTCATGTGTAATAATCTTTAAAAAAGATTTTGCTAATTTCATTTGTAAGGGTAATTTTTTGAATAACTTTTGTTTAAGGAGTTAAGTCTACATTTAATGACTTATTTAAAAATAACATGTTTGTCTAATATCTACCATTTTGACTCCTGGAAACAGGTTCTATGTTGACTATTTTGTCTTGTGCTAACAAAACCTATTCTGGCTTATGCAAATGGGGCCTATATCAACATTTTTTGCTTGTGCAAATGGATCCTATGACAATTAAGAGAAAATACGTTTATCAAATATAATTTGGAATAAAGAAACAGCATATTTGAGTCAGTAATTCTTTCTTTTGGTCAAAATAAGAATATCAAAAACTTAATTTGTTAAATTTTTCCCTATTTAAGTATAATGCTGTGGGATGTTCTGGTCCCCGTTCTAATAGAAATGCTGTTTTGTCCTCCGTCACCGTTGTGTTTGTGATTGAATCTTGTGGCTAACTGTGGAGTTCAGACAGCAAATTACAGAATGCTGATGAAGCACTCCTCTCCCTCTCTTGAAATTGCAGAGTGGAAGAATGGAAAGTTTATATATGAGACTTTCCATTCTTCCACTCTGCAATTTTATCAGGGTACTCTGCTCAATTTATCTAATAGTCTGGAACAAGGCGTGAGTCAGGAGTTCTCTGTGGCAGCAGTCACATGGGGATCGGCGAAGCAGTCGTCTCCTCCTAGTGTAATGGAAGCACATCTCTGCCTCAGCTACTATTTGTCTGTTCCCCTCTGATCTTTTTATTGACTCTCGTCCAACGCCGGGGTGGGGTCCAATGTGATCTGAGGTTCCAGGATTTTCCAAATATCCAATCATAACTCTCTGTTGACAGTGTCCTGGGAAGCAATTTGCATGTCCAAATTTGAGAAATCCCATTTCTGGAGAGCAGTGGTAGCTGGGCATTGACCTGTCCCACTTACTCTCTCCTTCTCTTTATTTGTACCTTATACCAACACCCCTCAATGGGCATAATCTGTTTTCCCCCCACTCTTTCTCGTTCACCAATTGGGGTCCTTTGACTGGGTGACATGACTAGTATGTGTTCGTTAATTAAAATTCACCTGCCCCAACTTCACATCATTGGAAATGTCCTTTGTCATAAAAAGTTTTTGAAATTTTCCAGATTTCTCATCTTGGATAAATATAATTCTTTCCTTGTCTTCAGAAGATGCTTGACCAAAGCGTTATCTTAGCAATTTACCAAATTCTTCGTCATTTGAATTCTCCATTGTATTCAATGAGATCTCATTTCTTTAGCAATACGTACACCCTCCACCCCTATCAACAAGTGACATAGAATCATTTCCTTACTCTCTTTTTCTCCACTTATAGGAATAAAATTATTATTTGCAACTAGCTTGATGGTCTTGGTACAGAAATGCCAGTCCTGTTCGATTTGCAGATGCTACCACACTCCCCCTACATCGTTCCTTGGGCCTCACTTTAACAAGATGCCCAAGTGGATTTCAGTGCTATCTTCTAGTGAGGCCCTTTATTCACAAAAATAAAAATAAATTTTTTTTTGGTATGTCCTTCAATCTATCAACAACCCTCTTTGCTTTTGTGTTCACTTAATTTAAGCCTTTTTTCTCTTTTCAAATTATTAGCATTCTTACAATGTCACATATGTAGGTAAAAAGTGAAGACATTTTATTTCAATTGATAGACAAATTATCTTCTTGATAGATTTGTTATTCTTTTTTAAAATCATGAATCTTGGTCCTGATTGTCTCATGATTAAACTGAATGGAATGATGTTCTTTACTATCAGCTGTTTTCATTAGAAGAGTAGCTGTCAGTCAAAAATGCATGCAATGAATTGCTGTGTTCTTAAAACTTATTGTTTTTTAAAACATCACCATATGAAAGATCTTTTTAAAGTAATAGCAATTCTATCTTTTACTGGTATATGCTGGTTCTATCTTTTACTGGTATATGCTGGTTCTATCTTTTACTGGTATATGCTGGTTCTATCTTTTACTGGTATATGCTTCCTGGAGCAAAACATTTTATAGTTTCTCTAATCTACTTTCTTAAATTTTGTGAGACTTTTAAGTGGAAACATTTTCATGTCATTAAAACTTGTCTTGTTTCAAGACATCACATATCCTCTACTGATTTTATGTCCACAATTCTTGGATGTCATTCACTTTTAAGATTAATTTCTCTTATGTTTCATTGAAAATTCTATTCTTTTTAAGAATTCTATATTCCCTTAACTGCCATTTTCCGAATTATATAACATTTCAAAGGAAACACATTTTCATGCAGCAAAAATCATACATATACATGGTCAAATAATTTATTTTTTTAATCATCTTGTTTTGCTAATTTCATATCCATACTATGTACAGGGCTGATATACATTTTTTTTTTAAGGCCTACATTAGTTTTGTTGGCCTCTTTTGTTTGGTGAATACGATATACATGGTGCTAGAACTGTAGCATGAATGAGATATTTTTTAAATGTTTTAAAAGCAAGATGATATTTTTCTTAAATCCTGTGATATAATCATTATGTGGACTGAGTAGCCATGCTTAAAAGCAAAGTAAGTAACAGAAATGTCTGACAAACAAAATTGACAGTTTACAATAAGCAATAACAAGAAAAAGAAAAGAACAGGGCAATAAATAATATAAAACAACAAACAATATATGCAAGACAAATTAACAGTAATAAGGCAAAACAACAACAATATGGCAAAAAATTTATAAACTAAGAGGTTGACACACAAAAGCAAGCTTGGACAAGCAAATGTAGCATTCTGACTTCAAGACAAGACAGACTGTGACTGAGTCAGATGAAACTGAGAACTAGCCTATTTTAAATTTCTGCTCAGCCAATGAGATGGCAATAATTCTATGGATTTTGGCATTTAAACATGGTCATGACTACTTGCTGAATTTCATTTCATGCATTTGTAAGTGGCAGGTGATTTAAGTAACCTTGAATTCGATATGGTTATTGGTGTCAAGTGAGTGACTCTAAGTATTTTAAAAACTGCTGACATTCAAGGATTTTCCTGCACAACCATTTCTAGGATTTACAGGGAAAGGTCAGAAAAAAGATTCCACTGAGAAGTAATTCTGTGTACAGGAATCCCTTGTTGATGAAATAAGTTTGAAGAGAATGATCAGACTAGTTTAAACTGATAGAAAAGCAACAGGAGCCCAAATAACCACTTTTGGTATGGGGGGTATACAGAAGAGCATCTCTGAAGGAACAACACATTGAACCTTGAAGCAGATGGGCTACAGCAGCAGAACAGAAACTTTGAGTACCACTACTGTAAAGTAAGGACAGAAAACTAGAACTATTATTTGCTATGATCACAAAATTTGGAAAATAGAACATTGGAAAAATGTTGCTTGATGTCATGAGTCTTCATTTCTGCTGTGACAATTTGGATGGTAGATCTGAAACCAAAATTTGGCAAAAATAACATGAAAGTATGGATCCATTCTTTCTTGTTATTAATGGTTCATGCTGGTACTAGTGGTGTAATGGTATGGGGAATAATTTCTTTGCATACATTGGGACCCTGTATAAATGCTGCAGTCAACTTTAGTATTGTCTGACCATGTGCTTCACTTTATGACTCTGGTGCTCTCTTCTTCTGTTGGCTACTTCCAGCAAAACAATGTGTTACATAACATATAGAATAGTGGTAGATTGCTTTATGGAATATAGCAATGAGTTTTCTATGTCTATGCCTTCATGGTCACCGTATCTTAGTCCCATAGAACATCTTTGGAATGCAGTGGAAAGGGAAATTCAAATCCTGAATGTGTAACCAGTCAATCTCAAAGAATTACAGAATGCTACAATGACAACATAAACCCAAATTTTGAAGGTGTACTTCATTGAATCCATACCAAGAATAAACAAATTCTTTTTAACAGTAAAATGTACTAGAAAAGTATACCTAATAAATTGACCAATGAGTATATATTATTCTTTTTTGGACACTTAGAAAGTTTAAAGTTGATGTAGCCCAATGTTAAATTGTAGGGAAATGAGATGTTGAATGTTTCCGCGTGCGTGTATTGAAATAAGGACAAACACATACGTAGGGGAAAATACTGGTATATCCAAAGAGGTATTTACAACAGAGAGATTAGTAGTCAAACGAACGCAGGTTAGTCAGTAACAATCAGAAAGAGTATAATGTTCAACTGTATCTTCCGGTAGAGAGACGGAAGTGTGATGGTCACCTGATCTTCCCAGAACTCTATAGAACTGTCCTATTAGTAGTAGAGAGATCCGTCCATTCTGATGAGAAGGTGGGTGCGCTACTTCAGGAAAGAAGGTAGAAAGATTTAGTTGTTCCAATTTAACAAATAGAAATTGCTTTCTTGCCTTCTTGGGATTTACTTACCAACCAAGTATAGATCAGTCTGGTACAAGGCCAAAAGTGTGGAGGACTTAGTGTGATGAGCTTGCTGACATTTGTTCATGTGTGATTCAAACTGTTTTTCTTCTGGTTTATAGCTATCAGGTGAACAAATATAAAACAAAATCATTTTCTTTCCTGATATTTTCTCCTCTGATTCCTTGACTTTCATTCTCAATCAAATATTTTCTGCTTGGAAACAAAAAGTTCAACCCAGCAGTACTTTGAATTGTTCAACTTTTTTTTATTTTTTTTTTTATTTTTACCTCTAATGATAAATTGCCCAAAAAGCCAGAAGGAAACAAACAGAAGGAAGTATAATGTTTTCTCTTTTATTTACAAATTTTTCAAAAAGGAATCTGTCATTTTTTTTTCTTTTTGTAATTACATTCTAAAATAAAATCTAAAGACAAAAAATGACAATTCTTAAAAAATGAATGACAATCTTCCAATATTTAATATTTTATCCTCAATTTAAAATATGATCTGTGACTAGGGGATATGTTTGAAAACAAATGATAAGTTTATATTTTTATTCTTTTTCTATAAAATTCAGAACAATATTCACAGCTGTTTAAAACACCACTTTTTGTCCTATAGGAAAATCCAACTTGGTGGCTGAACAAAATATTTGGCGAAAATTCCCAATTTGGTCAGCAACATTAAACTACTCATAGAATGCAAAGTTCTGAAAGCAAACCTGTGCCAAACCATTTTCCTGAATCCTCAATGACCTGGCTGCTGGAAAATTACACCAAGATGAAGCAATGGAAACTCACTGCATAAAACCCAATCATGGTGCAACAATTTTTCAACCAATCAGCAACCTTTTCAGCCCATGTTATTGGATCCAGATGGCTATTGTTTTCACATGGAATTATTCACTGGTAATTAGTCTTTGATTGGCTGTGGGAAATGTCACCCAGTGGTTAGCATTAAGAAATCACGACCAATTTTCTGAGAAAAATCACTTTTTTTTATGAAAAAAAAATTTTTTTCACTTCAACCCAAATTTTTTTCAAACTTCAATCCTTTTTCTTTAAGTTGGTGTGAACATCATTGAATAAAAGGAACTGCTATATGAACCAAAGTTGGGAAGTACAAAGGACATGCAGCAAAAAAAAAAGTCAATTTTTTATCTCATGGCAACCATCTTGAATTAAAAATTACCAACGGACTTTGTTGCATTTGAGTACGGTTTTTACTGAGATAAGACGGTGCGTGACATATTTTTCTATTATGCTGACCATAGAAGATATTATTGCTTCTTTGGGCTTGCCCCAAGGTTATTTTGATGATTTTTCCATTACCTCTGTAGTCAATGTGGCTTTAATTACCAATGAAATTGTATGGTCACTACGGCCAAAATTTTCCAATGAAGAATCTCTTGTAGCTGTTTTGCGTCGTTTGTACGGGGTTCCTGACACAGTCAAGGCAAATTTCAATGGGCTCAAATCATTCGTTGTTAGATTCAGAAAATTTGCTAAGACTGCTTCAAAGAAGTTGGTCTTCTGTAGTGAAAAGTTTGATATCTTAAAAGTTTTCCCTTCTTTTACAGGTTCTTCTTCTGTTGAAGTTTTTTCGGTAAGTGGTCTTCAAAGTGGTGATAATTTTAATTCATTGGCCTCTGCTGAAAGCATGACTGATTTTTCTTCAGCCAGTGGTCATAGTATTTCCACGTCCACTCCACCGAGACCAGAGCAGTCAAATTTTAAAAACATTGACATAAAAGTTTTGAAGAGTGTAAATTCTTCATTACGGCGATCTATTTCTGATTATGAGAAGGAGATTGTCAATCTTAAGGCTGAAAATAAGAGCCTCAAGAGAAAATATTCTGCTCAAATATCTGCAAAACAAAGAACATCTCAGGCTCTTTGGAAAAAAACAAAAATACTCCAGGATTCAATTGAGAGCCTTTCTGTCTCAAAAAATCTTGATTGTGCTTTAGAAGGTATTCACGCCCTGAATCCAACAATGATTGACAGATCCGAGTCCAAGATGGTCCAAACCAGTAATTTAGTTTTGATCCCAAAAAATCAGTTTTCTCCTGTGGATGGTTATTCTGGTTCTATTTTTTGGGATGAATGTCATGAGGACAGGATTTTTATTTTTTTGCCTGTTGCTCGTAAAACAAATTCTAAAATCACGTCTAAAAATTTGCTTCTTCGGGCTAAGATGTTGCATATTGTCTCAGCATTAATTTCTGGTGTTGATGAAAAAGACACTGACCAAGAAACTTATTTGCGTGAAATTGGTTTGCTTTTTGGATGCCACATTCAGCACCACAAAAATGACGTGTTTCAAAATTCAGTAGCTAAATGCCTCAAATCTAAAATCTGGCCGCATTTAACAGATGTTCAGGCGGTAAACCTTAGGCTTTGTCTTGATTTTCCTTGGGCAACTTTGAGACGCCTGAAAACCACCCTGGCAGCCTATGGAATTACAATTTTTCCTTCTGAATCATCCATGCGTTCTCATGAGGAAACTCTTGTTTGCCCTGAAAGTGAACTTGAGACCAAAATCATACTCATGGATGCAAAAAATAAGGATGACGATGAAAAAAAACTTATTGAGGTGCCAGTGTCCCAGGTGAAGAATCTGCTTGACTACATGACCCAAATCATTCAGAACATGCTGCAAAAAGACAGTGACTGTTTTAGTCAAGCAGACAGGGTTTTTATCCTTTTTTCAGGTGACAAAGGAGGCAAGAGCATGAAATTTTATTTCTCAGCCTGTTCTCCAAAAATTAGTGGGTCAGCATTTTCGTGCAAAATATATTCTTTGTATTCAGCTGAGGATACACACGAAAACCAAATCAAAGCCATGGCAAAATTTTGGGATGATTTTCAACGCATGCAGGAATCAAGTTTCAAAATTTGTGGGCTTTCTGTCACTGTTCTTTTTGGAGGTGATTACAAATTCCTCTATGCAACCCTGGGGCATCAAGGTGCATCTGCATCTTTCCCTTCTCTTTATGACCAGGTTAGTTTGGATCATCTCAGAAACCACCCTGAGAGTCCACACACCCCTGAGTCTTGTGATATTCCAATGCGTCATATTAATGACTATCTGTTTAATTATGCTGAAAATGTTGATGACCAGCAAGGAGGAAAGCTCAAGAAGAAAGGTAAGGATCACTTGTCAGTCATCGGCTGTGCTGTTTTTCCAATAAAGTCCTTAGATAATGTTGTTGTTCCCACTTTGCATGTGACTCTCGGGGTGGTTAAAAAGTTTTTTAGGATTTTGGAAAAATATGCCAGGGCCATCGATCAAAATTTGGGAATTAACCCAAAAGTGGAGAGGGAAATTTTGGAACTTGAACGGAGAGAAACGGATGCACTTGCAGAAGAACAGGTGGCCTGTAATGAACATGAGGGGTACTGCAAGCGTCTTTTGGACATCCAAAATAATCTCCGTCGTTTGGAAATTGTGGAGAAGCATGAAAATAGGGAATCGGCTACGCTTGAACTAGAAGAACTGGCCAAAAATGCAATGAGTGGGGAAAAAGATTGGCACCCTAAAAAAAGTTCAGAGAAACTTCAATTGTGTGGAGCAGAAATCTGCCTTGTCACAAAAATTGACACAGATTCATACAGAGATGACTGGGTTATGTGTGACTCATGTGCTCAGTGGAAACACATGATGTGTGAGGGTCTTTCAGATGAAGACACAGGTGCTATGTCTGGGATCGAATATACTTGTCTCGGATGTCAAGGAGTTTCCGTCAAATTTGCAGCTGAAAATAGGTGTCAAAAATATCAATCACTTGTGCAATCAACCTATTCTCATCTGAAACAACTCTCTCACACCATTTCATCCATTGGACAGGAACTAAAAAACACCATGGGGCCAACAGAAAAAAAACTTGATCAAATCTTGCAGGAAATGGGTATAAAAAGACAGGCATACCATGGTAGCCTCTTTGTTGGCAATCACTGCAAAGTTATTTTGTCCAAGGATAAGGCTGGCATATACAATTTCACAAAACTTTGCAGTGTCCTGTCACCTCAGTATTCTGATGTCAGCCACCATTTGGCAGAACTTTTTGAAGTGTTTTCAAAGGCCCATCAGATCATGGTACTGCGAACATTTTTAAGTGATCATCAACTGGATGATCTGGAATTTTGGTGCAAGAACATGGGACAAAAATTTCCCATCTATTTTCCTTCAGAATCAATCAATGTAAAACTTCATGATTTTATTTTTCATCTCCCTCGTTTGGCTAGAATTCATCGAAGTGTAGGACTTTTCAGTGAGGAAGGTGGGGAGAGTTTGCACCACTTTATAAAAAAAGATCGGCGCACATATGCCTGTGTCAGGGACCCTGGTTTGAAACAAGAGTTGTTAATAAATAAGCATGCTCTTAAAGGTGAAGTGGATAGATCTGTTGTTGTCCCTGTTTCCAAAAAGTGTAAAACTTGTAATGACTTTTACAAAGGTGGTGTGTGCTCTTGTCTAAATGAAGCCTCTGCATCCTGATGCTCTTAACTGAGTGTGAGGCAGCATTGACTTGATTCAGGCAGGATCATTATCTGCTTCATTGAAGTATTTTTCTTGTAAAATATAAAAATAAGATTTGTCATAAAACATTCAAAATTGTAAAAAAACTGTTTGAAATGTTCTAAGAATCAGCATTTCTTGACTTGTACTCTACATTGTTCCTTTAATGTCTTGTGTTGTGAAGCACCTTCTTGCTGACAGTGTTTGTCACGTGATCTCAAATTGAATCATGGGCTAGACTTGAAAGAAAACATTTGGTAAGTGGCATTCATTTGACAGTTTCCAATTATGATTTATGCTTTTGGATCATCAAAAGAAACTGGTTAATTTCCTGTTATTGGGAACATTTTTGTTTAGAATGAGAAAAAATAGAAAATGTTCACTATTTTTTCACATTTTACCCCCTGAAAAAGATTTTGAGCTATGAGGAATAAATTCAAAGTTTTGTTTTTCTGTCGCATTTACTATCTCCTGAGAGTTTTCTGTTCAAGGTAATCCAGTAACTCAATTGGTACAACTGCATGCCAATAACTAACCAATTTTACTTGTAAATAAAAAACATGCTGTTTCCTTTTAGAATATACCTACTTTCATGGGGTTATAACTGATAGTTCACCAGATAATGGAATAAAATATTGAAAAATTTCAATTTTTGAAGATTTTGCCTTATTTTTGACCCCTGGGAATTTTGTTTTGCTTCAAACTCAATTTTATGCCTGAAATAGTTTGATTATGATTTAAACTTTCTGATTTTCAAAATAAACTTGTTATTTTCCCATTATTGGGGAAAATTTTCACTATTTTTTTCACAATTTACCTCCTGAAAAAAACTTTTTAAGTCATTTACACCAGCCAATTTTACTTTTAAATAAAAGGACATATTGTTTGCTTTCAGAAAATATCTACTTTATGGGGTTCAGATCAAAAGTTTCCTTGATATTTTCTTCAGATGATGACAAAACAGTAATTTTTCAATATTTTACCTTGTTTTACTCCTATAAAATTATTAAAATCAATTTTTTTCAAAAGAAAATAGGCTGTGACAAAATGACTTGCTATTTTTGCCATGATTTTTACTTGGGATAGAAAATTTTTACCATAGCAGACCCTAATTGACTTTATTTAAGCTTGGGGTGGGGGGCTGGGCTATAGGTACCCTCAAACTCAAACAGCTGTGTATTTGCTGTGCAGACAAAATAAAAATTGATAAATTTTAAAAATTTGAGGATGAAAACCTATTAACATTTTTGTTTAATTATAAATAAATTTAAAATAATTTAGTTTTTGAATGTTGTGTCCATATGAATATAAAAAAATGATGAAAAAAGGTTTCTGATGTCTAATTTGACGCTGCTTTGTGAAATATTGCAAAAAAAATATATATATTTTATGATAAATAAAGGCATATGTAAAACTCTTGATCAGTGTGATTGTATTTGTGAATATTTAATCCGAAAATATATCCATTAATAAAGATGTGTTTGCTACACCAATTAAAAAAAATAATCAATAAAATATGCACTTTTTTTTTATGAACATTATTTTGTTAATTTGCTGAAGAATTGTTTTTATTTTTTTACATGTTTAATTTCTCAAGACACTTTACAGAAATGTCATTGATGGCTCTTGAATAATCTTTGATTACAAAGAAGTTGATGCCAAAGAGTTCTTTAAAACAAAATTCAGATGCCTTGTTTACCACCAAAATAGATTTTTTTTTTCTATGAAATGAAAGCTAAAGATTGCTACTTGGTGTTTTAAAATAGTTGCCAAAAATCAGGAAATTAGCCGATTCAAACAAAATTTTCAGTACTTATTCATTAATGTGTGATTTATATACTGAACACATTATTTTATTAGAAAACATTGTGGAAATATTTTATTTTGAGAGTGTCTCACACACACCCCTTTTCGATATTTCTTGTGTATATTTTTTTTTAATCTCACAAACATCACATTCGCAAGTGCGTTGTAATTTAGACAAGTAAGATCAGTAAAAAGGCCATTAATTAAGCTTCTCTGCGCAAAATGTTCCACAGTGAATGTAGTAAAACAAGGCCAGTAATGGTGGATGGATGAACGTAACTGAGTCTGAACTTTTATTTTCAATAACTCCAAAATGGTAGATTTTAACAAAATTTCTTTGTTATTTTCGAGTTAAGCATTTAAATTTATACCTAAATATGATTCCAGAAATTTTTATTAGATACTTAGCGTGGGGCTTAAAAAACAAATTACCCTATCAAGAAAAATCCTTGAAGGTGTTATTTCAGTAAAAAAAAAAAATTATGTGAAATCTGTAATGTATTTATAGTAATGTACACACTAGTTCATAACCAAGGGGTGTGGGAACATAGGAATTAATTCAAAGTTTTGTTTTTCTGTCACATTTACTACTTCCTGAAAGTTCTCTACAAGGTAATCCAGTAACTTGGTACAACTGCATGCCAATAACTACTACATTCTCCCCCATTTTGTAAGTCCAAATGTTGGTGGGGTATGAATTGTTTGTAATGATTACCTGGGTGTTATGGTCTCAGGATCTGTGGTGTCTGGCATTTCCGATTCGTGTTTAACTTAATCTCTACAAGTGTCTGACTGAAGTCCCTGTTCGGCTTCAGCTACAGATTTCCCTTTTATAGGTTCCAGTTTGTCTGGTAGGGGGTGCCAAATCCCTAAGGGAAGCCAGGTCTTCCCTTCCATTCATCTTTTGTATATAAGCATATTATGGGTTGGCTTGTAGTAATTCTACCTCTACAACTGAAGGTTCATGTTTGTTCTTTCTGACATGTTTCCATAACAGTACCTTCTTTAAGTTGGGTTGACCATTTGTCACTTAGGAGGTTGTTTCTGTTGAGGGAGTCAACAGCTCTTTTCTTGATGATAGCTTCAAAAAGTTTGCTGATGATCTGAGGGAGACCGATGGAGAGATATGAGGAAATGTAGGTTATCCATGTTCTTGTATACAGGGCATGAACGGGACAACTTCCATGGGATTGGTAAACATTTTTCTTCAGGCAACTTTGCCAAGATAGATTGTTCTGGGCCAAGGTTCTTGAGAATAGCTAGAGAGATTTTATCCAGATAATAGTCTCTGTAGAGTTAATAATTTGATAAGACTGGAAACCTCCAAAAATAAGAAAGAGATATCCCAATGCTTGTATTACATGAAGTGGGGAAAGTTTTTTTTTTTTTCTTTTTAAATCATTTCACTCCAAGCAAGGCAATAAAGTCACTAAGACAAGAAATGAAAGAAAGACCCTGCAGGTGAGATGCTTAACCAATTCAGAGTTGATGAGAGCCTGTAGAACTTTGCCAAAAAGAGGTAGATGGCTAATAAGCCAATAAACGGATCAAGTAGTCCACTTGAATTCTTAAAGACTAGCACTCCAGAAGAGGATTGTAGAGTTTAGATAGAGCAGGAGCCAATTCAGGAGCACATTTCTTAAGGGATACCATCGTCCACATTTTTTCTGGGTGGGACAGGGATCTAGTTGAGAGATGACAGAAACCATTGCAAAGTTATATGCATATCATTGTATTGACTCAGTTCTGATTAGAAAGTCAGGCAAAGGTACTCCAAATTAGTCAAGAGTAAAATTGGAAGAGAATTTAAGAACGAAACCTTCTGCTTTATCAGATGATGACAGCTCAAATTGAGTCCAGTGAGGATGGATAGAAGACTTACTTTTATTTAAAGAGCTACCAGTAGTCATAAGAACCATACATTATAAAGGCTATTCAGTGTCAGTGAATAAAAACTTAACCTCTCTTAGAACAGGTTTGCACTTATTATGAGGTGACAAAAAGAGGTATCTGTTGTGATAGAAATTATCAGTACAGCCGGAAAAAGGCATTTCTATGGACTATAGTGTCTAAACAAAAAGTTGTAAACCACAGAGAAGATTATGGTATTGCATGGTATTTCTGAGAGAGTGCAAAAGAATCAATACTCACTTTTACTGAAGAAGAAGTGGCACAATTCATAATAGGAAATTTAAAAATTTCATGCCAAGTGACATCGAAGTAAATCCCAAAATGAATCCCAATCAATATGCAGGTAACAAAGAAATTTTATGAATAGGAGCTCCATATCTAATAGACCACACAAAAGAAATATCAACAGATACTACAGTGTGATCTGAATTACTAGAAGAGATGGTAAGGAACAAATAAAATAAAGAAGCATGTTGATCAGAATTGTTAGGGAAATTCACTATTTAACTGAGAGACTGGGCAATGAAAAAATTTTAAATCTCAATGCCAACAACATCAGTAACATTGACATGAGCACTAAAATCATAAAACCCAAAAATGTTAACAGAGAGAGAGACATGTTACAGTTCTGAGAAGGGGAGCAATAAATGAACAAGAGCTAACAGAGTACAATAAAGAAAGTTGAAAGCACATGAAAGAATAATCCATGGACTAAAGATGTAAACACCAAGGCCATGGAACAGAGAATTCATTGACAGCAATAGAAGAGTTCAAATTAGTTTCACAAAGTGCTAAGATATCTGAAGAACATTTCAAGAAAAAAGATTCTACACTATGAAAATTGGTACAAATATTGGAGTAAGAAGGTTGGTGAGGAGGAAAAATCATTTTGTGTTTTCCTTTTTTATTCTTATTTCTCTAAATTGTAACTATCATGAGAAGATTAGGCTGGATGGTGACTAAGACTGAAACATAATGTGGCCACAGGGTTAGCCACCTAAATGACATGCAGGGGCACCATGTATGACATGCCACTGCAAATACGTTGATATTATATGGCTATTGATAAAAAGGTTTGTGTTCCTTGCTACCAGTTGGGATGCAGGAAAAATATTGGTATATTACAGAAAAAGGAATGAGTTGCTTCTTGGAATCAGTTTCGTCTGGCTTGTAAGAAATTTCTATAATTTATTTTCCTTCTACCAACAGAACAGCAGTACAAACTTAAGTCAATCTACCAACACTCACTTCAACATGTGTCTCCTGTTTGCTACAGCAGTCGTACTTCTGTCTGTCACCTCTTTATGCACTTTTTATAGCTCGATTGACATTTAAAATTTACATGCATTAAAAGAGATTCTCATGATGTTCTATCCAACTTTGAGATCTGTTTTAAATGTATAACTTGTGAAACCAACATTTTCTTTTGGGGTATTTTACATGTGAGACAGGTCCAAATCCATTTTCATCCCAGAGTTAAACCATTTTCTCTAGTGTTACAGGAATTTTTTTTTTGTTTGTTTGTTTTAAATTCATCAAAAATGTAAGTTATCAAAAATTTTAGACATGTACATTTTTATGGCAAGTTCAGTATGATATACTTGTAATTTGTTGTCTATCAGTGCTTCTAGCTGTTTTTATGTAGTTTAAATAGTTTTTTATTAATGTACTACTGAAAAAAAATGAGTTTATCTCTGTTGTGCTATGAACCTAATATAGGTTACATCATTATCAGTAACATTGTTCCACTGATTCATAATAATTTTAATACCATTTTGGCAAAAGTCTTGGTTTTTAGGAAAATAATATAAATGGGATAATTTCAATCCTTCTGTTATCATTTCTGAAAATGATTCTGTGAACTTTGGAATTGCAGCAGGAAATATTTTCTAAAGATGCTAGAGAGAAACTGATGAAAAAATATTAAACACACTTTTTTCTTTTGTACAGATTATCAACGTGTCTGAAAAGGTATTCTGTTGGAAAGATTGACATGCAAGCATGTTCTAGAGACAGTCACTGTATGCATGATGAAGATGGGCTGGAATTTTCACAGAATTTGAATTTCAAAACTACTGTGCGAAAACTAAATGAAGAAAAACCATATTTATGTGATGTGTGTGGTTCAGCATTTTCACTAAGCGCATATTTACAAAGACATATGCGAACACATACTGGTGAGAAACCATATTCATGTAAAGTGTGTGATTCAGCATTTAGACTGAGATCAAATTTAGAAAAACACATGCGAACTCATACTGGTGAGAGACCATATTCATGTAAGGTGTGTGGTTCAGCATTTACAGTGAATGCAAATTTAAAAACTCATGTGTGGACACATACTGGTGAGAGACCATATTCATGTGAAATATGTGGTTCGACGTTTTCATATAGTTCAAGTTTACAAAAACACATGCGGGTACATACTGGTGAGAAACCATATTCATGTGAAGTATGTAGTTCAGCATTTTCGCAAAGTTCAAATTTAAAAACTCACATATCAACACATACTGGAGAAAAAATATATTTATGTGAAGTGTGTGATTCAGCTTTTTCACAGAGTTCAAATTTAAAATCTTACATGTCAACACATACTGGGGAAAAACCATATTCATGTGAAGTGTGTGGTTCAGCATTTTCACAGAGTTCAAATTTAAAATCTCACATGGCAAAGCATTTTACAGGCATACCAAATTGATGTGAAGTTTATCATTCAGCATTTTCTTTTGTCTCATTTGAAAAGTCACATGAGAATACATACTGGAGAGAAACCATAGTCATGTGAAGTATGTGGTTAAGTATTTGCACATGTTAAAATCACATATGCAGGAACATAGGTTGGAAATCATTTTCATGTTAAGCATGTAGTTCCGTTTTCACAGAGCATATAGATAGTTAAAATCACACATGATAACATATACTGCAGAGTTCATTGTATTCATGTGAAGTATGTGGTTCAGTATTTACTAAGATTTCAAGTTTAGAATCTCAAAGATATATTGAATCTTTTTCCTGTCACATGAGTGGATTACTTAAATATTTGGATGAATTCTGAAATAATTTTTATCATTATTGTTAATCACAAAACAATAATGGAGTAAAAATATCATCTGTGAATATATGAATTTAAACTATATTTTATATCGGAAGGTTCATAATTTGTCCAAAAATATGGCATACTATGATGAAAAAATACCCCAAACTATTATCATCAAAATCTTTGTTATTATTAAGAGGGACAACCAAAGTATTTTTGATTATTTTATTAAATTTTTTAACCCTATCTAGCATATTCAAAAATTTCTTTAAAAATCTTGTTTTTCTTGCATCAGCAGATGGACTATAAATTAGCATAGAAAATTTTAGTGTCTTTTTTGTAATGAAAGGCATTAATTTGGAAATTCTTGCAAAAATCAAATAATTCTCAGATTTTAATAAATTTTCAGACTTATTCACAGATGAATTAAATTATTTTACAAATGTTGTTTTTTAGAAAGTTTTGACAAAAATATTTTTTTAAAATCTGTTGCTTAATTTTGTGAAAACTTGAAATCCAAAGGTATAATTTTATTGATTATATTAGTTAAAAGCAGAAGTCTTTGAAGAATTTAAATTAATTTGTTTTTGTAAAATTGAACTAGCAGTTACCAGAAATCTGCTCTAAATTGTAAAATACAAAACCCTATAAAACTAAGATATTATTTAATTAGAAAAGCTTTTAATTGCTTTTATGAATGATATATGTTAAGTACAATATATTCAGTGAGACTGCAATTATTTTGTGTAGTGATCACCTCATTGAGCTTTGGATAGAAAGGAATATGGCATAGGATTTGAGACATTTTCTTAACAATAATGCTAAATTGCTCTTATTTCTGATTCTAATACCTGTATTAAAAAAATTCTCCCAAAAATCAATATTGATACTTTTTTGCAAAGATCTGTTGAGTCTTGTTCTTCAAGGAGAAAAGATAACATTTTTTAATATTTATTTCCGTAGATATTTGTCCTTCTGAAAGAAAGATGGTCAGATGAGATTATGGGATGGAAAAAAATGATTGTATTGCTAACATTTCATAAAATTTTAATTATTTTGAAACTAGTCAGCAAAGCCACTTTATCAGAATTAAAAGCAATATATAGAAAGCATTTAAAATTTGAACAAGATCAGAATTTTGTTAGAAGCAGCAAAATCTGAACTTACATAAATTCTCCCAGTAATCAATATTGATACTTATGTTGCAGGATGCTAGTATGTTTATGTAAATATTAGTCACCATTATCTTGCATAAATCAACACTTGATAGTAAATATTTATGGGCTCCTGGAAAATTTATCCCATAAAGAATATTGTTGGACTCAATGTGAGTCCAGGTAAAAAGAGTAGCATAAAAAAATAAATATAAAACAAATGACAGTGGATGCATTAACACAAAGAATTATGTGTGATGAAAGAAAAAAAACATAAAAGTAGGTATAATAACAATGTGCTTGTTTGTGTGAGTACATAATGAGCATGCATGAGAGAGTATAAAAGTCAATAGAAAAAAAAACATGAAAATGAACATGCCCCAGTGGGGACACTTTACCCATGTACAACTACATCTGAAGGACAGAGCTAAAAAGCTGTAAAAGAGACTAGGGAGAGAACTACACACCTTTTTATAGGCTCCCTAATGAGGGCTTTTTTTGGCAAAGTCAAGTAAGATAACCCACACTTCTGTCCAAAGATCTGTCTTTGTTCTTCAGACAGAAAAGCTAACATCTTTTAATATTTATTTCCATAAATTTTCCCACAGAAAAAAGGAAGGTCATTTTCATTTAGATGAGTCTTAAAAAACTCACATGTTGAAGCATATTCTCGAAAGGCTATATTCCTGTAAAATGGTTAATTTCCTTGGTATCACATTTAAGAAGTCACATGCAACAGCATACTGCAGAGAAACAATATTTATATAAAGTGTGTGTACTTGGTATTAGGTTGAAGCATGGCGTTCTATATTAAAAGGCCTCTGCGTAACGCCATGACCTCAATAGACTGGAGGTCGGCTGACAATTAGATTGTTTTAGTTTCAGTTTGAGTGAACTGCTGCGTACTGTGTACTCTTATGTTGTTGGCTCGAGAAATTCAAAGGAATCTTTTAATTTTACCTTTGGTTGGAATATCATTTAACTTATTTATTTGAAATTGTAAAAAGTAAACTTTGGTGCTTAAATTTACTCGCACAAAAAGATTTACTTAAGTTTAAAGCCTTAACATTTTTAAAGTTTAATTCATTTTTGGTATTTTCCCTCTTAAAGTTTGTTCAACATTTTTTGATTAAAGTTTAAAGAATTCTTTATTGATAAAATGCAATTCTTTTTGAGTAATTTGTGTTATTTTAAGAAGCAAAACAAAACATTTAACAAATTTGAACAGAATTTAATTTACTTTCTTCAAAGATGTAAAGAAAACTATTTTTATTATAAAATGAATTAAAAATGTTTGATTTTTTTTTTTTCATAAATTCAATGTCATTACTTAATTTGATATTTATTTTTGATATCGCTAAAAAAAACATTGTTAGTATGAGTGAAAACATAATGTCAACAAAATTAAAGTTTAATTTTCTCAAGTTTTTAACCATGATAGAAAATTAGCATAAGTCAACATTTTTCTATTAAAAGTTTAAGTTTGAATAATAAATTTGAATAAAATTTTAATAGAGAAAGGTTCATTAACATTTCTCTATTAAAACTTTATCCAACATTTCCATTAAAAGTAAAAAAAAAACAAAACAAATTTCTTCCCGCTTTTGTTTCCAAAGTTAAAGAATAAATGATTATTTTTACTACATTAGTTACCAATTGGTGAACTGTAAGTATTTTTTTACTTATTAGAATTTAAAAAAAAAAACAATAACAATAATAAATTTATTATATGCAGTTAATGTCAATATTTTAATTATTATTCTTTTTTTTAGAAAGGTCTCCTTTTTTTACGCCATTTGACCACAAAATTTATTTTACAAGACAAGAATAATAATACCATTTTATTTATCATATTTATTTTAATATTTTTCTGATACTGTTGTTAAAGGACAAAATGCATTATTGTTACTTTACTTTTAAATTGTTTTGCTTTAAGGTAAAAAAAAAAGTTATATATATTCTTATTTATATAGTTAAAAGCATATTAAAATAACCAAACTAAAGGAAAGGCTACTTATGAATGTTTTTAAATTTAAAAGTTTTAAAGTAATAAAACTTGACCGGGCAATTTTACGCGTCTTTTTTTTTTACCATCTTAAAACAAGGTGCTCACTGCTACTAGTTCAGTCATTTATTTTATTTACCAAGTTGAGATGGAAACCCTTTTTTGCCCATGGCCAGAAGTGATGGATCGGAGGCATAGTCTCAAAAGATTGCGAAAAGCCCTCTCCCCACTTCCCAATCTCCTTGTGAGGAGTTTTAGGAACAAAAACAATCTCCTCTTTTATGTCTGGAGGGGCAGTTTTTTTTTTTTTTATGGCAGACTCTTTGGGAGAGAGCCAAGCAATAGCTTAACATTTAACAAGTACCAGAAATTTAAATACCAACTTAAAATTGAATTTTTTAATTTCTAGTTTAATCTACCATTTCAGATACTACTTAATTCCTAGCCATGCCCCGGAAGTGCTGTGTGTTTGCTTGCAAAACACATTACAGAAGCCAGCAAGACAAAACTATGTGTGGTGAGATTAATAAAATACCAGTTTATCGTTTTCCTAAAAACAAAGACGAGAGAGAGCAATGGAAAAATCATTTCCAAATGCCAATCTAAATGTTACTAACAATACTGTTATTTGTCAACAACATTGGCCTTCAAATTTTGATACCATAAAAGTTAATGGAAAAATACGTCCAAAAAATCCGCCATCTTAATTGCTCCAAAGCCAATAGAAAGACAACGGGTTTCTACTTGCCTCAGAGTGTTTTCTGAAAAAACATATAATGCACTTCTCACTCAGTCTGAAATAAGTGCAGGTAAGAATGATACTGCCCTCTTCATAAACAAGGTTTTGACATGGTGGAAAATTTAAAATGTTAAATTCCTTCAAATTGATAAATTACATAATGATCCTCTACAAGCTGAAATCAGATCTCCAAATGACACCTGACTTGATTTTATCATTGAATTTGGTAAAATGGCTCTTAATATGGCTGGCAATCAAGGTAATCATAAAAAACAATTATCCAAAAATACTGCTACTGCCATACATCATATTTGCAATGGAATTGTTAGTCTATGTCGACACCTTTTAGCTACAAGTATAAATATGTACTACTTGGGCAATTTTCACCTGATCCATTAGAAAAAGAATTTGGTAAACTTCGCCAAGGATCAGGTGGCACCTATTTTATAAATGTTCAACAATGTATTGAAAAGCTGCATATTAAGCAGACATCTTTACTTTTAAATCAAAAATGTTAATATTGATGAATTTGATGTTAATCCAGGTCACCAATGTACATCTTGTGATTATAAACTTTGTGAGGAAGGTTCAGAAATATTTGACAATCTGGAAAATTTAGAACCATCTCTTTCTAATGAAATAAAAATGGCTCTTGTGTACATAGCTGGATATATTACAAGAAATGATAATCAACCCAGTGAAAGTGAAACCCATTTTTATTATGAAAAGTATGGAAAATATACCAATTTAATTGACTGTGGAAAACTATAAGTTCCTTCTGAGCACACTTGTCAATAGTTATTTTTTTGTTTCATCCTTTTCCATACAATAAAGGAAAAGGTTAGCTATAAATCATTAAGTAACATTTTTATGCTTATTTCTGAGTTTCATTTTTTCAACATGGAGAAAAAGCATGCTTCTAGTTTTGTAAATATAGTTTTGAAAAATTTTTGCAATCAGAAAAAGAACCAGCTCTAAAAGTTTTGAAACTTTCCTAGAATGATTTTGTTTTATTTGTCTATATTTCTGCGATGATTGATTGTTACAGACACACTTCGGCTGATGTCTTCCAGCCTTCTTGTGTTCTGTTTGTCAAACCCAGTAACTGTAATGTAAATTTAAACCAAAGTCTTTATTCACTCACAGGGAATAGATTGAATAAAGGATTCAGTGACACCTGTAAATAATATAAATTTCTGATTCAATATATCTTTTACCAGAAATCATAATTACCCCTTTGTGTTGTTTAATAATTATCAGTGTTCATAGTAAAAATACATTTTCATTTATTTATCTTTCAACACATCCTATTATCCTCAGGTGTGAATAAAAAATGTTATTCTAAGTATTTCATAAAGTGGTTGACTTCATTTTCTTCTAAAATTTCTGAAAATCCTACATTTTTCAATATGCCTCCAGTTCTGGCTCTCAGTTGCACCATGACTTGGCCTGGAGTATAAAACGCCATGGGTTGAAGACAAATGTATATACATGTAGGTGAGAAATGTATGTGATTCCACATTTTCACAGAGTACTTATTTAAAATAATACATTTAAACACATTCTGAAGAGAAACTATTTTCATGTGATTAGCCTTTTACATAGTATAGCCTTTTATGAGAATTTGAGTTTAGAATCTCACCTTCATACTGGAGATTGTTTTCTTGTCACATGGTTGAATTACTTAAATATTTGCATGAATTCTCTAATAATATTAATTATGTTTAATTGCAAAGCATAATTGAGTAAATCAAAATATATCCCGAGAGAAAATATAAATTTTAAAAATATCTGCTTCCTTCCATTACTTCTCCTTCCTTACAATCATTTTGTGCAATGATACTCTCGGTAAATATTAAGAGCTTTGGATAGAAAGGAATATTGAATATGATTTGAAATGTTTTAACTGAATAAACTGCAAGCTATTTCCATCTTTAAAACCTGTCTCTTTATAAAAGATCCTCCTAATAAACATCAATATTTTTTCCAAAGATCTGTGTAATTTAATGGATATTGTCATTTAAGTATGATCATCATAACCTGCTAAATTTAATTTCATTCATTATTGTAGGGAATGAAGCATGGTTATTGGTGTCTGATAGGTAATTCTGTGTATTTTAAAAAAATTCTCATATAGGATTTTCATCTCTAGGGTTTACAGACAATAGAAGAAGGAAAATAATCCCGCTGTAAATGTAAATGACTGCCTAATTAGAATAGCCAAGAGGTAGACTCTGTAAATGCCCAAGCAATAAGGGTAGAGCAGCTCTTGATATGCAAGATAACTACCACCAGATGTAAGAAAAGCAAACTTTATAACACCAGTGAACAGTAATTCTGTGAAGTGAAATCCTTAATTGATGAAAGAGGTTTGAGGAGAATGGTCAGACTAGTTTAAACTTATAGAAAAGCAACAGGAGATCTGTTATATTTCGTGCTGATAGAAATATCACTGGAACAACAAGGTGGATAAGTAAATAAAGGTTATTGTAAAACCAGTAGTGAGTGCTGCTATTTGGAAGGTCAAATACTTGAGTAAGTCAAAGTCGTACTCAACGGATCCCAGCAAGTCTCACGTAGTCCGTTGCCTTACGGATACTTATAGGTAGTTGCTACTTATAGTGTAGTCACTCATGGGGGTTCCAGGTTATTTCATTACATCAAGATCAAATGACTACTTTTAATTCATAACACTTTGAACCTTGAAGCAGATGGGCTACAGCAGTAGAAGGCAATGTCAGGTGCCATTCCTGTCTGGTAAGAAAACAAAACTCGAGTTATTATTTGCTAATAATCACAAAATTTTAATAATAGAAGACTGAAAAAAATGTTGTTTGGTCAGATGAGTCTCAATTTCTACTGTGACATTTGGATGGTAAGACCAAGCCAAAATTTGGCAAAAATAACATGAAATTATGGAACAATTCTGCCTTGTTATTAATGGTTCAGGCTGGAGATAGTGGTGTAATGGTATGGGAGAATGATTTCTTTTTCATGCATTGGGTCTCTTGGTACCAATGAAGGATTGTTTAAATGTCACAGCCTATCTTAATATTGTTGCAGACCATATGCTTCAGCTTATGATGATGGCGTTCTTGTGGCAGACTTCACCACATTAATTTAACTTTAGATTAGGAAACAGGGCTCACGCAGAAAAGGATAACCAAAAGACATTGTTACATATAAAATATGTATTTAACAACATGTTCATTATCAAACAATGATGTGAAGGAAAGCATGCATTTAAATGAGAAAAGGTTGAATTAAGCAAGAGTTGTCTCTCTTTAACTGTTATTTTAGTGTTCCAAAGTTCACTGGAAGAATGTTCATGAGAGTCTCTTATAATGATTGTTCTTGAAAGATTTTGCTGTGTAAGAAAAGTTTATGTGAGTGTGTACAAGGTATGTTCAGCATGTGAGTGGTGTGTGTGAGTGAGAAGGTTGGCACATGGTTTCAACTGTCATGGATATGTTTGGCAGCTGAATTCTCACTAATTAGGATTAGAAAACTCTTGCTTAAATAAGTGACCGTAGGCTCCAAAACGCTGCATGGGGAGAATTATTTTTCACGTGCAGACAATCTGATTGGTTAGCAGCAAGCAAGCTTTGGGGAGACTTAAAACTTCTGTGATCCATTTCTCCCAAAAGTGTACAAAATTGACTACTTGAAAATAGAGTGATTACAAAATTGTCACATTGCTGTGATTTGTAAATTGCCTATAATAATATGGTGGTAATTAATTAACCAATGAATGCTTGGCATTATATGTGATTTGTATTTTTTTTGTATGTATGTATGTTCGTGCGTAATAGATTTGCACACTCTCATCCTCTGTTGGCTACTTCCAAAAAGACTAAAATGCTATATACTAAATATAAAGTAGTGGCAGGTTGGTTCGTGGAACAAAGAAATTAGTTTTCTATGTGAAAGTGACCATCATAGTAATTGAACATCTTTGGAATGCGGTGGAAATGAAGATTCGAATCACTGATGTACAGCCAACCAATCTAGAATTGACGAATGCCATACTCTTTCAAAAGAGTGCTTCCAGAACATCATTAAATACTTGCCATGAAGAAATGAGTCAATTTCTAAAGGGAATTCAGTCCAATTCTAGAAGAATACTTAATAAAATGATCAGCGATTGTATATTATCCTGTGGCGTGCTAATGAGATTTGGTATCAAATTGTTAAGAAGGCTTTGATGAAGGTTGCATTTTTGATTAGCACATCACATTTAAATTTTACAAAGAAACACAAAGAAGGAATAACAAGAGATTATTCAGTAATCAACAATAACATGTATTGAAAAACAAGCGAGTACAACAATTGTGTTTGGTGAAACAAAGTTAAGAAAGATGAAGTAGTTCCCCTTGTACTGATGTGAGATTGTAAATATGTGTAAAAAGAATTTTCTTGTTTAAAATGTTTAGAGTTCAGCAACATGTGATAACTGAGTTTAAGTATGAGAAAGTTATACAAAAGAATGATAGAATTCTGAGTTGGTTACTTGGCTTTTTGGACAGACAGTTCACAGTGTAGTGCAATTGTAATTTTATGTCTGTGTGTGAGTAGAAGAATGAGAATTCACGTACGTGGTTGAGCTCTGGAGATTTACTGTTTCTACTACTGTTCTTTTCTTTGATTTTCGTGTTATTTATACTTTCTGAATAGGCTTCAGGAATGAGAGCGGGAAAGATATTGAAAGGAGTGTTATATTATTGGTCAAAAATCAACCAATCACTGATTTTTTTTCTAAACCAGGTTTGGCAAAGTAAACATCAGAAAATTTGATGTGGCTCATGTGATGCATAAATTGTCCTATAAAAAATAGTGCTTATTTTCTATTCAATGGCTATTGAGTAGTTTGTTGGCGTGGTGTATGTAAACAACCGCTACTATCCTAAGTTTAAGTAAGTATATAAATTATTATAGGAAAAGAATGTAGGAAGATTATGTTGAGCCAATTTAACAAATTTAAATTGCTTTCTTACCTTCTTGGGCTTACACACTATGAGCACCAAATATATACCAGTCTGGTACAAGGTCAAAAGTGAGGAGAACCTAATATGATAAACTTGCTGACACTAATTCTTGTATAATGGTAACTAGTTTTCTTGATTTTACGAATAAAAAATAAAACCCTTTTTTCCTGAATTATGTCCCTTGCCTTCTTGAGAAGACATTTTTTTTTTATTGCATAGCAAAAGCTTGGTTTCAAGAAAGTTTACCCCAGAAATATTTAATTTCTTTCGAATCTTATAGTTTGTCCTCTTTTACCTATAATAATGAATTGCCCAAAAGAAAAATCAGGCGAAAACAAACAGAAAGAAGTAAGTATAACGTTTTATCTTTTGATTTTTTTTAAGTATTTCGAAAATAAATTTTTATTTTGTAATTAATTAATAATTAATTATTAATTACATTGCGAAAAATGTCGATTAGAATAAATGACAATCTTCCAATATTTAATAATATTTCATCCTAAATCTATGTGTGATTTGGTGGGGGTGCCTTTGAAAACAGACGATAGTTTTTTTGTTTTTTTATTCCTTTTTTTTTTCTGTAACACTAACAGTCTCTGGGCAGACAACAAAATAAAATTGTTGAATTTAAAAAAGGAAGTGATAAAAAATGACAACTAAAACCTAATAGTGGTTTTGTTTAATAATAAATAAATTAATAATAATTTAATTTATGAATGTTGTGTCCGTATGGATCATAAAACGATATCATAAAAAAAAAGTTTCTGGTGGCTTTTATTAATTTATTTGGAGCTGCTCTGTAGTAAAAAGATATGAAATATTGAAAAGAAAACTCTTGACTGCATAAAATGTTTGTTTTTAAAATATATACAGAATTCTTAATCAATAGGTCCTAGGAGTATATTTGTAAATATTTATCCCGAAATAATGTGTTTGCTACCACAATTAAATTTAAAATAACGAAATGTAACCTTTTTATTTAAACCTCTTTTTTTTCTTCGTTTTCTTTCATTTTCAATTTTAATTAAACTTATGAAAACGATTTTGTTCATTTGTTTTAATTTTCTTCTTTTTTTGACATTTAAATGTTGAATTCCTAAATAATTTACAGAAATATAATTGAAGGAATAATTTTTCATTTCAAAGAAATTAAAAGCGATCTTGAAATAAAAATTGAGTTACCGTTTCTTATTTTCTCGGAACCAACACGGATTTTTTAAAATAAAACAAAAAACAGTAAAAAAACGCATTTTAAAGAATGTAAAAATGCCTTTAAACTTAAATTTCGGTTTTATTTTTAATTTTAAAAGCTAATGACCTAAAAACTAATCCAAACTAAAAGAAAAGGTAAATGTATATTGTAACACCCGAGCGCTAATATCCCTTCAAATTTTTCCAAAATAGTCTTAATTCCGTGCAAATGTATATGCTTAACTCAAATCAACAATTAGATATTGAAGAAACCTATCTTTTTGGATGTTAACGACCAGAAATAATTGGACTTATTCTCGCTCTTCTTGTCATACTTTACGGCCTTATTGAGAGACATTCACTGCTGAACGATTTCGCGCATTTATACAATTTTGGCCTAATTACTCCCTCAACGAAATTAATACGCGTTTTCATTTCCTAATATGAATAAACTTTTTAAACATTTTAAAAACATTGGCGCATTTTTCACTCATCGAAATGTCTGCTAAAAATGTAAGCAAATTTTAAAATCTCTTTAAAATTCAATATTTGTCTTAAAGATGTGTTTTAAAGGATTATTAACTGTATTTTCTAAAACGTAATGCGTACCTTTTTTAGGTATCTCCATAAATTCGCTAAAAAAGAACATACCATGATGGAAAAAGGCCCCAAACTTGATAAAAACAAAGTTTTATCAAGTTTTAAGAAGAGGAAAGACCAAATTATTTTTATTAATTTTTTTAAAATCCTTTCTAACACATTCGAAATTTTGATTAAAAAAAATTTTTTTTTTCTAGCTTGTGACCTAAATTGGTATTTTAGCATCTTTTTTGCGGTAAAAAACACATTGTTTTGGAAATTCTTGCAAAAATCAAATAATTATTGGATTTTAAAGAAATTTTCAGGATGTATTCAGAAATTAATGAAATTATTTTAAAAATGTTTTCTTTATTTTTTTAAAGAAAATTTGTTAAAAATATTTTTTTTTTGACATCTGTTTCCCACACTTAATTTTATGAAATTTAAGAAATTAAAATTGCAGGCTCTTCATATTTATATTAATTTAAAAGCAGAACTTCCTGGAGAATTTAAAAATCATCAATTTTTTTTTGTCAAACAGAAACACCATTTACTGAAAATCTACTCAGAATCCATAAAATAAAAAACGCAATGAAAATAAGACATTATTTAATTAGAAAAACTTTTAATTGATTTTAGAAATAAAATATATTAGGGACACTATTGTCTTAAAATTGTTTTTTTTTTTTTCAAAGAATAATGAATTTTTACAAGAATTGTTTTCATTTTTTTAAATTTTAAGCATAATGTATTAAGTTGTAAATCTTAGAATTCTGTATTACAAGAGTCATTCAATAAATAAGGTGAATTTTTCAGTATAAGGACTTTTAGTACAGATAGAAGCTTACTTTTATTTATTTTTCAACGTAGTCTCCCAGCACTGTCACACACTTTTCCCATCTGTGCACAAGCTTCCGTATTCCCTCAGCGTAAAATCTTTTGGACTGATGTCTCAGCCAGTCGCCACAACACTTTTTGACTTCATCGTCACTTTTAAACTTCGTGCCTCTCGTGAACGCTTTCAAGGGACCAAACAGGTGAAAGTCTGAAGGGCATCCTTCTCATAGCGGGAGAGACACTGCTGGGACAACTCGACCCTCTTCTGTTTGTGCTCTGCAGTAAATATCTTTGGCAGCTGACCTTCGAGTAGCTAAGGTCATCATGGACAATTTTGTGTGCTGTCCCAACAGATAAGCTCAAAGTCCTTGCAATGTCATCCACTGTCACCCTTCTGTCAGACTGAACGAGGTCATTGACTGATTCAATCACCTCAGAAGACCTCACTTCTGTAGGCCTCACAAGGCCTGTCTTCATCCTCAACACTGCTCCGTCCTTCTTTAAACAATTTAGCCCACTTGTAGACATTTTTTTGGCTGAAACATGTGGTACCATACACAGTTGACATTCTCTTATGAATTTCAACTGGTTTGCACCCTTCAGCAACCAAAAACTTGATAACTGACCACTGTTCTATCCTGGAACATGCTTCTTGGTCGGCCATCTTTGTTAATCGCCAAAACTCTCAAAGTTTTATTTTAATCTGCAATAGAAATTAAATCCATGTGAAAAAGAAGTAAAACAAAAAAAAATTAAAAAAAGTAAGCTTCCATCTGTATGAGAAGTCCTTATACCGAAAAATTCACCTTATTTATTGAATGATCCTCGTAATATCACCCTTTTAGATGATACTATTAAGTAAAAACTATATTAGAAAAGCTTAATAGGAACATCATTATTTTTAAAAGAATTTTGAATATTGTTATATGTGTATTATCAGAAAATAAGAGTAATAACTATAGTAAATTTAAAGCCAGAAAATATGTAAAATTCAATAAAACATTAAATTACGAAGAATATTTTCTTAAATTTTTAAGATTACTGAGTACTTAAAAATTATATATAAAAGTTGCTCATGTTATATTAAATTATTTTTTTTATAACTAAAGCCCCCATAGATAAACATCAATCTGTTGTCAAGCTATCAAACATGACAACAATTTAAATAAAACAGCTATTGCTGTGTTAAAAAAAAAAGCATTTCTGTGTTATTTTAAGCATAAAGTAAATGATATCAAATAAGATTAATTATACTTCAAATTAGCTATTATTTCTCAAATAAAGTTTCAGAAAAGTATATTTTATTTTTAGAAGATTTTTAATAAAGATAATTACATTCTGATGACTGGTGGCTAAAAATGCTAACTGATGACTGAATTATTTGTAGTTGTTTGACTTTATGCAAAAAAGGGTAAGATTATCTTGCATATCTCACTACACTATTGTTTATCAAAATGACAAAATTTGAAAAAGTTTGTGTAATGGAAATGAGGATGTAACTTTGTTGTTCAAAACATCTATGCATTATATGCTTCTACTATAGATAACATTGGTATTATCAGCAGAAAGCATGTAAATTTATTTACTTCCTGACCAAATGTAAATGTTGACTTCTTGTAGAACTCTTTAAAAACTTGTTTGTCACCAGGAGTGTTTCACTTTTTTGTTGCAATAAATTAGCTGGATGTAGAGTTCAGATTTTGCAATTTGCTCTTCCTTCAGCAAATTCTGAGATTTGGTGGACATATCATTCAGCACTGAACTGATTCACAATTCGCAGCAACATAAACCCACTGTATATAAATGGATTGAGAAAGTGCAACTTCTGTCTATTTCTGAGATGTGGTATTGTAACTACACTATTTACATTGTGCAGACTGTTGGTCTCATCTTTATTGGCATATTTAATCTACAGGGATAGATTGTTCAAATTCCATGTACCATGCCTTCGGATGGCTCAGTTTCAGTTAATTCACCTTGATAAGTTTAGTTCTCTCCACATCTAAGTTTTGTTTGCTCCACTGAGGACAGAGACTGAACTCAAAACATTTTAGATCAAGTCACTTTTAGGATTGAGCAACCAACACTTTTATCCACTGGGCTATGTGTCTTTGCCTATGGACTAAATAAAGGGCTCAAAATTCCAATAAATATCACCTGAAGAAGGCTGGAGTATACAACGGCCAAATCACTGTGAATGTGACAATAAAGATGTGGACAGCAGTTCGAACAATGTAAATAGTGTAAAAAGTGCAACTTGCTTGCACAATGTGCAGGATCAAAATACTCAAATGCATCCTTCTGCTGCAGTGGTTCCTAACTTTTTTGCACAGTGCAACCTTTTTTGCCATACATCAGAATGTCACCCCCACCCTTTCCAAAATTGTCTGCCTCAATAAGTGCATTCCAAATAGAGCATATATTAATGGAAATCTTCATTCCTTTCCATATTAGTGCATATACATGTACATAGATTATTTTTATAGAGAAATTTTACAAATTTAATAGCAATAAAAAAATGCTGATGGATTTTTAAACTTGAATACATTTACAGTAATTTGTTTTAATTCAAAACTAATTCTTAAATAAATAACCAAAAGCATACTTCAATAAACAAAAAGTTCAGTAGAATGCAAGGGTATTGTAATTCAATAAACAAAATTTTGTAAATAAAAAAAAAAACAAGCAAAAGTAAAAGATCCAACCTCCCCTTCACCCCAAGGAAACCCTGAAACCACACCTGGTTGAGAACCCCTGTTCTGTGCTGAAGTGCTGGAGTCTTTCCTATGTACCATCTAAAGTGCTGTAGGCACCCATGGGCAAATGGTTTGAAATCAGAAAGATCCATTTCTTTCTTTGAGAAAACATGCAAGGTGGATTTGTTTTTTAAGCTACCTTTTAGCCTTTGCTTAAAGAGGCAGAACCTACAAGGCAACAGTTGGTTGGATTTCTTAAAGCTTATTGAAGAAAAAAATTTGGATGCACTATGAGCTGCATTTCCATCAGACTTCTTGATGGCTTCTTTTTTTTTCTTTTTTACATTGTTTTTCATTCTGTACAAAACCTGGGAGCTACTCAAGGTAGAGGGTTACAAAGAAAGAGGCACAGTTTATGTGTATATGTGGGGAAGATAACAGTTAATCCTGGACTTGAACTGATTAAGATTGTAGTGATCAGAAAAACATCCTATAGAGCGTCAGATCCACAGAGCTGTGGTTCACAAGAAGCTGCTGCTTGAATGGAAATTACTTCTTACCAATGGAATATGGACAGAATAAGGAGGATGTGTAACATGGTGTGTCCTAGCCATTAAGTTTAGAACTAATGGAGTGAAGGAATGTAGTTCTTCACCAAACATACAAAGACAACTCGGCATTCTTGAGAAGTTAATGCATGAATGTGTGGACTTTATGTTGGTCAGATCAGACCAAAACTGAGCGGACAGGGTGAAGTTTCACGGAAGGGACTCAACACAGTAGGAAAAGAAATCAAACCTAGTTATGCCATATCAGTAGATGACGTCGATACTAATAAAGACTGTACACTACTAGAATGGACATCCCAGCATTATTATCCTTCGTGAGGCATATCCAACCCATAGTGTCTAAGGCAGCTATCATGGCGGATCAGTCAAACAATCCAGCTCCAACACAGTAGCCATGACACAAACTGAGTGGTGACTGATACATGTACAGTGTCACCCGGATATAAGAGAGTTGTCGGGACCGGAGAAGAAGTCTCTTATATCCGGGTTTCTCTTATATCCGGGTTTGGTCTATTTTGTTTAGATAAGTATGGCTCTAATTTGGGACCAAAGAAAATCTCTTATATCCGGGTTACACTGTAGTTGATTAGGAATGTGCATTAACCACTATAATAGAAGACAAAATTTGACAATAATGGACTGTGGCCCTAGTTAATTCATACATTGGCATCCTTTGCATCAAAAGAATTCAACAATTCCAAGAATTTATCTTACATATCTATAAGTCTACTATTCATTCATGCTTAGAATATTGCTGCCACATATAGTCTGGTGTCCCTACTATTTACCCTAAAAAGATCCAAAGAAGAATCTGCAATATTATTGGTTCTGATCTGGTGGCTCAGCACCAATCACTTTCCCACCACCATAAGGTTGCCTCTCTATGTCTTTTTGATAAATACTTTCATGGTAATTGTTCAGATGAGCTCTTTGCTATGGTACCTAGCTTTTTTGAATTTAAGCACAGCTCTAGATTGGTCTAAGATCTCATCAATTTACAGTTAAGCTGGTTAGATGTAACCATAAATTCTATGCTAACAGTTTCTTTTCTCACACTTCTTGCTTGTGGAACTCCCTTCTAGCTCCATGATTTCCAGGCAATTTCAATCTGCAAAAATTTAAATGCAATGTCTACTGTCCACCTGATTACTCTGTTCTCTTTCTGCTCATTATTATTGTTTCTGTCCCTAATTCTTCCACACCCCGTGACCCCTTGTGTTTTAGTGGCATTACTGCCTTGCCTGCAATGATACTGATTAAAAAAAAAAAAAGTGTCATCCACCAATGAGAAAGTCTCTTTTATGAATAAGGTCCACTAGTAGAATTATATTTTTTTTTATTTAGCATTAGGCCCAAGGTATAACTCGTTAATTATCTGGTAGTGACAGATAACTGATAATAAAAAAAAAAAACCCAATGATGATTTTGTAATTTTTGACCCACTCTGAATGCTAACAACTGACTTATGATGACCATAGATTTAAGCAATTCTTGATTCTATTTGAGCCAGAAACAACATTATCCATTATTCGTTTGGATCCTTCTAATGCTTTGACATGTGTGCTCAATGTACACTAATTCAGTTTTCGTTATACTTTAAGAAAAAAGGAATATTTTTCTCAAAATTTAGGTCAATAATTTTAAAACTGTCAGGTGTTTTCAGTCATGTCTCAAATTAGTCAGAAAAATATCAGAAATTCATTTTTAATTATAATTTACTCATTAAAATTAGTTCCAATATTATTGATAACACCCCTCCAGTGACTGACAAGGTTTATAAAAGTTTTTTTTTGTTTACAGAGAAAGTATTAGATCATAGCAAAAATTTGTGCCCCGATTAGAAAATTAAAAATAAAATTTTACACACTCACAAAAAACATTTATTAGTCAAATGCATAGCCTCCATTGTTTTTAACAACTGTCTCCCATCATTCGACAAACTCATTGATGCCATTATCATAGAAATTTTCTATTCTTTTGTTGGAAGACGCTTATAAGGTAGTCTTTGGCTGATGGTACAATGTTAAATTTTTTTATAATTTAAATTGTTCTGTAGGGACGGGAACAAATGAAAATACAAAGGAGCCAAGTCAGGAAAATACGGTGGGTGCTGAAGGGTGGGGACCCATATCTACTCTTTAAATTTCTTCAAGTTCTGTTTTGCAACATGCAGTCTTGTGTTGTCATGGTGGAAAGTAACACATTTTCAATTTGCTAAACTTGTTTGTTTTTCTTGAACTCAAGTCTCTTCAAATGGTGAAAGGCATTTGAGATATCAACTTTCAAACTCTTAGCAATCTTTACTGCCAAAATTTTTGTTTTATTCTACATGATAGCAAGCAGAGTGTCTTCATTGATGTCGCCCATAGCATGATAAGAGTGTTTACATTAAAATCACCTTGACAAAATCTGCCAAACCACTTTTTGACCACCTGAAAAGCTAGAGCATGATCTAGATAAACCTTCTGAATTTTTTTTGTTGCAGTTCCAATGCCTACTCCTGTCTGAAATTCGTAGAGCATAATATGGCAAAAGTGCATCTTTTCATCCTTCATCTTTAAGGCATTCATCTGTGGATGAAACATCAACATTCAATAAAGTCTGACTCACAACTGAATGATGCAAGTTTTCAATCTGGAACACACCAGAAATCAGCACCAAAACAAGTGTCAAGTTGCTGTCATTATTTATTTTAACAATGAAAATCTGGCACAAACTTTTGCAATTTGATATCTGCAAAAGATGCTTTCCTTCATTGTTTCAAATTAGAAATATATGATTCTGGAAATTCCAGAATAGGTTGTAATCAAATGGAGCAAGAGAGAGTAAGAAGAGTGTGAAATTATTTGCAAGCATAGGTCTTCAATATTTTCTGTTATATGTCAAATGACATGCATTGTTATGTTAGGACACCAGAATTTGCTTCAGAAGAACAACTAAAAAATAACTTAATGAGAGTTGGTCTGTGTTATTTGTAACAAGTTTTAGATTTTAGATGATATAGAAAACTTTTAAAAGTCTGCCAACCTATATAGGAAAAAGAAAAAGTGACTTTTGCAGTAAAAATAATTATATTTCTATTCTATAAAATTGAGCGAAAATATTTTATTTTACATATTTCCTAATCTTTTCTCTTGGACATTATGTGATTTTAAATGTTTTCTCTTTAAGATGAAAATTTATCTTGAAACAGGAAATTACATGTCTTTTCATTTTATATACATAGTTTTTACTTGCAATTCTTTTTCAATACAAATTTCTCTCATGTTTCATAGTTTCTTTATGGAATTAAAACTTTTCTTGAAACAAGAGATCACATATCTTCTATTGCTTTTATGTACATACTTCCAAGATACAATTCTTTTTTAAGATTAATCTTTATTTTTTCTAATAATTTTTTTACTAAGATTAAAACTTGTCTTGCAATAAGAGATCACATGTCTTTTACTGATTTTATGTACATCCAAGACGCAATTCTTTTTTAAGATTAATTTCTATTACGTCTAATAGTTTTTTTAATGGCAGTAAAACATTCTGCGTGTAATTCTTTTTTTTAATTGTTTTATAGTGTGTTCATATCTGTACATTGGTAAAATTTCTTTTTAGTTTAAACATGGTTGATATTTTTTTAAAAATAGGTCTTATTTTTGTTAGTCTTGTTTGATTGGTGAATGCAATATGGCTACTAGTGGAATAATAGCACAAATGAGATATTTTCTAAAATGTTTTAAAAGCAAAGAAATATTGTTTTCAAAATCCTGCAAATCATGATTAACAGGCCTTTTCATGTGTAATGTCAAAATTTAGGACCAGTAAAAGAATCAAAACTTCTATTTATCATCAATAACAATATATACATTTTAATACCATTGATGCAAGGCTTTTGATTTTTAGTATAATTATATCAATGGGATAATTTCAATTCTTCTGTTCTAATATATGAGGAAGATTCTCTAAACTTTACAATTAACAAAGCAGAAGACGTTTAATGAAGGTATATTTGTTTCAATTTAGAGTGTTATGCTGAAAAGAATTGGTGAAAAGACATTTAACATATTCTTTGTTCCTTTTGTACAGATTATCAACATTTCTGTGGAAAGGTGTTCTTATGGAAAGATAGACATGCAAGTATATTCTGAAGACAATCCCTGTATGTATAAAGAAGAAGATGGATTGGAACTTTCACAAAATTCACATTTCAAAACTACAATGCAGACACTAACTGAAGAAAAGCCATATACATGTGAAATGTGTGGCTCTGCATTTACAGTTCACTCAAGATTAAAAAAACATATGCTGATACACAAAAATAAGAAATCATGTGAAGAGTGTGGCTTATCATTTAGAGACAGTTCGACATTAAAAATTCACATGTGGGTTCACAATGGAGGGAAGCCATATTCCTGTGAAGTGTGTGGTTCAGCATTTTCACGGAGCTCACATTTAAAAAGACATATGCGAACACATACTGGTGAAAAGCCATACTCTTGTGAAGTGTGTGGTTCAGCATTTGCAGACAATTCAAATTTAACAACTCATATGCAAACACATACTGGAGAGAAACCATATTCATGTGAAGTGTGTGGATCAACATTTTCATATAGTTCAAGATTAACGTCTCACATGCGAACACATACTGGTGAGAAACCATATACATGTGATTTGTGCAATTCATCATTTTCATGGAGATCAAATTTAAAAACTCACATGAAAACTCATACTGGTGAGAAACCATATTCATGTGATGTGTGTGGTTCAGCATTTCTAGCTAATTCAAAGTTAAAATCTCACATGCGAACACATACAGGTGAGAAACCATATTCATGCAAAGTATGTGGTTCTACATTCTCTGAACGTTCAAGTTTAAAATTTCATATACGGACACATGGTGGTGAAAAACCATACTCATGTGAAGTGTGTGGTTCAGCCTTTTCACGTAGCTCAAGTTTAAAATCTCACATGCGGACACATACAGGTGAGAAACCATATTCATGTAAAGTTTGCACTTCAGCATTTACATATAGTGCAAGTTTAAGAATGCATATGAAAACGCATACAGGATAGAAACCATATTCAAAATCTGTGGTTCCACATTTTCACAGAGTTCAGGTTTAAAAGCTCATATGTCAAAAACATAGGAAAAAACATTCATGTGAAGTGTAATGTTCAGCATTTTCACAAAGTTCAGATATACAACTCACATATCTGAAGCATACTTGGGGAAAACCATGTTCATGTGAAGTGTGTCATTCTGCATTTTCATTGGCCTTGCATTTAAAAGGTCACATAAGAATGCACACTGCACAGAAAACGTGTAAAGTATGTCCAAAACTTATTCTAGGCTTAACACACATGCAGACATATAATTGGGAATATTTGACATATGTGGTGCTACATTTTACTGGTGTACATAGTTCAAAATCACATATACAAACATATACTGGAGAGAAACCATATTCATGTGAAGTATGTGGTTCAGATTTTTCACACAACCTCACCTTTTAGAACATACATAAAGAGAAACCATTTTCTAAGATTTCATGTTTAGAATTTCACATTCAACTATACTGGCGAGTATTTTCTTGTCACATGAGTGGATGACTTGAATGAATTCTCAAATAATATACATTGTTAGTTACAAAACGCAATAGAGTGAAGGGAAAATATCTAGAGTGAAAATAACTATTCCTCTTTCTGAAGAAAGGATGGTCAAATGAAATTATTGGATGAAAAAAAATCTTTTCAAAATTTCATAAAATTTTAATTAGTTTGAAATGAGCCAACAAAGCCATTTTAAATGTTTGAAAAGACACATCCTGGTGTGAGAGCATATTCACATCAAGAACAAATATATATAAAGTTTTTGAAATTTGTTCCATGTGCCTTTATTTTGTCAAACTGTGATGAGATAGTCTTTCCATCTTTGAACAGTTACATCAATTTTTGAAAAGTACTTAGTTTCATAAATGGATGTTTTAATTACAGTTTCATGTAGATTATATTTACAAAGTTTACTCTGATATTATGTTGATGAAATGACACCAGTCGTGGCATGGCAGTAAAAGGAAGTGTCTTTCCACAAGTAATCCATAGTTTCATTTGCTTTATTACAAAAGCAGTTAAATGGCAATCTGGCAAAACTGCCAGATATGAAATACACCAATTTCCTTGAATTACTCTATTTTAAAAATGTGAACACATTTACATTCATTAATACTTACTGAATGTTTATAGAGATCAATCACTGGATATGAGCACAGTTTGTTGTTAGGTAATGGGTTTCAGCAGTGATAACAGTAATGTGTATGATAGGCTATGTTCTGAGTGGCCCTATACAGCTCTCATTCCACAAAATGAAGGGCACCTTGAAAATATGTTACTTGTAGTAAATTACTCTATTCAATGCTGTAGTTCAGCTCTCTGTATCTGTTATATGGTAATAAATAAGAGTATACCTCAAGAATTTATTGAATCCAGTCATGTATATAAACAAGAAACATTAAATAAACCCTGAAACTTATTCATTTTCTGTCTTTCATCAAACAATTGCTAATATGAGGTCTGTCTGAAAAATAAGTGCTGATCATGTTCTTTGATGTGAGAGGCATTGTCCACAGTGAATTCTTGCCAGATTATCAATTTCAAATGCAAAGAGATCCTGAAGTGTTTGCTTCACTCAGTGCTTGAGTAGAGATGAGAGTTGTGGCAGGACAACTCATGGCTGATTCACTACAAAATCTACCTGCTCACAATGTCCTGAGCATCCAGCAGTTCCTAGCTGAGAGTAACATCATTGTATTAGAACAACCTTCCTTATATACCTGATCTTGCTATATGTTACTTTTTACTTTCTCCAAGCTTAAGGGAACCCATTTTGAAGGTGTGGAGGCCATCACAAGGGCCTTAACGACAGAATTGAAGGGCATCTAAGAAGAATCCTTCCAGCAGTGCAGAGAAGTATGGAAAAGTGCATTAGATTTGAGGGAGATTATTTGAAAGGAAAACTATGTAGTTGTTTGGAATTTAAATAAATTGTTTGTGACATCAGTCATGTTAAGTTTCAGACAGACCTAGTGAGTACTATTTACATTGTTCAGACTATCATCCCCATCTTTGTTGCCATATTTATTACGTTTCTGCCGTTGTACGTTCCAGCCTTCTTCAAGTGGTTGGAATATCAAACTGAACCCTTTATTTCACTTGCTGGGGTAGACTTTTCTAGTTCCATGTGCCATGTTTAATGGATGTCAGTTACCAGTTAATTCCCCTCTCTCCACCGCCTTAACCAGGTATTGAATTCACACTCTTTGGGTCCTGTCACTGGATCTAACTAATACCTTTATCTGCTGTACCATGTGTCCTTGAATTAACAGGAGATAACTGATAACTTAGAACATCTAAGAATGGGAGTTTATTTTTTTTGGTCAAGTTCATAGGTAAAGATAGGGGCAGAGTTTTTCAAATGTGGTCTTAAGAGTATTTCTTTAGTGTTATTTGCTAAAATAAAAAAAATAATCTAAGTAGCAGACATATGTTTTAGGTTTGCAGACCTGTTTAAGTATTGTATTTTCTACATGGGACATGTAATAATTGGAGAAGCATACTGATACCATTAGTTTGAGTGTAAATATTGCCATTATGGTCATAGAATGGGACTTTGGTTGTGCATGCATGTAGTAATTTTTTTGAGTATAAATGGTTTGATGGATGGTGGAGGGATAGAATTATTAGTATACACAGAATTGTTTGAACACAAGGAAAATTAAATAAAAAGCTTAATTGTAGTACCTTGTCTGACATCTTTAATGAAACATGTATATAATATATATATTATATGTTATGGTTTTTGATCTATCGACAGTGCAGAAATAGGAATCAACACTGCATGGTGACTATTTCATTCTTCACCACCATCTTCAGACAAATTCTCGTTCTAAAGTAGGTAACCCAGGCTAAAATTTTATTTTCAATATATCTAAAAACCTATAATACAAACATAGAGACATTGTCAAAATATAAAAATGATGATACCAAATTCGTCTCTGTAGCTTCATGATCAACCATCTTATGACCATTCAAAGTTGGTCAGTACATAAAAAAGTTTCCATCTTGTGTGCTATTGAGCCAGAAATCATATAGTGGCACATCAAGTCACCAGATTATAGTGACATGGAGCTTCGGGGTTAAAATGAACAGTTGGTTTACTTACACCAAGAAGATTAATGATGGATGGTAATGATGAGGAATCATGTGGGTTATTTTTAACATAACAAGAGGAGGAATTTACGAATTCTCACACTTGAAGTTGTGTTCAGGAAAATGAATCACAAATTTTTAAAGTCCGTAGTTTCATCAAATTATTACAAAGAGAAAATGTTCATTCAACAGATTAATAAATAATCTGACAAACTAATATTCAAAAATGTCAAACAAATTAAGAGAGTTTGTTTTTCACCTAAGGGTTACACAGTTGCATACATTCAAAAGTAGATGGAGATAGTTTGAAATACTTAACTTCCTTGGATAGTTGAAATAAAGTTCTTTGAAATGCCAAATGCTTTGTTAAGGCTGATAATATAATCAGTGAGTAATTTGATACTGTCAAAAATCTGAACTCTGGACACATGAACAGAAATTAAAACTTTTCACATGACTTTGAGCGCTCGTCTCTTCTTGACTTAATATTTCTTCTTATTTTATATTAAAAAGGATTTTGCATATGATCGCTATTTTCTTTTCTTTCTTTTTCTAGTTTCAGTGGCTAATTTCTGTAAAAACGTTTTCATTCGTCCAAAGAAAATTTCACAAAAATTTGTTTCATCTTTTTCTTCAGCACACCAGTCAATCTCTTTGCACTCAAAGTTTTCATTGGTTCAAAGAAAATTTGACATAGGCTCACAATTTTCTTTCCATCTTTTTCCTCATCTTGCCTGAATTTGAAAGAAGTGGGTAAAGGGAGTTATTATTATTTCATACTCACCACAAACAATTTTAACAGTGTATAGCGAAGGTGGCGACCATTACGCCCAACCAATACCTTGTATATAATGGACTATTCAATTTTGAGCATGTGGAATGAGGGGAAAAGACACTATTTGTTTTCAGTGAGAAAATGAATGAACAAAATAAGGGAAGTTAGAAGTGTTTAATGTATCCTACCAATACCTCATAAATAATGGCCTATTCTGTTTTCATTGCATAGAAGGAGGGGAAAAACACCACTTAGTTTCCAGTGGGAAAAAGAATGAAAGAAAGAACATAAGATAGTGTTTAACAGCTGTTTCAGTGAAATGGAAAAGTTGTCAATTTCAAATCTTTTCATTTGTACCCACTTCTTAAAATAATGACCAGCATTCATGTTTATGATTGTTATTGCAATATTAAAGTTGATAAGCTCAAATATTTAATGATGCAATAGGGGTATTTTTATGGATATTCCATTGTTGTAGAACTTGCCATGAGCTTACTCAGTAATTAAGAATTAAGATTCGTCAGAACATTAAAATAGGAAAACTGAAATTTATACAGGTAAAACTAGTTAGGAATTCTGGAAAGACAGGTATAAAAGGTAATCCACTGGTAAATATGGTAACTAATTGAAAACTTAATAGATATGCTGTATCATGCTTAGGGCACAAGCTATTATTTGGTATGATGAGATGTTGATTTCTCTTCTATAATGCCTTGCATTCCAATTTTATAAAGTTTCCACATTTCATTGACAATCTTTTTACAGAAATTGAATATTTCATTTGTTTTTAGATAACAAATCACATAATGAAATGACTGTCAATTAGCTTTTTTTATTGATTTATATATGTGGAGGTTTGAAGAAAGGACTCGTGAGTCATATTCAACAACAATAAAAACTGAGAAACAGTGGGTCTTATTCTTTTTTATATGATTTTGGTGGATAGTGAGGTTAGGAAGAAAATATTTTAACGATGTGAAAAGGATTATTTTTCTATGATCAGTCATTCTGTTTTGGTGGTTGAAGTGAAGAGGAAGAAACCATGACAAAACATCTGAAAAAATATTTGCAGTAGGTGAACAGTGTTTTGCCCATGGACAGCTTTACATAGGCTGCTCCTGAGTCGGGAGTAAGGATAACATTTACGTTTACTCTCCAACAAAGCTAAAAATATTACGTATGCAGAAGTCCTATAGCCCATAGTCAGTCACGTTTAAACGCAATGTACACACCTTTATGTCAGCTGCATTGTAGGTTCCTTCATTTTGAAACCTGGTTTATTTAAGGGTCGTCGGAGTATACACTTGCCTTTACTAAGACATTTCCTTAAAGGTTGTCTTGCTCACCAGATGCTCCCTTATCACTTAAACCACACCATAGCTGTATTCGCACTTACATGTCAACCACGTAACTATATTCAGTTGCAGCACAAAACCAATATGTCGGAAGGTGGATTCGTTTAATTGTCAGAGAAGTTGAGCGTGTCCACACAATTCAGACCTCAGCAAAAAGAAGTGGGATAATAAAAGAATAGCAGTATGCAGAGTTATAATATGCATTCTCTGCCGTACACCGTTGGTGTATTTCTCCCCTTACCATAAGGGCTGCTTTAGGTAACGCTACATGCGCTTCATGCTCGCCTCAACTGGCTATTAAAAACTACAAAAAAAATTTGTGCCACTTACAAGTACTCGCCCCAGCACTTTCCCATACTTCTGTTTGTGGTAGTGGCAGCGCCGTCTTTTGGGCAAAAGACACGTCTACCTTTCATGCTATTGCGTTTTACTACGTTGCAACTGACACAGGGCTTCATGTAATGTCTTGCACTCAGGGATAATTGACAACTTTTAATTGGAGGTGTCTTAGTAATGACAAATGGCTGATGATACCATGGCTCTCCATTGCTTCCTTTTAAGCCTTACAATTTTTTCTTCCATTGTGCTGATGAATACCAACAACTTGTGTACATTATGTTTTTTTACATGAGCAGGCATCAGTTCTACTAGACTTCAGCCTTACATGTGTATACAAAATGAATATGGTGGTTATGACCATTCAGAGGAAGTTTACTCCCAGGCAACGCTGGGCTTTACTGCTAGTTTGGAATAAATTTCATCATTTTATATGATTAAAGATACATGTCACTTGTATTCAGATGTCTTGCATTACATTTTGTAAAGTCTCTAGTTTTCATCACCTGCCACAGTTTTATTTTCAGAAACTGAATATCTACTTTTAAATAGAAAATCTGATTATGAAATTCTTTTCATTACTTTTTATGCTTGATTTACATGAAAGCTACACATTCAAGTGACTAACATAACTAAGCTGGTAGAAATTATTTTTCAACATTTGTATAAATTGCATATTGGTTGGGGCTTTTGATATGAAGAAAATAATATTTACAAGACTTGGGGGAATTAAGAAAAGAATCACAAATCATAAATTGATGATAAAAAGGGAGAAGAATGTATTTAATGTCCAATTTAGCACGTTAAAAACGTATATCCTGATAAAAAAAAAGTTCGAAAATTGATAAAACAATTTTTTAACATCTAAATGTTTAAGTTATTGTTAAGAGGAAAGACTAAAGTATTTTTTAATATTTTTTCAGATTTTTTGAATTCTTCCTATCCTGTTAAGAAATTGATTCAAATTTCCCTTCTTTTTTTCAGTTAATGAAATTTACTAGAAAATCAATCAAGACGATCGGCCATTTTTTTCTGAACTTAAACAAAATTCAAAAATATATGTAAATTATTTTAAAAAATGAAGTATAATATTTTCAGACGTTTTTTTTTTTAGGATAATTAGAAAATTTAATGCTTACTTAATTTTCTAGCAGAACATTTTTTAAGAGACATATCTCCAACCATGGTGACCGGTTTTGACGAGTGTGAATTGATGTATGTCAATGTATCGACAAATTTATCATTTATCGTATGGTATAACGGAAGTAACAAAATTTGTGCCAATTTTTAGCGCGCCGGGATAGTAGTGTTAATTAACAAGATTACACTTTAAAAATTTACATTTTCTAAAATTAAAAATTAAATTTTTTTTTTCTAACCTTTCTTGTCTGATGAATTCTGGAATAAAAATAACATTTAACAAAAAACTAAAAAAAAACTAAAAAAAAACAACTAATCTAACATACTTGTTACGTTTTAATTAATTTTTTTAATTAAGTAAGTTACGTAACAACACAAGTTTTGAACTTCTGGTCTTCCATAGATACAAATTAATTAAAAATACCATTACATTTCAAAATGAAACCGTTAACTCATTTATGAAGAGATTTTTCTCCTGGTTAAAAAAAAAAAAAAAAAAATTTATTTTTTTTTACCTTAGATGTAAAAAGAAAAAAAATACACTTTAAACCTTACATTTGAAAAAATAATTTTGAAATAAAAATAACATTTACAATACAAAAATTTTATACATATTTTATTTTTATTATTTAATACAAGTGATAAATGAATTGCTATGCAATCAAATTGAGACTTTCGTGAAAATTTGGTGGCCCTTAAAAGGGCCTTTTTGTTTAATTTAAAAAAGGATTGGTATTAATGGTATTTTCTTTCTTTTCAATCATTTGCCCATAGTTAGGACCCTAACAGGTGCTACCACTCCGGGCCAGGGTGGACCTGGGAACAACAGCAACTAAGAGGCGGTTCCACGCTCCTCAAGACGCCCAACCTAACGCTCGGAGTCATTGCTGCCGGTTGTAGTTTATTGTCATACCCAGGACTGGCTATCATTGTCTTTTTTTTTTTTGTTTTGTTTTTTATTTAAAACTAGCAGTAGAGCCCGGCGTTGCCCAGGGATGTAACAGTAAGAGATAGATCAAGTATCGACCATCATAAAGACTGAAAAATAAAATTGACAAAGATTATTGTTTAAGGTTGACGGACACACATGTTTTAATTAGTTTTTTTGTTTTTCTTTTACAAATTGGTCAAACTCAAACAAAAACATTGTTTTCAATCGTTATGAGTCTCTACCGATTGAATAGAATTTTATTATAAACAATTGTCTTGTAAATGGAATTTTTAAATCATTCTGAATGTAAAAATAAAGAAAAAAGTGTGCAAGACAATAAGAAACACTACCTGCCAAAAAGAAAAGTGAAGTTTTGTTGAAATCCGTTGAAAAATGTAGGAAATCCGATCCCATATATAAACGAACACACACACACAACCTCGGTTTTATAAGTAAAACTCGATAACTCGATATTAATAAGTATAACTCCATATGAGTTGTCCCCCTTTCATTAATACCTCTTAATCGTTTTTTCAAATTGATTTCGTGCAAAAACAATTGTGTTTTTCCAATTTTTTGGCGCTGTCAGAACCACTGCAAGGTAATTTTACGTAGACGTTTTGTTGAAATCGGTTGAAAATATTGAAATCCGATTATATAAACGTTTCACAATCTGTGTTTTATAATAAGTATATAATTTAAAGTCCTGCATAATATAGTCAGCTCCAAATTCATATTTGTCTAACAAATACTCTTCATCTTCATAGGTCTCATTCATATAGTAAATCGTGTAATTAGGGTCTGAAAAACTCATTACAAAACCTTGAAATGTCTTATCAACCAAACCAACTGTCCAAGTATGCTCTATCAGTTTGCTGACTACATCACCACCCAATATTTTTTTTAATATTTTCAGCAAAATCAAAATTTGGAAAAATTTTCCATGATAGCCGAAATGCTATAGCTCTGAATATTCTTCAATTTTCTCTGGTTGCTCTTTCTTTCTGACTTTTGATGTTGCTGTCGCTTTTTATTCTCCCTATCAGCAATTTCTGCCTCTAAGATGTCTTGATTTTGCTTGCATTGGTCAATCAGTTTCCTACTGAATATCATTGCTTTATTCAAGTGCCTTTCAAATGTCTCAGCGTCCATCTCATCTATGAATTCCATTGTGTTGTTTCTTTTTGCTTTTATTATGTTGCTGATGCTGGAGACATAAACATGTGGAGATATTCTCTTTTTTTTTTCACAAAACTCTCCAATAACACTTTCAGCTAGCATGGTATGTTGACGCACTGATGTCAGAACTGATTCACTGGTATTATCTACGGTCTGGAAGGATTTTGCATACTGCCTGTTCAAAACTTCAACAGTGACTTTCAAACAGGCATTTAACATTTCTCTAAACAACAATGGATTCTGTGGTGGAACCATAATTTCTGCAATAACTTCTCTATCCAATCTTGTACCAAAAAAGTCCCTTTCAGCCGATAAAATCTGCATGGGTGGTCCTGAACTTGGGTGACATTCTGGACAGTTTTCATAGTATCAATTGGATTTGCTTCATTTGAAAGTTTTGTATAGAAGTTGGTCATCCATGGCCCAGACAGCATTTTCCCCATTATTGCCAATACATGAAATTCCACTTTAATAGCTTCTTCCTTGTATAAAATTTTCATGGTTCTCAAAGTTTCATTTTGTGCAGGAAGTCCAGTGATATATTTCTTGATTTTTTTCAAACAAGGAAAAATATATGTAGCCTAAATGGAACAGGACATGTAATCGGTTCCTTCTGTATCTAGTCAAGTGATTCATTTTAAGATCTTCTTTCAAGAATTTTCGTATTGCTTGAATGTTGCCTGACCTATTACTATATCTTAGGGTGTTCATTCCAACAATGATTCGCCATGCTAGGTATTCTGTAGCCTCCTTGCCAGTGTAATTGACTTCACATATTTGTAACTCCTTCCTTACTTTATGCGAAATAGCTTCCAAAAACAAGTTTCTCGAGTTAGCTCCTCCTTTAGTTCGTTAACCCTTTCACCAGGGGTCTCTCTTCCTGGCTATAAATACTTCTGACCCTTCGCCTCTTCCTCTTTTTCCTCAGGCCTTGGCCTTATACCACCTCGCAGATGTGAACGCTCACAGATACAGCGTTTCCCAAATGCTGGGAACACGCTAAGAACAATACACGTCGCACGTACGAACACTCACCACAACACAACACACACACGCATAATATTCATCACACACTCTGTCCATGTAACTTGTAAACTTTCTTGTTATTAATACATATATTTGTTTACATATATTTATCGGTCTTGTGTTTGTTTTTCTTTGGACTTAATTAAAGTCCAACTTTCTCATGTAGTTGGACCGGCTAGCAGGAAAATCTTAACTCACGTATGGTGTTCTACTTCTACTCAACATCACCGACACGGTCCTCTACAAGTTACAGTTCAGTTCAATCAGTTGTTGATTCCACTTTCTTTTTCTCTAATAAAAATACTGTTAAGTGGTTGACAAGTGCCCGGCCAGTCAAGCAACATTTGATCGTGAAATAATTTCTTTCTTAATCTCAGCAGCACTAATACCAGTTGATACAGCATATGTCTCACTTAAGTTATCAACAGATTCACATATATGCTTTGTGTAGTCTTTGGCAATACCACCAGGAAGATGTTCCATTGAAATTAGATGAGCAGAAGATTGTGTTGTGAGTATTACACAGTTGACGTGTATCCCCTGTGTAGTTGCATCAAACATTATAGTGCAAGTCTTGGCATTCAGTACAACAGTAGCAGTTTTCAAATCAGAAAAAATCCCAGTTCTCCTAACATTCTGCCAATTGTGGTTCTGGAGCTGAATTCAAAGCCTGTTATGCTGTCTTGGAATCTTGGTACAATTGACTGCATCAATTCGCCAACATGTTTTGCAGGGACTCCCTTTCACTAAACAGTCATAATGTAGTTTCTTGGACACCAATTTTTGGGACTTCTTGATTTTTTTCACTTTCAGGGAATTCTTCAGTTTCTTCACTAATTGAGCCATTTCTTTATGTTTTTTTCGCAGTCGTAAAATTGTTTGGCTTTGTTTCTCAACTCTATTCCTTAAATATGCATACATGTCACGATATGTCTGTGGTGCCTCCTGTGAAGTCTATGGTGCCCTAAATTTCATCACCTCTCCACAGGTCTGTTCAAATACTAAGAAAGATGCCGTTCCTGTATGCCTTGAGTTGTATATATTTTTTTTTCTAGCTAAATAATTGTGGTCAATATTAAGGAAATTGTTTTTGGCATTATGGGAGAAGGTCCAGGCATATACATCCACGTTTAAAGTGAGCAAAGACATGGCCACACAGAATCGGTTTGCCGCTTTCAAGTACACTGTACTTTTCTAAACACCGATTAACTCTAGACATCTGGAAAATTAGCAAACAGATTTGAGAGGGCAAAATATTATGAACTGAAAGTTTAGTAATAAATTGGAGAAAAAATAAAATACAGACTTTGTCATGTAAAAAATTAAAGGGTACTTTTCAAGTCCTTTATCTTCATTTAAATTAAAAAAAAAAAAAACTAAATGGCAGCCTGACAAAGACTATATATAATAGAATTTCAAATTATTAAAATGGTACTTTTTAAGCTCTACTCTAGCAACTCTCCAAATTCAAGGACTAGCCTTCTTTGTTATGTTATATCTTCATTTTAAGTTAAAAAAAAATTAACAAATTTTACTTACAAAAGATACTAAATAACAAAATCAAATTATCTATAAAAACTTAATGGAAAAAATTAAAATGGTACTTACCTTTCAAAAGATTACAGATGGTGGGCAGTTTCTCAATGTAGCAGTCTTCTGACTCTTCTCTCACTCAGTCTTGTAAATATTCTTACTTCTGCCTTATTGTTTTTATCATTTTATTTAATTGTTTGTTTTTTTAGTTTCAGTTAATTGAAACTAAAAAAAAAAAAAAACAAACAAAACTGCCGACTCTCACTATAAAATAGTAAATACAAAAAAGAGAAAAAATAAAACAAATATACTGAGGAACTCCCCAAAAATACCATTTCTACCCAAAGATTCCGTCCCTACATTTGAAATAAAAAAATTAATATTTGCAATATGTCTCTTACTGAAAAAGAAGAAATTGATTATATTTAAAAAAAAAAATTAGAAGAAAGTTTTGTTAACAAAATTAGAAAAGTTTTTTAACAATGCGACGATAATGGTCACTCAGAAAATTTGACGCGTGCGCTCAGAACGAAAAAAAGACTTGATAGTTTCAATCAATCAGGGGGTATAACTCTAGCATAATTATTATTTATCTTAAAAATGGACATCCATTTGTTGGAGATGATTTTAATACATTTTTTGAAATCATAAAAAATTATTTTAAAATATGGCGCGTATCACAGATTGTAATAAGCTTTCTAATTTATGATCTATAAAAATATATCTTTTTAATGAGCGAAAAAAACGATAAGTTGCTCTTCTAATTTATTTATGAAATATTTATTAATATTATTATTTTTTATTTAGAAATGAAAAAAAAAAAAGAAAACAATTCTTGTAAAAATTTATTTTTCAACCTAAAAAAATTTTGACTTCAGACAAAAAAGTCCTTAATATACATTATTGATAAAATCTATTGAAAGCTGTTTTCATAGAATAATCTTTTAGTTTTCTTGCATTTTTGTATTTTAAATTCAGAGCAGAAATTGGAGTTCACGCGTATCAAAATTTTACACAAAATGTATGATTTATATTCCTCAAAGTCTTCTTTATTTAATTAAAAAAATAAAAATAGGTGCAACTATTCTAGTTTTAAACTAAAGTTTTCATAAAATCAAGTAAGGTGGGTATTAGACGTAAAAAAAATTATTTCTACTGTGACTTTCTAAAAGACAAACATTTCTAAAATAAATTCAGTTATTTCGGAATAAGTTCTGAAAGTTTCGCTAAATTGCGACAATTATTTGATTTTTACAATAATTTCCAAATTTATGTGTTTTTTAACTGAAAAAAAGCTATTGCAAAATATTAATTAGGTGATCTTAGACCTAAAAAAAAAGATTTTTTCAACCACAAATTAAAAGTAAAACGTGCTAAAAAGGAATAAAAAATTTCAAAAAATAATTAAAAAATACTTTGGTCTCTACTTTTATTAATAATATAAAGTTTTTCGTGATAAAACGTTGTTTTTCTTAAGTTTGGCGCCTTTTTTCATCAGGGTGCGCCACTTTTTTAGCAAAAAAACGGAATGTTTTGATCTGATTGCTTACTGGTCTGTTTTATAAATGTCTAAAACGTTTATTTATATATAAAAATTAATTTTTCTTTTAATTCAGATTAGCTTTTCTTTTAGTCTTTCAAATAAAACCAAAGTTTTACTTCAAAGACATTTTTTATTTTTAGATTTTAAAAGAAAAAAAAAATGGATTTTTATTTTTTTTCTTGTTTTTGTTTTCTATACCAAGTAGGTTTGTCCGGCACAAGGTCAAAGTGTAGAGACCCGGTGTAATAATATTACTACAAGCACTTGTTTTTTTGTTTTTTGTTTAAGACGTAATGTTTATCTTCTGGATTATAGTTTATCAGCTTAACGAATAAAAAAACAAACATTTTTCCTGAATTATCTCCCTTGGCAGTTGTTCTTAAGAAGACATTTAATTTCCTGTTTGCAATTCAAAAGCTTCACTTTTCAAGAAAATTTGACAGTAATATTTCATTTATTTTGAATTTTGTAGTCCACCTTTTAAGTCTGTAATGATGAGTTGCACCAAAGAAGAAAAATCAGACGAAAAGGAACAGAAAAATGCAAGTATAACGTTTTCTCTTTTGACTTAGGAATCACAGAAAGAAAAAACATTTGTAAACAAGGAATACGGTTCTTAGAAAAAATGACTATTATTAGCTTAATTGTCCATTTTTCTATTATTATTTACACCCAATATTTTATCGTTTGTTGAATTATTTAATATCTGTCTAAAAATGAATATAAAAATTAAAAAGATTCCACTATCAAATCAAATGACTATTTTTTAAAGATATTTTTTATTTTTTTACTAGTTTTCTTCAGTAATTGAATCACTTTGTTAATTTCATTTGCTAAAAAAAAATATTGTTTTGCTACTTTGACAATCTTATACTGAATTTCTAAATAATTTACAAATATATCACTCAGTGAAGGCAATTCAGTAAGTTTTGTTTTGTTTAATTATAAAGAAATTTAAAACAATTTTTAAAGATTTTGATTTCTATAAAACCTAAAAAGAACAAAATTATTATGGTAAATTTGCTTTTTAACGCTTGCTCGCGCGCTAAAAAAGATCTTTAAAAATTTTCCCAAATCGTCATAATTCTGTGTAAATTAACACTACGCTGAACTCGAATTAACAATTAAACTACGAAGAAACCTACCGTTTTGGAGTTATCGACTTCTTGTTGGCCATTCGTCCGCCCTTATGGACATAAAATTCACTAATTCACTGTGGAGTACTTCTGCTGGCGTAAGCATAAATTTTTTGGCCTATTTACTTCTTTTACAGACTTTCGGTGCAGAAAATCACTACGCAAAGAAATGTAATTTTTTTTTTTTTTTTTTGGTCAGTGTAGTTTTATTTATAACAAAAACAAATTAAATCATACAATAGTATCTTTTTTCCGTGTAGAATAGCAATGACAAATTAAAAGAACAAATTAAATAATACAATAAAGCTTCTTTTTTTTAAAATTAAAAGTGAACAAATTGAAAAAAAAATAAATAATACAATAAAAAACCTTTATTTCGTTTCTAGCATCTTTTTTATTTTGTAATTTTATTTTGTACATAATCATGCTCTTTACAAAGTGTTATGTTTATGGGTTAAGTTTAGAGTTAGGTGTTACTGTTAGAGTTAGGAGGGGTTGGGTTAGGGTTCTTTCTGTGTAGAAAAGGGGACAAATAAAAAATAAAATTAAATGATACAATAAACCGGGTTAAGTTTAAGATTATGTTTTAGGGTTAGGGGGGGTTTTCTTTCTGTGTTGAAAAGGGGACAAATTAAAAAAAATTAAATAATACAATCAACCCTTATTTCAATTTTAAAATATAAAAAATGCTTTATTGTATTATTTAATTTGTTCTTTTATTTTGTCATTGCTATTCTACACATAAAAAAGATTTTATTGTATTATTTAATTTGTTTTTGTTTAAAGTTTTCTGTTATAAATAAAATTACACTTATAAAAAAAAAATGCTTTACGATAATGCATAGTGATTTCAAAAAGAGATATAGCTGTAAAAGAAGTAAATAGGCCAAAATTTATGCTTACACCACCAGAAGTATTCCACAATGAATTAGGCAGTAAGGGCAGATGAATGACCTACAAGAAGCCTGATTTTTTTTTTTTTTTTTTTCTTGTCAATAACTCCTAAACAGTAAGTTTCTTCATAATTTAATTGTTAATTTGAGTTCAACATGTACATTTACACGGAATTATGATGATTTGGGAAAATTTTAAGAGGGGCATTTGGGCGTTAAAAAGCAAATTTACCATTATTATTTATTTTTACTTTTAAAGATTTTTTAAAAATTGTCCCTTCCTATAAGATTGATTAATTTCGTCCCAAAGAGCAAAATTTTAAATTTACTTTTTAGGCTAAAAACATACAAAAATTTAAGAAAATCCTTTTATCCATTTCTTTGCATATGTAAAAGTAGAATTTTAGTTTAAAAAATGTATTCATTTTGTTAAAAAAATTGTAACTTATAATTTAAGTATTCTGTATTTATTAATATGTAAAAATGAAAAAATATTTGATTTTTTTAAAAAATTTTCTCCCTTGATTTTCGCATTTAGATGTAAGATGTTTTGTTTGCGAGAATAATAATTCATTTTCTAATATTTAATATTTTATCCTCAATCTGAAAAGTATTTTCATTTATTTTCTAATAATCTTATAAAATGAATGTAATTTGCAAAGTGATTTTTTTTTTAAATTTTAAATTAATTTTAAATATTTTTTCTTCTAGTCAATTCACCCTAAGCAAAGGTGATAATGCTACTAAGATGCAAGGGGCTACTATAAATGAAAGGGAATGGGAAGTCTTTAGAAGAAACCAGAAACGCAATCCTAAACAGGGAATGAAGGATAAACCTCTACACCTGTTCAAAAGATTGTCATTGAAGTCTCTTGAATAAGTTTCAGCTATTAATAAGTTAAGGCAACATGTAAAATGTTTGTGAAAAAATATGAAAGCCTTATGTCAAAGGATTTTTTATTTGGTTAAAAAAAAAACTACAGAAAAAATAGTTCAAACAAACATTTGAGGTAACATTTAATTTACACAACAAATACAGACAACATGAGCTGAGTTTAAAAACAGGTGATAAATTTATTGTTAACACATAAAAATGAAATAATTACACAAATTAAGTGCTTTTTGTGCTAACTGATGGCCAATAACCTGTATATAAAAATAATGCAAATGAAATATGCCATTTTTACAATAAAAATTACAATGCTGCATAAGGTCCTCGGAAAATACTTCTCTGAATAGTTTTCCAAGAATAGGTACAATCTTCAAAGAAAAGTCCATGGTAACGGTGAAGAACAGAGCAATCACACCAGCTGAAGAATTTTCTTGATGTAAGAGTGATTTGATATTTCTTTCAATTATTGTCTGGTGGGTATCAAATTTTTTGCTGTTTTTCTTCCTAAACTGGGGCAACCTGGGTTCATGCAGCTGCTTTTAGTCAACCCCTCAAATTCAATCCAAAGCCTTCTATTTATTCATCCAGATAGGCTCCAAATTCACTTATTTGGATTTGGAGAGAAGAAACCTTCTGATTGGTTTTAAATGAAAAAAAAAACACATCTATTTTCCCACAAATCAGAATGTACCAAAAATATTCTTGAAATTCAAAAGTTTAAGTAAAAGCCCAATGTAGTATCTGTTTTCTCTCAGAAAAGCAGATGATACAAGCTTAAATTTCTTATAATGTCTACTATTTTGACTTAAGCAAATGGGACTTATGTCTACCAATCACAATCACAAAATTTGAAATCAAATAACATGGAGAACATTTTGGAGATAGAGAATAGTGTGATCATTTATTAATACTTTTTCCTTTTTCTTGTGATATCTTTTGTATTTTGTTTGTGATGTCTGGTACATTAGGCATATCTATCACTTGTCAACTTGTTAATTATTTAGCAGTAACAGATATATTGTTTTTGAAAACAAACTGATGATAATTTTGTAATTTTTGATCTATCATACTATTGAATAAGAAAACATTATCCATTGTCTAGTGGAGGGGTGTCCAAACTTTTTTCAAAGAGGGTCAGATTTAAGGAGGTGAATATGCATGAGGGCCAACCATTCTGTTTGGCATTCTTTGAACTATTAAAACTAAATGCAAATGAACTATCTTATGAAAATTTTTATTGCAAATGACATATTTTCATTTCTTCACATGGATGATAAATAAATTTAAACAGGTCTTACAAAATCACTCAGCCCGTCATACAAGTCTCAAATATATTTATAACTAGCTTAAAAGCCACTCTATTGGACAGCATTTAAGCTAACTCCTGTGGAAGGCTCTTGATTGGGCGTTCAGCTTGTTAAAGAGTTTCAGAGACCCTAAGTCTTTGCATATTCTCAACATTGGAAGCTCTCCTGGCTGCCATTTCTTTTTTTTTTTTTTTTTTGCTGCAGCCTTAGCTCTTTTGATTGAAATCTGGTCCTCTGTTGGCAGAGATTTCTTTTTGTCAGGCAAACTGCTACCAAAATTACTCAGCCTGTGATATCTGACACTCATATAAAATGAAGTAAAATATGTCTGAGAAAAAAGAACTTCCAACAAGATATAATATATCCCAGGTTAATCTTAAACGTTACATATTATTGACAATTAATGTTGCCTGTCAACTTTTAAGTTAAAAGCTTATGAATAGGAACATAACACCGACATTCATCTTATTAAGAAGTAGAAAATATAAAGTGACACAAGTTCGTGTCCAAATATATTTCCAACTGATTTTGACCAATACAAAACAAATTTAATTTACTAAAATTTTAGAATTTATTCATCTCACTTGAACAAAACAATTTGCCTGCACTAATGTGATACTGAGATATAGACTGCAGTATGTAAGCCAGGTTTGGTTTTAAGTCAGTGGTTTGGTTCAAAGACAGCGATTTAGAAATTGGCTGGAATAGTCTATGGTTAGGGTTGCACCACTAGGGGCCGGTCACACAGTGCTGCAGCCACCTTTTGATAAAACATGAAATTACATTTCTTACATATGTATTTTACATACTTTGATTGACAATACTGGTGGCCATTAGTGATACATTCTATAACAGAGGATTTGAGCCATATGAAATTCAACCGCAGACTGTAATTGGCCCACAGGCCGAACTTTGAACATGCCTGGTCTAGTGCAATACTCATAAATTTAATCAGGCTTTCATCAACTTTGAATAAAAATAGCATTATACACCATTTAATTGAGCCATGGAAACATGTTGCCAGGTAACAGGTGTTCTGTAGATACAGTGTGGTGTCGATAAATCCAGAAAAAAATAGTGGATAATAAAAACAGCATTTTTTATTTAACAAATCAAAATATTTCAATGAAACTTTATACAAAGTTAGGCACATATATAGGGTACAAAAATGACATTGGCTGCCACCACTTTCTCCAGGTGGGATTGGAAGCTGGAATCGTATAGTGTGGTGCAGATAAATCCAGAAAAATTAATGGATAATAAAAAAATATATAGGGTACAAAAATCACTCCAGGCATGACCAGAAACTGGAGCAGACCTTGGCTATGACATCCTTGTTGGCTATGGCATCCTTGAGAGCCTCTTTGGTGTCATAAGGCCTGCTGTTTACCTCCCTCTCCAAGACACTGCACACAAAATAGTTGACAGGATTGCAGTCTAGTGATGAGGTGGGGGGCATGTCTGGCAACCAGTGGTACTGTGAGCAAATGGTCCCTATTGAGTACATAAGATTTATAATTCAAGTCCTCCTTGACAATACACCCAATTGTTCACTTGCTGATGCCCATTTCCTTGGCAATTTTCCTCATGTTTTTGGTGGGGTTCTCCTTGACAAACTCAGGCATCATTTTAGTGCCAGAATGCTCCTTGTATGTCTTGCATTCTGGCTTGAAACTGTCCTTCTCATCTGAGACTCTATATGCCTTTGCAAGGTTGTCAACCATTGTTTTAGGGTATTTAAAACATTCAATGTTTTCTTTGGCTTTGTGGCTGGTGTGAAAACTCCACAACAGCAGCTCGACTATCGTATTCTGAAGACATCAATTCCTAAGCACCTTGTGTGTCAATGGCCAGACAGCTACAGAGCTGCAATACTTTCTAATGGTGCTCTTGACACCTCAATATGCTGTGATATCATGGTGCTGTTGCTACAGAAAATTCCAGATTTATCTGCACCACTCTGTACTTAGGTAGTTTTCATTATACTTTGACAACAAAGGAAAAATTTTTTCAATATTTAGCTAAGTAATCATTAAATTGTCACATGTCCACATAAGTAATGTCTGAACTTAGAAACAGAAAAATATCTAAAATTTATGTCTTATTATATTTTATTAGTTAAAATCGGTCCCATTATTATTAATAACCTAACTTCGGTGATTGATAAGCCTTATATCATTATAAAAGTTTAAAGGGAAAGTACATGGATAAAGTCGGTTGTCTTCATGTATTGTTTTAAATATGACTATATGAAAATGGCTTCTGTAAACTCCATACTAGATGGTAATCAAAATGAAGCAAGATCTAGTGAATATGAAGAGGGTGGAATATGTTTTTCAGGCCTATGTCTTCAATCTTTTTAGATATGTTTTAGACATCTTGCATTATTGAGACACCAGGTTTTAATTAAAAACTGGCCTATGTTATTTGTGTTTTGCTTTTTCATAAAAATTTGAAAATATTGTAAAACTTTTGCAAACTATATAGGAATATCAAAAAAATTGACATATATGGATATTGTCATATATTAGATAATCTTAATCCTCTTCAACATTGGGACTTTTAAGAAGAAACATTTTTTTTCCAAAAGTAAAACTTGAAACAGAAAATCACATATCTTCTGATTTATATCCATACTTTTGAAAAGCTATTCTTTTTTTAAGATTAATTTCTATTATGTCTGTTAGTTTTTTCCTCACATTCAACTTGTTTTGAAAACAAGGTATATTGCTTTCATGCATTGTTTTAAATATGACTATATAAAAATGGTTTCTGTAAACTCCAGAATAGATTGTAATGGAGTAAATTCTAGAGAATAAGAAAAATGTGAAATGTTTTCCAAGCTATGTTCTTCAGTTTTTTTTTTTTTTTTTTAAAAGTATCTTAGAGGCAAGGCATCATTATGGCTGTACACCAAACATTAAAATTTATCTTGAAACAGGAGATCACATATCTTCTATTCATTTTATATACATACTTCTTGCATGCAATTCTTTTTTTAAGATGAATTTCTTTTATGTTTCATAGTTTTTTTTTTTCATGACATTAAAACAAAAGATCACATTTCTACTTATATCCATACATCCTGTATGCAATTCTTTTCTTTTAAAGACTAATTTCTCTTATGTTACCTCAGCCCTTGAGTTTGCCAGCCCCCACAAAAATATATATTGCACAGTGGGTCACTCTTAAAGATATAAAACTAGTTTGTGTACCATTATAATATTACTTTCACATACTCAAATATAGTATTTTTAAATACACGCCAAACATACTTAAACTTAATCAGTAACAGTTAAAAAGAAAAAACAACAAAAAGTGTAAAACATTAAGACCATCTTTAGTTCTGAAATGAAAATTACAATTTTCTGCAAAGCAACTTTTTTTATTTTGGCAAATTCTTCATATTGACTAACCTGACTTTTCTGTGGAATTCAACCACCAGCAAAGGATCTGGACTACAAAATGGAAGTGGATAGCAGGTGTGACATTGGCTCAGTTACACAAGAGGGTGTTGGCATACCCCGTTTCAAAGGATGTTAGGGATGCCTATGAATAAGAACTCCAGACATGGATCACCAATGGTAAAATAAACTGGGGGTCTACCCAAAGGCTTGGTACCATTAATGGCCATCATGCAGCACAACAAAGAAAAAGTGTGCCCAGTGATGGATTATCACAAACTCAATGAACACGTTGAGGTGTTCACTGCAAATGCAGATGTTTGGCTAAACTGCGAGAATGGGGCCAACAAAGGGCAAATGTGGCCATACTTGACTTGCGAAAAGTATATCTTCAAGTACACATACACGAGTAGCTGTGGCCATAACAAACCATGATGATCGAGGGGAAGCAGTTTTGACTAACACGGTTGGGATTCAGCCTCAATGTGGCACCTCTAGTCATGAAGTCCATTATTGACACTGGGCAATCACAGGAGGAGTCATTTGGGAGAACAATGCTGGCATACATTGACAATTTGTATGTCAGTGAGAGCATCATGTCTGCAGAACATGAGGATTACAGCCAGGATGAAGTGTCATGTTGAAGAGGCCACCTACTGGTACAATGTAACCCTCAAAGATGACACCTCACCACTGATTGTGCCTTCAAATCAAGTCTACAGATACATGGTTCAACTTCAAGGGATTGATTCAGTACTGCCAATGATGTCTGAGGTAGTCCACAACATGTACAATGTGGGAGACCTGGTGCAGGTAAAGGCCCCACACAACCGGTGTAAAACAACTTTCAAAAGGGGACAGGTTATTGGACTTACGGAATGCCTCACCATGTCAGGGACCTTCATCTTTCCTCAAGTCCATGATCTTTAACAAGTAGTGCAGATATATCTGACAGTAAGAATGAAATCCTCATGAGTGTGGATAGGCCAGATGACCCCACAGAGGAAAAATCACATGGGGACGAGGTGGATGAAGACAAATCAGTCCCACTTCAGAGAAGCACTTGATGAAAGAGACTTGCTCCAATCTGTCATATTTGTGATCAGGAGATCAGAGGTGAATGCCCGTCAATACAGGCACAAAAGAGGCCTCAGATGGCATGTGGACATGTTTGTCAACACCAGTTACATCCAGGTTTTTTCCGTTAGCAACATGAGAGTTTGGTATGTCTGGTTAGATATGAGCCTCTCTGCAACTGGTCAAAATCCAGGTCTTTGTAAGATGCCTCAAGTCAATAAAAGCTGTGGGGGAAAACAGCAGTTGGCAAGACACAGAGTCCTGTGAAGACAGCCCCGTAGGCATTTTGCAAGTGGCTGTGGTTTCTGAGGCAGTGTTATTTTTTGTTACCTCCCATATCTTTCCCCTCTCTCCCTATTATCCTCATAGCTGTTAGAAGAGCAATTCGGTGTTTCTCCCCAATCTCAACAGACTCTTTGCTTACATTACACATTGGTGAAATTTCTTTTTTAGGCAGTTTATATTTTAGTTTATATCCTTTTTGTTTTTTATTTAAAAGCAAGTATTATTTTTGTTGGTCCTATTTGTTTGATGAATATGATAAGCAGGCAAGTGGTATAGTATCATAGATGTTTGGAACACCCATGTAGAGCTGAGGAAATTTTATCTCAGTATCAAATGTTTCTGTTATAGCTAGTAGGTGTACTTTTTTAAGCCTTGTCTTCTAAGTGGCACCCACCTTGACAGAAGAATTAAAGAGCAGATGGGTGCTTTTGGAGACCAAGCAGCAACAAACCGAACATTCATTACTTTTGGCTGCTGGTCTGTAGTAATGGTCATGCTTGGGATTGTAAGAGTCAGTTCTGGTTCATCATTGAACTGAGCTGTTAGACTGATATGGCAACAATTCAACAATTGTTCACAGGTGTTGGGTAACTGTCATACCTGGACGTACCTATTCTATTATTAATAGACTCTCCCACACATAATAAGTAGTAGTAGTAGTAGCCGTCGCCAGTTGGGCTCAGTGGTGTTGAGCGAGTCAGTCGATATCGGACATTGAAGTACCAACCATCACAACTAGATTACTGCATCATTAACTCTTATTTCAAGTTCCTAACATTTTGTGCGTCGAACCTAATTTAGGACGACTTATTGAAATACAAGCCTCCACTGTGAAAACTACTCTACAACAGTAACTACCCACCCATACCAAGCAAGAAAATCCTTAAATAAAACATCTGAATATATTATTTGTTATGGTCCAGGTTAGGACCAAGGAAGAACACGAACACAAGAGTAGAAATAACGAAGGTATATTACACAAAATAATAATACAAGATGTGGAAGGTGTTAGTATGACTATCAGTCTGGTTTGGAGTGAACTATTATCAGCTCAACTTGATTCGACCCTCTCAAGAGAGAGAGGTGTAATATACAGATTGTTAGGAAGAGTTTATTCTGTAGTTATAGCTAAGGACCCATGACATTATTGGAAACAGGGCTTGCATTCTCATTTCTTGACATTCCATCTGTTATCATTTTCATTAGCTTGTAAACATGCAGCAGGTCCTTTTTCAGCTTTTGGTGCATATGAACACAAGCTAAAGTGGGGACGCAATATGGGGTAATCATCAAACAGGGGAAAGCTTGGGTGAGAGTCATGTTTTATGTCTAAATGTGTGAGATATTTTTAAAATGTTTAAAAAGCAAGGAAATATTGTTTTCAAAATCCTGCAAAGTCATCATTAACTGATCTTCTCGTAACTTGCAGCAGAAGACATTTTGTAAGGAAATGTTTGTTTCCATATGGAGTGTTATATTTGAAAGAATTCACAAAAAAAAAACATTAAGTATATTCTTTGTTTCTTTTGTACAGATTATCAACATGTCTGTGGAAAAATCATGTTCATCTGAAGAGCGTGGCTTATCACTTATTGACAGTTCAGACTTAAAAATTCACCTGCGGATATACAATGGGAAGAAGACACATTCGTGTGAAGTGTGTGGTTCAGCATTTACTCGGAATTCACATTTAAAAAGACACATGCGAACACATACTGGTGAGAAACCATATTCGTGTGAGGTGTGTAATTTGGCATTTGCAGATAATTCAAATTTAAAAACTCATATGCGAACACATACCGGTGAGAAACCATATTCATGTAAAGTGTGTGGTTTAGCATTTCCAGTTCAGTCAATGTTAAAAGGTCATATGCGAACACATACAGGGGAGAAACCATATTCATGTGAAGTGTGTGGTTCAGCATTTTCAAGGAATTCACATTTAAAAAGACACATGCGAACACATACTGGTGAGAGACCATATTCATGTGGAGTCTGTGGTTCAGCATTTGCAGATAATTCAAATTTAAAAAATCATATGCGAACACATACTGGTGAGAAACCATATTCATGTGAAGTGTGTGGTTTAGCATTTCCATTTCAGTCAATGCTGAAAAGTCACATGCAAACGCATACAGGGGAAAAGCCTTATGCATGTGAAGAGTGTGGTTCTACATTCACTGAAAGTTCGAGATTAAAATCTCACATGCAGATACATGCTGGGGAGAAACCATATTCATGTGAAGTTTGTGGTTCGACATTTTCACAGAACTCACATTTAAAAAGACACATGCGAACACATACTGGTGAGAGACCATATTTGTGTAAAGTGTGTGGGTCAGCATTTGCAGATACGTCAAACTTAAAATCTCATATGCACACGCATACTGGAGAGAAACCATATTCATGTGAAGTATGTGGTTTAGCTTTTCCTGTTAAATCAAGGTTAAAATCTCACATGCGAACACATACTGGTGAGAAACCATATTCATGTGAAGTGTGTGGTTCCACATTCTCTGAAAGTTCAAGTTTAAAATCTCATATGCGGATTCATGCTGGTGAGAAGCCATATTCATGTGAAGTGTGTGGTTCTGCATTTACATATAGTTCAAGTTTAAAATCTCACATGCGGACACATACTGGAGAAAAACCACATTCATGTGACGTGTGTGGTTCCACATTCTCTGAAAGTTCAAGTTTAAAATCTCATATGCGGATTCATGCTGGTGAGAAGCCATATTCATGTGAAGTGTGTGGTTCTGCATTTACATATAGTTCAAGTTTAAAATCTCACATGCGGACACATACTGGAGAAAAACCACATTCATGTGACGTGTGTGGTTCCACATTCTCTGAAAGTTCAAGTTTAAAATCTCATATGCGGATTCATGCTGGTGAGAAGCCATATTCATGTGAAGTGTGTGGTTCTGCATTTACATATAGTTCAAGTTTAAAATCTCACATGCAGACACATACTGGAGAATAACCACATTCATGTGACGTGTGTGGCTCAGCATTTACACATCGTAAAAGTTTAAGAATGCATATGAAAACACATACATTGGCAGAATGCTATTAAAGTAAAGCATTTTCACATATTTCAGCATTAAGAATCAATTTTCAACACATACTAGGAAAAAATATGAGACATGGGCAATTCAGTATGTTCACACAGTTCAAGGTTTAAAACCTACATTGGACACAAACTGAGGAAAAACTGTGTAGTGTCATCATCTTCACATAGTTCAGTCTTTAAAAACCCACATGTTGAAGCATACTGTTGACAGGCTATTTTCCTGCGAAGTGGTTAATTTAGCATTTTCCTTGGCATCACATGCAACCACATACTGTGGAGGAACAATATTTATATAAATTATGTTCAGCATTTGTACTTGGTATTAGGTTAAATACACATAGGTGATAAACCATTTCCATGTTAAGTATGTGATTCCACATTTTCAGTGCACTTATTTAAAATCACACATTTCAACACATTCTGAAGAGAAACTATTTTCATGTGAAATGTGGGGTTTAGCCTTTTATGAGATTTTGAGTTTAGAATCTCACATTCAGTTATACTGGAGATTGTTTTCTAATCACATGATTGAATTACTTAAATATTTGCATGAATTCTCTAATAATATTCATTATGGTTAATCACAAAGCACAATTAAGTGAAACAAAATATATCACAAGAAAAAATATAAATTTTAAAAATACCTGCTTCGTTCCATGAATTTACAATCATTTTGTGCAATGATCCTCTCAGTAGATATTATGATCTTTGGATAGAAAGGAATATAGCATATGATAATGAAACATTTTAATAACACTGACTGAATCACATTTATTTCCAATTCTAATATCTTATTAAAAATCCTCCCAATAATCAATATTGATACATAGAAAGAAATATGACATAGGATTTGAAACATTTTCTTAATAATAATGTTAAATTGCTGTTATTTCTTCTTCTAATACCCATTGATAAGTTAGAAGCCATTGTCAAAATGTAAGATAAATAACATGAACACAAAGTTTGCAATGAAAAAAGTTTAAAAAAAAAAAAGATGAAACAGCAACAATCATGCAAGCAAGCAATATAGTTAAAGCAAATCAAACAGGTAAGAAGGCAAAAGATTTTGCAAACTATGTGTTGGTGTTTATACACAAAAGCAAGGTCAGACAAGCAAATGAAATAAGTCTATCTAGTAGTTAAGGCAGATCTAGGCAGAGTCATGTCAAAATGCAAGCTGTCTCATTTTATTGGCTAAAAAAATAACCCAACATGCATTTTGTGTCCTTCTGATTATAACAGCTTGGGGGGGGGAACTTGTACAATCATTCCTACTCATTTTGGGAAATCAACACCCATATTAGAAATTTCTCCCAATAATTAATAGTGATACTTTTGTTGTTGAATACTAAGTATGTTTGGGTAAATATTAGTCTGAAAGTCAAAATGAAATCAAAATTGCAATGAAAAGAAAAAGTGTAAGAAAAAAAGACAGCAGCAATCATGCAATCAATATAATTAAAGCAAATCAAACAGGTAAGAAGGCAAAAGAATTTACAAACTATGAATTGGAATTTGTACACAAAAGCAAGGTCAGACAAGTGAATGCAGTCAGTCTGCCTAGTAATTAAAGTAAATCTGGACTGGGTCATCAAAAAGCAAGCTGTTCCATTTTATTGGTTAAGAAAAATATCCCAGCATGAATTTTGTGTCCTGACTCTAAGAGGGGGAAACTTTTGCAATCATTCCCACTCATTTTGGGAAATCAACACCTATATTAAAAATTCCTCCCAATAATCAATATTGATACTTTTGTTACTGGATACTAGGTATGTTGCAGTAAATATTAGTTGCAAGAAACAACACTTTGGATACTAAATATTTACAGGTTCCTGGAAAATTTATCCCACAATGTTGACAGACTCAATGTGAGTCCAGGTAAAAATGAGAAACACAGAACAATAAATATAAAACAAACAACAATGCATGCATTTACAAAAGGAATTACATGTGATGAAAGGGAAAAAACATGAAACTAGCTATAATAAGAATGTGCTTATTTGTGTTTGTATAACAAGAGTGTCTAAGAGTGTACAAAAGTCAAAATAGAAAACCATGAAAATGAACATCCTCAGTTGGGGGAAACTTTATCCACATGCAACTATATCTGAAAGCCAGAGCTAAAAAGCTGTAAAAGAAGCCAGGGAGAGAAATGCACATCTTTTTGTAGGTTTTTAGCAACGTTTTTTTTGGCAAAGTCAAGTGAGATAACATACATTTTGTTCCAAAGGTCTGTCTAGTCTTTTCTTCAAGCAGAAAAGATAAATTTTTTAATATTTATTTCTATAACTAGTCCTCCTGCTGAAAGAAAGATGGTCAAATGTTTGTTTAGTGGCATATCAACTACTTATGGGTTATTTAATGCCGAAATTATTTTTCTTTGGAGCATTAGTAATATTTTTTTGTTACAAAAATGTATTGCTGGTAATATTTTTTACTATGAAAATGTATTGCTAGTATTTTTACTATAAAAATTTTTATACTTTCATAATATTTTGAAACCTATTTGCCCATAGCTGAGATCCTAACAGGTGCTACCACCCTGGGAACAACGAGGTAGTTTCATGTGCCTCAAAACTTCCCTATCAGAAGCCTTGCTGCCCAGTGTAGTTTATTGTCATACCCAGGATGAATGGTCATATGAGATTACTGGATGGAAAAAAATTATTTTGAAATGAATCAGCAAAGCCACTTTATCAGAATTAAAATAAATATATAGAAAGCATTGGAAATTTGAACAGGAGCAAGTCTTATGTAGGGGCTGCAAGATGTACACTTGTGTTCTTTAACACTGTAGAAAGACTGCATTCGTCACAAAATGATCAAGCTTTTGAAGACTAGTTTGGCCAGTGGCACTATATGGCTGTGAAATATGGATGCTAAAAGCTAGTGATGTTAACAGATTTTAAGACAACATGCATTACACATCAGCTGGACAGACCACAATAAGAATGAGTCAGTAGTATAAATAAAAATTAAAGAAAATATTTTACTATTTTCGACAATTGTGTTAATGATGTTCAGATGGAAAACAGTTGATATTGAAGTAAATAAAACATTTACAAAATATTTATAAATGTGTCAAATGTAATTTGAAATATTTTAGCATGGATGAACAATTTAATAGTGATTAAAACACATAACAACAAGATGAAAAATAACAAGAAAGTGGGGGAAATGAAACTTTACATTCATTGCCATAAAGTGATAATACCAAAAGGTAAAATGCAATTAATGAAAAAGCAGCTTGTCCTTTCAAAAAGGGAAAAGTAGATTATCAATCCTCTCTAATCAGATATCAGTTAAGGACAAGAAATTTCCACAGCAATTAAAATCAATAAGTAGTGGATGTTATGTGATAAATATACAACAGTTAAAGGCAACTTAAACTTAATAACAATAAGGTTTTATTTCAGCTTGATTGATGTAACTAAAAAAATTTAGAACTGTTTTTGATGTTTTGTAGACTTGAGTAAGATTATGAATATCCAAAAAGATTCCTCATTCAAATACTTTTTGTGCAGGGCTTTAAATAATGCTATAGAAAAATTTTAACTGAGAAGGTTGGCAACATTCATCTGCTTTTTATTAATTGGCTTATTTCAGTTAAATAAATTGAAATAAGCTAATTAATAATATTTTAAAGTCTTGTGAAATTATTAAAGTTATCTCAGAAATTATCACATTCCCAAACTTTCAAGGTAAAATTTTATGTAAATATTCTCTTAAATTAAATTTCATCCTTTAATATGCTTTATAAACAGAATATTTCAAAATTGTGTTAAATGTGGATGCACTAAATAAGGTATTTACTCGACACCCCCCCCACACACACACACATGGGGTCACATTGTGACACAAGGTTGGTTTACTGTGGGGAGCCCGAGCATGTACACCTGGGCTAAGAACAAAAGTTTCCTGAGCCCCCACAACCATCGGTCATGCTGGCCTCAGCGAAAGCACCAATCCCTCTCTCAGTGAAATGAGAGGGAGCAGTCTTAGGCAGCTGTTCCCTAGGGCTGGGCACCTCTCAGTATAAATTTCCTCAGTTGCAACACTGTCCATTGACAGTTGCCCCTGAGCACACTCTGCTCGAAGACAGATGCAATTGAGAGATAAATGTACATGTTACAAACTACTTTATATAAATAAACAAGGATTCTGACCAGTTTGAATTTTCATTGAAGTCAAAGATCCCAAGGCTTTACTAAATTACAGTATTGTCATTAATTATAAGAAATTAATATAATTTATGCTAATAAGTAATATAAATATTGGTTTGTTCTGTAAGTGTATTCCATAAATGAAATTGGTAGAAACAGTGAATCAGCAACATGCTTGAACTTGATGATACTGACCAGTAATTGCCAAGAAATATCCTAATACCATCAATCTGCAAAAGGTTAAAAACAATTTTTTACCAATAAGATATATGGTATCATTTGTTTTTGTTTACAATACATTTGATTTCTGTCCATTTATATAACTCATTAAAGATACTGTTAAATGATAAAACTATTTTGGTGATCTACATTAATCTTTGTAAAATATTTAAATTTTAAACTGGGATTTCTGTTCATCAAAACAAATCAAATTGTTAATATTTTTATAATATAATTAAATGAGAATAGTTTTTTATCAGGTGACTTGAATTTTTTAAATGTGAATGGCTAATTTTTCTGATTGCTAAAATTCTTGTCAGAGCTTTTAATCTATGGGAAACCCTTCTGAATTGAGGTATGATGAGTCGCATTGTAATATCTACTTTGTGTATTTGGGGTAAAGCATAAAATCTGGGTATTTTAGGGTGCTGCATTAACTTTATCAGACAACATATTTATTTTGTTTTTCTATCTTTTGCCAAATTACAGGCCACATCCTTTGCAGAATTTTTTTGTCCTTCATAGCAAAGAATTGCTCTCTATACCTTTTGCATTCTTTTTGGGAAGTTAAACTTTTTATCATTAATAAAATGTTGTAAACACAAGTGTAAAGTGGTAATCCACAGATGAAATATCAGGTAAATATAGTGGATAATAGAAAAATTAACAGGTACACAGCATCATGTTCTTTGAATAAAGCTCAACATTTGGTACAATTAGGGGTTCAGTTCACTTGTAAGATTGTAGTGACAGAAAAATAAGTTAATAATAACAAGGAGACACAAAGCAATCTCTAAAAATTGATGTATATACAGAATCACCAAGCCACAAAGCCATAGTTCAACCAAAAAATCAGAAATATAGTGATAGAAAAATAGAATAATAGAAAAATAAATAACAAGGAGACCCAAGTTTAATATAGCATTATACTATTTGTTTTTATTTACAATAAAAAGATTCAGTTGCTTTCCATTAAATAAATCTTGAAAGATACCAAAGAATGATGATAAAAACAATTTCTGCTTCATAAAAGTTTTCCATTATTTGGACTATTGTCCTCATCTTTGTCGCCATATTTATTACAATGCTTTGGCCTTCTTCAGGTAGTTGGAATGTCGAACAAAACAAACAAAAGTTTTTCATTTTCTAAACTAATTTTTCTAAAATATTTAAATTTCAATCTGGGAGTTCTGTTCATCAATCCATAAATGCAAATTGTGATTATTTTTACAAATAATAAGGGATGTTGTAACTAAGGAAACAGAAACGCCATTTCACCTTTTGTTCAGAGATGGAAGTACTGTGTCAGCCATATTGTTTATGTGTGAACAAAAAAAAAGCAGGTGTATCACTTCTGAGGACAGAAGTCACCAGACTAAGTTGTGTTGTTATTACAGACCCCTTACCAACTTGTAACATTTTAAAACAGAAAAAAGTGTTAATGTTAGAAAGGAAAATACACTAGTTAACCATTTACAGTTCATGTGGACAAATGCACTTTTATACAAATTTCTACTCAGCCAATGACATGGCAGCAATTTAATGGACATAGGAATTTAAATATGGTTATGACAACCTATTGAATTTTATTTTATACATTACTATAGGAAAGGAAGGTGATTTATATGACATTGAATGAAACCTAATCCTTCATGTCAGATGAGTGCATCTGGGTATTTAAACTGTTGATCTACAAGGATTTTCCTGCACAACCATCTCTAGTGTTTACAGAGAAAGGTCAGAAAAAATTCAAGTGAGCATTAATTCTGTATACTGGAATCCCTTGTTGATGAAAGACATCTAAGGAAAATGGCCAGACTAGTTCAAACTGGCAGAAAAGCAAAAGGAGCGCAAATAAGTACTTTTTATAATGGCAGTATACAGAAGAGCATCTCTGAATGTACATCATGTTGAACCTTGAAGCAGACTAGCTACAGCAACAGAAGATAATGTTGAGTGCCATTCCTGTCAGGTAAGTACAAAGAACTAGAGCTATTTGCTATGATCACAAAATTTGGATAATAGAAGATTGGAAAAATGTTGCCAGGTCTGATTAGTCTCAATTTCAGAAGGTAGGACAAAGTCAAAATTTGATAAGATTAGCATGAAAGTATTAATTCATTCTGCCTTAAGTTTTAGGCTGGTGCTAGTGATGTATTGGTATGGGGAATAATTCCTTTGTATACATTGAAAATTTTGGTACCAATAACAGATTGTTCAGTTGTTGCAGCTTGCCTTAGTATTGTGGCAGACCATGCATTTCAGTTTATGACTCCAATGCCTCATCTATTGGTGGGTATTTCCAGCAAGATAATGTGCTATATAACAAAATAATAGCAGAGTGGTCCATAAAATATAACAATGAGCACATAACAGTCTCAAAAGAATGTTTTTTTCCATTGATACTGTTATTATTTTAACTAACTTCTATTCTTAGCAATGTTTATTGTTTTGAAAAGTGATGATTGGAATTGTAATAAAACCTAAACTCATGAACGAATTTATACATTTTTAAAACATTAAACACTATTTACTTATTAGATTATTTATAAGAATAATCTTATATTTACAACATTTTAAAAACTAATGGAATAAAATATTTATCATTTACCAATTTATAAAGAAAGAAATATGAAAACAATTTGTTATTCATAAATTTATAAACATTTACTAAATTATTAAAATATGTCGACAAACTATAATAAAGTTTTAATCAATTGGCAATTAGTTAATGTTTTGCAACGATTCCAATAAACAATATAAATAAAGTTTATTATTTTTTTTGTCAATTCTCAAGAACAAAAAAAATGTATAAATTCACTTTCATATCTTTAGGTTTTAATACAATTCTAATCATCACCTTTTAAAAGCTTTTTGAGGATGGGTGAATGTAGTTAAAATAATAGTGTTGTCAATGGAAAGCCATCCTTTTTGCATACTGTTTCTTTGCAGGCACAAGTGACCTTCATAGTCACCACATCTCAGTCCCATAGAGCATCTATGGGATGCAGTGGAAAGTCAGATTTGAATCTTGGATTCTAGAAGAATTGCAGGATATCATAACAGCATGGACCCAAATTTTGAAGGTGTTCTTCAAAACTTTACCAAGAATAAATGAAGCCTTTTTAATGGTATAATATGGTCAAGTACTGTATTAGAAGAGTATAACAAATAAATTGACCAGTGAGTGCATAAATATCCTTCTAAATACTTAGGAAGTTTAAGACTAATATAACCCAAGAATAAATTGTAGAAGATGGTATTGTGCCAGTTTTAGAAATTGAAAGTGTTTTCTTCCCTTTCTTCATATTTTAAATTGAGGATAAAATATTACTATTGGAATATTTGTTATTCATAAATAAAACTCTAAACTGACTATGAAAACTGAATACAGATCAGTCAAAAATATGGAGGACAGTGTCATGACATTTTTGCTGATTTTGCATTCTACTACCACTTTCTTTCAACAGCAATTTTTGTACAAACTATACACCAAAGTGGATCACAGAGCCTTGAATAATTCTCCTACTTCTGAGTGGCCAATATATATGAAAAACATTACAACGCCTACACACAAGTGTTCAGAGTCAATTTACTACCAAAATCTGGTTATGTGTTCGTGAACCTATCATGTGATTCACATTACTTATAAATTCTTGGACACATCTTCAACTGTTCTTTTTTCCTGTCTTCTCAGACCAACAGCAATGTAGCTCTGTGGAGAAATTGTGTTTTGTCCCTTGGGGAAAACACTATGAAATGCCATGACATGCACACACGTGCATATGCACATCTATGAACATTCACTTCTTTAACAGCAAGGACACAGAAACTTATTTCTGACAGTGAGATTTTCATCAGCAAACAGCATGCTGCCAGAGCACATATAATTTTCAACTCGGAAGTATTAAACTAAAAAACTACATTTTTAGTACCAAATACAACTTTTCAATTTTCAAGTGAAGACTACAATTTTCTCTCACGCAACAAGTTTCTTTGAAAGCCTTAACTAACAAACTAACAGTTAAAAGTAGATAATTCCTGCTAAACATTGAACTTTCAATTACAGAAACACTGAACATAGCATTATGAGCAAAAAAAAAAAACTGTTTAATTCTCTTACAAGTAACAATACACCTCACTAAAGTTCTTCAAACTCACACACTTTTTAATACACACCACATCAACAGGGACATTTTCCTCACTCAAAATTTCAAGGACATGTAAATTTTAGCATTTCAAACACAGCTGAATTGCTGTCTGTACAGTTGTTGCTATGCATGCATAACAATTCCATTTTTTTTACTCATGCAACTTCTCTTGTTGAATGTTATTCCGCTTGTTTGCTTATTGTTAGCACATTTATAAAGTAAAAATATTACGGGTTGAATCGAAGCCGTTCAACCTGCTACACTTGACACTTGCTTCTCTCTGGTGCAAATTGTTGTTGTTGTTGTTGTTGTTGTTGTTGAGGGGGGGGGGTTATAATCTGGATTATAATTATCAGCTGAAGGAATAGCGAAAACATTATTTTCCTGAATTATCTCCCTTGAGAAGACATTTTCTGTTTGTAAGCAAGAAGCTTCGTTTCAAGAAAATTTAACCCATAATTTGTCTGTTATGATAAATTGCGCAAAAGAAGAAAAATCTGACGAAGACAGACAGACAGAAAGAAGTAAGTATAACCAAACGTTTTATCTTTTCATTTACGAATTTGTCAAGAAAAGAAAGCCTCATTTTATTTCATTATTGTAAAAAAAAGAGTAAGAACAAAAGTCAAAACAAACTAAAATGCCGATTTTCAAAAAGGAATGACAATTAATTAATCTTCCAATAATAATATTTTATACTCAATTTAAAATATGATCTGTGATTAGGGAATTCATTTGAAAATAGACAATTGTATTTTTATTCTCTAAGAATGCAGAACATTCGCTGCCACAGATAAAATGTAAGTTTTTTACACATTGATTTTTAAAGGAAATGATAAAAAAAGATGAAAACAGTTTTTGTTTACAAATAAATAAATTAATAATAATTTAGTTTCTGAATGTTGTGTCCATATGAATATAAAAAACAGTTAAAAAAAATTGCTTCTGGTGGCTTTTTATTTGGCGCTGCTCTGTGAAATCTTGCCGATAAAAATATCAAATATTAAAAATTCTTGGCACCATCTGCTAGTAGCTAGTTTGTTTTTTTTTTTTTTTGTTTTTTTTTAGGTACCACCAAAAACGGATATGTTTTGTTTTTTTTCGAAATACAACACAAAAAATAGCCACCCACTGTTTTAAAATATTTGTCAAAAATCATGGAATTATCCACTAATTCGCCAAAAAACAGCCATATAGCATCATAAAAAAAGTCTCAAAAATTTAATAAAAATAACTTTTTATCATGAAAAAGTTTGTTATAAATAAGAGAAAAGACCAAAGTATTTTAAAATTATTTTTTAAAATTTTTTATTCCTTTCTAGTACGTTCGAAATTTTGGTTGAAGGCGATTTTTTGTAAATCGAGAAGCGTTTCTTCTACCCAAAATTTACCTCTGAATTGTAAAATACAAAATCCAATAAAACTAAGACATTATTTAATTAGAAAAGCGTTTAATTGCTTCTATGAATAATATGCTATATTTTCTGAAGCTAAAATATTTTTCAGGCGTAAAAACAGTTTTTACAAGAATTGTTTTTTTTTCTAATTTTCAAAATAAAGTTAAATATTTTAAAATTAAATTTGAATATGTATCTTTTTGGAAATCCTTTTTTTAGTCTTATTAAAAGATCTATTTTTACAGATCATAAATTTGAAAGCTTCGAAGCATTTTCATTCTTAAAATAACATTTTTATATGCCAAAAAATTAAAAACGTTTCCAGCAAAACTATGGAGGCTCAATTCAGAAATAATGTCATGTGTTTTAAAAGTTGTTTCTCCTGATAGCGAAAATCTGGTTCACTTAAAATTCAAAAATACTGTCACTTCTGTCCAATAAATTGTCCTGACGTTAGTTGTTGATACATTGACGTAAACATCAATTCACATCACCAAAACTAATCATCACGGTTAGACATGCTTCTCTTATTTCCAATTAATTTTTTTCTGCTACAAATTAAATAATGTTTGTTTCCAATTACAGTAAACTTCAAATTTTCAAATTTTCCTAAAATAACTTTTGAAAAAAGTATAATTGAATTTTACAAGATTTTTAAATGGTGAATTTCACTTTTGTTTACAAAGTTGTCAAAAATGGCTGTCATGATTGATTTTATGTCAATTTTGCTGACTCAAAAAAAAACAAGATTTTTAACTAAAATTTCGGACATGCTAGGAAGGATTAATTTTTTTTTTTTAAATAATCAAAAAATACTTTGTTCTTTCCTCATAATAATAACATAAACATTTAAACAATAATAAAAATGTTTATCAAGTTTGGAGCCTTTTTTCATTAGGGTAGGCTCTTTTTTAGTGAAGTATTGAATGTACCTACATTAAATGAGTAAATGTTTAACTGAATAGGTTATTTTATTGGAAAACATTGAAAATATATGGGGTAGAGGGTCTGTTTCTATATCGTATGTGTACTTTTTAATTTGTATAGTGTTTGTGAAATTTTTTAATGTTATTTATATGTTATTTTATTAAAAAAATTCTGTAATCAAATGTGAACATACTGAAGTGAAAATTCTTCCCAAATCTGACCAAAAATAATTCAGTAATAATTAAAAAAATTATTTATTTTGAAAAGTAGTGCATCTTAAGAAGACCCTGGAATTTTAATTTCCTCAAAATTTAATAAAAAAAGTAAGTGGAGGTAACAGATGTCAAAAAAAAAATACCAAGATTTTCTCAAAAAGTATTTAAAAAATAATTTAATTCATTTGTGAATAAGTTTTGAAAATTTCATTAAAATCTGACAAATGATTTTTGCAAAAAAACACTAAATTTTCTAATAGTAATCTTTGGCCCAAATGTTGACACAAGAAAAAAAAAGATTTTAACCAAAATTTTGAACATGCTAGAAAGGATTAAAAAATTTACTAAAATTATCAAAAAATACTTTGGTCTTTCCTCTTAATAATAGCATAAACATTTTGATGATAAAACTTTGTTTTCATCAAATTTGTGATCTTTTTCATCATGCTATGCTCTTTTTTTTTTAGTGAAAAAGTGGCAATAACTATTAGTAAGTATCTCCAAAAATTTTCTAAAAAAAGAGCATAGCATGATGAAAAAGGTCCCAAGCTTGATAAGAACAAACTTTTATTGTCAAAATGTTTGTTATTATTAAGAAAATTATTAGAAAATTTTTGAAGGTACTTATATTAGTTTAAAGCATGACTCCTTGGCAAATTTAAATTAACAATTTCTTTTTGCCAAAAAGAAACACTGTTGCAAATGGTATATTGGCCCACAAAGAGAAGACAACAACAAAATAAAGACTTGAGTAAAAAATATATTGCCAAATTTATTTTTGTTAAAGAAAAATACATAAACAAAAATAATTGCACAGGGCATGAGGCAAAAGATAATTCTGAAAGCTCATGTAGAAGGTGAGAATAGCATTGTCCTGAAAATGACAGTTCCATGGTTGCTGAAGAGAGTTGTCCTGAAAAGGACAATAAACTGTCCTTTTCAGGACAACACTCTTCATATTGTTGCTACTGCCAAGGATGGCTGGAGTGGGAAGTCTGTTGGAGATGGCTGGAGTGGCAGGAGCTGGAGGCTTACTGAAGATGGCTGGAGATATGGGCCTACTAGAGATGATTATGGCTGGATAGCTTGAACTGCTGCTGTTGGCTCAGATACCATAGAAGGCATGTTTTTTTGTTGCTTTTAAGGCCTCTTTATATCCTGCATCGGTCTTGCAACAATGCCGGTTAAGCTTTTTCTTCCACTTTTTAAAATATGTGGGAGTACCAACAGAATGTCACCACCATTTACCAAAAATCTGCTCTGAAACATATAATAAAAATGCAATAAAACTATGGCATTATTTAATTAGTGAAGGTTATAATTGCTTTTATTATATTATAAATAAGATATATTAAGAATACTATTACCTTGAGAAAAATGTTTTTCAATGAATAATGAATTTTTACAAGAATTGTTTTCATTTTTTAAATTTTATTTTAAAAAACTTTATTAAGTTTTAAATCTTTTAAAATTCTATATTAATTTCACTGGTTTTGATAATATTATTAAGTGAAAACTATATTTACTAATCATAAATTGAAAAGCTTATTACAAATCATCAAACAGCAATGTTTTTAAAATAATTTTAAAGATTTTTTTACTAGTGTATAAACATGCCAATTTTTGTAAGTACAGGCGATCATAAACGATATTATCAGAAAATAAGAGCAATAGCTATAGTAAATTTAAAGTCTAAATTTTTAAAATTAAATAAGATTACAGAGAATATTTCCCTAAATTTTTAAGATTACTGAGTACTTAAAAATTAAATAAAAAAAGTTGCTCACATCATTTTCTTCAGTTATGTTTTACAGATAAATTCTCTGTAGAACAACATTAGATATGTCATCATGTTGTCAGAGATTCACAGATATTGTTGGGTTAAAAAATGCATTTCTGCAATATTTTAAGTTTAAAATCAGATTAATTATATCTTAAAACAGCCAATATTCCTCAAATAAAATTTCAGAAAGCTGTATTTTATTTTTGGAAGATTTTTAATAAAGAGAATTATATTGTGATGAAAGATGACTAAAAAATGGTGCTTATCAGAGATTTTGGCTACAAAAAATTTTTTTTCCAGTCGATTTAAATTAGTCTATGAAATGCTGCAAAGAATTTTATTATTGGAAATATTAAATTTAATTAGCTTGAAATTAAAACTAAAATAAAAGTTTCAAGAAAGATTATTCATTTTAAAAAATTCAATTTAAACCTTAGCTATTGCACTTTTTGTGGAGGTCCCTGTTTAATAAATATATATCAATAAATAAATAGGTCTTTATGATTTAATAAAACATTATTTTCTTTCAGATTGGACAGAAAAAAAGCTATATTTGCAAAACATTTATTTTTAAAAGAGTTACTTTTTCAGTTCAGTTTTGAAATTCATCCTGTTGCTGTTCATCATAAGAGTTCCTTTTATTAAAAAAAGATATAGTTGAAGAAGGACTTATTCAGAAATTAATATCATTAGTGAAACATTTCTTTTTTGGAAAATCTTTGTAGAAATAAGTTTTTATGTTATCCACATCACACACAGTCATTTAATTTTATGAAATTTCAAGACATTTTTTTTTATCACTTAATGTTTACATTAGTTATATGGGCAAGTCCTCAGAGAATTTAAAACATCAATTTTTGTGGTCAAACAGGACTCCAGTTACAGGAAATATCTACTGAATTGAAAGAAAAAAAAAGAAATAGATCTAATATATTATTTAATTAGAAAGTTTTTAATTGCTTTTATGAATAAAATATATTATAGACACTGTTGTCTTAAGAAAAAAAAAATTTTCAATTAATCATGAATTTTTAAAAGAATTTACATTTTTTAAAATATTAACTTTAAATCATTTAAAATTCTGTATTAATTTGTAGCACTCTTAAAAAGCATTTTAAATTTATTTTATGGATAGAAATATGTTGATTTTTTTTTTAATATGGATATCCAGACATGAAATAATCAGAAAATAAGAGTGACAAGTAAATTTATGTGCATGTTTCCTGGATGCAATTCTGTTTTTAGACTAATTTCTCTTTTGTTTCATACTTTTTCATGACATTAAAACTTGAAATCTTGAAAAAAAAAGAGATCACATTTTTGCTGATTTTATGTACATACATACTGTATATAATTCTTTTTTAAAGCTAATTTCACTTGTGTTTCATAGTGTTTTCATATCTGCACATTAGTGGAACTTCTTTTTAATTGAAGTGGGTTTTTTTATTATTAAAGGAAGGCATTATTTTTGTTGGTCTTTCTTGTTTGGTGATGGCAATATGCAGGCTGGTGGAAAAGTAGTGCCAGTGAAATAATTTAGGATTATTCTAAAAACAAATCCATCATTAACAATTAAGTCTTCTCATGTGTACTATTAAAATTTAAGATCAGTGAAAGTATCAAAAGAATTCATTAATATAGGTTCCATTATTATCAATAACATTGTTCATTGATTTATAACCATTTTAATACAAGTCTTTTGGTTTTTAGGAAAATTATATAGATAGGATAATTTCAATTATTGAGTTAATATATGAGAAAAATTCTGTACACTTGAGATTAACTTCCCAGTGAAAATATTCTTTTAAGATATGTTTATTTCCATTTAGAGTGATATGCTGAAAAGAATTGATAAAATCACATTTAATATATGCTACATTTCTTTTGTACAGATTATTAATATATCCATGAAAAGGAGTTCTCATGGAAAGATAGTAGACATGAAAGGATATTCTGGAGACAATTCCTGTACACCTGAAGAATATGGATTGAGATTTTCACAGAATCTGCATTTTAAATCTACCAAACAGACACGAACTGTAGAAAAACCATATACATGTGAATTGTGTGGATCGGCATTTACAGTGAACTCAGCATTAAAAAGACACAGACGGATACACACAGTAAAGAAATCATTTTCATGTCAAGAGTGTGGTTTATCATTTAGAGACAGTTCCACATTAAAAATTCACATGAGGACACACAATGGAGAGAAGCCATATTCATGTGAAGTGTGTGGTTCAGCATTTTCACAGAACTCACATGTAAAAAGGCACATGAGAACACATACCGGTGAGAGACCATATTCATGTAAAGTGTGTGGATCAGCATTTGCAAGTAATTCAACCTTAAAATCGCATATGCATACACATACTGGTGAGAAACCATATACATGTGAAGTATGTGGTTCAGCTTTTCCAGTTAAATCAAGGTTAAAATGTCACATGCGAACACATACAGGTGAGAAACCATATTCATGTGAAGAGTGTGGTTCCACATTCTCTGAAAGTTCAAGTTTAAAATCTCATATGCGGGCTCATGCTGGTGAGAAACCATATTCATGTATAGTGTGTGGTTTGGCATTTTCACATAGTTCAACATTAAAAACACATATGCGGACACATACTGGAGAAAAACCATATTCGTGTGAAGTGTGTGGTTCAGCATTTACACAGAATAAAAGTTTGAGAATGCACATGAGAACACATACAGGTGAAAAACCATTCTCATGCAAAATATGTGACTCAGTATTTTCATGGATTTCAACATTTAAAACACACATGTTAACACATACTGGTGCAAAATCATATTCATGTAAAGTGTGTAGTTCAGCATTTTCACACAGTTCCCATTTAAAAAATCACATGAGAACACATATTAAGAAAAAACTGTATATATAGTGTGTGCTCCAGCATTTTCACAGAGATTTGGTTTAAAAAGTCACATATCAAAACCGACTGGGGGAAAGGCTATATTCCTGAAATGTGTCATTCAGGATTTTCTTTGACTTCACATTTAAGAAGTCACATAAGAACACATACTGCAATGAAACCATATTCATATAAAGTATGTTGTTCATAGTTCTAGCTTAAAGACACATGCATAAACATACAGGTGAAAAACCATTTTCATGTTAAGTATATGCTTCCACATTGCACATATTTAAAATCATGCATCCAAACTCCTACTGGAGAGAAACCATATTCATGTGAATTGTGTACTTCATTTACATTTTAAAACACGCAAATACATACTAAAGTATGAAGTACGTGCTTCAGAATTTTCTAAGATTTCAAGTCTAAAATCTCACCTTCAGTTATACTGGAGAGTATTTTCTTGTCGCATTACTTAAATATTCCCATGACATCTCAAATAATATTCATCATTATGGTTAATCACAAAACGCAAGTGATTGAAGCAAAAAAAATCAAAAGAGGAAATATAAATTTCAATTATATCTTCTTCTGTCATTGAGATTACAATCATTTTGTGCAATGATCCACTCAATAAACATTAAGATCTTTGGATAGAAAGGAATATGGCATAGGATTTGATACATTTTAATAACACTAAAACATATTTCTTTCCAATTTTAATATCTTGTTAAAAATTCTCCCAGTGATCAATATTGATACACAGAAATAAATATGACAGGATTTGAAAAATTTTTCTTAACAATAATGTTAAATTGCAATTATTTCTCCTTCTAATACCCATTGATAAGTTAGAAGCCATTGTCAAAATGTAAGATAAATAACATGAACACAAAGTTTGCAATGAAAAGAAAAAGATGAAACAGCAACACTTATGCAAGCAAGCAATATAGTTAAAAGAAACAGGTAAGAAAGCAAAAGATTTTACAAACTATAAGTTGGTGTTTATACATAAAAGCAAGGCCAGATAAGTGAATGAAGTAGGTCTATCTAGTAATTAAGGCAGATCTAGGCAGAGTCATGTCAAAATGCAAGCCGTCCCATTTTATTGGCTAAAAAAAATTAACCCAGCATGCATTTTGTGTCCTTCTGATTATCAGAGGGGGGGGGGATTTATACAATCATTCCTACTCATTTTGGGAAATCAACACCCATATTAGAAATTTCTCCCAATAATTAATAGTGATACTTTTGTTGTTGAATACTAAGTATGTTTGGGTAAGTATTAGTCTGAAAGTCAAAATGAAATCAAAATTGCAATGAAAAGAGAAAGTGTAAAAATAATAAAAGACAGCAGCAATCATGCAAGCAATATAATTAAAGCAAATCAAACAGGTAAGAAAGCAAAAGAATTTACAAACTATGAGTTGGAATTTGTACCCAAAAGCAAGGTCAGATAAGTGAATGCAGTCAGTCTGCCTAGTAATTAAAGTAAATCTGGACTGAGTCATCAAAAAGCAAGCTGTTCCATTTTATTGGCTAAGAAAAATATCCCAGCATGAATTTTGTGTCCTGACTCTAAGAGTGGAAAACTTTTGCAATCATTCTCACTCATTTTGGGAAATCAACACCTATGTTAAAAATTCCTCCCAATAATCAATATATTGATACTTTTGTTGCTGGATACTAGGTATGTTGCAGTAAATATTAGTTGCGGGAATCTTTGGATACTAAATACTTACAGGTTCCTGGAAAATTTATCCCACAAACAATATTGGCAGACTCAATATGAGTCCAGGTAAAAATGATAACACAGAACAATAAATATAAAACAAATGACAAAGCAAACAGCATTTTGGATAATACCTAGTCTTGTTAGATGTGTAAAGTTTTATCAGAAATTGTTACTTCCACAGACATTCAATGTAAATTTTTATGTAAATATTGTATTTTAATAAATGAAGTATACAAAAAATTTCATCTTGTAATATTTCATATGATAAACAGAAACTATTTTGATATTGTGCTAAATGTGGAAGTGCTAATCAGATTGAAACAAAAAAAGATTCTGACCAACTTTCATTGAAATTAAAGATTTTACTCAATTACAGTTTCTTCATTAATTATAAGAAAATTATTAATATAATTTATTATAATAAATAATATAAACATGATATTATGTGGTTCCTTAAGTGAAATTTATGATTGAAATTAGCAGAAACTGTGCATCAATAACATGCTTACACTTGAAAGGATTTTTTTTTTTCTTCTTTATTTGTGAAGCTGATAAATATACTCCACAAGAAAAGCAGTTTCCATCAAACAAGAGCAAGTATCATCAAGCTCATCACACTAGTTTCTTGCCTTGTACCAGACTGATTTCTGTTCAGTTTTATAATGTACAGCAATGTTGAGGTTGGGGGGAAACGCCTAACTGATTGCTGTCCCAGCAGTTATGGGGGTAATAGGCAGAGAAGGGAAAGAGATGGGAGGTAACAAAAATAACACTGCCTCAGAAACCACTGCAACTTGAAGAAGAAAACTGCCACCTGTTGGTTTTCTGCTTTTATTGGCATGAAGCATCTTACAAAGACCTGGATCTTGACCAGTTGCAGAGAGTAAAGCACTTTCAATTTGTAAAACTGGCACAACACAATCTTCCTAAGATTTTTTCTGAAGATGATACAATTTCCATTTTACAAATGTTTTCCATTTTATAAACTAATTTTTCTAAAATATTTCAAGCTGATATTTCTTTTCATCAATATATAAATGCATATCGTCAATATATTTTAAAATATAATAAACCGAGAACAGTGTTAATGTTAGAATCAAAACTGTGAACAAATGCCTTTTTATACAAATTTCTGATGAGCCAATGGCATAGTAATTTAATGGATATTGTCATTTAAGTTTGTAATTTATGATAATAATATAAACATGATATTGTCTGGTTTCTTAAGTGAACTTCATGAATGAAACTGACAGAACAATGCTTGATATTATCAACAAGCACTTGCCAAGAAATGCTCTTTACATAATCTAGATTACAGCTACATCATTTTGAAACACCAGTTCATGTACAATAATCAAAGTTAAGTAATGTAAAGCCTGGTCAGTATTTAAATGGGTAATCACTTGGGAATACCAGATGCTGTAAGCTTGGATGTGCAGGTGGTGTAATGGATTGGAATTGTAAATCAAAAAGCCGGGTTCCAAATTTGGTTGAGTTTTTTATATTCACTTGTGCGTGAATACTCTTGGGAAAGGTATGAATCCACATCTTGCCCCAGCTATGGGTTAATTAGAAAGACTTGTATCACTATATCATTATTTTCTCAAAAAAAAATTATAGCAATTTAAAAATATTTTCTAGCTTTAAATAATCTCCAAGGGGTTGATTAACTGGAAAGCAAATCAATAATACCACCTAACTGCAAAAAGTAACAAATATTTTTTTTACCAATAATATATGATATGGTATTATTTGTTTTTATTTACAATAAATAGATTCAGTTCCTTTCTATTGAATAAATCATGAAAAACACCAGAAAATGATGACAAAACTATTTTCATTTTCTAACCTAATTCTTTTCTACAATGTTTAAATTTCAAGCTGGAATTTCTGCTCATCAATAAATAAATGCAAATTTTCAGTATTTTTACGATATAATTAAGTGGGAATAATTTCTTTCCTTATCAGCTTGCCTGAATTTTTGATATGTGAAAGGCTAATTGTTCCAAGAAATGCTGTTAAAATTTTTATCATAGCTTATGGGGAACACATTTTTGTTTTTCTATCTTTTGCCAAATTACAGGTCACATCCTTTGCAGAACTTTTTGTCCATCTCAGCAAAGAATACTTTAGTGTGCCTTTTGCAATCTTCCTGAAAAGTTAAACTTTTTATCATTAATAAAATGTTGTAAACACAAGTATAAAGTGGTAATCCACTGATGGAATATCAGGTAAATATGGTAGATAATTGAAAAATAAGCAGATACACAGCATTGTGTTCTGACTGGTTTGATTAGGGGTTCAATTCACTTGTAAGATTGTAGTAACAGAAAATAAATAAATAATAACAAGGAGAGCCAAAACAATCTCTAAAAATTGATGGAAATACAGAATCACCAAGCCACAAAGCCATAGTTCAACCAAAAAATCAGAAATATAGTGATAGAAAAATAAATAATAACAAGGAGACCCAAGTTTAATATAGCATTATACTATTTGTTTTTATTTACAATAAATAAATTCAGTTCGTTTCTATTAAATAAATCTTGAAAAATACCAAAGAATGATGATAAAAACAATTTCTGCTCCATAAAAGTTTTTCATTATTCAAACTATTGTCCTCATCTTTGTTGCCATATTTATTACAACGTTTCGACCGTTGTATGCTCCGGCTTTCTTCAGGTAGTTAGAATGTCGAACAAAGCATACAAAAGTTTTTCATTTTCTAAACTAATTTTTCTAAAATATTTAAATTTCAATCTGGGATTTCTGTTTGCCAATACATAAATGCAAATCATGAATTTGACAAAGTGAAAAAGATGTTTTTTTTTATTTACCAGTCATCCTGTTTCAGTGGTTGAAATGAAAACAAAAAGAAACCATATCAAAACACCTAAAACCATAATTTACAATAGATACTTTAAGTGTAATCTGTCTCATGTGTTGTATTATCTTTATTCTTCTCAAGTAATGTTTACATCTGATTGCTATCAACACCATCTGGGCTACCCAGTCTTTTCCTGCTTTTCAGCAAAGAATTGCTATATGTATATTTGGCAATTTTTCTGGAAATGTTTCATTAAAAAAATTCTGTAATGACAGCTATGAAGCAATGATCCACTGATGAAATATCAGGTAAATATGGTGGATGATTGAAAAATTAACAGGTACACAGCGTCGTCTTCTTTGAATAAAGCTCAACATTTGGTACAATTAGGGGTTCAGTTCACTTGTAAGATTGTAGTGACAGAAAAATAAGTTAATAATAACAAGGAGACACAAAGCAATCTCTAAAAATTGATGTATATACAGAATCACCAAGCCACAAAGCCATAGTTCAACCAAAAAATCAGAAATATAGTGATAGAAAAATAGAATAATAGAAAATTAAATAACAAGGAGACCCAAGTTTAATATAGCATTATACTATTTGTTTTTATTTACAATAAAAAGATTCAGTTGCTTTCCATTAAATAAATCTTGAAAGATACCAAAGAATGATGATAAAAACAATTTCTGCTTTATAAAAGTTTTCCATTATTTGGACTATTGTCCTCATCTTTGTCGCCATATTTATTACAATGCTTTGGCCTTCTTCAGGTAGTTGGAATGTCGAACAAAACAAACAAAAGTTTTTCATTTTCTAAACTAATTTTTCTAAAATATTTAAATTTCAATCTGGGAGTTCTGTTCATCGATCCATAAATGCAAATTGTAATTATTTTTTACAAATATTGTTATTATAGTGATAGAAATATAACATAATAGAAATAATAGAAATAGTTCAACTAAGCAATCAGAAAGATTCCACAACCAGGATATAAGACAGCAAGCCAATGGGAATCAAAACAACACTTTCAAAGCGTATCTGAATATGTATATAACTAGATTGAAAATCAACGTAAAGCAGAATTGATGAATTAATTTTGTCTTTTCTCCAATGCTGCAGGCATTGTAGCACATCCAGAGCTGAAATACAACACTTCTGAAGAGAAAGCACAAAAAGTAGCTATAACACTTTCTCTTTTAATTTACAAAGAGAAATACACATTTGGTAATTTATTTGTAAACAGTAGGTACTGCCACAAACTTTCTCAAAAAAAACCCTGAAAAATACATTTTGAATAATTTAAATGACTTCTTTGAATTTAAATTTCAGTTTTTATTTGAAAGATAACAGCTTAAATCTAATCCAAATGAGAATAAAAAAGAATTTCTGCATATAAATAAACATTTTAGCATTTGTCTATATTTCTGAGATGAGGTATTATGTACATTATTTACATTATTCGGACTATTGTCCTCATCTTTGTCACCATATTTATTACAACGTTTCGGCTGTTGTACGCTCTAGCCTTCTTCAGATGGTGGGAATTTCAAACTGAACCCTTTATTTCACTCACTGGGGCACTTTGCAGATATCTCTCCCGAGTGAGACCCCTCCATAGAGGAGAACATGATTAAAGACTGTGTGTACACTATCCCGTGCAGCTGTGGAAAGGAATATAAAGGAGAGACAGGCCGCCCCCTCAAGGTAAGGCTTCAAGAACACCAGAAAGCTGTAACACGAGGGGAGGTAGAAAAATCAGGCGTGGCTGACCACATATGGAGAGAGAAGGGAGATCACCGCCCTCTGTGGGATCATGTTGAGATCATAGACAAGGAACAACATTGGAAAATTTGTAAACTTAAGGAATCAGCACATATGCGAGGCCACAAAAATCTCCTGAGCCGACCAAGCATAGAAATAAATACAATATGGGAACCAGTAATAAGGAGTGCCAGAGAAAAGCAATGATAACAACAAAAGTTGCAATATGAGCTCTGGTAAAAACATGCAATGATAACAGCAAAAATTGCAATATGAGCACTGGTATAAATGGTTGCTGAAGACATTAGGTTTATAATACCCACATGTCCTCAAGGACACATGGCACAGTGGATAAAGGCGTTGGTTAGATCCAGTGACAGGACTCAAAGAGTGTGAGTTCAATACCCGGTTAAGGCAGTGGAGAACTTTCAGAGGGAAATTAGCAGGAGATAACTAATAACTGACATCCATCAAACATGGCACGTGGAACTAGAACAGTCTACCCCAGTGAGCGTAATAAAGGGTTCAGTTCAAAATTCCAACCATCTGAAGAAGGCTGGAGCATACAACGGCTGAAACGTTGTGATAAATATGGCGACAAAGATGAGGACAATAGTCCAAATAATGTATTTTAGCATTTTTAAAACATTCGCACATTTTCCTGTTACTCGTTAACATATCAAATCACCAAAATTTTAAAATTTGTTTACATTTTTCGTCCATATGAAAAATATAAATAAATTTAGAATTTTCTTAAAAGTCCAGTCTTGGTCCTAGATCCCTAGGATAAGTATAAAATATGAAATAAAAATTTAAAAAATACAGAATACTAGCAGTGTAATTATAATTTGTTACTTATGTTTAAAATAAATTATCTTTAACCTTGTAGAGCCAATAGTTTAATAATATAATTTTTTATTCTATACACTTTTATGAAATTTAATAGAATGAATGATTTTATCTTTTTTATGCATTAGAAATAATGTTTTTTTAGTTAAATGATACTTTTGAATTTAATTCTTTTTCATATTATTTTCTTACATATTTCATGCCATAAAATATATAATTGTACCCAATGTGATTTTTTTAAATTATTCTGAATTTAAGAAAATGTATTAAAATAATGAAGTTGCTACTAACAAAAATAATAGGCAAAATTATTAAAAGGTTATTGAATTCATAATATTAATTGCATTCATTGTCAGTTCTTTCTTAATTATTCATTGGCATCCAAGCGATAACTTTATTTCTATTTTCTCTGTAAAATTATTATAATGCTATATAACCAAGTGTTGAAGAATACAATTTTTTATGCTTTTATGAAACATAGTAGAATGGTCACAGGCAACACATCAGAATTATTTCCTTTTTGTACATCCATACAAAAAATAATCTAAAATGAGAAAAAATAAAAAAAACATCACCAAGGAGTGAAATAATAGCAGTTTCAAGGAGAAAACTGTCCTTTTGACAATCTATTATTTTTACAAGTATGAAAGTCCTAGATTGCAAAATTATCATTAACCTTATTTAAACTAGTTTTTTAATTTAATGATAATTTTGAAATTGATTCCTTTTTAAATTATTTTCTTACATATTTTGTGCCATAAAATATATAATTGTATCCAATGTGATTTTGTTAAATTATTCTGAATTTAAGAAAATATATTAAAATAATAAATGTTCCTACTTAGAAAAAAAAATGGGTAAAATTGCTAAAGGGTTAATGTATTCATAATGTTGTGTTCTTTGTGAGTTCTTCCTTATTCATTGGAAATTTTATGTGGTGACTTTATTTTTATTTTCTCCATCAGTTATGTGCCATGCATTGATACATGCTTAGACGATCATGTATCTTTCGATACATGAGTGTTATAAAATAAAATAAGACATATCTCGGCTGATTTGCAGGCAAATAAACTAACATACTCAAGACAGAGAGACGGATGTGAACGGGACAAGGCCCCATCACAAAATGACCATATTTACGTGTTTACGCATATTCCCGACGCACGAGTTCGGGTCGAAAAATAAAATAATATTTTATAGTGTTTCTATTTTTCGACCAATAAAAATGCTTCCCTCCTAATTATACTCGCAGCGTTTTACGAGCCTGTCAAGCCATAAAAAATGCCATAAAAGGGGTCACACGGAAGTACAGCAGCAGTCAACAGGAGGCCAGGGAAGAGACCTGTCACGGTCAGACTGAGCGGTCAGCAGCAGCCAGCAGCAGTAGCGCCACGCCAACCAGCGAGAACTGCTATGAGAGATCAACCCAGATCTTCAGCCGGCCTATGAATTATACTACAAGGTAGCTGTCCCAAAACCACTCGTTCCTATTGAAATAAATCACGTAAATCTATTTCTGCTGTTGTCGTATTTCTTTCTTGCAACCATACGCTTGTCTATAACATGACAAGGCGGCAGATTTTTTTCCCCGCAGTAGGTTGCCATTTCTTTCTGTTGTAGACCAGTGTCCTGCTATTTACCCATAGCTGGGGGGGGGAGAAGACAAGGATTCATACCTTTCCCAAGGGTATTAGCATGTAAGTGAATGTAATGGATTTGACTAGAATTTGAACTCAGCTCTCCAATTCCTGAATCCAAGCCACTATACATTACTCCATAAACCTATATAACCAATAGTTAATTTTTTTAATTCTTTATGCTTTTATGAAACTTAGTAGAATGGTCAAAGACTAAAAGGAAAAAAAAAATTCTTTTAAAAAGTGTTCACACTTGAAAATGCATTCCAAAAGTACTAAGAAATAGAAAAACTTTACTCGAAACAAGGAAAAGTGTACTGAACTGTTATGGGATATCTGTCCCCCTGTATGGCAGAGTGTGCAGTACAATCTCCTCAAAGATGAAAAAGAGACTTGAAGCAACAGAAATGTGGTATTACAGAATGATGCTGAGGATACCATGAACTGAACATATGAGCAATTATGAAGTTTATGAAGAGAAAATAAAAACAAAAGATAAACTTATACTTAACATCAGGAAGAAACAACTAAGATTTCTAGGTCACATAATGAGGAAAGATGTCTTGGAGAATCTGATACTCACAGGACAGATTGAAGGCAAGAAAACAGAGACAGAGGAAGATAACACATAAAATACTTAGTGAATGGATGGCAGAACAGGGTTTATGTGTAATAGCAGAAAGACAAAATTGATTTATTTATTAAGAGCTACCAAGAACAGGAAATTGTGGAGAGACATGATTGCCTATGTCCTGAGGGTACACAGCACATAAAGAATAAGACAAACATGTCTTATTTGTTTGTGTTATGAAAAATGTTTTTATTCTGGATTATAACTACACTGGTTTACAAAAAGACTGAGGCAAACAGATGTGAAAGTCAAAAATCTAAATTCTATTCAAATCCATAAGAAAAATAAAAATTACAGTCTTAAAAATAATTATAACAATTATAATTATCACTAATTCACTCAGTCTAAAAAACTAATGAGAACCAACCCCAGTTTTCTCCTCTACGCACACAAACACATGATATTCTCACTATTGGACATGCAGTCTACACAAACAGGCCGTCAACACAAATCCAAGGTAAGAAAACCCCAGACACTTCTTGCATTTTCAAACTAAATTATCTAGGCACTCTACACACACATAAAGACTGTATATACTTTACTACTTATTCTTTATCAGATTCCGATCCATATTTGATCCACATTTGACCCCAAACACACAATTTTACTCAAGTTTTATAGCTCGAAAATACAGCAATTGTGGCAATTCACAATTTATTACTCTTTCTTTACTGATCTAGTGTCTCCAATAATAACATTTTTAACAACCAGAAGACTCGTTTTGTTGTTGTTTCCACGTCTTGTTGTTTCTCATTTTTACAATTGTTTTTATAATTATTTACAGACTCAAGCGTTACCAACATGCTTACCCAAACGAAAGATTCATTTTTTTGTAAGCCAATGTTATCAGCTTTCCTTTACGATTGAATAAAAGACAAAACTTTTTTCCTGAATTATCTCCCTTGACTTTCGTTCTTTGGAAGACATTTTCTGTTTGCATTACCCCCCCCTCCCCAACCACCACCACCAAAGTGTCGTTGTAAAGAAAATTTAAACAGAAATATTTCTCCCTTTTTCTGTCGGTAAATATGAATTGCATCACGGAAGAAAAATCAGACGAAAAGAAACAAAAACATGTAAGTATGACGTTTTCTCTTTTGATTTACGAATTTACCATAAAAGAAACACATTTTTTTTTGTAATTTAAACTTAGAATTGACGTTTTTCTGAGAAAGAATGACTATTGGATTAATTGTCCTTTTTCTTTTTTTATTTTTGTCCAGTATTGAATATTTTAATTATTTTAAACTAAAATTAAAATAATTAAGTAAAGGAGATTATTTCACGATGATTTCAAGATATTTCTATTTTTCTCTTACTGAGTTAAAACTCAAACAAAAGCAAAAAAAAAAAAAAAAATTTAAGCTCATTTGCTCCAAATGAATTGTCGTTTTTTTAACAATTTTATATTAACTTTCTTAAAAGAAAAGTAATAAAGGCAACAGAATAAGTTTTGTTTTAAATTTTTAATTTTTTTAAAGTTCGCCCACATAAATTGATCTGAATCATTATAAAAAGAAAAATTACAAAATTATTTTATATATTTTCTTAGATTATGGGAATTTTTTTTTTCTGTTCGTTTGTTTGTTTTTTTTTTGTTTTTTTTGGTTTGTTTTGTTTTTTTTGTCCCTCCATCTGATATTGAAATTTTGCAATAAGAGGATAACCCCTAAAGTTATTAAAAAAGTTATCTAATCATTTACGAATTTATAAATTTTTTAAAGAATTTACTCATTCAAAATAAGAATTCCTTAAATATTATTTTTTACAATAAAATTAAGTAAAACCTAGATTTTTAAGAGAATTATCTCCCTTGATTTTCGCTCTTTGAAAAGAAATTAATTTTCTAATATTTAATATTTGTCCTCAATCTAAAAGATATTTTCATTCATTTCCTATTGTCTAATTATCTAAGAAACGATTTTATTAATTTATTTTGTATAGTGATTTTTTATTTGGTTATTTTAAAAAATTCAAATGAATTTCTAAAATCATTGACAGTTCTTGAATAAGTTTTGATTATTAAGATGTCAAAACTACATTTAAAGAGTTATTAAATGATAACAAATTGTAATTATGTTTACTATTTCATGTGCAAGTGGAACCTATATCTACCAATCTATTGCTTATCAAAATGACAGAATTTGTAATTAAATCACTTAGGAAATGTTTTGGAGTAAGTGAATAGTGTGATACAACAAAGAGAATTGACAAAGTTTGCAATAAACAATAGAAAAAGAAAGTAAAGAACAGAGCAAAAATAATATTAAGCAAACAATATATGCAAGACAAAAGTAGACAAAGCAACACTAACTAGGCAAAAAAATTCTCAAACTAAGAATGGTGTTAACACATGTGGGAAGTAACACAACAACTAAACTGACAATAGTAGGTAGGAACAAAGAACCGTGAGGAGGGTAACCAAAAAAAACCCGGTGTCGCACGTCCAACCTTCTCACGAGCCAAAAGCCTGCTGATCCGAAACAGCAAAACGTGCCTGCTTTATACAGCCGAGGACCGACCACGATTTGCATGCGAATGACGAGACAACGAGATTTCACGTTAACTAACCGAGATCGCCCGGCATAAAACATGGGTGCCGCCATTTTGGTTCCTTTTACCGCTGGAGAACTGGAGTTTTGCACACCACATAGATTCGCAGGCGTTTCCGAGGTAGGCCATTTTCACCATTTTCCCCACAACACACAAAAAAAGGGATATGATCCAGTGTTCTCAGCATTCTGAGTTCAAGACAAAAACAGAAATATTCTTTTAATTGTTTCACCCCAAGCAAGATGATAAAGGCACTAAGATGCAAGAGGTTACTTAATGTTAGATAAGAAAAACTACTATTAAGAAGAAAGAACAATAAAAAAAAAAAATAATTAAGAAGACAAAAGATAATCATTGACATTGTATTTAAATTTTAAAAAATCAAAGTTGACTGTGAAGCCAGAAACCTGAAGAAATTTCCACAAGTAAGAAGTGTGATAGAAGAAACTGTTAGCAAAGAACTTACAGTTACTTCTAGTTATTTCAACTGTAAAATGATGAGACTTTGCCATGAATCTAGTACTGTGCTTAAATTCATAAAGTCTAGGTACCATAGAGGAAAGTTCATCAGAACAATTGCATTTATAGAAAAGATACAGGGAAGTTACATTTAGGTAATGTTAAAGGGACTGAGGTCGAGATGCTAGGTCAGGACCAATAATATTGCAGATTTTTTTTGGGGGGGGATGGATTTTTTTCAAGAGTCTCTAAATATATAGCAGGCACACCAGACCAGATGTGGTAGCAATATCCAAGGCAAGTATAATTGATAGACTTATAAATGTGTAATATAGATAGATAAATATATAAGATAGATATGGTGGATGTCACTCAGAAGTGGCCAATCTTATTGGCTAGGAAGAAATCCTGGTATACATCTGTATGTTTTGTTTATAAATTGGTGGAGAAGGATGTTTTTGCAGTCATTCCAACTGAAATCGAGTTACTTATCAGAATGACAGACTTTACAATTAAATAACTTAAGAAATGTTTTGGAGTTAGTGAAGAGTGTGATGCTTCAAATCATTTATAATTACTCTTTCCTTTTTCTCGTGATGTATTTTTTTTTTTTTAGTAAGGTAAAGTAATATTAAGTATATACAAGACAAAAATAGGCAAAGCAGCAGTAATGAGGCAAGAAATTTCACAAACTTAGGATGGTGTTAACACACAAAAGGATACAGGCAAGTGATTGCAGCATTCTGATTTTAAAACAAGAAAGAATAGAAATATAGTAGATTAGACTGAGAAGATATTTTTTTTTAAATTCAATAATTTACAAAAAAAATAATTGAAGGCTTTTGCATAAATTTTGATTATTAAGATGTCAAGACTATATTTAAAGAGTTATTAAAAAATGACATGGATAGAATTTTAACTTGTGCAAACACTACCTATGTCAACGGTTTTGACTCTTTTGGAGCTAGTGAAGATTGTGTTGCTTCAACTCATTCATAATTACTTGTTCCTTTTTCTTGTGATTTGTTTTTTATTTAGCATTAGACACATCTATCACTTGTCTGGCAATAAGAGATATTGCATGTTCAGGAAAACAATATGATGACAATTTTGTAATATTTGATCAACCATACAATTGAATAGAAAACTATGATCCAGTGTCCTGTGTGATATTCATAAATTTAGGCAGGCTTTTATCAACTTAGAAGTAAAAATAACATCACACACTATTTACTTTGGCCATTTGGACAGTTTTAACCATGAGATATGGATTTAAATCTCACTATGGTCGATTTGTCAAGAAGGTGACTTCTTTGTTATCAGTCTAGAGGAAGCGATCACGGTATGCCGCACCTTTGAAAAGTTCCTGAAAACCAAACCATGGGTTGACACAAGCTTTGTGAGTGAAATTGGGTAGATGGAATATTCTTGGGACTCGTTGATGGTTGTGTTGGTACAAAGTCAGAATTCATTGTGGCCAAAGGTTTGAGCATGCTGGCCTTCTTCAGACTGTTGATCATGCTAGATAACACTCTCTCCCCAAGAAACTGTAAGGTCAGCTCAGCATAGTTGCAACTATAGGTGAGACTGGTGGGTGTTGAACAAACACAAATGTGTCTGAGCAGGCATCTGCAACAGGGATTGGGTAGATGCTCTGGTAGATAGACATCCTCGGATGTGAGTGACCTGCCATTATTATTAAAATTAGTCTATTATTATTTATAATTGCCATCCAATCAAGCTTTATAAAAATCTTTTGGTTTTGAGGGAAAGTGTACAGAAAAGGTTTCCATTCATAAATTTGTTTTAAATATGAACCAAGGAAAATGGTTCTGTAAACTCCAGAAGAGATTGTAATCAAACAGTGAAAAATTAGGAGAGTAAGACAAGTAAGAAATGTTTTCCAAGCCCAAGTTTTCAATCTTTTCAGATGAATGTTAAAAGCCATGAATTATTACATTAGGACACCAAACTTTAATTCAGAAGAACAGTTCAATAATAACAATAACAAATAGAATTGTAACAAGTTTTAGATTCTAGTATTATAACATTAAAATTTTTTTTCAAATATATTCTATTCATTTTGTATACATACGTAAATGCAATTCCCTTTTAAGAGAAATTTTTCTTATGTTTCATAATATTTTCATATCTGTTCTTTGGTGAAATTGCTTTTTAGTTTAAACAGAGCTGATACCTATTTTTTCCTTTCTTAATTAAAAACAAAGCTTAATTTTGTTGGACTTTCTTGTTTAATGATCATGATATAAAGGCTAATTGAATAGTAGCATGTGTGAGATATTTTGAAAATGTTTTAAAATCAAGGAAATATTTTTTCAAAATCCTGCAATGCATTAATGAACAGGTCTTTTCAAAAGTAATATCAGAATTCAGGATCACTTAAAAGTATCATGCTTACTTAGAATTCATTAATATAGTTCCATCATTAACAATAACCTTGTTCCAATGATTTATAACCATTTTTAATCCATTTTTGCAAATGTCTTTTGGTTTTGAGGAAAATAATAGAAATGGGATAATTTCAATTTTTGTGTTCTTATATATGAGAAAGATTTAGTGAATTTCGGAATTGCAACAGAGAACATATTTTAAAGACATGTTTTGTTTCATTTACAGTGAACAGAATTGGTAAAATGGCATATAACTCATTGTTTATTTTTTTGTACAGATTATCAATATATCCATGGAAAGGAGTTCTCATGAAAAGATAGACATGCAAGCATATTCTGGAGATAATCCCAGCACATATGAAGACTATGGATTGGAACTTTCACAGAATTTAGATTTTAAATCTACCATGAAAGAAATGGCTGTAGAAAAACCATATACATGTGAAGTATGTGAATCAGGATTTACAGTTTATTCAAAATTAAAAAAACACAGGTGTATACACACAGTTAAGAAATCTTGTTTACAGGAAGAGAGTGGCTTATCATGTAGAGAAAGTTCATTGTCAAAAAAACACCTGCGGACACAAAATGGGGAGAAGCCATATTCATGTGAAATGTGTAGTTCAGCATTTCGATTTCCATCAATGTTAAAAAATCACATGCGAACACATACAGGGAAGAAACCATATTCATGTGAAGTGTGTGGTTCAGCATTTCTATTTCCATCAATGCTAAAAAGTCACATGCGAAAACATACAGGGGAGAAACCATATTCATGTGAAGTGTGTGGTTCTACATTCACTCAAAGGTCAAGTTTAAAACCGCATATGCGGACACATGCTGGTGAGAAACCATATTCATGTGAAGTTTGTGGTTCAGCATTTTCAGAAAATTCAAGTTTAAAATCTCACATGCGAACACATACTGGTGAGAAACCATATTCATGTGAAGTGTGTAGTTCATCATTTTCATGGAGGTCAAATTTAAAAACTCACATGAAAACACATACAGGGGAAAAACCATATTCTTGTGAGGTATGTGGTTCAGCCTTTGCATTTCAGTCAATGTTAAAAAGTCACATGCGAACACATACAGGTGAGAAACCATACTCATGTGAAGTGTGTGGGTCCAAATTCTCTCAAAATTCAGGTTTAAAAACTCACATGCGGTCACATGTAGTTGAGAAACCATATTCATGTGAAGTGTGTGGTTGCAAATTTTCATATAGTTCAAGTTTAAAATCTCACATGTGGAGACATACAGGTGAAAAACCATATTCATGCAAAATTTGCACTTCAGCATTTAGATATAGTAAAAGTTTAAGAATGCACATGAAAACACATACAGGTGAGAAACCATATTTATGTAAAGTGTGTGGTTCATCATTTTCACAGAATACTGGTTTAAAAGTTCACATGTTAACACATACTGGAGAAAAACCATATTCATGTAAAGTCTGTGGTTCAGCATTTTCACAAGGTTCAAGTTTAAAAGCTCACATGACAACTCATACTGGGGAAAAACCATATTCATGTAAAGTGTGTAGTTCATCTTTTTCACAAAGTTCAGGTTTAAATGTTCACATGAAAACACATACCGGAGAAAAACCATATTCATGTGAAGTGTGTGGTTCAGCTTTTTCATGGAAATCAAATTTTAAAGTACATATGCGAACACATACAGGGGAAAAACCATATTCATGTAAAGTCTGTGGTTCGGCATTTTCACAGAGTTCAGGTTTAAAAACTCACATGTCGAAACATACAGGAGAAAAACCATATTCATGTAAAGTTTGTGGTTCAGCATTTTCACAGTGTTCAGGTTTAAGAAATCACATGTCAAAGCATACTGGTGGAAAACCATATTCCTGTGCAGTTTGTCATTCAGGATTTTCATTGGTTTCACATCTGAAAAATCATATGAGAATGCATACTGCAGAGAAATCCATATCCATATAAAGTATATGGTTCAGTGTTTGCTCCTGATTTTAGTTTAAGTGCACTGACATTGAAACTACAATCATTTTGGACACTGATAAGCCTCATTAAGTATTAGGTGCTTCTGAGACAAAGAAATATGTATATGATTCAAAACCTTTTAATAAAACTGACTGAACTAAAGTTATTTCCACTTCTAATACATGTTTATTGTTAAAAATCCTCCCAATAATCAATGTATACAATTTTTCAATGATTTTATTTTACAGGCAGAAAAGAAAACATTTTTTTAATATTTATTTCCATAACTATTCCTTCTACTGAAAGTCTGATGAGTTTACTGGATGGAAAAAAGTAATTGTTTTGCCAACATTTCATGAAATTTTAATTATTTTTAAATGAGTCCACTTTATCATAATTAAAACCAATACTGAGAAAGTCTTTGAATTTTGTCAAATTACAATGAGATGGTTTTTCATTCTTGACATTTGACCAATTATATTAATTCTTAAAAAGTGCTTAGTGCCATAAATGGACATTTTTATTTCAGTTTTATGTAGAATTTACTGATGAGGATTGCTCTGAAATTATGTTAATGATGATATCAGAGGCAGATGTTAGTGGTATGATAGTAGATGATGAGCTTTTCCACTAATAACCCATAATTCATTTTTCCCTATACAAATAACAGTTAAACAGCAGTCTTGCAGAATGATATCTGATATGAAACAGATGTTTTATTGAATTACTTCATTTAAAAAATGTGCCCTCATTTACATTAATAAACATATGTTGAATGTTTATAGAGAGCAAACACTGGATATGAGCACAGTCTGTTGGTGGATAATGGTTTTCAGCAGTGGTAACAGTGATGTGTTTGATCAGCCATATTCTGAGTGATCCTGTACAGCTGTCATTTCACAAAATAAAGGGCACCTTGAAAATATTTTACTTGAAGTAGAAACTATGTATAAAAATAGTCACTTTAGTCTTGGTCCATCTAATATTGTTCTTCTACTTTCTCTTGTTGTTTCCATATATATATATATATAGGAGTATGCATATTTACAGTGTCTACATTCATGAAGGCTGACCTGTAGGAAAACTGGGTAGTGAAACTAAGTTGCACCTATTTTAAAAATTGAACTTGCTTTTCTATTTGAAATCCAAGATTTACCTGGGTTTATATTCTTACCATTCACATCAAACATGGTTTAGTCTGGCACAAGGCACGAAGTGTGAAGAGCTCTTATACCCAGTGTACTTTGATCACTTCTGATCCTTAATTTGTTTTCAGAGTTTCTTTGATATCCACTTTCTATATCCTGAGATGTTAATGGAGATCTCAACCTGTCTTGCCTTCTCTTGTATTCGGAACTGTCTTCTTCATTCGTTGGCTCTTTTGAAGTTTCAAAGTTTTCATTTTTGCTGTCCTCATCATCCATATATTTGTCTTCAGACATTTCATCCTGTAAAGATGGGTTCTGTATTTGTTTGAAAAAATCATTATTTGAAATATCAGTAGTCATTTCTTCTTCATTTTTCTCCTCCTTTTTTGTCTCATGACCTTATTTGATCTGCAGGGGCAAGTATACTACCTCCATTTCTTATTATTATAGCTGTTGTTTCCTTTTAGCATTATGAAATTTGCCTTTTTGAGAACTGATTCGTTATTCTTTTTATACCACATTCTTTCATCAGTAGAATATGACATAGTTAAAGTAGCTCTGATTTGCCTTCCCAGTAGGACAGACGGTCTCTCTAACCTTCTGGCATGTGGAATAGTTTGGTAACTTAAAAGCAGTCTTAGTAGGAAGATTTCTACTTTAGACCCACCTTTATAGTTTGCACCATTCTGTCTGCTATCTCATTCGATTGGAGGTGTCTTGTAAAGTGTATATCCTACTTTTCTTAGCTATAAGTTAAATCCTTCACTGTAAAATTCCAAGCTATTTTGGTATTCCATTTCTAGAGAATAATACTTAGAATTTGTTGTATAATAGCAGTTTACCTCAGGCAAGCCTGAAAAAGAATCTAGTAATGTCAATAAGTGTCCTACTTGATTAACATAATCCATGTGAATATAAATCTATGGTTTCAATTCTTCATATGTCGTTTGTCATGTCCATAAAGAAATACAATAAAAAATTAATTATACTATCATAGTGTCAAATCCATAAAAAATAAATAAAAATTAATTATAATGTCAAAAATAATTATAACAGTTATATCTTTAATTCACTCATCCTGAACCAATGAGAATTGAATATCTGTCTATGTCTCTGAAATGAGGTATTATGGTTATTTACATTATTTATATTATCTCATCTTTATTGCCATATTCACAACATTTCAGCTATTGCACAATCCAGCCTTCTTCAGGTAATTGGAATTTCAAACCGAGCCCTTTATTTCCTCCACTGGGGTAGATTGTTCTAGTTCCACATGCCATGCTTCTTCCGGATGTCTCAGTTATTTCCCTTTAATTCAACTCCCCAAGAAGACATTTGGAAAGAAAGAAAATGTTTTCTCTTTTATTTTACGAATTTGCCCCCAAAAGAAACATTTACAAACAAAGAACTGACGATTCAAAAAGAAAGAAGAACTATTATTTAGGATTAATTGTCTCTTTTTCTGTTTTTATTTACCAAATATTGAATAATATTTTATCAATCTAAAAATGAAGTTGAATTAAGAAGGTGATTCCAGTTTCAGATCAAACTGTAGAGAACCGTGTGCGTTTGAATGTTGTTGTATAAGAAAACACGTGCATTTATTTCCTGCTAGAAAATGGCTGGACTTGAATTAAGTCCAACTGAAGATATAAAGAAGACAAACAAGAATTATATATATATATATATATATATATAAAATAAAAAAGAAAGAACAGTAAGATATATAATCTGGTGTTCTTATAGATATTTTTATTTTTACAAAATAGTGCTCAATGTAAATTTACAGAGAAATCAATATATATATATATAAACAAATATATGTATAAAACAAAATAATTTTACAACGTTTGTGTGTGTGTAAAAATTGATGTCTGTTCTTTGGTGAATGTTCGTACATACGTGTATGTGTGTGTGTGTGTGTGTGTATAATGTTCATGGCGTCTCCTACAAATGGCAAGGCACAGATCTTTTAAGAGAGCTTACATTGTAATCGCTGAAATGAAGAAATGAAAAAGAGAATGTAGCGAGAAGTTGCCCATTATTTATAGTATAGGGAGAATGACCCTTAGTGACAATTTGGAAATTAAGGAGGAGCTAATTCCGGCAAAACGATTTCGAGATATTTTTTTTATTTTTCACTTATTGATTGAGTCAAAATTCAAAACAAAACCGTTTTGATTTCATTTAGTAAAATTGTTTTTAGTTTTTGACAATTTTTATATTATCTTTCTTGGTAATTTATAAAAATATCAGTGAAGTCAATTGAATAAGTTTTGATTATAAAGAATTATTTATTGTATCAATTTTGGAGAAACACTTGTAACTTGAATGAATGGACGGTTTTCTTGCTCTTGGAAAAAGAAAGTTATGATTGTTTTTTATTTATTCTTCTTATGTTTTGCATTGTTTCAAGCTATTTTTATATTCAGTCATTATCTTTCTTTATTCATAAAAAGAAAAAATACATTTTTTAAGATGTCGATTGTTTTCTTTTTAAGTTAGGTGCCTCCACGAAATCGCTAAAAAATTAGCATAGCAAACTCCAAACTTGATGCAAACAAAATTTTATCATCTAAATGCTTGTTATTATTAAGATTAATATTGAGATTAATATAAATTTTGTTTTCGTCAAGTTTGGTGTTTTTTTCATCATGCTATGCTCTTTTTTAGCGATCTCATGGAGGTACCTATTTTAAATAAGAAGTGTTAGTTATTTAGTTTTTCTTTTTATGAATATCTACTAATTTATGATCTGATAATATTTATTAAATTATTATGAACATATTGTAATTGACTAAAAAAACTACTTATTAATTGATACGAATAATTTATGCTGTATTTTGTTTTTAACATAACATTTTTTATAGGCGTGGACGTATTTTCAAATCTGTAGGAAAAGCGATTTCAGTCGTTTTGTTTACTTTTTTCTCTTGATTCTATAGTCAATTTCTCCCTCTTATTTTTATGTTTCAAACATTTTTAACAACACCAATAATATTTTGTTGAATGCTAAGAGATAATGTTACTATTTTGGCCTGAAAAAGGAGCCAAAATGTTTGTTGATGCACATGTTGATGTAGGGTAGAAAAGTCTGGTTAATTCTCATTGGTTTAGAGTAAGAGAATTAATGATAATTATAATTGTTATAATTATTTTATTATAATTATTTTTGACACTATAATTCTTATTTATTTTTATGGACAGTAACAGTATAATTAATTTTTTATTTATAGACATGACAATGTGTTATTTTCATGAATTTTAAGCTTTCCCATTTCCAGCATTAACACAATGTGAGGCAGATCACCAAAAACATGGGAAGGGTTGAGAGTGGTCCTTCTCTTGAGAGTTCATAACTTGGAAGCAACCTGGGTTACTTTGAGAGGGAATACAAACCACAACACCATACATGTATACATACAGTGTGTGTGTGCATATATATATATATATATATGGTACCTCCTACCTCCACAGATTTGTGATAACTAATGTTTAAAATGAATTTTTAAAAATGAAAAATCTTTCTTGAAGCTTTTAATTTCAAGTTAATAGATCTTTTTGCATTAATGCGGGTTTTCATCAAGGCTCTATCCATAGACCTACATTTTTCCTAATTTTCCTAAATGTCCTGACATCATCAATTGTCAGCTTTGTATCTATGCTGATAACACAACTATTGACACCTGGTTTAATGGTAAGTGTGATCAGTTTGATAAAGTCAAATAGGCAGCTAATCTCAAAAATGACCTGCAGTCTCTTGGTAAATGGGACAAGGAGTCACTTGTTAATTTTAATGCCTCCAAAAACCCCAATAAACTGCACTCTTAATTACCTGAGAGAACCCTTCTTACCTTCCATCAGTATGGCTGATGCTAACCTCCAGGAGAGTGACTCATTGCGACTTCTTGGACTAACGTTTTCTAATGATATAAAGTGGAAAGAGTATATTGAATCAATTGCTATAGCTAGGAAAGTTGGTTCACTGTGTTCTGCTAAAAAATTTTTCTTGCCAGTATCTATCTTATATATTTGAATATTGCTGCCACAACTGGTCTGGTGCTCTTGCTATATATTTAGAGATTCTCTATAGATTTAAAGATAAAATCCAAAGAATTTGCAATGTTACTGGTCTTGTCCTGGTATCTCAGCTTCAGTCACTTTCCAACTACCATTGTAACAGGGCACTGACCCTGTTTAAACGTTTAATTGCATGAAATGACAGGATTACAAATTACAGATTTGTTTATTTTGAGCATTCAAGAACACAATTATCTTTACAGAAAGATATCTAAAACAAAGTATCATGTGTTTTTTTTTGTTCTTTTTTTTAACAAGGTTTCCTAAGTGGAGAAATTAGATATATCAATGTCCAATTTTGGAGAGGGAATCATCATCTATATAAATGACAGCTTCGCAGGCTGATAAAAAGGTATATAACTTATTCTTTGTTTCTTTTGTACAGATTATCAATATATTCATGGAAAGGAGTTCTCATAAAAACATAGACATGCAAGCATATTCTGGAGACAATCCCAGCATACATGAAGAAGATGGATTGGAACTTTCACAGAATTTGCATTTTAAATCTACCATGCAAGAAATGGCTGTAGAAAAGCCAAATATATGTGAAGTGTGTGGATCAGCATTACAGTTTATTCAAAATTTAAAAAAGGACAGACTAATACACACAGTTAAAAAATTTTGTTCACATGAAGAGAATGGCTTATCATGTAGAGAGAGTCCAATGTCAAAAAATCACCTGCAGGCAAATAATGGTGAGAAACCATATTCATGTGAAGTATGTGGTTCAACATTTCTATTTCCGTCAAGGTTAAAAAGTCATATGTGAACACATACTGGTGAGAAACCATATTCATGTGAAGTATGTGGTTCAACATTTCTATTTCCGTCAAGGTTAAAAAGTCATATCACGACACATACTGGTGAGAAACCATATTCATGTGAAGTATGTGGTTCAACATTTCTATTTCCGTCAAGGTTAAAAAGTCATATGCGAACACATACTGGTGAGAAACCATATTCATGTGAAGTATGTGGTTCAACATTTCTATTTCCGTCAAGGTTAAAAAGTCATATGCGAACACATACTGGTGAGAAACCATATTCATGTGAAGTGTGTAATGTCACATTCTCTGAAAGATCAAGTTTAAAATGGCATAAGCAGACACATTCTGGCAAAAAACCATATTCATGGGAAGTTTGTGGTTCAGCATTTTCTGAAAATTCGACTTTAAAATTTCACATGTGGACACCGGTGAGAAACCATATTCGTGTGAAGTCTATGGTTTAGCATTTTCATGGAGTTCAAATTTAAAAACTTGCATGAAAACACATACAAGGGAAAAATCATATTCATGTGAAGTATGTGGTTTAGTATTTGCATTTCAGTCAATGTTAAAAAATCACATGCGAACACATACTGGTGAGAAACCATATTCATGTGAAATGTGTGGTTACAAATTTTTATTTAGTTCAATTTTAAAATCTCACATGTGAAGACATACCGATGAAAAACCATATTCATGCAAAGTTTGCACTTCAGTATTTAGATATAGTATAAGTTTAAGAAAGCACATGAAAGCATATACAGGTGAGAAACCATATTTATGTAAAGTGTGTGGTTCAACATTTTCACAGAATACAGGTTTAAAAGTTCACATGTTAACACATACTGGGCAAAAACCATATTCATGTAATGCGTGTGGTTCGGCATTTTCACAGAATATAGGTTTAAAATCTCGTGACAATTCATACTGGGGGAAAAACATATTCATGTAAAGTGTGTAGTTCATCTTTTTCACAAAGTTCAGGTTTAAATGTTTACATGAAATCACATACTAGAAAAAAACCATATTCATGTAAAGTGTGTGGTCCAGCTTTTTCCTGGAAAATAACTGTTAAAGTACACATGTGAACACATACAAGGGAAAAACCATATTCATGTAAAGTTTGTGATTCAGCATTTTCACAAAGTTTTAATTTAAAAACCCATATGTGGATACATAATGGTGAAAAACCATATTCATGTAAGGTTTGCACATCAGCATTTACATATAGGAAAAGTTTAAGAGTACACAAAAGCACATACAGGTGAGAAACCATATTTATGTAAAGTATGTGGTTCAGCTTTTTCACAGAACACACATTTAAAAGTTCACATGTTAACACAAACTGGGGAAAAACCATATTCATGTAAAGTCTGTGATTCAACATTTTCACAGAGTTCAAGTTTAAAAGCTCATATCAAAACACATACTGGAGAAAAACCATATTCATGTGAAGTGTGTGGTTCAGCATTTTCACAGAGTCCAATTTTAAAAACTCACATGTCGAAACACAGGAGAAAAATCATATTCATGTAAATTTTCACAGAATTCAAGTTTAAAAAAATCACATACTGGGGAAAAGCCCTAACCCCGTGCAGTTTGTCATTCATTTTTTTCATTGGCCTCACATTTACAAAATCACATGGAAACATATACTGCAGAGAATTCAATATCCATGTAAAGTATGTAGTTCAGCATTCACATATAATTCTAGGTTAATTGCAGTGATATGCCTTCATAAGTATTAGATGCTCCTGGCACAAAGAAATATGTATATTGTTATGGTCCTTGTACCTTGGTGATAGTCCAAGGTAGAACCAATAAAGAAGAACTCGAACATGGATATGGAATAACACAGATATATTACAAACAGGAATATATACAGAGAAGTAGAAAGTGTTAGTACGAACAATCAGGTTTAGTAGGGAGAACAATGTAGTCTCGACCAGTATCACTATTCCAATGTCTTGTAGTAATTGTCTGAACGTGACACTGTTTCGGACTGCCTCTGACTCAACTCTTGACTCACTCACTCTGACTGATTGACAGACTCCTGACAGACTTCTGACGAACCTCACTCCAGACTTCAGACTGAACTCCCTGCTTCCTCTTGAGGTGCAGTATTTATTACGTATGGGATAGTCCATTATGTTATTATGGGTAAGGTCCCATAACATATATGATTCGAAATTTTTTATAAAACTGATTGAACTGCAGTTATTTCCACTTCTAATACCTGTTTATTCTTAAAAAAATCTTCCCAATAATCAATATATACAATTTTTCAATGATCTGTTTAGTCTTGTTCTACAGGCAGAAAAGAGAACATTTTTTTTAATATGTATTCCTGTAGCTATTCCTCTCACGGAAAGAAGGAAAGTCAAATAAGATTAATAGACGAAAAAAAGAAATTGTTTTGCCAACATTTAATGAAATTTTAATTATTTTGAAATGAGTCAACAAAACTACTTTAATGTCTGTCTGTATTTCTGAGATGATCTATTATAATTATTTAGACCATTTACATTGTTCAAACTGTTATCTTCATCTTTGTTGCCATATTCACAACGTTTCAGCTGTTGTATGCTTCAGCCTTCTTCAGGTGACACTTGGCCCAGTGGATAAAAATGTTGGTTGAATTAATCCACAGACTTGACCAGAAGAGTTTGTGGTCAATACCTGACTACAGAAGAGATGAACAAAAACTTGGAGAGTTGAGTTAAAGGGAAATAATTGATACTGAGATATCCAGAAGAGACATGGTACCTGGAACTAGAACAATCTACCCCAGATGAAATAAAGTGTTTGGTTTGAAATTCCAGTCATCTGAAGAAGGCAGGGTGTTGTACAATGGCAAAAATGTGAATATTGAAACAAAGATGAGGACAACAGTCTGAACAATGGAAATAACATAAATAAAACTACTTTATCAGAATCAGAACAGATATAGAGAAAGTCTTTGAAACTCGTTCCCTGTCCATTTTGTCAAATTTTCATTCTTGACATTTGACCAATTATATTAATTCCTAAAAGTTCTTAGTGCCATAAATGGGTATTTTAATTTCAGTTTATGAGGATTGCTTTGAAACTATTTTGATGATGATATCAGAGGTAGATGTTGGTATGACAGTAGAAGGTGAGCTTTTCCACTAATAACCCATAATTTCTTTTTCCCTATACAAATAACAGTTAAGTAGCAGTCTTGCAGAATGGTATCTGACATGAAACACAGATGTTTTATTGAATTACTTCATTTAAAAAAATGTTAATTAACACTTGTTGAATGTTTATAGAGATCTAACACTGGATATGAGCACAGTTTGTTGGTGAATAATGGTTTTCAGTGATCTCTTAATCACCACAGATTGTTCCCTGCCCCCCATTAGGATGTCTGACACTCAACTTTCCAAGAGCGCCTCTCTGCGGCTGCTCGGTCTCACATTGTCTACTGACCTGAGATGGAACAAATACATTGAGTCAATTGCTTCATCCACCGCAAGGAAAGTTGGCTCCCTGTGCCGCACCAGGAAATTTTTCTCCCCAGAATCGATCCTTTAAATCTACAAATCAACCATTCGCCCTTGCATGGAGTATTGCTGCCATATATGGTCTGGTGCCCCTTCTGTTTACCTCGGGGTTCTTGATAAGATCCAGAGATGGATATGCAATATAATTGGCCCTGATCTGGCATCTTGTCTGCAGTCACTCTCTCACAGACGTGCTATCACATCTCTCTGTCTTTTTTATAAATACTTTCATGGTAATTGCTCTGTTGAGCTGCTTTCGCTGGCTTCAAGACTTTGCGAATTCAAGTGTCCTACGAGGCTGGCATCCCGCTCTCACCCTTTCACTGTTGAAACTGTTAAATGTAGCCATCTCTTCTCCAATAGCTTCGTTTCACACATCTCCTAAAATTTAAACAATACTTTATTTGTACACATAACTAAATCTGATCATAATTTTGATTTTGTGAAGATTTTAAAATATATTCATAATAAAAATCTTAGACGGATTTATGAGGCAGGCATAATATCTATCTCACGCACGGTGAATACTAGACCCGGATTCTTTAATATTTCCCCTTTTCTGGCAAGATTAATGCTGGACAAACATACTTATAAACTTTAGATTAAAATAAAATCCTTTTTCATTTAAAATAAACTCTATTTTAGGAATACGTTTTCACATCGCCCACGTGACACCGACGTGATCGTATTGCGAAACGGAACGCTGATCTTAAAAAAAATTCAGTTATTCTGTTTTGATTAGTCTTATGTCTATCGTCTTTTTATGTTGGCTTGAATATCATCTAATTTTAATTATGTCTTAATAACTATGTCCTGAAGAAACGTCAACATTGAAACAACATTAAAACAGCATACTTGCATATTCGGATTTTTGTTTTACCATATTTTCTTCATATATATATATATATATATATATATATATATATATATATGATGTGTTATAAAATAAAATAAGACATATCTCGGCTGATTTACAGGCAAATAAACTAACATACTCAAGAGTGAGAGCCGGATGTGAATGGGACAAAGCCCCATCACAAAATGACCATTATCTTCATTTACAATGGTTCCTGACGCACGAGTTCTGGTCGAAAAATAAATAATTTTTAAAGTGTTCTATTTTTCATCCAATAAAAATGCTTCCCTCCTAATTATACTCGCTTCATTTTTCGAGCCTGTTAAGCCATAAAAAAACGCCATAAATGGGGTTACACGGAAGTACAACAGGCAGTCAACAGGTGGCCAGGGAAGAGACCTGTCATGGTCAGGATGAGCGGTCAGCAGCAGGGGGAGCGCCAGCATCAACCTGTGTGAACTACTATGAGAGATCAACCCAGATCTTCAGCCGGCCTATGAACTATACCACAAGGAAGCTGTCCCAAACCTACACGTTCCTGTTGAAATAAATCCCATAAATCTATTTCTGCTGTTGTTGTATTTCTTTCTTGCAACCATACGCTTGTCTATAACACACACACATATATATATATATATATATATATATATATATATATATATGTATATATGTTAGGCTATGTTCTGAGTAAACCTGCACAGCTATCATTCCACAAAATAAAGGTTACTTTGTAAATGTTTACTTGTGCCTCTAGTCTTGCTTTGTCCAACATTGTTATTCATCTCTCTGTTGTAGCTTCCATATGAATTTATAAGAGTGTGTCTTTCAAAGCATACCTCATGAATTTAAATCAAATCTGAATTCAATCTTATATAAACTTGAAATATTGAATAAATCTTGAAACTCATTTGTTTACTGTCTTCTTTCATCAAAAACATTTTTGCATGTGTGTGTGCCAGTGATGCAAGGTGACTTGGATCCAGGGCATGCAATCATGAGTATTTTGAAAATTCATAATTTTGATGTAAATATCAACATTACAAATTTTTACTTTTCCAGACATCAATCAACACCATTTTCTGACACCTGTCATAAAATGATAAGAAACTTATTTAAACATTTAAAAAAATAATAAAAATGTCTATGTCTCATTAAAACAGAAACTTACTTTGATGAATTGTGAACAAGATTAAACCAAAATTCCTTCATTGTTTTTCTTAAAAAGCAGTCAAAAACAACTTTATCTTGTGAGGGAGGGGGGTCTCATTTTCTTACACAGTCATTAAAGTCGCAAGTAGCTTGTAGAGTTAACAAACAGTGATGAAATATTACAATAGGTCGTATGTGACAAAATATTTATGATTGCATGCTCTGGATCCAAGTCACCCTTCACCACCAATGTGTGTATACCCTTCCATCATTTTCAATGTATGAGGGTCAAGCAGCTAAGTTCTTAGAACAAACAGCCAGACTACCTACACACATCATTTGATTATAGTGGTAAAGGTTTGTGCAGAACCAGCTACACCTTTCTGGAACTGGTGCACGGTATGCCACAAGGTCCTCACACGAGCATCTGAAGGTTTTGAATGCAGAGTTGTCCTTCTTGACCATTCACCACCCAACAATATAGGACCCAGTCCTATTTACCCATAGTTTTAGGGTGAAGAGATGGATTCATACCTTTCCCAAGGCTATTAGCATGTAAGTGAATGTAATGGAATTTAAACTTGGCTCTCTGATTCCTCAGTCCGACTCACTATCTCTTACTCCTCCGTGCCTCTTTCTCTCTCTATATATATATAGAGGGAGAGGTAGGTATCTCCAAAGAAAAGCAATAGCTAACATTTAAGATTATTTTTTAAAAATGAAAAATCTTTTGAAATTTTATTTTAGTTTTAAATTCAAGCTAACAGATTAAATTTAATATTTCCAATAAGCAAAATACTTTGCTGTATTTCAAAACTAATTTAAATGTATTGGAATTAGCTTTTATTGCTAAAAATTATTGATTTTTTTAGCCATGTCACGGTCCACCGTGTTGATTGCAGCTATTATTCGATCTTTCAAGTCATCGATACTTGTTGGAAGTGCTGGAACATAAACTTGGTCTTTAACATACCCCCACAAGAAAAAGTCACACACAGTGAGGTCCGGGGATCTGGCAGGCCAAGCACAGAGAGCAAGGTCTTTAGCACCTCTCCTTCTAATCCATCGCTGAGGCACGTTTTCATTCAGATAAGCTCTAACCCCGAGATGCCAATGGGGTGGTGCTCCATCTTGCTGAAAAATGAAGTCATTCGAATCTTCTTGCAGTAAAGCGAATAGCCAGTTTTGGAGCATGTCGAGATAGGTTTGTCCTGTTTGTAGCTGCACCGGAAGTTATACGAACGACAGCGGTGAAAATGACACCCAATCAAACTTTGATAACTACTCTATCAAATAACCACTGATTCAGTCGACTACAATGCTACAGACCTGAAAAAACAGTGTAATGATTTTGGCGTGTTCTTTTTGAAACACCCTGTATATAAAGGTTTTATGATACTGCACATATAAGAATCAATACAGTATGGTTTTATGCTTCATTGCCATCTTATTGTGCATATTCTGAGAGCTTTGAACCTCTGTACTCTACTCATTGATGGACTCTTTGATACCAATAAACTGAGAAGACCAACTTGACACTGAACTGATGTCATTAAAGACCAGACAGATATGTTGGTTTACAATACATTTGAATATTTATGTATTTTGAGTAAACCATAATTTCTGGGTATTATGGAGTGGTTTTCAATTAATTTAGACCATGACTTTTCCTCATTAGTAACTAACTTTCTAATTACTTTTGTGTATTAACTGTACTGAAGAAGTTATTTACCATTTTGTTTTGTTTTTTTTTTACATTCTGACACATTTCAAGCTACATCCATTCCAGAATCTTTTGTCCTTCTCAGCAAAGAATTTCTCTTTTTGAAGTCTTCCTGGGAAGTTAAATTCTTTGTCATTAAGAACATTTTGTAAAGACAGGTATGAAGTGATAATCCAGGAATGAAATATGAGGTAAATACATTTTTGATTGAAACCTTAGTCAATACAGTGTCAAATTCTATGGATAATTTACTATGAGTAGAAGTTTCTTTGTTGTAAGATGTATTTCACTTTGTATTATCTCCAGTTTCAATTGCTTGGCAGAATTTGTTTCCAAAACTGTATATCTTATTTTATTTTAAATAGCTAAACACATAATGAAATAATGTTAAGTATTTTTTACACTTGATTTACATGGAAGCTACACATTGAAGTCACAAACACAACTTGGCTGGTACAAATTATTTTCAACATTTGTTGCTTATTTGTTGAGGCTCTTGATGTTAGAGAAAAATATTTACAGATAAAGGGTGTTTGAATAAGTTGGATCGATTTTAAACTTAATTCAATTTAAAATCAGTTCAAGTTATTGGAACACCCTTTATAATAAACTGAGATTTTTTTTTTTAGTGTTAGGAAGTAAAATATATTGGCTTAAAAAAATTTTATAAGAATATCATATTGAACTGAATTACAAAAAAAAAAAAAAGTCATATCCCTTACAATATTATATATTTACAAATCTAAGTTCATGTGGGGTAGGGGTGATAACATGATACTAACACTAACAATCTAAGGGAAGTAATGCACCAATTAAGCCACTCTTCTGTAAAAAGGATGAATAAAACTTGAATTTTGCTTGTACCATATCATGTCTTCACATCTCAATTTTATCATGTGTTTGAACTTGCATCTATAGAAACTATGCCAATAATGATATATACTGGACTCTCCCATTGTTTTTGACGTATGAGGGTCAAACAGCTGTTGTTACAACCAACAGCCAGACTACTCACACATATCATTTGATTAAAGTGGTGAAGGCTTATGCAAAACCAACCACCACACTTTTTGGAAGAGTTGAATAGAACACTGGTGCACAGTATGCCACAAGGTCCCCAAACAACCCTTCACAAGTTTTGAATTCAGAGTTGTCCTTCTCCTAGACTATTTTCTATAGGATCCAGCCAGTCTTGCTATTTACCCATAGCAGGGGGGGGAGGGAGAAGAAATGGATTCATACTTTTCCCAAGAGTATTGTAAATAAGTGAATGTAATGAACTCAACTAGAATTTGAACTTGGCTCTACAATTCCTCAATCTAAGCCATTATCCATTATTCCACCATATATATATATATATATATATACACACACACATGCACGCGCGCATATATATATATTAAGGGGCATTCGGGTTTGAATCTCACCATGGTCGATTTATCAGGGAGGCAACATCCTCATGTTATCAGACTGGATTCAGGTTGATCCCAGCGTGCGGCACCTTTGTAAAGTGCCTGGAAACCATACCACCGGTTGACCCAAACCTTGTGAGTGAAATTGGGTAAATAGAACTCTTGTGGGCCATCAATAGCTCTGCTAGCACAAAGCCACATGTCATCATGGTCGAGGGATTGAGCATGCTGGCCTTGTTCAAATTGTTGATCACACTAGATAACACGCTCTCTCACAGAAACTGTAACTAAGGTCTGCTCAGCATAGTTGCAGTATAAACCACAGGTGGGCTCTGTGGGTGTTGAGCAAACAAAAATGTGCCTCAGCGAGCGTCTGCAATAGGGATTGGTTACCCTCCCCTCCAGTAGATGGGTATCCTCAAATACGAGTGGCCAGGTATTATATATACACACACACTAACAATGAAAGAAGACAGAAAACAAATGACTTTCGGGATTTATTTAATATTTCTAGTTAATGTACATATGATTGGATTTGTTTGTCAGGTGTGCTTTGAAAGTCACACTCCTACAAATTTGTATGGAAACTACAACAGAGAACCGAATAGCAATGTTGGACAGAGCAAGACTACAGCTACAATTATCATATTTTCAAGGTGCCCTTTATTTTGTAGAATGACAACTGTGCAGGGCCACTCAAAACTGGTGTATCAAACACATCACTTTTGCCACTGCTGAAAACCATTATCCACTAGTTGTTAAAGACGTTTTGAATCATATTGTTATGGTAATTTACCCATGCATGCATGGAATCTCCCAGCTATAAATAGGAGCAGGTACTGCCTTTTGGAGAGGGAAATTTCCAGCAGTCAGATTTGACAGTCGAACCAAACATTCTTGCTGTAACACTCTTGTTTGTATATGTTTGTATTACTGTTTCTAACAGCTATAAATAGAAGCAGGTACTGCTTTTTGAACAGGGAAGTTTCCAACAGTCAGCTTTGACAGTCGAACCGATCATTCTTGCTATAACTCTCGTTTGTATATGTTTGTATTACTGTTTCTGTTAATATATTAGTTTTACTCAATTCCTCACTTTGTGTCTTTATTTTTGGCCCTAACAAGGTCACAACACATATACATATTTATTTCTATGAGAAGCACCTAATACTTAATCAGGCATATCATTGCATAAAAGGATTGTAATTTAATTGAAGGAATTAGATATAAATATTCAAAATCTGTAATTTCATTTGATATTCATCCTATTTGTTTTGAGATTAACAAAACGTATGAAAATTATATGAGAAATCATGGAATTATTTAATTAATCCACACATGTGACTGGAAAATAAACATACTTCAGTAGAGCTAAATGTGAAAATGATGAACCACACACATTACATAAATATGGTTTCTCACCTGTATGGGTTTTCATGTGTACTCTCAAACGTTTCCTATATGTAAATGCAGAAGTGCAAACTTTACATGAATATGTTTTTTTTACATGTATGTCTCCATATGTGAATTTTAAACTTGAACTTTATGAAAAAGTTGAACCACAAACTTGACAACATGTATGCATGTGACCTTTTTAATCTTAAATTTTGAGAGATTGTGGAATCACACCCTTCACATGAATATCGTTTCTCCCTTGTATAATTTCACATGAAAATTTTTGACATTGACTGAAATACAAATGCTGAACTACACACTTCCCACTAATGTTTTCTTTTCTGTATGTGTTCACATGTGACTTTAATATTGATTGAAACACAAATGCTGAACCACATACTTCACAATAATGTGATATTCTAAACACGAAATGCTAGAAAAGGCTGAACCACATACTTAACACATAGTTTCCCTTTGGTATGTTTTGAAAAAAACAAATGCTGTGAAAAATGTGAACAACACATTTCACATGAATCTGGTTTCTCTCCAATATAAGTTTCCAGTGTGATTTCAAAATAGCAAACAACTTACTTAATATTGTTTCTCGCATACGTGTCCTTGATATTGAACCACATATTTTAGTTGACTATAGAATTCTCTGCAGTATGCATTTTCATATGATTTTTTAAATGTGAGACCAATGAAAATGCTAAATAACAAACTTTACATGAATATGGTTTTTCCCCAGTATGCTTTGACATGTGAATTTTTAATTTTGCATTCTGTGAAAATGCAGAACCACACACTTCACATGAATATGGTTTTTCCCCAGTATGTATCCACATATGGGTTTTTAAATTAGAACTTTGTGAAAATGCTGAACCACACACTTTACATGAATATGGTTTTTCCCCAGTATGTGTTGTCATGTGAGCTTTTAAACTTGAACCCTGTGAAAATGCTGAACCACATACTTTACATGAATATGGTTTTTCCCCTGTATGTGTTCGCATGTGTATTTTAAAATTTGTTTTCCAAGAAAATGCTGAACCACACACTTCACATGAATATGGTTTTTCTCCAGTATGTGTTTTGATATGAGCTTTTAAACTTGAACCCTGTGAAAATGATGAACCACATACTTTACATGAATATGGTTTTTCCCCAGTATGTGTTAACATGTGAACTTTTAAATGTGTGTTCTGTGAAAAAGCTGAACCACATACTTTACATAAATATGGTTTCTCACCTGTATGTGTTTTTATGTGTACTCTTAAACTTTTCCTATATGTAAATGCTGACGTGCAAACCTTACATGAATATGGTTTTTCACCAGTATGTCTCCGCATGTGAGATTTTAAACTTGAACTATATGAAAATGCTGAACCACACACTTTACATAAATAAGGTTTCTCACCAGTATGTGTTTTCATGTGCACTCTTAAACTTTTATTGTATGTAAATGCTGAATTGCAAACCTTACATGAATATGGTTTTTCACCTGTATGTGTCCGCATGTGAGATTTTAAACTTGAACTATAAGAAAATGCTGAACCGCAGACTTCACATGAATATGGTTTCTCAACAACATGTGTCTGCATGTGACCTTTTAAACTTGAATTTTGGGAGAATGTGGAACCACACACTTCACATGAATATGGTTTTTCGCCTGTATGAGTTTGCATATGACTTTTTAACATTGACTGAAATGCAAATGCTGAACCACATATTTCACATGAATATGCTTTCTCACCTGTATGTGTTTTTGTGTGAGTTTTTAAATTTGACTTCCTTGAAAATGCTGAACCACACAATTCACATGAATATGGTTTCTCACCAGTGTGTGTCCGCATGTGAGATTTTAAACTTGAATTTTGTGAAAATGCTGAACCACAAACTTCACATGAATATGGTTTCTCACCAGCATGTGTCCGCATATGAGGTTTTAAACTTGATCTCTGAGTGAATGTGGAACCACACACTTCACATGAGTAGGGTTTCTCACCTGTATGCTTTCGCATGTGAGTTTTTAACATTGATGGAAATAGAAATGCAGAACCACACACTTCACATGAATAAGGCTTCTCCTCATTGCGTGTCTGCAGGTTATTTTTTGATGTTGAACTCTCTCTAAATGATAAGTCACACTCTTCTTTTAATTTCTTATCTGTGTGTATCTGCCTGTGTCTTTTTAATTTTGAATAAACTGTAAATGCTGATCCACACACTTCACATGTATATGGTTTGTCTACAGCCATTTCATGCATGGTGGATTTAAAATGCAAATTCTGTGAAAGGTCCAATCCATCTTCTTCATACATGCTAGGATTGTCACTAGAACATGCTTGCAGTTCTGTCTTTTTATGGGAACTTCTTTCCATGGATATATTGTTAATCTGTGCAAAAGAAACAAAGTATAACTTATATGCCTTTATATCAATTCTTTTCAAACACCTTTTAAAACATGATTTCTGCTGCAATTCCAAAGTTTATTGACTCTTTTTCATATATAAGAACGCAAGAATTGAAATGATCCCATTTCTAACATTTTCCTCAAAATCAAGACATTTGCAAAAATTTTATTAAAATGGCTATGAATTATTGGAATAATGTTATCGATAATAATGGAAGCTATATTAATAAATTTTTAGTAAGCATGAAATTTTGATACTTTTACTGAATCCTAAATTCTGATATTACTTTTGAAAAGATCTGTTCATTATTATTTTGTAGGATTTTGAAAAAAAAATTTTCCTTGCTTTGAAAATTTTTAAAAATATCTCATTCATCCTATTAATCCAACAGCCAGCATATTACAATCACTAAACAAGAAATACAATAAAATAATGCCTGCTTTTAATTAAAATAAAAAAGGATATCAGCTTTGCAGAAAACTAAAAAGAAATTTCACAAATACATAAAGTCAGTAAAAATGTGATATCTCATTTTAAGAAAAGTTCTAATGTCATGAAACATGAGGAATTTATTTACATTATTTACATTGACTGTTATCCTCATTTGTGATCATATTCATGATGTTTCAGCCATTGTACACTGTGGCCCTCATCAGGTGATTGGAATTTTGAACTGAACCCTTTATTTCATCTCTTGGGGTAGATTGTTCTAGTTCCACATGTCATGCCTCTTTGAGATGTCTCAGTATCAGTTATCTCCCTTTATCTCTACTCTCCAAGTTTTTGTTCACCTCTGCTGTAGCCAGGTATTGAACTCACAACTCTTTGGCTCAAGTCACTGGATTCAACCATTGAGTTGTGAGTTCAATACCTGGCTACAGATGAGGTGAACAAAAAACTTGGAGAGTTGAATTAAATGGAGATAACTGATACTCAGACATCCATGGTACAATGGAATCTTTTCTGTATACTTTCCCTCAAAACCAAAAGATTTTTATAAAACTTATCAGACATTGGATGGACGTTATGAATATTATTGTTGCTAATTATAATGATAATGGCTGGCCACTTGTATCTGACAATGTCTGTCTACCAGGGCAGCTAGGCAATCCCTGTTGCAGATGCCTGCTCAAACACATGTTTGTTCAACACCCACCTGGCTTACACCTGTTGTTTATACTGCAACTATGCTGAGCAGACCTTAGATTCTCTTGGAGAGAGAGAGAGAGTGTTAAGTAGCATCATCGACATGCTGAATAATGCCAACTCACTAAAACCCTTGGTCATGATGACTTGTGACTTTGTACTAGCATAACCATCAACAGCCTCCATAATGTTCTGTTTACTCAATTTCACTCACAAGGCTTGGGTCAACCTATAGTACCCAGATTGATAACAACAAGAAGTCATCTTCATGACAAAACAACCATAGTGAGATTTGAATCTGTGTCTTATGGTAAGAAAGCAAATGTTCTAACCACTTGGCCCTTTGCTTTTAAAGCAGAATGAGAGTACATAAGTATGCACAAAATATTTGCTACCTGTCAACATATCTGAATATCCAAGACAATAGAAAATGAATGAAAATATCTTTTAGGATAAAATATTATTAAATATTGGAAAATTAATTATCATTCTTTTCAAATAACGAAAATCAAGGGAGATAATTTTTTAAAAGTCTAGTTTTTATTTAATTTTACAGATTAAATAATAATTAAGGAATTCTTAAATTTAAAAAACCTTTACAATTGCGCAAATGGTTAGATGACATTTTTAAATAACTTTAGCCCCAGTACCTAAACGTGATAATTACTGTTTAAAATGAATTATTAAATTTGAAAAATTTTTCTTGAAGTTTTTAGTCTTAATTTCAAGCTATTAGATTAAATTTCATATTGCAAAATACTTTGCTTTGTTTCAAAACTAATTAAAATTTACTAGAAGGACATTTTGTTTTGAAATCACTAATAATTGCTGATTTTAGTGTCATTTTTAACTGTTATCACAATGTAATTCTGCTTATTAAAAATTTTTCAAAGATAAAATATACTTTTCTGAAACTTTATTTGAGGAATATTAGATAAGTTAAAGTTTAATTAATCTGATTTAAAACAAATATTACTTACTTTAAATTTAAAATATTGCAGAAATGCATTTTTTAACATGGCAGTAGCTGTTCATTTAAGGTGCTGACAGATTGACTGACAGCAGGAAGTTAATCAAATTTTTTCTATGAAGGATATATCTGAAAAAATTACATGAGGAATATAACATGAGTGCCATTTTTATATAATTTTTAACTACCCAGTAATCTTATAAATTTATGAAAATATTCTTCGTTTTATTGAATTTTAGGTAATTTATCTTCAAATTTTCTGTAGTTACCACCCCTATTTTCTGATAATGTCGTGTATGGACATCTACGTTTACAAAAATCAGTACATTTATATTAGGTTGGTGCAAAAATAAGGATGTAATAATGTTGTTCTTTGACGTTAAAAAATACGTTAAAAAACGACATTATTACGTCATTATTTTTGCACCAACCTAATACATACATAAAAAAAATTCAAAAATTCTTGTTAAAATACTGGAGGTCACTGAATTGTAGTATGCTTTTCCATTTATGTTTTTCTGTATTAATATACAGAAATTTAAAATATCTGAAACTTTATAAGTTGTTTTAATTAAAATTTAAAAAATTAAGACAATTCTTGTAAAAATTCATTCTTTCTTAAGACAATATTGCCCTTAATATATCTTCTTATTCATAAAAACAAAAGCTTTTCTAATTGAATAATGTCCTAGTTTTATTACATTTTTTATTCTATAATTCAGAAGATTTCCAGTAACTGAGGAGTCCTGTTTAAAAAAAAATGATTTAAGTTCTCCAATGATTTCTGCATATAGGTAATTAAACATTAAGCAGTACAAAAAAACGAAATTAATTTAATCATAAATGTAAAAGATTAGATTTAAAAGAAAAAAAAACGTTTTTACCAAGATTTTTTGATCTTTGCAAGAATTTCCAAATGAATGTGTTTTTCACCATGAAAAAGACACTAAAATTTCCTCTCTTTGGCCAAAATTCTGAATGAGTGCAGCATGATAATAATAGCCTTAAACTTGACAAAAACAAAATTTTATCGTCAAAATGTTTATGTTACTATTAAGAGGAGAGAACAAAGTAATTTTCAATTATTTTTAAAAAATTTTTCTGTCTTTATTAGAACATTCTAACTTTTGATTGAAAAACCTCGTTTCTCTTAATCAGCAGAACTACTAGTAAATAACAGCAAATTTTTTGTGCATTTTTTTATGACAGACATTAATTTTGAAAATCTTGCAAAAATAAAAATAATTGTCAGATTTTAATGAAACTTTCAGAAACTATTCACAAACTATTATATGTTTATTTTTTTTCAAAGTCATGGTAAAATTTTTGTTGATATTTATTACCACCCCTATAACTAATTTTATGAAAACTATTGAAATTCAAATGGGTATATTTTTAGTGATTAATTAGTTAAAAGCAAAAGGCTGTGAGAAAAATAAATCATGTTTTGTTTGTTTTTAGTTGACCGCACCTCTACCTTAAAATCAGCTCTGAATTGTAACATTGTAAATAAATTTTTACAACAATTATTTGTTATTTCTTAAATTATTTTATTTTTTCTTACATTAAAGTTATCAAATATTCTAAAATTATTGAAAATGGTGTACAGTTCAATTGATAGCATTATTAAGTAGAGATATATCATTACAGATTATAAATTGTAAAGCTGGTTACAATCAATAAACCCAAAATAGATAAAATTCTAATATAACATTTTTTTTGTGTCCATAAAACGGCTGTAATTCAAATATATGGATGACCGGAAGCATCATGAAAAGAGAAAAAAAAATTGTATATTTCAAATGATAAGGGTACCTACAACGTATTATGTACCTATCTTATGAAATTTATATGGTCTTATTTTTATATTATTTCAGTTAGTTATGACATTTTCCATAAATGAAATATCAAAATTAATAAAATGAGTGGAAATACAAATAATACTGTAAAATGTAATAAATGTATATTAAATTATATTTTATGTGCACTTAAGCTTTCTTAAGAAAAGTACCTAATTAATTTTATGCACCTTTCTTATGAAATTTTATCTCACTCTCAACAGTCTTAGTTTTAAAATTTTCCTAATGAAAAATAAAAAAGTTGGTTCAATAAAAAGCTAAATTATGTCACTTTTTGTCCTTTTCACATTAGAATTTTTCCTTGCCTAAGTTGTCAATACGTGCTGGAAAGCATCAATCATCAGTTACACGTTGCTGCTGTTAAGACCCGCTGTCTCTTGTTTTTAAACTACATTTTTTCGGCGCATAAAGTAAGAAATGTGTGTTTTAAAATATATTAAATAAACTTTAAAATTTCTAATTTTGTTAAAATAATTTTTTTAAAAGTATAATTTATTTTTGACAGAATTTTAAAAGGAAAAATTAACTTTTGTTTACAAAATTGAAAAAAAAAAAAATTACTGACGATCGATTTTTCCGGACTAAAAAAAACATGATTTTTTTATTTTTAAACGACAATTTTGGACGTGAGGATTTATTTAAAAAAAACGTAAAAAAAATAATCAAAAAATACTTTGATCTTTCCTCTTTATAATAACATAAACATAAACAATTAAAAAAAAATGATTTTCATCAAGTTTAAGGTCGTTTTTATCATGCTATGCTCATTTTTCAAGCAATCTCACGCCAGTGCGTATTCTAAAGGATCAAAAAATATAATTTAATAATCAGAAAATCCTTTGGCCTTTCTTTACTTTTCTTAATGATAACATAATATTATTATTATGATAATAATGATAAAAATAAATGGCGATAAAACAGGGTATTTTTCATCATGTTTTAACTCACTTTTTAGACTAATTTTTAAAAATTGACAGGGAACTAATGCAAGATTTATTTTACTGTTTGGGCAAAGTTTCAATATTAGAGAAGGATAAAAAATAGAAACAAAAACAAATTTCCATAATCCAACAAAATAAACACAGATAAAAAAAAAGTCTATCAAATTTCTTTTTTTAGTTTTTTTTTTACAATGATTCAATTTATGTGAGGATGAAATAAGAAATATAAAATAAACGTTTTATTTTTAAATTGTTTCAAAAACTTATTCGATTGCCTTCACTGATATTTTTATAAATTATCAATATTAAGAAAGTCAATATCAAAAAGTAAAAACTTCATTTATTTAGCAAATGAAATTTATAATTTTTTTTTTTTTTTTTTGCTCAATGGAAGAGAAAAATTAAAAAAATAAAATATCTAGAAAATCTCCGGTTCATCTGAAAATGCTATCGCCAACTTAATTTTTAAATTGATTCAAATTCAATAGACAAATAAAAACAGTAAAAAAGTATAATTTACTTTCGTAGAATCGTCAATTTCAATTCTTTGTTTACAAAAATGTTTTCGTTTTGGGCAAATTAGTGAGAAAACTAAAAAAGAATCAAAAGAGAAAACATTATAGTTACATTTTTTGTTTCTTTCTTTTCGTCGGGTTTTTCTTCTTTAAGACAATTCATGATAACAGACAAAAGGGGAGATCTATAAAATTCAAAATAAATGTTTCTGGGTTAAATTTTCTCCAAAATGAAGCATTTTGTATGCAAACAGAAAATTTCATCTCGAGAACGAAAATCAAGGGAGATAATTCAGAAAAAAAATGTTTGTTTTAAAACTGTCACGCTAATAACAACCCAGAAGGAAAAGTTTGCTGACATTTGTTCTTGTTGTGTGATGCAATCTCATTACATGGATCCTCCACACTTTTGACCTTGTGCCAGACTGATTTTTATTTGATGTGAGGATGTAAAGCCTGGAGTTCAAATGATTTAAGACAGAAAAGCTAAAAGCACTTACAGTTTTTCATGAAATTGACGCAAAACGATCTTACTTCCCACTTTTTTCCTACAAGTTAGCTGTCAGTTTCATGAACTTACACTTCTGATTATTTAAAGAGTTTATCATCACCATATTTTTGTTTTTGTAGTTCAATTCTGTATGTCATCCCTACATACAAGATGCTAGTGGGCCACTGGCGGACTGCCGATGGCAACCCGAGCTCTCTTCTGGTGTCAGCCACTGGCAGGGTAGTGGTGGGACACTAGTGATCCACAAGTGGTAACATTGCTGAGACAAACATATTGGTGGTCCGGCAGTAGGCCACCAGTGGCAGATTGTGTGTAGGGAAAATTTTTAAGACAATATATTTTCTTTTCTAACATTAAAATTGGTCTGTGTTTATATTTTTTAAAATATTGACAAATTTTATTTATAAATTGATGAATAGAAATCCAGACTTGAACCTTTTAGTTTTGAAAATGGAAAAGTGTCATAAAACAGAAATTGTTTTGACATCATTTTCTGGTGTTATTTATAATTTAATTAATTAAAGACAACTGAATCCATATATTAAAAATAAATAACAATACCATATTATGTTTTATTGCCCATAGTTCTGTAACATCAATGAGGATGATGATGATCATGTATCAGTGCTTTTGGTGCCACTAGGAAATGCTGGGAGCAAAACAGATTGAGCGAAAGTTTGAATAACACGGTTGTTGATTTTAGCATGTTTTGTGTGTGGTGTAATCTTTGTGTTGCTGCAACTTTTTAGCAGCCAGTTTCATAGAGTTTTATCTTCTACCCTAAGCACAATCAAACAGTAGTCATATATAAATGACTAGCTAATTAACATAGCTAAGGTATGGAGAATATATAAGTGCCCAAGCAGTAAAAGAAGGGTAGAATAAGATTTGCCAGATTAATGACTACTGCTGTAGTGAGAAAATACAAAGGAAATCACACATGATAACATTGTCAAAAAGTTAATTACTTTTTGCAGTCAAATGACATTAGGAACATTTTCTAGCAATCGTCAATTCTGTCAAATAGAAGTCTTTTACAGATGCATGGTTTCTACATTTCACAGTTAATGTAATGTGCCAAAGACCATTTCAATGTGTATTGTTTAAACTGTGAAAAATGCCTTATTTTGTTGTGAAATGCCAGAGGGCTTTAATAATATCTATCAGAAAATTCAAAACACTTATAAATAAAGGAAGAGAAACAAAGATACAAACAAATAGTATGCGTTAAGGTACAAAAAACCACATGTGACATTTGATGTCCTTCTACCTTGAGTCCTGTTGTATTCAAACTAACTCCACACCTGTAGGTGTTCACCAATTGAGTCCATTTGCATTTTCAGACTGGTTACCAAAAGGAAGGTAACTCACTCATTTATGTGAGTCAACCAACAATATATCTATTTAATTGACATCTATATGAGCAAGTCCTTTATAAATCTAAGGTTTATTAAGGTTTTATTAGTTGTTAGTTTTATTATTATTAAGGTTTTATTAGTTGTTAGTTTTATTATTATTATGGTTTTATTAGTTGTTAGTTTATGAATCAGACATTGATAGTAGTCATCATCTTGTTGCCAGCTGTTGAAAGTGTGGTTGGGTTGCTTCGGAGACATTGCCGTGCAAATATACTGGTTATATCAGCCTTCAAAAAGGGTAGAAAAATGTTCTTTTCACAATTTTCTGAGACAGTTTCTGGCTGTCTCTACCCAGGTCCTTTATATACATTTTGTAAGGTTCCAGATGGCTTGGGCCCCAAAGCTCAGTTTGGTTAAATTCAAAAATCTACTTGTTCTTTTGATTGGTCAAAAATTATTTCTTTTTCAGTGTTCCTTTCTTTTTCTTTTTATTGTGGAAGTTATGTGTGGAGCCTCCCTTGTTTGGGTTGATCTCTATAGTCACAATAAAATAGACTCTGGATCAGTGAACTTCTATTTCACAGCTGTTATTCAGTGTTTTCTTCTTTTTATATGAGAGTTGCCTTCTCATTCGTAGAGAGAGAGAGAGAGAAAGAAAAAGAAATATGGACTATTAAGAAAAGCAAATGTTTTATTTTCATTTTAATATTTTATTTTTATATTTAGGCATGCCACAGTATCTGAAAGAAATGAACCCCTGAAATGGCTCCTGTGATCTCTGAACTGTTGGAAATTTTCTTCTGTATTTTCTGTTTTTTAAGAACTCTGGCAAAGTGTCTGAATCTACTGTCAGAAGTATGGTTACATTGGAAACATGTTCCAGTGTAAATCTACTGATTATATTGGCCCCCAAAATGAGTGGGAAAATGTCTTAAGCAGATGACCGCTCTGACTGGTTCTTCATATGACACACATTGACTGGTTTCTGTCTCTATACATAATTTTGAAGGCTTCAGACTACTTGGCTTTACAAAGCTTTGCGTCAGCTAAACTGAAAAGTCTCTGTTTTTTTGATTTGCCAAATTTCTTTTCCAGCTTTCCTTTCTTTTTTTATAGCAGAATTTATGCATTGAGCCTCTCTTATTTTGGTAGATTTCTAACCACAATAATTAGATCCTGGATCAGTGAAAAATAATTAGATCCTGGATCAGTTTTGCAGCAGTTGTTGTTAGGTATTTCTGTAGATTTTTTAAGATAATCTATAAATTGGTAAAAGTTGAAACTTTTGGTGTCAGTACTTATCACATCAACCCCCAGCTTTTACACGGTGTGCAATGTTGATTTTCTAAAAATAGTGAAAAATCAACCTGCCCTATTTTCTAATGAAATTAATATAGAGAAACACCTAAAATGTTAGTTACTGAGGAAAAGTGTGTTTCTCTTTTGCACTATTTCATACTTACTGTTTCCTTTTGTCTGATTTTATTCTTTGCAGCAATTCATCATTACAGACAAAAAAAAATGTCTCAAACCTAATAAAAACAAAGTTTTATCGTCAAAATTTTTATGCTATTATTAAGAGAAATGAGATATTTTGATTATTAAATTATATTTTTAATCCTTTTCAGCACATTGGAAAATTTGGTGAAAAGCTTTTTCTTGCTTTGGCAAGTGATCATAAATTAGGATAGGAAATTTTTATGGTGAAAAATACTGATTTGGAAATTCTTGCAAAAATCAAATGTCAGATTTTAATTTAACTCTCAGGACATATTAAAAAAATGAATGAATTATTTTATAAATATTTTTTTTTTTTGAAAATGTTGGTAAAAATAATTTTTTTTATATCTGTTACCCTTACTTAATTTTATGAAATCACAAATGAATAAAATTATTTTTTAAGTAGTTTTTGAGAAAATCTTGGTAAAAATATTTTTTTTTATATCTGTTACCCTCCACATATTTATTTTTGTGCCACAATGTTTATATTACTTAGATGCGGAACTCCTTGGAGAATTTAAATCATAAATTTTGTTTATGTAAAACAGTATTCCTTATTACTGAAAATCTACTCTGGGTCATAAAATAAAAAATGCAATAAAACTAAGACATTATTTAATTATAAAAGCTTTTAATGGCTTTTATGAATAAGATATATTATGGACACTATTGTCTTAAGAAAAATATTTTTTTTAATGAATGATGAATTTTTACAAGAATTGTTTTCACTTTGAAAAGGTTAATTAGAAAAATTTATAAAGTTTTAAATCTTTTAAAATTCTGTATTAATATCTACTGGTTATGCAATATTGTTACTAAGTAAAAACTATATTTACTAATCATAAATGATAAAGCTTACTGTCATTCAACAATCCCCACTATATTAACAAGAATTTTTTGTGTGTGAATATAAACGAGCTGATTTTTATAAATGTAGACATCTATACAGAATATTATCAGAAAATAAAAATGGTAACTACAGTAAGTTTAAAGCTAAAGTACCTAAAATTCACTAAAAGATTATGGAGAATATTTTCCTAAATTTTTAGTTATAAAAATGATATTAAAGATGTGCTCAGTTTATATTAAAACTTCAGTAATTTTTACAGAAGTGTCTCCCTGTAGAAAAAATGTTCAAATGTAGGTCTATTGAGACAGTTGACAGCACATCACGAAAATACCCACCTGTGTTAAAAATGCTTTTCTGCAATATTTTAAACTAAAAGTAATATTTGTTTCAAATCAGATTAATTAAACTTTAAAAACAAACAAAAAAAGTTTCAGAAAAGCATATTTTATTTTGGGAAGATTTTTTTTAATAAAAAAAAGTGCAGAGAGAATTGTAAATGTGGCTAAAACTAAAATCAAGTATTTTTAGAAACTAAAAAAAAAAAAAAAATTTCCAATCCATTTAAATTCATTTTGAAATGCAGCAAAGTATTTTGTTTATTGGAAACATTAAATTTAATCCATTAGCTTGAAATTAAAACTAAAATAAAATCTCCAAGGAAGATTTTTCATTTTTAAAAATTCATTTTAAAAGTATCACTTTTCTTTGTAGGTACCTATATATGAAAAAAGACAAAAGGAAAACTTAGCCACTCAGAGGATAAAATGTGTCAACTATCTCAAGACATAGGTTGATAAATTCCTTCAAAGGATGAAATATGTCAGCTAAGCTTTTTTTTTATCTTTTTTATATTGTCTTTTTACAGATATACTCTATCTGAAATGTCTTATATATATATATATATATATATATATATATATGCTTGCAATTCTTTGACAAAAGACATAAAACAAATGAGTTTCAGAATTTATTTAATATTTGTTACTTATGTACATATGATTGAATTCAATAGATTTATGAGGTATTCTTTGAATGTTTTACTCCTATAAATTTGTATGGAAACTACAACAGAGAGACAAATAACAATGTTGGACAGAGCAAGACTACAGCTACAATTAACATATTTTCAAGGTTTTTTTTTTTTTTTTATGGAATGACAGCTTTGTAGGGCCACTCAGAATATGATCTAACACACATCACTGTTACCACTACTGAAAACTATTATCCACCAACAAACTGTTCTCATATCCAGTGTTTGATCTCTATAAACCTTCTACAAGTGTTAATAGATGTAAATGGATGCACATTTTTTTTAAATGAAGTAATTTAATAAAACTTCTGTGTTTCATGTCAGACATCATTCTGTGAGACTGCTATTTGTATAGTGCAAAAGAAATTATGGGTTATTAGTGGAAAGGCTCAGCTTCTACTATTACATTACTAACATCTACCCTTGATGTCATCATTAACATAATTTCAGAGCAATCCTCATAAGTAAAATCAACATGAAACTGAAATTAAAATGTCCATTTATGGCACTAAGAACTTTTTAAGAATTAGTATAACTGGTTAAATTTCAAGAATGAAAAACCATTTCATCACAAGTTGACAAAATAAATACACAGAAACAAATGAGATACACTTTCGCCATATTGGTTCTAATACTGATAACTTAGTTTTTGTTGACTTATTTCAAAATAATTAAAATTTCATGAAATGTTGGAAAAACAATTTATTTTTTTTCCATCCAGTAATCTTATTTGAGCATCCTTCTTTCAGCAGGAGAAATAATTACTGAAATTCATATGGAAAAAAATCATCTTCTATAGCTGAAGTACAAAAAAGATTTTTGGAAAAATGTATTATTTGCCAGATATTTTAACAGGATACAGATATTAGGAATGGAAACAAATACACTTCAGTCAGTGTTATGAAAAAGTTTTGAATCATATACATATTTCTTTGTATGACAAATACCTCATACTTAATGAGGCATATCATAGCCCAAAATGATTGTAATCTCACTGGAAATGATCATTGTGCAAAATGATTATAATTCCATTGAAAGTGGCCACTACATTAAAGGATTGTATTGAAGGAGGAAGATATAAATATTCAAAATTTATTTCATTTGATATTTATCCTCACTATTTGTTTTGTGAATAATGAAAAAGAAGAAAATTATCTGAGAATTCATGCAAATATTTAATCCACTCATGTGACTAGAAAATAAACATTCTTCAATAGAGCTAAAATGTTAGAAAATGTGACAAATGCTGAAGTACACACTTTACATAAATATGGTTTCTTATGTATCTGTGTTTTCATGTGCACTCTCAAACTTTTACTATATGTAAATGCTGAAGTGCAAACATTATATGAATATGGTTTTTCACCTGTGTATGTCCGCATGTGAAATTTTAAACTTGAACTATAAGAAAATGCTGAACCACAGACTTCACATGAATATGGTTTCTCAACATGTGTCTGCATGTGACCTTTTAAACTTGAATTTTGGGAGAATGTGGAACCACACACTTCACATGAATATGGTTTTTCACCTGTATGAGTTTGTATATGACTTTTTAACATTGACTGAAATGCAAATGCTGAACCACATATTTCACATGAATATGCTTTCTCACCTGTATGTGTTTTCATGTGAGCCCTTGAACCCTGTGAAAATGCTGAACCACATACTTTACATGAATATGATTTTTCCCCTCTAATGTGTTCACATATGTATTTTAAAATTTGTTTTCCAAGAAAATGCTGAACCACACCTGTGAGCATTGTAAAAATTGTGAACAACACACTTCACATGAATCTGCTTTCTCTCCAAGTTTGTGTGATTTCAAAATATGGAATGACTTAATACAGTTTCTCACATGTATGTCTCAGTATGTCTGCACTTAAACAAGAATTATGAACAAATGCTGAACCACATACGTTACGTGAATATGGAATTGTTTGTAGTATGTGTTCTCATATGATTTTTTAAATGTGAGACCAATGAAAATGCTGAGTGACAAACTTTACATGAATATGGTCTTTCCCCTGTATGTTTCAACATGTGATTTTTTAAGCCTGAACTTTGTGCAAAAGCTGAATCACACACTGTACATGAGTATGGTTTTTCCCCTGTATGTGTTCGCATGTGTACTTTAAAATTTGTTTTCCATGAAAACTCTGAACCACACACTTCACATGAATATGGTTTTTTCCCAGTATGTGTTGTCATGTGAGCTTTTAAACTTGAACCCTGTGAAAATGCTGAACCACAGACTTTACATGTATATGGTTTTTCTCCTGTATGTATTCGCATGTGTACTTTCATATTCGTTTTTGATGAAAAAACTGAACCACAAACTTCACATGAATATGGTTTTTCTCCTGTATGTGTTTTCATGTGAACTTTTAAACCTGAACTTTGTGAAAAAGCTGAGCTACACACTTCACATGAATATGGTTTTTCCCCAGTATGAGTTGTCATGTGAGCTTTTAAACTTGAACCCTGTGAAAATGATGAATTACACAATTTACATGAATATGGTTTTTCTCCAGTATGTGTTAACATGTGAACTTTTAAACCTGTGCTCTGTGAAAATGATGAACCACACACATTACATAAATATGGTTTCTCACCAGTATGTGTTTTCATGTGCACTCTTAGACTTTTACTATATATAAATGCTGAAGTGCAAAGTTTACATGAATATGGTTTTTCAGCTGTATGTCGCCACATGTGAGATTTTAAACTTGAACTATATGAAAATGTTGAACCACACACTTCACATGAATATGGTTTCTCAACAACATGTGTCCGCATATGTGCATTTAAACTCGAATTTTGAGAGAATGTGGCACTACAAACTTCACATGAATATGGTTTCTCACCTGTATGTGTTCGCATGTGACTTTTTAACATTGACTGAAATGCAAAGGCTGAACCACATACTTCACATGAATATGGTTTTTCCCCTGTATGTGTTTTCATGTGAGTTTTTAAATTTGACCTCCATGAAAATGCTGAACCACACACTTCACATGAATATGGTTTCTCACCAGTATGTGTTCGTATGTGAGATTTTAAACTTGAATTTTCTGAAAATGCTGAACCACAAACTTCGCATGAATATGGTTTCTCACCAGCATGTATCCGCATATGAGGTTTTAAACTTGACCTCTGAGTGAATGTGGAACCACACACTTCACATGAATATGGTTTCTCCCCTGTATGTTTTCGCATGTGACTTTTTAACATTGATGGAAACAGAAATGCTGAACCACACACATCACATGAATATGGTTTTTCCCCTGTATGTGTTCGCATGTGATTTTTTAACATTGATGGAAATCGAAATGTTGAACTGCACACTTCACATGAATACGGTTTTTCCCCTGTATGTGTTCGCATGTGATTTTTTAACATTGATGGAAATTGAAATGCTGAACCACATACTTCACATGAATGTGCTTTCTCAATAGTATGAGTTTGCATGTGAGAATTTAAATTTGAATTATCTGCAAATGCTGAATCACACATTTCCCATGAATTTAGCCCCTTACCAGTATGTATTTGCATGTGTCTTGTTAAATTTGATTTTTCTGAAAATGCTGATCCACACACTTCACATGTATATGGTTTTTCTTCAGCCATTTCATTCATGGTAGATTTAAAAGGCAAATTCTGTGAAAGTTTCAATTCATATTCTTCATATGCATTGGGATTGTCTCCAGAATATGCTTGCATATGTATCTTTTCACGAGAACTCTTTTCCATGGATATATTGATAACCTGTACAAGAAAAAAAGAAAAGAACAATACGTTACATGCCCTCTTATCATTTCTTTTCACTGTAAATGGAAAGAAATACATTTTTAAAACATGTTTTCTGTTGCAATTTAATTCCAAAGTTTACAGAATCTTACTCAAGAAATGAAATTATCCCATTTATATTATTTTCCCCCAAATAAAATCAGTAAAAATGTGATCTGTTGTTTCAAGACAAGTTTTGATGTCATGAAAAAAAAACTATGAAACATGAGAAAAATTTGTCTTAAAAAGAATTGCATGCAGGAAGTATGTATATAAAATAAATAGAATATATCTGATCTCCTGTTTCAAAATAAATTTTAATGTCATGAGACAAAAGAGATGGAATATCTAATTTACTAATTTTATAGTGGAGAAATGTAATTGAATTTTTTTCAGTTGCTAGATTTTTTGAAGTCTCCTGTCACTAGAATCTAAAACAAATGAGTTATATGCCTTTTTATCGATTATTTTTAGTATGACACTCTAAATTGAAAGAAAAAACATTCTTAAAAATTGTTTTCTGCTGCAAGTTAATTCCAAAGTGCAAATAATATTTCTCATATATTAGAACTTAACACAAGAATTTTATAAAAATGGTATTAAAATGGTCACAAATCACTGGAATGATCTTGTTAATAATAATGGAACCTATATTAATGAATTCTTAGTAAACATATTTTGATACTTTTACTAAATTGTAATATTACTCAAGAGAAGACCTATAAATGATGAACTTTGCTTTTAAAACATTTTGAAACTCTCTTATACATGTTACTATTCCAGTAGAATCTATATTGTATTCACCAAAGAAAGACTTGCTTTTAATTAAAATAAAAAAAATGGATATCAGCTCTGCTTAATATTAAAAACCTATTTCACCAATGTAGAGATATGGAAACATTATGAAACAAGAGAAATCAGTCTTAAAAAAGAGTTGCATGCAGGATATATATGCAAAAAATCAATAAAAATGTGAGCTTGTTTCAAGACAACTTTTAATGTCATGAAAAATCTATGAAACATGAGAGAAATTTGTTATAAAAAAAAAAAGAAGAATTACATGCAAGAATTATGTGTTAATTTGCAGTTTAGTTTTAGAACCCGTGATCAGTTCACATTAAACCTTTCAAAAATACTTACATTTATGTGTAATTGTACATGCTTCATTTGAATCTGGCTTGATAAATTTGATAAAATCTACCTTTTTGGAGTTATTGACAGTAAAAGTTTGAATTCATTCACGTTGCGGCAGCCATTTCTGGCATTGTTTGTATACATTTGCTGCAGAATATCTATGAATAGAATATTTACTTGTTTTGATTATTGTGCATGCAATATAGTTCTCTTGCACAGTAATTGAGACAAGTAAGATCAGTAAACAACGCCATTAACTATGTTCTCTTCCATGCTTAGCTTTATGCAATGAATGTATGCAAACAACATCAGTTATGGCTGCCGCCAACAATGCGAACGAATCTGAACTTTTACTGTTTATAACTCCAAAATGGTAGATTTTATCAAATTCATCAAGCCAGATTCGCTAAATGTCAGTATTCTGGAAATTTTTAATGGGAACTGAGCACTGGTGCTAAACTGCAGATTAACCAAATTATGTATATTAAATGAATAGAATATTTCTGATTTCTTGTTTCATGATAAATTTGAATGTAAGAAAGTGTTTATTCTTAAGTTACATCATGCCCAATTTACTCAATTTTAATTGTTTTTACCGCAAATCAATTTTTCCCGTTCCTAAGTAAGGTTTTAAATTTTTTAAAGTTTTCCAACTGCCACGGGAATCTAAAACTTGTTTCAACTCACATTGTTATGAATTACTAAGGATAAAATACTGCTAAATATCGGAAAATAGTCATTTTTTTTCAAAGATCGAAAATCAGGGGAGATAATTTTATAAAATTAATTTTTTTTTACACATATTAAATAAAATAATTAAGGAATTCTTAAATTTTTTGAATTAATAAAGTGTAAAAAATTTTTTTACAAATACATAAAATGTTTACATAACTTTTTTTTTTTAATAACTTTAGCCTAATTTTTTAAAATTGACAGAGAACCGATGAAAGAATTTATTAAATTTTGCCGTTTGCGATAAAATTGAATTTCAATATTTTAGGGAGGAGAAATATGAGAAACAAACAAAAAAAATACAATATTCCAACAAAATAAAAATTGATAATAATTTTGTCATGTTTTTTTTATTTTTACATTGGAAATAAAGTTTGATTCAATTTATTATGGTCGAAATAATAAAAAAATGAAGATCTTTTGTTTTTTAAATTCTTTATCAACACAAAACTTATTCAATTGCCTTCACTGATATTTTTTAAATTATTAAAATCATTATAAAATTGTCAAAAAGTAATTCATTTTGTTTGCAAATGAAATTAGAACTGTTTTTTGTTTGAGTTTGACTCAAGTCAATTCATAATAAAAAATAAAAAAAAAATAAAATGAAAACATTGTCATGTGATCTGTAAGTGGAAATGACTTAATTCAATAATTCAGTTTCATTTTTAGATAGATATTAAAAACATTATTCAATATAAAACAGAAAAAGGACGATTAGTCATTCACTCTTATCGTCGTCAATTCTTGGTTGTTGTTTTTTTTTAGAAATAGTGTTTCTTCATCGGCAAATTTGGAAATCTAAAGAGAAAACCTTATTATACTTACATTCTTTTGTTTATTTTCGTCTGATTTTTCTTCCGTCATGCAATTCATATTTACTGACAAAAAAATGGAGAAATATTTTTGGCTTAAATTTTCTTGAAAACGAAGCTTTTTTTTTTTTTTTTTTTTGTATGCAAACAGAAAATGTCTTCTCGAGAACGAAAGTCAAGGGAGGTAACTCAGGAAAAATTTTTTTTTTTTTTCGTTAAGTTAAAGTATTATAATAATTCTGAAGAAAACCAGTTTTCATCACGCAAAAACACATGTAAACAAACTCATTCATTACATTAGGTCCTCCTCATTTTTGGCCCTGTGCCAGGCTGATCTACATTTGATGATGGTCGTAAGGATGTAAATTCAGTTAAAGCCTAGAGTTCTAATGATTTAATTTTAATTTAAGACTGAAAAGCACTTCCAGTTTATGAAATTGTCACAACAGCCCACTCCCCACTGTTTCATGAACTTAAACTCTGTAAATATCCAGAAGTGTAGCTTTTTTTTAATTTTTGTTAAAAAAAAATTAAGAATTTCTTAATTTTAATTACTATGTAATATGTAAAATTAAATAAAACTAAATTTTTTATAAAAAAAATTATTACTAGTTAGTTTAAAATAATTTAAAGTTAATAATTAATTAAAAAGTGTAAACAAATAAAGGTTATAATTGTTTAGGTTTGTCTATTACATATACTTTTTTTAGAGAAGTGTATTTTAAAGAAAGCAAGATGGTTTATAAAAATTGTTATATATTGTTCTATGAAAATTTCTAGTTTTAGAATTAGCGGTTAAAGAACAACCAAAATTATTTTTGTCAAAGTAGATTGTTGCAGATTCATTTTCTGAATTCGAAAAAATATGTATTATTTTATTTTTGTCCAATCAGAAGCATAGGTTCATGCCCTTGTAAATTTTGAAGTTAAACTCTATTTGGAGCCTCCTTGTTTGATACATCAAGAGATTGGGCAGTAGATAAGGGCAGAATATAATCAGATTTTAAGGCAAGAAAACATTTCAAAGCAGAAAGGATTGATAATTCACACAAAGTGGGTATAGTCTTCTTACTGTGTAGGTTTCAAATCTAAATTTTTACCAAGACGAACTTACACTAAAATTTCATCCAGAAGACAGATTAAGAACCCAAGTGTGAAATCAATTTTTGGCTCCCTCTTCCGAAGATTTTGCAGAGGAGCAGAAAATCTTTTAATAGAACATTTCTATAAAAGAAAAATTATTAAAAGTCCCCATGACATTGGTATTTCTAAATTATCTAAACTCCTTTCATGTTGTGACATTTTTTTCATCTTATTATTAGATGGATATGTAGAGGTCTGTTAGTTGGTGTTAACTCTCAAATTTATATTTAACGCAAAATACCATAAAATATGAAACAATAAGAAGGAACACAAAATGGTTTTTATAACAAGCAATATTCATATTTATGTATATAATGATATACAAGCATAATTAATAGGAGTTACTTCCCTTTGACTGGAATTAAAGTCTTTCCTAAGAAATATTTTTTCTTATCTGAACTCATAGAAAGTTAAATGAACTTGCCGTTCAAAATGTATAGGGCAAAAGAAATTATGGGTTATGAACCTATGCTTCTGATTGGGCAATAAATAAAACAATGTTAAATGTTATCTTCTGTCTTCTTAATTTTTATTCTTTTATTGTCCTCTCTCCTTAATTGGAGTTTTTCTCAAAGTCTCTAACACTCAGTAACTTAGTGGTTTTATTGCCTTGCTTTGGTGGAAATGATTAAAAAAAAAAATTCTTTGTTGTGATGTCATAACTCTGTGTAACATGTGCCCCTGATGTCATCATCAACATAATTTCAGAGCAATCCTCATAAGTAAAATCAACATGAAATTGAAATTAAAATGTCCATTTATGGCACTAAGAACTTTTTAAGAATTAGTATAACTAGTTAAATTTCAAGAATGAAAAACCATTTCATCACAAGTTGACAAAATAAATACACAGAAACAAATGAGATACACTTTCGCCATATTGGTTCTAATACTGATAACTTAGTTTTTGTTGACTCATTTCAAAATAATTAAAATTTCATGAAATGTTGGAAAAACAATTTATTTTACTTTTCATTTTATTACTATGTGGGTTCATCTTTTGTATTTTCTCCTTAAATTTGCATTATCTTTTCAAATTTTTTTTTAATTTTTTGAAAATTGTTTGGAAATCTTTTTCTTTAAATCATGCATATATTGTGATATGTTATCCAGCTTATTTTTTTAAATAAGGCGCACAAAAGGAATTTTTTGTGCAAACCCATCTTGTGAAATATTGTATTTGTTTTATAGTTTTAATATGTTCTGTAAGAAATATTTGAAATTTCACGTAGCAGTTGAGTCTTGTTTGTTTGTACCTTTTTAATATTTGGGATAAGAGAAGGCGATGTGTTCTCTTTTCCTAATTCATCCCAACAAAAACAAATTCTTATATTTTTACAAAAATAATTTTTTAGTAAAAGAAATTTTTATTATATTTTAAAAAAATTATCTCTCTTTATTTTCACTCTTTGAGAATGACACATGAATTTTCCAATATTTAATATTTTATCCTCAATCTAAAAGATATTTTCATTAGTTTTCTATTATCTAATAATCTTAACTTATAGAAATGATTTTTGTAAATTTACTTTGTAGAGTAAGTTTTTATTTGGTAATTTAAAAAATTTCAAATGAATTTCTAAATTTTTTACAAAAAATAATTGAAGGTTCTTAAATAACTTTTTGCTATAAAGTTGTCAAGACTACATTTAAAAATTTATTAAAAAAATAACATGATAGTCTTATGTCAGCCATTTTAACTGATGCAAATGCTACCTATGTCAATCATTTTTGGGTCTCTGAGCAAATGGGACCAATGTCTACTATTTTGACACTTGAGCAAATTGCAATTATGTTTACTATTTTGACTCATGGGACCTATATCGACCAATCTATTGCAAATCAAAATGACAGAATTCGTAATTAAATGACTTATGAAATGTTTTGGAGTTAATGAATACAACAAAGAGAATTGACAAAGTCTGCTATAAACAATAACAAATGAAAAAGAAGAACAGGGCAAAAATAATACTAAGCAACCAATATATGCAAGACAAAAGTAAACAAAGCAACAGTAATGAGAAAAGGGATATGGACAAGAGATTACAGAGTTATGACATCAAGACAAAGAACAGAGTTTTTTTTAATCATTTTCACCAAAGCAAGGCAATAAAGCCACTAAGTTACTGAGTGTTAGAGACTTTGAGAAAAACTCCAATTAAGGAGAGAGGACAATAAAAGAATAAGAAGACAGAAGATAACAATTGACATTGTATTTAAATTTTTAAAGATCAAAGTTGACTGTTAAGCAAGAAACCTGAAGAGGGTTCCACAAGCGAGAAGTGTGATAGAAGAAACTGTTAGCTTAGAACTTACGGTTATTTCTAGCTACTTCAACTATAAAATGATGAGATCTTGTCACCAATCTAGTACTATGCTTAAATTCATAAAGTCTAGGTACCATAGAAGAAAGTTCATCAGAACAATTGCCATAAAAGTATTACATTTAGGCAGTGTTAAAGGGATCAAGGCCAAGATGCTAGATCAGGACCAATAACATTGCAGATTCTTGGCACCAGACCAGATGTGGCAACAATATCCAACGCAAATATAATTGATAGACTGATAAATCTTACTTATTATAAAACGCAGATTGTGTGTGTGTGTGTGTGTGTGTGTGTGTGTGTGTGTGTGTGTGTGTGTGTGTCTGTGTCTGTACGTTTATATATTGGATCGGATTTCTTACATTTTTCAACTGATTTCAACAAAACATCACAGGACTACGTAAAATTACCTTGCGGTGGTTCTGACAGTGCCAAAAATTGGAAAAGCACAATTGTTTTTGCACAAAATCAATTTGAAACACAATTAAGAGGCATTAATGAAAGGGGGACAACTCATATCGAGTTATATTTATTAATATCGAGTTATACTTATTATAAAACCCAGGTTGTTTGTGTGTGTGTGTGTGTGTGTGTGTGTTCATTTATATATGGGATCAGATTTCCTATATTTTTCAACCGATTTCAACAAAACTTCACTTTTTTTTGGCAGGTAGTGTTTCTTATTGTCTTGCACACTTTTTTCTTTATTTTTACATTCAGAATGCTTTACAAGACAATTGTTTTTAATAAAATTCTATTCAATCGGTAGACTCATAACGATTGAAAACAATGTTTTTGTTTGAATTTGGGTTTGACGAATTCATAAAAAAAAAAACAAACAGAAAACTAATTAAGACATGCGTGTCTGTCAACCTTAAACAATAATCTTTGTCAATTTTATTTTTCAGTCTTTATGATGGTCGATACTTGATCTATCTCTTACTGTTACATCCCCGGGCAACGCCGGGCTCTACTGCTAGTATGTAATATAGATCAAAGTTAACAGGGAAGCAAGAAACCAAAAGTGTGAAGTCAGACAGAAGAAATTCTTAGAAGAAACTCTTAGCATAAAACTTATGGTTACATCTAGCCATTTCAACTGTAAAATGATGAGACCTAGCTGCCAATCTAGTACTGTGCTTAAATTCATAAAGCACAGTTATCATAGAGGAAAGTTTAATTTTTCAATAATTTACAAAAAAAAAATAATTGAAGGCTTTTGCGTAAGTTTTGATTATTAAAAAGTTAAGGATACATTTAAATAGTTTAAAAAATGACTTGATGTCTGCCATTCTGATTTGTGCAAACACTATCTATGCCAAGCAATTTGACTCTTATGCAAATGGGACCTATATCTACCAAACTATTAGTTACCAAAATGATTGTAGCACATACTGAAACATGTCTTTTGCTATTTTATAGTTGTCCTGGCCAAATCCAGTTTTTTTTTATATAATGTTTTGCCGGGTGTCATCTCTCTGTTTGAAAGGAGTGATAATAGTAAGCAAATTCTTTATCAACTCCTGTAAGGCAGTATTGGTTGATGTAGCAGAACTAATTCATGTTGAGGGGTACAGAAAAGTGATTCCTTTTGTTGTCAACTTTATATTATTGTCAATGAGGAAGTGTGTGGCCATGTCAAGGTGGAAATGGGATAAAAAATCTGTGCCAAGGATAGGACTTTATACTTGGACTTGTGTAAAGATCCATGGAAAAGGACACCACAAATCCAAATTTAATGTTAGGGAGTTTTCTCCATATGTTTGGAATTTAAATTCATTTACTGCCTATAAGGTATAATTTGATAGGGAGAGACTATTTTTAGGGTTGGGCAGAATAATGCTGATTTGCACACCAGTGTTGACTAAGAAAAGATATCCTCTGGAGTCTGTCTATATTTCTGAGATAGGTACTATGTACATTATTTACATTATTCAGACTATTGTCCTCATCTTTTCTCGCCATATTTATCACAACATTTCGGCCGTTGTACGCTCTGGCCTTCTTCAGGTGGTTGGAATTTCGAACTGAACCCTTTATTTCGCTCACTGGGGTAGACTGTTCTAGTTCCACGTGCCATGTTTGATGGATGTCAGTTATCAGTTATCTCCTGCTAATTTTCCCTCTGAAAGTTCTCTACTGCCTTAACCTGGTATTGAACTCACACTCTTTGGGTCCTGTCACTGGATCTAACTAACGCCTTTATGTGCCATGTGTCCTCTATTGTTATCCCGGATGTAGAATAGACAACTTTTATGGTGTCTCCCAACTACTAATTTAATTCCTGCTGGTGTACATATTTCCCTGTTCCTATGCAATGCTCAGATTTCTCCTAAAAAAAACGTGCAGGGTTCTATGCAGTTTTGAGCCTCATTCTCAAATTTATAATGGTACAATAGGAATCCCAGGAAAAGTTTCCTGCTTTTACATGGAGATTATGACTACTTCCTGAAATTCACTTAGGAATGAGGAAAATTCTGGCTATGTTGCTTTTTATTATGTTTTAGAGCTGAATTGTTAATATATTTTCCAATGCATGACATTCTGTTAGAATGTTGTAGAGTAAACACCTATTTTCAGGTTGCCATTATATACGCTGTCAGCAACTTCCGCTACTCACTCCCAAGCCCATATAGGGCATAAAGAAAAGAATCATGAATCATAGACTGATGATAAAAACAATGAAGAATGTATTACCGACATTTATTATTTATTTTTCTGTGGTTTTATGGGATTGAAATGGCTATTGAGAACAGTCGAAGACTGGAAAGAAAAAATTAATGATTTTTTTTAATTTAAAACTGGCGTCAAGATCTCATCAATTTACATTTGACCTGGATTTAGCTGTAAGTTCTATGCTAACAGTTTCTTTTTTTTGCACTTCTCACTTGTGGAACTCCCTTCCAGCTCTATGTTTTCCAGCCAACATTAATCTGCAAAAATTTAAATGCAATGTCAGTCGCTATCTACTGAGATTATTCTTTTCTCTTTCAGCTCATTATTAATGTTTCTGTTCCTAATTCTTCCACATCCTGTAACCCCTTTACTACCTTGCATGGGGTGATACTAATTAAAAAAAATGTTTTGATCAGACCTCAATTTCTCTACCCAATAATAGAGCATAATATAGTAAAATGTCTTCACTGACTTTAGATGCTATTTATATGCAGATTGTTGTCCTTATCTTTATTGTTGTTATCACAGCATTTCGGCAGTTGTGTTTTCTGGCCTTCATCAGGTGCATGGTGATCCAGGTAACCTACAATGATGTTCGAACTGAACCCTTTATTTAATCGACAGGGTAGATTGTTCTCATTCTACTTTCCATGTCTATGAACAATAGCTTAGTAAATTAAAGCATTGGTTTGACAATTTGGTGACATAAAAATTGTGAGTTCAATCCCTGGTCTAGTGTGTAATTGAACTCAGTGGTGAGTAGTATTAAAAATAAGAAGTAGATAAAATATTTCAAGACATGTGCAGTATAACGAGAATAATTTCTATGCATGTAGATTAAATAAAGGGTTCAGTTTGAGCTTCATTGTAGGTTGCCCAATATAAACTTGATGTACGTGTCACTGCACCACCATTGGATTTGTTTGGCGTCAAGATCTTCCATGAGGCATCACAAAAATATGTAGAACTGAAGAAAGAAGTTTGGAAGGGATCCCTGAATTGCCATGAAGTGCCAACCTGGCTATGTGCCCAATCAGATATGTCTATCCAAGGGAGGTCTGCTCAGTCACCAGAAATCACACCAACACCAATAGTCTCTTGCATATGACAATTTCCTATTGGCATGCTTTGCATGCTAGAGTGTGCAAGTCCAGTTTGGGCTTGACAAGGCATATAAAAAGACACATTGGAAGTGATGATGTTCAAATCAACTTCTACCACCCAGAGATGATTTGACATGCTATATATGTAACAAGAAATGCAGATTGATGACTGGCTTTATGAACCACTGTCATTCAAATAACAAATGAAGGCAGTGTTGTGGGAGAGAGTTTAACTGATGGACTGGACATGTCAGTGATGGCCATACTTGCTTTGTGAGTCAACAACCACTATATACACCTGATGTAAGTCAAAGTGTGATAACAACAAACATGAGGACAATAGTCCACATGTAAATCATGTAAATAATGATAACTCCTCATCTCAAAAATTTAGACAGACACTTTATATGAGTTTGGTAATTCATAACAGTGTAGGAAAAAAACAAAATCTTCACTGTGACAAATCCTCACTATACTTCAACACTCTGAACAATGCACCCATAGCACAACTCTCACCATGAAAAATTCTTTTTCCCTCTCTTGTCTTGTATTGTATCAAGCTGCCACTGATTGATCAAAGAACCAGCCAATTGGCACAGGCGTATAGGAATTAAATTCTATATATATTTTTCAACCAATAAAATCACATAAGAAAGTTTGTTTGATAAATAATCATTACAAGGGAAAATACTGACAATACTCCCTTCACCACTCTCCCATGTTCAAGGATAAGATTTTCACAAATCAGTGTAAAATTATTTTCTAATAACCTTTAATTCTAAAAATTCACACCTCTATGTGAAATTAGATTTTGAATCAACCTTAATGATATAAAAATAGAAGCCTACTGCTTCTTGAGGGTCAAAAAAATTTAGGTGGCCTCTTTGATCTACACGTATGTACACACACACACAAAACGGAAGAAATGAGCCAGCAGCTGCTGGCTACAGCTTTCTCTACGAACTTACAAACACATTAGGCTGACTGTCATAAAATATGTGTCCACACATCTCACACAGCACTATGTACACTTAATTACTTGATAAAGCAATCTTCATCACTGCAAGGAAAATTGAACATTTTGCTGTTATTGTATATTTTTATAAAGAATATATAAATGTTATTTCAACTAATATTCTACTTCTATTTTTCCTTCAGAGAATAACCTTTTTTATGTTTCATTTAAAAGATGTGTTGTTGTTGTTGTTATAAGATTAGAATCCTGAGACTCAGATAGCAACAACAACCTGCATAGATGGATTACAACAGGGCACCTGTTTTAAAAACAAGGCCCTTTAACCATTTTATTTTCATTATTTTCTCTTCACATGGAGTGCTAACCACTATCTGAAACTTCAAGGTAAGTGGTCTTTGTTCTTGACTGTTGCAAAAAATGCAACCCTGGGCATCTTTGCCCTCTGCGTTAGCACACTACAAACACCCAATGTAAAAACTGCGTTTCAATCACATTAGAATTAAGAAACAAAATTGAGGTATTTTTAGCAAATGTTTAATACACACACTGAGATGACATTTGTCACATTACATTCAACTTTCTTATTACTATATAAAACTCTGTGAACTTTATCTTGTGTGTTTGCCAGAAACTATGTTATTTTTTTTTTTTTTTTTGGTAAGTGTAGTTTTATTTATAACAAAAACAAATTAAATAATACAACAGAACCTTTTTTCCGTTTTGAATAGCAAAAAAATAAAAATTAGATTTCTTTACCGCAGTGCGTAGTGATTTTCTGCAAGGAAAGTCTGTAAAAGAAGTAAATAGGCCAAATTTTCTGATTACGCCTGCGTAGGTACTAAGCAGTGAATTAGTAATAAACATGATGGCAGTAATAGGGGATGGTTGACCAACAAGAAGTCCGATTTTTTCTTGTCGATAACTCCATAATTTAATTGTTAATTCGAGTTCAGCATGTACTTTTGCACGGAATTATGATGATTTTGGAAAAAAATTAAAGTGATATTAGCGCTCGGGATACAAAATTTCCCCGTGTGTGATGCCAATTAACTGTTTTTTTGTTTGTTTTGTTTTGTTTTTCTCGATTCAGCTTCTTAACGAATAAAAAATAAAAGCAGTTTTCTTTCCTGAATTATCTCCCTTGACTTTCGTTCTTAGGAAGACATTTTCTGTTTGCAAACAAAAAAATACTTCGTTTACAAGATTTTCAACCCTAAAATATTTCTCCTTTTTTTTCATCTGTAAATATGAATTGCATAAAAGAAGTAAAAGCAAACGGAAAGAAACAGTAAGTATAAAAAGTTTTCTTTTTTTTGATTTACGAATTTGCACAGAAAGAAACACTTTTTTTTTGTAATTTATTTGTAAAAAAAAACAAAGACTTGACGATTCTAAGAAAAATTAATAATCGTTCTTTTATGTTTTTATTTGTCTAATATTAAATAATAATTTAATATCAACCTAAAAATGTAAAATGTAAAAATTAACTAAGCAGATCCCTTTTTCAAATCAAATGATGATTTTATAATTTTCTAGTGTTATTGAGTAAAAAAAGACCGGCAAAAATTATGCAGTTTTTGGATGTTGAAAAAATTTTTTTTTATTTATTTATCATTATTGTCCCTCCCTAGGGGCTTGAAATTTTGCGACAAACGTCAAAATTTAAATCTTGAAACAGTTCACTTTAACTAACATTTTGACATACAAACGGGATCTATACCAATCTATTGCTTATGAAAATGACAGAATTTGGAATTTAAATAACTTGGAAAATATTTTGTATCTGGAGAAAAGTATAAAATCATTTATAATTACTTTTTTCTTGTGATATATTTTATTTTTGTTCAGCATAAGGTACATCGATCACTTATTGACTTAATTATCTGGTATCAAGAGATATCCTAAGTTCAAAAATCAAACTGATCATAATTTTTAATTTTTAATCAACCATAATCGTGATTAAAAAACATCCATTGTCCTGTGTAATGCTCAATTAATAATCATTATAAAACGATTTTTCTAAAAGTACTTTTGCCATCAGAAAAATAATGTAAATGGAATAATTTCAGATTTTGTGTTGTTTAAGTTCTAATATATGAGAAAGATTCTGGGAACTTTTGAATTATATTAGGAATCATTTTTTGAAGACATATCTATTGGCATTTTAGAATGTTATGCTGAAATGAAATTGACAAAACACACTAAACATGTATTTCTTTCTTTTTATACAGCTTATCAGTATATCCACGGAAAGAGTACTCATGGAAAAATAGACATGCAAACATATTCTGGAATATTTCCCTATACATATGAAAATGGTGGTTTGGAATTTTCACAGAATTTGCATTTCAAAACTATAATGCAGACACGAACCAAAGAAAAACCATATACATGTGAAGTGTGTGGAGCAATATTTATTGTACATTCAAGATTAAAAGGACACATGCTGATACACAGAGGTAAGAAATCATATTCATGTAAAGAGTGTGGCTCATCATTTACAAACAGTTCAGCATTAAAACATCATATACGGACACATATTGGAGAGAAAGCATACTTATGTGAAGTGTGTGGTTCAGCATTTTCACGGAGCTCACATTTAAAAATACATCTACGAACACATACTGATCAGAGACCATATTCATGTGAATTGTGTGGATCAGCATTTACAGAGAATTCAAATTTAAAAACTCACATGCAGAGACATAAAGGTGAGAAAACATATTCATGTGAAATTTGTGGTGTAAGATTTTCACAGCAATCAGGTTTAAAATTTCACATGAAGGGACATTCTAGTGAGAAAATATTTTCATGTGAAGTATGTGGTTCAACCTTTTCATACAGGTCAAGTTTAAGAACTCACATGCGGTCACATACAGGTGAGAAACCATATTCATGTGAAGTGTGTGGCTCAGAATTCGCAGATAATTCAAAGCTAAAGATTCACATGCGCACACATACAGGGGAGAAACCATATTCATGTGAAACGTGTGGTTGTGCATTTTCATTGAGATTAACTTTAAAATGTCACATGCGGACACATGCTGGTGAAAAACCATATTCATGTGAAGTGTGTGGTTCAGCATTTTCTCAGAGTTCAAGTTTAAAATCTCACATGCGGACACATACAGGTGAAAAGCCATATTCATGTGAAGTGTGTGGTTCAGCATTTTCACAAAGCTCAAGTTTAATATCTCATATGCGAACACATACTGGTGAAAAACCATATTCATGTGAAGTGTGTGGTTTAGCGTTTACACAGAGTTCAAATTTAAAATCTCACTTACAAACACATACTGGTAAAAAAAAAACATTTTCATGTGGAGTGTGTGGTACAGCATTTTCATCAACCTCGCATTTAAAAAGTCACATGAGAACACATACTGGAGAGAAACCATATTCATGTGAAGTGTGTGGTTCAACATTTACACAGAATTCAAATTTAAAATCTCACATGCGGATACACACTGGAGAGAAGCCATATTCATGTAAAGTGTGTGGTTCAGCCTTTTCACAGGGCTCGATTTTAAAAAGACACATGTCGATACATGCTAGATAATAACCATATTCCTTTGAAGTATGTGGGTCCACATTTACCGGTGCACAAATTTAGAAATAAACATGGAAATTTATACTGGCATATATGTGTATTTATTTCAAATTTGTAATTAAGGATTTTCTGGGCTTTTAATTAAGTTTAAGAGCTCAAACTTGTAAAACCTCTATTTTTGGGAAGTATATTTCCAATGTTTATGTTTAGAATTTTGCAACCATTAAAAAGAGACTGTGAAGCACTCTGCTTCATAGGCATTATATTCGTGTGATATGTGTGAATTTACATTTTCAGCTAGTTGAAACTTACATATCACAAAAATATTTAAAGTAAACTTTGAGGCATACAGGAGAATTTTTGTTTTCTTATGACATGAGTAGATTGCTATGGTATTTGTAGCATTCCTCAAATAATTGTTGTTAATCACAAAACTCAATAGAGTGGGGGGAAAATATGAGAAGAGAGAATATAAATTTAAAATATTATTACTTCAGCTAAATACTGGAGATTGAATGACCTACATTAAACACCTGATTGTAAACACCTCGCTTAGATGACTTTGATCTGAGTGATACCTTTATTGTCCTTCTTTTAAGTGAATAAAAATAATCAAAACTTGCATTTTTATCTGCTATATTCAGTGAGATTATAATTATTTTCCACAGTGGCAACTTCATAATATATTTCAAATTTCTGATGGAAACATATGTGGCATATCTTGAAATGTTTTCATGGTACAGAATAAACTACAGTTCTAAAATATCAGCAATATTATTGGTCCTGTTCTGGTGGCTCAGCTTTAGTCACTTTCCCACAATCAGAATGTTGCCCCACCCTGAGCTCTTTGGTATGGTACCTAGGCTTTTTGCAGTACTAGACTGACGTTCAGATCTCAGCATTTTACAGTTTAACTGGCTAAATGTAGCCATAAATTCTATGCTAACATTTTTCTTCTCTCACAAGTGGATCTCTGTTATGGTCCAGGTTAGGACCAAGGAAGAACAACACGAACACAAGAGTAGAAATAACAAAGGTATATTACACAAAATAATAATACAAGATGTGGGAGGTGTTAGTATGACTGTCAGTCTGGTTTAGAGTGAACTACTATCGGCTTGACTCGATTCACCCCTCTCTTTTGAGAGGCGTAGTATACATAGTGTTAGGAAGAGTTCATTCTGTAGTTATAGGTAAGGACCCATGACAATCTCCCTTTGGACTCCATGCTTTCCAGCTAATTTTAATATGCAAAAATTTAAATGCAACATCAATCACTACTGTCCTCCCAATTATTCTTTTCTGTTTTTGCTCATTGTTAATGTTTCTGTTCCCAGTTCTTCAACATCCTGTAACCCCTTGTGTTTAAGTGGCTTTACTATCTTGCTTGGGGTGATACCAATAAAAAAATATTGGCTTGTCCATAAATTAACTGAATCTATTAATCTGCATAAACAAGAAACTGAAATTTATTCCTGATCGATCAAGTGTTAGTATATATATTACAGCTTGAGAATCCATTATCTGAAATTCTTGGGATGAGAAGTGCTTCAGTTTTCAGATTTTGGAATACAGGCTATTTAATTTGTATATATAATATACTAGCAGCATGACCTGGCATTGCCCGTGCTTGATTCAAAAATCGTACGACTCATACAGCAATCACTATCACTTGACTTAAAATATTTTTGCCCTTCCTTGACTTTAAAGGAGTGTTCTTTGCCATGCTGATGTTGCTACATGCCTTACTTCTTGCCTATCTCACACTGAATTTTTTCTAAGCTCTATACTAAACATTAAATCTGTTACGAAAAAAGAACTAAACAAAATGAACACAAAACGATCAGCTTTAAAAAAGGACTCGTAACTGGAAAAACCAAATGAAAAAGAATGTTAACAACAAATACTTTTTCACACCCAACCCAGTTCTGCAGAATCAGAATCAACGTTGAGTTTAAGCAAGCGAGTGAGCCAATTGGAGTAAAGTGCCATGCAGATTTAAATTTTTCCCACTTGTGATGAATGCAGCTATCGATTTTTTTTGCATGCTAGTTAACATTCATGTCAGTCAGCTGTTGGCTTTCATGCTGGCCAATAAAATCTTCCTGTCTATTTGTGGCAGCCAGCTATAGGCTCTCACTCTGGCCAGTAGAAAATGGCTGCAAACTACATGAAAATTGCTGTAGAAGCATGAAAAAATCGATTATTTCTACTATTGATGGGAGTTGGGAAATGCAAAGTTGGACTTGGCCTTCCTGTAACTTGGAGCATGTGCATGTAAGTTTTGGTACAAATCTATCAAAAATTGCGGCTGTGCATTCGTTACACACCCACACACACACACACATCCTGCTTTTCATATAATAGGTTAGCTTGGGAATGGAACCTGAGCATAAGCACAGTATCCCTTTAGATTTCACAACACGGCTTATATATATAACCTAGAGGTAGTTTTATATAAATAACATATACTCAGCAGGTAGTTTTATATAAAATTTTGTCTACATACAGACACAGGTAATGATGCTAGTCATGTAATGCTCACACAGACTTTTAAGTTGTCAAATTAAGATTTCTTGTAAAAATAATGTTTTGTATTTTCTGTACATGTACAAAAAAAAAACATGATCACTACTTACAAAAAATATATAAATGCTACACCAAACACTACTTTTACATCAGGTGTGAGAAACTGTAAGGAGATGGTACATCATCAATGATATCCCTGTAGGTGTGAGAAGGAAAATTCAATAAGCTATCAGTCTCTACCAACGATGTCCTGTTTTGATTAAATTGTTACAACACATACAGGTACAGCATTTGTATAAAAACAAAATATTTATTCTGATTACAGTTAAATCTGATGAAAACTAAAAAAAGTCAGCATTTTATTTCTAACATTGCATTACAATAATCATGCTATGTGTAGCTATGTTGCTTTCTGAAATTTTCCATGTGTGACAAGTCATGTCAGCACCTGAAAAAATTTGGATTTTGGAATTTCAGATAAAGGACACTCAACCTGTATTAAGATTAGCTCCTGAAAATGCTTTCAGTTGAGCACTTTGGTATGATTTTGTTTTATTTCTTTACAGCATTTGCTCTAATATTTTCTCATAAAAAATAACAATCAAAACAATAATTATAATAAAAATAAATATAAAATTAAAACAAAATAAAATAAACTCACTAATTAACATTATCATGAAATCAACAAATTTTAACAACTCCTTAAAAAAATATACATACATGAAACCTACATGACTACAAATTCAAACTCACAGAATAAAATAGAACTTTTTATAATACATCTAAAATAGAAAGTATTCTATTTCCTCAACAAAGTCAATGACTATAATAACAATATAAACAACTTTGGATTAATGAAATACATCTGTTTGGTACACATCTTCAGTAATGTTTTTAGCTGAGGAGTTTCAGGTTTTCAACATGATTCTCTCTGCAGTGATTCAGCTGATACTGATTGGGTATTGACTCATGTGCCATCTGTCAGCTACAACTTTCCTCAATTTTAATCACACACATTGCGACTCCTCTTGGCAATTTATAGTCCAATCATGGATAACTTCTGGTTCACCAGCAATCTACGCTCATCCATAAAAAAGAAAGCAAATGCAGTAACGGTTTTGATCTGGTAAAGAATATGGTGATACACTCGGCTTGAAGTGGTAAGTAACAATTCAAATCAATGAAATGCCCAAAACAAAATGATCCATTGCATTTGAAAATGACCTCATAAACATAATCAATAATTTAGAAGAAGAAAAATCAACAATAATTTATAAAATCAAACAAATACAGGAAAATCTATAAAATTGAAGCCAACAATTACAATAAACTAGTTGACAAAAGATGTTACCAAATTTTACAAAACTACAAATAATGAAATAGTGATATCAACATGGAAGCTAAAAACATAGCCACAAAATTGAATTAGACAATAACTAACAAAAGAAGAACCATTCATTAAATTAAAAGACCATAAGGACAACTTCATGACCAAACCCACATGCAGATTATTAAACCCCACAAAAAGCAACGTTGGGAAAATAAGTAAATATATATTAGACAAATATTAAACATAAACCAATGGAAAAGCACAAAAGCCACAATTAATTAGTTTAATAGTATTAATAACAAAGAAAACTGTACTTTCACACAATTCAATATAAAAAACTTTTATCCATCTATGAAAGAGAGCATATTAGATAACGTACCAAAGTTAGCCAAACAATATATGACTGTCCCCAATGATGACATAAATATAAAACTAGAGAATCTATACTATATTACAACAAAAACATATGAGCTAAAAAAGACCAAAATTCCAACTTTGATGTGACAATAGGTAGCTATGATGGTGCAAATGTATGTGAGCTTGTAGACATATATATAAATATATATAATAAACAAATTAGCAACTGTAATTAACAAAAAGGTATGAATTTATATAGAGATGATGAACTGCTAATACTAATAAATTGTACCAACTGACATAATCAGAAAAAAAATAATAAAAGACCTCAAAAACCTAGGAGTCACCAATGATATAAAATTCTACCAAAAAATAGATATCCTAGGTATAACCTTCAACTTAAACAATGGAACATACTAACCATATAGAAAACCAAATAACAACCCAATATATATTAACAAAAATTCCACCCTCCTATCATATTTAAATAAATACACATATCTATAAATAAAAGACTTTTAACAAATAATAGCAAATTAAAAATATTCAATGAAAATAAAATCAATGAATCATCTCTAAGAAGCAGTGGATATTCAAACAAAAACAACAGAAAACAATATAATTTGCTTCAATTCATCCTAAAACAATATGATAAAAACAAAATATTCTTCAAACTAATTGACAAACATTTCCCTAAGAACAGTAAATTATCAAAAAATACCGTCAAAATTAGTTACAGCAACATGGATAACATGAAAGTATAATAACTATCAATAAAATTAATAATAGCAGCAACAATAGCAATAACACCAGAATAATACCATCAAATATAATTGTAGAAACAAAGAAAACTGCTCACTTAATGACAAATATTTAACCAATAACATAACATACAAAGCTACCATAAATAATAACATTAACACAGACAAAATAGTTTATATAAGTACTGCAGAAAAAAACTAAAAGGAAGATATAATCACAAAATATCCTTTGACAGAAAAAATACGTCAGCAACACAAGCCTATCAAAATACATATGGACCCAAAAAGAAGTGGAAAACATTAAACCGAGTAGGCACAATGAGCTATTCTTCTTGGAGGTTAGAATCAGCCATGCTGATAGTTGGCAAAAAAGTTCTCTAAGACAAAGGAGAGCAGTTTCATTTTGGAGGTGTTAAAATTAAAATATTTCTTGCAAGAAATTGAAGGTAATTTTTAAGATCAACTGCCAATTTGACCTTAACAAACAGATCAGATTTACCATTAAAACAGGAGTAAATTGAGAACTAGTGACATTGGCAAGGTCATTGATGAAAATCCATAATAATAAAAATTAAAATACATTTCTTGCCCCAGTGAACAGAGTGTAGATCAGTTTTTTTTTTATATCAACTACCAATTTGACATCAAAGCAATCAAACCATTAAAATAATTTTTAACTGTTGTAAGAAACAATTAACTTTGTTTATCTCATTTTTCCATTAGCACTGTTCAAAAGGAAACAGAGTCAACATTGAAATTTATTTTATCCATGTTTTATATAAAACATGGATAAAATAAATTTATTAAATTCAAAAATACTTATTATCCAAATGCTTTATCTCCAAGAATATTTGGGATAATAATAGTCTTGATGTAAATGTAAAATTTCATCTGAAATCATCACATTCCTAGAATTTAAAGCAATGTGTAATGCATAAAGGAATGGTAGACTTATAAATATGTAAGCTAGATTCGTGTGAAAAATATATCCAGCACAATACAGTGAAACAACTTTCTCAGCAGCAAACCTAGTAGTTAATTCAATATAATCTTTCTTTCTCATGTCAGCAGAAAATGTTAGCCTGAGAAGGCACAGAGAGTCAGTCTCTTGGAGGTTAGCATCAGCCATGCTTATGGAGGGCAAAAAAGATTCTTGAAGATGAATAAAAGAGGGCAGTTTTGTTTTGGAGGCATTAAAATTAAGAAACCATTTCTTGCCCCAGTTAATAACAGAGTGTAGGTGATTTTTTATATCAGCAGCCAATTTGACTTCATCAAACCAATCAAATTTACTATTAAGATAGAAGTAAACATTTTTTTTATATCTTGTAAGAAACAGCAAACTTTGTTTTATTCATTTTTCCACAAGCATTAACATTGTTCAAATGGCAAAGAGGAGTCAAAATTGAAATATACAAAATATGAACAAAATAAATTTATTAAATTCAGTTTGTGTGCAAAAATAAAAAGAAAATATCTTTGAATATATATCCTTCTTTCTTTTGGTCAGCACAAAATGCTAAAGAGACTTCACTGCAAAATGTTGAAAATATTCATCTAATTTTTATTTGCTTATTCAACCCCTTTTTTTAAGTTCTATAGATTTATCTAATAGAATCATATTCAAAAAGACTTGCTATTCAAGTGCTTTATCTCCAAACATATTTGGGATAATAATATTTAGTCTTAATATAAGTTTAAAATTCCATCTGAAATCATCACATTCCTAGAATTTAAAGCAATGTGCAATGCATGAAGAAATGGTACACTTATAAATTTGTAAGCTAGATTAATGTGACAAATATGTCCAGCACAATACAGTGAAGCAACTTTCTCAGCAGCAGACCTAGCAATTAATTCAATATAATCTTTCCTCTTCATGTCAGCAGAAAACGTTAACCTGAGAAGGCACAGAGAGTCAGTCTCTTGGAGGTTAGCATCAGCCATGCTGATGGAAGGCAAAAAAGATTCTTGAAGATGATAGCAGTTTCATTTTGGAGGCGTTAAAATTAACAAACCATTTCTCACCCTAGTTATATCACCTACCAATTTGATTTTATTAAACCAATCAAACTTAGAATTAAGACAGAAGTAAACAAATTTTTAACTCTTGTAAGAAACAATAAACTTAGTTTTATTCATTTTTTTCACAAAGTGGAGTCAAGATTGAAATATATAAAACAGGGACAGAATAAATTTATTACATTCAATTTTTTTTAATCAACTCACCCTAAGCAAGTCAATAAAGCTACTAAGATACAAGGGGTTATTGAGAATATAAGAAAAATATACTATTAAGAAGAGAAAATAAAATAACAAAAATGAAAAAGATAACAATTGACATTACATTTAAATTTTTGATGATCAAAGTTGACAGGGAAGAAAAGATTTCCCCAAGTGAGCAGTGCAAGAGAAAAAACTGTTAGCATAGCACTTATGGTTACATCTAGCCATTTCAACTGTAAAATGATGAGACCTAGCTACCAATCTAGTACTTAAATCGATGGGAAAATGACTAAAGCCAAGATGCAGGTCAGGGCCAGTAACATTGCAAATTCTTCTTTAAATTTTATCAAGAATCTCTAAATATAAAACAGAAACACCAGACCAGATGTGGCAGCAATATTCAAAGCAAAGAGAATGGCAGACTTACAAACATATAAGATAGATTCTGGTGAGAAAAATTATCTAGCTCAACATAGGAAACCAACTTTCCTAGCAGCAAACTTAGCAATTGATTCAATATACACTTTCTACTTCATATCAGCAGAAAACATTAGTCTAAGAAGGTGCAATGAGTCACACTCCTGGTGGTTAGCATCAGCCATGCTGATGGAAGGTAAATAGGGTTCTCTCAGATGATTAAAAAAAGCAATTTTGGTTTGAAGGTGTTAAAATTAAGAAAATGTTCCTTTATCATTGCAAATAAACTTGTTGGCACTCGGAGATGAAAATGTACCAGAAAATATCTTGCACAAGATATCACCACAAAATCCGAAGTTGTCAGTCGATGTGTTAAAGTTCCACAGATTTTATTAAATTAGAGTTTCTTCTGAAAATTGTAAATAGAATTCATGTTAATCTTATATCTATAATTCTCAAAATGTATGTGTGTATGTATGATCAGATGTTGTTTATGCATTTCTGCAGTTTTCATCTGATTTCAATGAAATTTTTTTGTTTGATAGATAATTCTTCAGTGCCGGTTTTGAGTCCAGATTTACTGGAAAAAATTACAAATTTGAAGGTGAAAAATCAAAAAAATCTGATCTTTTACATTTTGCACAAAAAACAAAGACAAAATTTAATGTTTGTAAAAAACAGTTAACAATCAATTTAGAGAATTGTAATTGTTGAAACTTGACTAATGCATGGAATAATAATACAACACAAAATGTACTTAAACAAAATGTATTGAAACAAGAAAGTGTACACAATATTTACAGATAGTCTTTTGGTATATTCTTGGGAAGACCGTTCCTGGAGAATGTGTTGACTTAGTCGCAGTCAGGCAGAGTCTCTGGATTGGATCTCTTCTTCCTCACCCTCATCTTCCCAGTACCAACCATATTTATATGGTCGGTACTCCACGATGTAAATTAGGTGGATCGTACCACAACAGTAATCTATTGCAAAAGATTATTAGAATTATAAAAAAAATTATATTATAAATAAAAATTTATTATTATGACAATCCAGGGAAGAGTCTCCTTCCTTGCAAGATTAAGAACACAAAAAGGGCTCTTTTCAGGGCCAAGTCCCATTCAGATTGTTAAACCCCCCCACCATTTGGGGATGTGCCTCAGTTGCACCCAATTATTGTTACTAATATTGATTTTGGGGTGGGATGACTTTAAACTTAATCTGAATGGCAAAAATTCTCAGTAATGAAACACCCGGGCGAAGACAAGTTATACTGCTATTAAATAATATAACCATGGTAGATTGTCTAATTTCTATAATACAAGGGTGTGCTGAAAAGATCATTGGCTGACTGTGTGACACTAGAGCTGTGAAATCTTGCATACATTAATTTCAACTCTTCTTATTAATAACTGCATTGTTTCTTTCCAGGTAAACTGACTGTTCAAAGAAGACTTCAAATGGAACTAGTAGCAATTTCTGTTGAAAATGGACAAATTTGGCATGATGGTGTTTTCAAGTACATACAGAAAACAGGTTTAGTCCCCCCAAAATATTCATGCTGGCATGGTTGCTACATTAGGGTATGACACTCCAGCTTTATCAACAGTGCAAAAGTGGGCAGCTGAATTTAGGAGGGGAAGGGAGAGTCTTGAAGGTGACCCAAGATCTAGACATCCTGTGACTGCTACCATTGAGGAAAACATTGATTGTGTTCACCATATGGTGATGGATAATAGGCAATTGACTATAAATCAAATAGCCAATGCTATTAGAATATCCTGTGAGAGAGTTGAGAATATCCTGCATAATGACCTTGGCGTGACAAAGGTTTCTGTTTGGTGAGTGTCATGTCTTCTGACACCTGATCAAAAATGCATAAGCTGATCAGATCATGGAAAAATCTGATATTGTTTGATGCAGATCCAGTTGGTTTCCTTGAATGTTTCCTAACCCAAGTTAATGTTGGGTTCGTCACCTTGAGTCAGAGACAATCTACCCATCCTCACCTGCTCCAAAGAAGGTCTGAAGCAAAGGTGAATGGCCTCAGTTTTTGGATGCAAAAGTTATTGGATTTATTGACTATCTTGAGAAGGGCCACACCATCAATGGAGAGTACTATGCCAAATTGCTGCAGCAGTTACAAAAGGCCATCAAGACTAAAAGCCCAGGAAAACTGATGAAAAAGGTCTTGTTTCATCAGGACCATCATCCAGCATACAAGTCTGCTGTGCATGATTATTCTCTGTATTCGACAATCAGCTGTTCCATAAAAGGATTATTTTAATTATAATATCATGTGGATTGTATTTATGAGGGTGTTGTAGCATACCTATGGACAATAATGGTTATGTCTCCATTCACGTAAATATGGTAGTAAATACTGTATGCTGGTCTGCAGCTGGAGATTCATTGCCAGTTGTGCTGGCTAAAGTTTCTGCCTCCAGGCAGAGTGGATCCCCAGATGAGGCTATGTTGAAGGGCAGAGTTTTGTCTTGGGAAACGGCTACCCAACACCATTTTATATGGGGTCTGTGGGGAATTTTTGGCCAAGCCTATGGGCTCAGATACCGCGCATTAAATTCAGCTTGGTAAATATCCTGCATTTGGAGATTCATTGTGGAATTCACTTAACTCACTTCTAGCAGTTGACTACTTTTTCTACACACTGCTGGCAAATCTCATATGTGTTTTTCTTGTCCTAAGTATTATCGTTCATTACCAACCTTCATTTGATTATTCTGTTCAGTAACCTTCCCTGGGTTACAACAGAGGGTTGTTCTGAAAGTAAGATCAGAGTTGGATGTTAGTGGCATGTTAGTTTTTTGTTTGTGTTTGTTTAGTGGCATATCAATCTTTATAGGTTATTTAATGCCGAAATCTAAATATTTTGAACATAATTCTATGGCTTCAACTAAATATATTTTGAACACATTTGTATACTGTCAACTAGAGATAAAATGTTTTGGCAGAACAATGTTCCAGTACACAAATCATTGATTTCAACAAATGCTGTGCATGACTGTGGCTTTGAACTGATTGATCACCCTTTCTATTCTCATGATTTGTGATATTAAGACAGATATTAAAAACAGTTCGAGTGAAGACAGGAAAGAAAGTGTTAGAAGAACTGAGAAGGATTTTTTCCTATAACCAGTTGTTTTATAGTGGCATGGAGCTTAGGGGTTAAAATGAACAGTTGATTTACTCATGCCAACAAGATTAATGGCTGATGGTAATGATGAGGAAATACATGGCTAATTTTACCAAAACAAGATAAGGAATTTATTCACAAACTTACATACTTGAAGTAGTGTTAGTAGCTTATTTGAGGAAAACAAATTAGAATTCTTAAAATCCATAGTTTTAATATATTGTCATATCGTCCTGGGTAAGATGTTAAACTAAATCCATGTCCTGGGTAAGACAATAAACTACATCCAGCAGCAAGGCCTCTGGTCAGGAGGTTTTGAGGAGCGTGGAACCACCTCTTAATTGCTGGTGTTCCCAGGTCCACCTTGACCCAGGGTGGTAGCACCTGTTAAGAGGGTCCCAGCTATGGGCAAATAGTTAACTATTACCAGCAATACTTTTTTGAAAAAATTATTACCAGCAATACAATTTTGAAGGAAAAAATATTACCAGAAACAGATTTTTGACAAAATAAAAAAAACTCTCTTTTTATTATTACCAGCAATAAAATATATTGTCGGTATTAAATAACCCATTGAGGTTGATATGCCGTAAAACAAAATAACCAAACCAATCTAAACCAAAGAATACATATTCTATTCATATGAATCTATCCTAAAAATGTTGTCAGCATTAGATACCCCATTGAGGTTGATATGTCAGAAAACAAAATAAACCAAACCAAACTAAACATATTGTCATGAAGAGGAAATAATATTCAAAATGTTTAAAACAAAGCCAAGTGAGTTTGTTGATCACTGAAGGGATATTTGGTTTGAAAGTACAATAATATATTCTTTTTTATTTACAATAAATGGATTTATTTATTTCTATTTTTTAAATTATGAAAACTACATTAAATAATGATAATTAAATAAAACCATATCTATTTTATCATATTTTCCATTTTTTAATCTAATTTTACCAAAATATTTAAATTTTAAGCTGGGATTTCTATCCATCAATCAATACAGAAATTAAATGAAATTCATCAATATTTTTTATTACAGTTTTACTGAAAAGAAAGAAAATATATTGGGTTAAAATTTTTCTAAGAATAACATACTGAACTGGATATGGACAGAGTTTAGGTCAATATAGTTTAACAAATTGTTGGAAAAGTGGATAGAAAGATTGTGGTGCCTTAATTTTACAAATTGGAAATGTTTTTCTGCCTTTAAAAAAATCATTTGAAATACTGGCTTTATCTGGGCTTGCACACTGATCAGTAGCATCAGATGTAGGTCAGTCTGGTACAAGACCTAATGTATGGAGAATCTAGTAGAATGTGATTGTTGACATACGATGCAAATTGCTTTTCTCAAGGATTTATAAATTATTGGCTTAACGAAGTAAAAAAAGAAAAATTCTTCCGAATTATCTCCCTTGAGTTTCGTTCCTAAGAAGACATTTTCTTGCAAAACAGCAAACAAAAAGCTTCGTTTTCAAGAGAATATTATCGAGAAATACTTTTATTTTGTATTTATATTTCGCCCTGCTTTTTTTCCTGTAATTATGAATTGTCCAAAAGAAGAAAAATCAGATATAAAAAAACAGAAAGAAGTAAGTGTAATATTTTATCTTTTTTTTGATTGACGAATTTGCTCAAAGAGAAACAAAGAATCAAATCAACGAAAGTAAAGTTTATTAATAATCGCCTTCAGAATTGATGTTAATCGACTAATATTTTAACCTCTATAAAATAAAAATTTACGCAATCATTTCCATTTTCAAGATATTTTTTTTTATTAATTTTTGCAAATTTAATCAAAACCCGTTTTAATTTCATTTGTTAAATAAATATTGCCTTTTATTTTGGCATTTCTTTATTTATTGACTAGGAATTTGCAAATAAGTTTTTTTGACTTTGGATTATACGGAATTTAAAACTTTAAAAAATATTTTGAGAGTTTTTTTTTATTGTTTTTATTTAGAAATTGAATGATTTTAAAGAAAGACAACTGAATAATTATTTATTTTCTAGCATTTTAAACCGAAACGGGTTTTTTTTCTTTGTCTCTTACGATTTAAATTTCGCACCAAAATTTAAATCTTATGACAGTTCTCGGCATATTTTTTTTTCTTTTTAATATAGGCAAAACAGAAGATATAAAAATTAATTTGTAAAAAAAAAATATTATCTATTCTATTTCTAATCATTGCTGAATTTGTAAAATTTCGGTTAAATAAATCATGTTATTCATAAAACAAAAAAAGCTTTTTAATGTCTTAGTTTTACAAAAATGAGTTTTTCGGAATTTCATAAAATTAAATAAGTAGTGTGTAACACATGTAAAAATAAAAGGTTTTACTAAAATTTTCTAAATAAAATAGAAACATTTCTAAAATAACTTCATTCCTTTTTTAATAAGTCCTGAAAGTTTAATTAAAATCCGACAATTATTTGATTTTTAAGAATTTTCAAATCAATGTTTTTCACCGCAAAAAAGATGCTAAAAATTTCCCATACAAATTTATGGCCATCCGTTGGCGCAAGAAAAACATTTTTAACCAAAATTTCGAACGTTCTATTAAAAAAGATATTAATTTAAATTTTAAATGATCCAAAAATCCTTTGGACATTCCTTTTAATTTAAAATAATAATAGATTTTTGACAATAAGATTTTGTTTTTAATAAGTTTGGGGCATTTTTTCATTATGTTTTTATTCATTTTTTTAGCGAATCTTTGGAGCTACTTTGGCCTTGATTAGAGCATTTTCTTCATCATGTATTGGGCTTTTTTTTTTTTTTTTTTTTTTTTTTTTTTTTGCAGTTACCTGATGAAGACACTCGAACGCCTAAAAACATCTACTATCAAATTAATTCGCCAGAAAAACAGATTATGTCGAAAAAAAGGCCCCAAACTTAATAAAAACAAAGTTCTATCGTGAAAAAATTTGTTATTAATTAATAAGAGGAAAGAAAAACCAAAGTATATTTTTAAATTATTATCATTCTATTCTAGCACGTTTTAAATTTTGGTTGAAAATCTTTTTTCTTTTTTAACGTCAGCGGTCGCGTAATTTAGCATTAGTTTACATTTTTTATCGTTTTTTTTTTTTCAGTTGAAAAACATTAATTTGGAAATTCTTGCAAAAATCAAATAATTGTCGAATTTTAATGAAACTTTCTGAAATTATTAAAAAATGAATGAAATTATTTTAGAAATGTCTATTTTTTAGAAAGTTATGGTAAAAATATCTTCTTTTTTTTTTACATCTGTTATCCACAGATATTTTGGTAAGTGTAGTTTTAACAAAAACAAATTAAATAATACAACAGAACCTTTTCCCGTTTTAAATAGCAAAAAAAATTACATTTCTTTATGGTAGTGCATAATGATTTTCTGCAAGGAAAGTCTGTAAAAGAAGTAAATAGGCCAATTTTTCTGATTATGCCTGCGTAGGTACTACGCAGTAAATTAGTAAAAATATGATGGCAGTAATGGGGGACGAATGACCAACAAGAAGTTCGATTTTTTTTTTTGGCAATAACTCCAAAATTATGAAGGTTTCTTCATAATTTAATTGTTAATTCGAGTTCAGCGTGTACATTTGCACGGCTATGATAATTTGGGAAAAATTTTAAGTGATATTAGCACTCAGGGGAAACAAAACCAAAATTTACCTTTACTTTTTTAAATTCAATTTTAGGGATAGAAACAGTGCAGGCTTTGGTCATCGTTAAAAAGTACCTAAAAAAATCAATAAATTGCCCTGACGTTAGTTGTCAATACAGTGATGTAAATAACAATTCACACCCCCAAACAAAACTAATCATGGCAGTTAGACATGCTTCTCTTATTTCCAGCTTAATTTTTTCTGCTAAAATATTAAGTAATGTTTGCTTCAAATTACATTAAGCATACTTTAAATTTTCTAATTTTCCTAAAATAACTTTTGAAAAAATTATTATTGAATTTTACAAGATTTTTAAAGTTGTCAAAAATAGGTGACATGATCGATTTTATGTAGATTTTGTTGACTCAAAAAAAAGATTTTTAACTAAAATTTCAGTCATGCTAGAAAGGATAAAAAAATTACAAAAATATTCAAAAAATACTTTGGTCTTTCCTCTTAATAATAACATAAACATTTAGACAATAAAAGAATTGTATAATCAAATTTGCTCTTTTTTTTTTTTTAGTGAAGTATTGAACATAGAAAAAAAAATTTTTTTCAATGAATAATTAATTTTTGCAAGTATTATTTTCATTTAAATTTTAATTAGAATAATTTATGAAGTTTTAAATCTTTTAAATTTCTGTATATTAATATTGTACCAGTTAGATGATATTGTTTATTAACCAACAATTCATTGAGTCCACCCCCCCTATTTTAAAAAGAATTTTGAATTTTTTTTATATTTTATCTTACTTCTCCTCAAATGTGACAGTTTTGAATGAAACCTGTATGAAAAATAATGGTTGAAGGACATAAACTTCAATATTTGTGTTATCTCTAAATGTGATAAATATATGGATCTAATTGAAAGAAATAATTTCTATCTAATAATCAAAGCAAGAAAATAATATTTTTCCTGTCAATTTTTGGTTAAAAAACCTGATTGACCCATTAAACAACATTTATATGTTACATTGTCTGCTTATCATAAACTAATTCGAAAATATAAGGAAGAATTTAAAGAATGATAAACATATAGAAAATTTAGTCAGAACACAAGGCAGGTCATTGTTTTTTTATGGAATTCAAATGTTTGATTGCAAATAGTTGGAATGTCTGAATATTCTTTATATATATATATGAATGCATGGAGAACACAATTCATAAAAGTATGATAAAAATTATTTCATCAGAACATTCAAGGTGAAATTATTCAAGGTGAAATTATTCAAGGTGATTCAAGGTGAAATTATTCAAGGTGATTTAACTGTAATGATTAAATAAAAATATAGTTTTGATTTTTATAAAAACGACAGTAAAATTTAATGTTTTTGCATTCATTCAGTTTTGAAATTTGAATATTTTCCCTTTTTTAATTTATTTTCTAAACCCTTGTGTTTTTTTTTTATAATTTGTTATATAGGAATAAAGTGTCACTGCCAACACTTTAGTTTGAACATAGATTGCCAGTGAGCAAACACAGGTGATCATATTATTGAATTAAGTAGGTCACATGACCATAGAGGGAATGCATAAGTAGGAGGTTATATGGCATCTAATTGATCGCTATTTCTACTCTAACCTCTATAACTATATGGACCGCTATTCTCTACTCTATTCACTATGCTATTTCTCTATTCGGATCACTATTCGAGTGAGTATTATCAAGCAAGTACTATTAATTTGAGTGCTATTTGAAGGCATCTGACACCAGCATTGTTCAATGGCATACTATAGTTGTGTTTGTGATTATAAAGTCTCTACTACAACGAGCATTACAAAAGTGACAAGTATTCGTTGACATCTCAAAATAATTGTCGATGATGACAAAAAACTTTAAAAAACTTTTTGATTTCAGGATGGTGGGAAAATGTTTCTGGATAGTTAGTTGTCTCTCAGGATGGCTCCAGAATAATGTTAAAATATTAGTCTGGAACTTTGGTCCCAATGAGTCATAACATTTATAATACCATTTTTTGAGGAAAAATATAAATGGAATAATTTCAGTTTTTTGTTGTTTTAATACATGAGAAGGTTTCTTTGATCTACAGAATAAACTTGCAGCAAAAATATGTTTTAAATATGTGTTTATTTGCATTTTAGAGTGTTAGTCTGAAAACATTAAATGGGTACTAAACATGTTCGTTTTTATTTCTTACAGATTATCAATATGTCTGTGGAAAGCAATTCTCATGGAAATGTAGCCACATCAGAATACTCTAGAGATGGATTGAAAGTCTCAGATAATTTGCATTTCAAAACTACAGTACAAGCACTAATGGAAGAAAAACCATATATATGTGAAGTGTGTGGTTCAGCATTTACAGATACTTCAACGTTAAAAAATCATATGCTGATACACACAGGTAAGAAGTCCTATTCATGTGAAGAGTGTGGTTCATCATTTACAAACAAATCAAATTTAAAAAGTCACATACGGACACATAATGGAGGGAAACCATATTCATGTGAAGTGTGTGGTTCAGCATTTTCACGGAACTCACATTTAAAAAGACACATGCGAACACATACTGGTGAGAAACCATTTTCATGTAAAGTGTGTGGTTCAGCATTTACAGAGAATTCAAAGTTAAAAATTCACATGCGAACACATACTGGTGAGAAACCATTTTCATGTGAAGTGTGTAGTGCAACGTTTTCATTGAAATCAGGTGTAAAATCTCACATGCGAACACATGCTGGTGAGAAACCATATACATGTGAAGTGTGTGGTTCAGCATTTTCACAAACATCAACATTAAAATCTCACATGCGGGCACATACTGGGGAGAAACCATTTTCATGTGAAGTGTGTGGTTCAGCTTTTGCATACAGTTCAAGTTTAAGAATTCACATTAGGACACATACAGGTGAAAAACCATTTTCATGTGAAGTGTGTCATTTAGCATTTGCATGGAAATCAAATTTAAAAACACATATGAAAATGCATACTGGTGGCAAGCCATATCCATGTGAAATATGTGGCTCATCATTTACAGCAAATTCCAAGTTAAAAACTCACATGAGAACACATACAGGTGAGAAACCATATTCATGTGAATTGTGTGGTTCTGCATTCTCACAGAAATCAAGTTTACAATCTCACATGCGGAGACATGGTGGTGAAAAACCATATTCATGTGAAGTGTGTGGTTCAGCATTTTCACAGAGTTTAGTTTTAAAATCTCACATGCGAACACATACTGGCGAGAAACCATATTCATGTGAAGTGTGTGGTTCAGCATTTACACATAGCACAAGTTTAAAAATACACATGAAAATACATACTGGTGAGAAACCATATTCATGTCAAGTGTGTGGTTCAGCATTTTCATGGAGGTCAAATTTTAAGACACACATGAAAATACATACAGGTGAGAAACCATATTCATGTCAAGTGTGTGGTTCAGCATTTTCACAAAGTTCAGGTTTAAAAACTCATATGTCTACACATACAGGGGAAAGACCATATTCATGTGAAGTGTGTGGTTCTGCATTTTCACAAAGCTCAGGTTTGAAAACTCACATGTTGACACACACTGGGGAAAAACCATATTCATGTACAGTATGTCATTCATCATTTTCATTGGCCTCACATTTAAGAAGTCACATGAAAACACATACTACAGAGAAACCGTATTCATGTAAAGTATGTGGTTCAGCATTTAAGCATAGTTCAAGTTTAAAAACACACATGCGAATACATACTGGTGAAAAACCATTTTCATGTGAAGTATGTGGCTCCAAATTTTCACGGCGTACACATTTAAAAATACATATGCAAACACATACTGGAGAGAAGCCATATTCTTGTGAAGTGTGTGGTTCCAAATTTTCACGCAGCTCATCTGTAAAAATACATATGCGAATACATACAGGAGAGAAACCATATTCATGTGAAGTATGTAGTTCAGCATTTTCACAGCGCTCAAGTTTGAAATCTCACATGCGGACACATAATCGTGCTAAATCCTAATATGAAGCATATGGCTCAACATTTACAGTGAGTTCAAGTTTAAATACTCACATGCAAACACATACTGGAAAATAAATATACTCATGTGAGTTATTAGGGATACATTTTGACAGTATACACATTTTTGTTTTTATCATTTCATCCCAACAAGGCAATAATGGGGTTACTGCAAGTGAAAGAGTGAGGAGAAAAGACAATGAAAGAACAACATTCAGAAAAAATAGAAAATGACCATTTGCCATTTAAATTTTTGAAGATTGTAGGTGCCATGGAAGCAAGAAAATATAAGAGAGTTTCACAGGAGAGAAGAAACTATTAGAATAGAACTTATGGTCACGGCTGATGCAAGGGTTTTGTGCTCCCCACCTCGAATCTAAGATATGCCCCCTACCTACCAACTCTACTACATTTCAATTTTCATATGGTAGTATTCGTATAAAATACAAATTTTATTGTAACCTAATTATGCACAATAATGGATCATATGTAATATAGTTGAACAATTCAGGTAGAAAATTTGAAAGTAAATACAATGTATCTAAATACAAATTAGAGACATATATGAGATTATTCCATCTTAAATAAAGAATGTTTTGCAGCCATTTTTAACATCAACTTGAGATTTTTCTTGTTAAAAAGTTGAATAATTTAACACATTCAATATTATAGATAAAAAATAACGAATGTTATATAGTACTTTTTTTTTTTTTTCAAGACTTAGCTTGAGCAAAATAAATTTACAGATTTGGATAAAAAAAAAATACAGAATTACATCAAAATATGCAAAAGCTTTTTCATCCTCTAATAGTTGTGCTTAGTTAAATTTGTAATGTATATAAATGTAGGTAGAAAAAAGAAAATTTTGATAAGTTAACGAGGGTTACAAAGCACTGCCCAGGATCCCCAATTAGGCTTCAGGAGTAGTACAAAATAGCCCTGCTTATTATTTCCTTTTTTGAACTAAACAATCTCACAAAAAATGTTATGCAATGATGATGATCAAAATTCAGAGGCAGATGTTAGTAATACAGCAGTAGAGGTTATTTTTGGGTTATTGGCCTTTCTGCCTTATTACGAACAGCAATCTGGCAAAGTCATCTGATATGAAAGCACATATGAAGCACAGCCATAATATTTAAATTCTCCATATGAAAATAGTGCATCCATTTGCATTTGATGAGCATTTATAGAAACCAAATGCTTAATATAAGCACATTTAGTTGGTAGATAATGGGTTTAAACATTGGCAGTCAATGTTCTTTTTTTTTTTTTTTTTTTTTTTTTTTCAGCTAATGTTCACCCAATATATGGCCCAAGAACCACTCAAGGTAGGGGGTTACTGTGTGAAGTTGGGTAATATTAGTATAAGAAAGGACAAGTGTTAGGAGCATAGAGTTGAAATAGACTTATGAAGAAACTGGAAACCCAATCCTAAACAGTAAACCTCTACTCCTGTTCAAAAGACTGGAGAGGAGTGTGAACTGGATGATAGGCAAACCTATCTACTCCTATTCTGGTTGGTCCTGCACAGCTGTCAATCCACCAAATGTAGGCTGCTTCAAAAATATATGTGGAAAATGCATCTTGTATCTGGAAACAATTTTCCATCCAATGATGATACTATGTCCTCTGTGTAGCTGCTGTAATTTCCATGGAAATAAAGTGGAGGCATTCATTTTAGAGCATCTCCCATAAATGCATTGAATCTGGATATACATTCTCTTGTACATAAAACAATAAATATTAACTGAAAATTTGAACTCATTCCTTGTCTGTCTTCTTTCAACAAAACAGTATCTTATTTATAAAAGCAGTGTGGACAGAAAGATCAACACTGAATAGGGACAGTCTCTTTCATACTTGAATGCAATCTTGAGGCTATATAAGTTGGATAGTAGCTTTGATATGTTAGTCATTGGGGCATTATGAGAAGTAACTGATCTTGCCATTCACAATACCAAATGACTAAATTATGAATAGTCAAGCCACATAACCTGAAGATTGCATTCAGGCATAAAAAGGACTGTCACCAATCAATGTTGATCCCCATATCAACACTGATTATAATTATATATGCTGTATCTTGTTATTGATATTGCATACCTTAAAACTATATTTTATATTCCTCCTGACAAGTGAACTGAACAATTACAAAAAGGCTTGTCTACTAGACTCTAGAGTAGAGGTGCTGAACATAACTTCAGTCAGCTAAGTGATAAATTTTATATTTGTATTAATCCTATCGCTTTGCAAAGTAAGATATATTTACTACTTGAAATCTTTGAAACAAAAATTTTGACTGAACATTTCATTCATAAATTAACTTGTTATAATTAAGGAAAGTTTTACAAATAGATGCCAATTTGTTGAAGGCTATATTCCTAAAAAGAACTATTTTTGATATGAAAATCAAAACAATCCTCGAATAAAAAGAACTGTAATAAAGGACAGTTAATTAATGAAATAAACTTTTTTAAAAACATTATGCAAATTAGTTAGACCTGAAGAGTGATATTGCCTAGAAGTAGATAATATTAAATACAGATATTGAGCTTTTAGTGTGTAACTTACTCTTTCAGTGAGTCAGTCGTTCACTTCTGAACCGACTCCTCGGTTGAACTCACTTCCTACGGATGGGAGGAACCCGAAGGAGGCTCCGCCGAAGGGCGAAGTCTCCTTCAGGGAGGTAAACCAGCCCTGAACCCGTTTATACGGGTTCAATGGGCATATTTTTGGCTGAGCCCACGAGCTCGGAATGCCCACGTTAAAAAGGCCTTGTGCCACATGACACCCTCGTGGGGGGGGGGTGACTGAATATCGTAACTTACTCTTTCAAGTAGGTTCACGTTTGCTTATCATCTCTCAGTTGTGTCTCTGTCTGGGCAGAGTGCACTCAGGGGCAACTCCGTCAAAGGACAGAATCGCAACTGAGGAAAATTATACTGATAGGTGCCGGCCCTGGGGAACAGCTGCCCAAGGCCGTGTCTTCTCATTGCACTAGAGAGAAGGATCGGTGCATGCACTGAGGCCA